>OX031007.1:98435082-99140582 GCA_943735925.1 Pollenia amentaria
TTTTCTTTTTTGTTACATTTACAATAATATATGTAATTTATAAAGCATTTTTTAAATGAAATTGAAATTTTTTTCCTAACAACTTTTTAATGTACTTCCAAGCAAAACACATTGCTAAAAATTTTTTGGAAAATAAAATGAAATTTTTTTGAAGTTTAAAAATTAACATTAAAAACAATTAATTAACATTGAAAACAAAGTCAAATTTGTATTATGTTAATAATTATTATATATTATTATATATTATTAATTATAATTAATGTACTTACTTATCTTGTTGCTTTTACTCTTCATGTTTATTACTGTTTTTTCATCTTTCCTAATATTTTTCATTTCTTTCAACTGGCAATACCGACTTTAAAATAAATGTGTTTTTCCATGAACTTATTCGACATTTATTTAGTGGTTGTTTTTTTTTCAAAGTTGTATTCAAATTCATATTCTCTTGTTTAAGTAAACAAGAAAACTACATCTTACTCGTCTCTTAAATTTCGTGTGTTTGTTGCTTTCATTTCGTAGTTATTCATTTTATTGAAAACAAATACAAAATTATAATGAAAGTTTCATGAACATTATATAATAATAAATTATTTAGTTACTTTTCTTTACTTTTTTTTATATAAATACTCAATAGCAATGTTGCCACTTATGAAATTTATGTAATTTTTTCTTTTTTGTTACATTTACAATAATATATGTAATTTATAAAGCATTTTTTAAATGAAATTGAAATTTTTTTCCTAACAACTTTTTAATGTACTTCCAAGCAAAACACATTGCTAAAAATGTTTTGGAAAATAAAATGAAATTTTTTTGAAGTTTAAAAATTAACATTAAAAACAATTAATTTACATTGAAAACAAAGTCAAATTTGTATTATGTTAATAATTATTATATATTATTAT
Organism: Pollenia amentaria; assembly: GCA_943735925.1. Lineage (NCBI taxonomy): Eukaryota > Metazoa > Arthropoda > Insecta > Diptera > Polleniidae > Pollenia > Pollenia amentaria. The sequence continues at coordinate 98,435,988 of OX031007.1, forward strand.
ATATTATTAATTATAATTAATGTACTTACTTATCTTGTTGCTTTTACTCTTCATGTTTATTACTGTTTTTTCATCTTTCCTAATATTTTTCATTTCTTTCAACTGGCAATACCGACTTTAAAATAAATGTGTTTTTCCATGAACTTATTCGACATTTATTTAGTGGTTGTTTTTTTTTTTTCAAAGTTGTATTCAAATTCATATTCTCTTGTTTAAGTAAACAAGAAAACTACATCTTACTCGTCTCTTAAATTTCGTGTGTTTGTTGCTTTCATTTCGTAGTTATTCATTTTATTGAAAACAAATACAAAATTATAATGAAAGTTTCATGAACATTATATAATAATAAATTATTTAGTTACTTTTCTTTACTTAAACTATTGCTAAACTAAATCGAATAAATGTTAATATAATTATCTTATTTTTTTTAAGCTCCTTATTCAAAACCGAACAAGAAAGTAACTCTTATTGTCGTGGAAACAGCAATGAAAGGGCTTCACTAAATTCAGAACTTAAAAAATCAATTAATTTACAAACAAAAGATTGCAGTAACATCATTAATATCGTTTCATCGGTGCCTAATTTTACAAATATAAATAATAATGTAACCAGCGATAAAATAATCCACGGAGCTAGTGACGATAATTTCAATAAATTTGAAAGCTCACATTTAACAAATACCTCCGTGCAAGCAGAATTTAAAAATGTATTAAATATGCAGAGAGAAATGTTAAATTCAGTTCAGCCAAAAGTATTAACTGAAAGTTGTAACTTTAGTCCTACTATGGCCCCAAATATCGATGTAAAACAAGTTGCAACGGAAAAGTCAACTGTATTAATAAAATCGTTGCAGTGTTGTAACAATTCGCGTTTTTTAGTAAGAATAAATAGGATTAAAGCGGAGGATGTGCGTCTTATGCAACAAAGTATTAAAGAATTTATAAAAAAATCACCAAAATTAGCAAAAAAAATGTGTTTGTTAAAGTCGGATACAACAGAACTCGTGAAGAATGAACCAAATGATAACCTCTTAGAACAAATACAACAGCAATTACAATTAGACAAGGAAAAAGAGAATGCTATTATTCCGGATGACAAGAAATCTGCCGTTTCAGATGATACATTTAATATAATGAAGGCGCACGAAAAAATGGCACAAAAACGGAAACGTCCCGCATCTGTTGATATTCCACCTGAAGAAATTTGTAAGTATATTAATGAAGTAACTTTCAAGTATCTTCTAGTGTAGAGAGTAGCACTAAATAACAATTGCTCAGTAAAAAATTGATATTAAATTAATTTATGAGTTGTACATACTTCTAAATTTATTAAACACATCATGACCCTAAACCAACGATCATCACGTTATGCCTCCGGGGGCGAGCACTTTTCGGGATTTTCACACACACAACCCGAATGTTACCGAAACTCACTTCAAAGATTGTAAAAAACTATAGTTTCATTCATTGTATGCTAGCTTTCAAACAGGCAGGTCGCCGTCGGTTTTGTTGTTAAAAAACAAAACACATTGGGGGGATTCACAAGGTGTGCTATCAAGTCATATCGTCATAATGTCCTAAATAATATTTTACAATTGTTTAAAAAAAAATATTGTTGTGTTTCAAACAACATAAGAAAATATTTTTTTTTTAAACAATTGTAAAATATTATTTAGGACATTATGACGATATGACTTGATAGCACACCTTGTGAATCCCCCCATTGTAAATATCTCAAATGAGTAGTTTTATTTTCTCTCTTTCAGAATTTCAAATTTTTTCAGTACACTGTCAATAATTTTCTACTATGGCATGTGTTTATTTAAATGTGGAATATAGAATGGGGAAAAAGTTTTCGTTTTTATCTAATATTTTGAATAAAGCTGAATGCCTTATATACAATCAGAAATTAAAAAAAAATAAGTGCATACATGCATTTATATTTATAACAAAAAATTTTTTTTTGACATATCTATCTCGAAATTTCTTTCAGTGCACCCAAAATACACTCACCACCACACACACATTTTTAACTGCCTCTCTTTGTGATTACCTCTGCCCTAAACACTTACGTAATATAATAATTTTTAAATTTCTCTCTAGAGACCAAATATAAATACTTTTAAACAAACTTTTTGTTTATATTTAAAGTTAAAAAAAAAAAAAAAAAAAAAATAAATAAAACCAGCAAATTATGTTACTGCCTGGCCCACATGTGGAAAAGAATAAAAACTAAAATTCTTGAGCTAAACACCACGTATTAAATTATTTTCTATTATTCCCCTCTTTCGCTTAGTTTATCCAACTAAGCTAAATGTAGGCCCAGTAGCTGAGCTACTTCAAGCAGGCGGGTTTATAAGGACGAAGGTTATAGCTGGGTTGGGGTTTCACTGCAGTTGAATAGTTGTCGTACGTCGTGTGGACCTATTCTACATGAAAGGCAAAGGTCAGGGATGGTTCTGTTGATTCTGGACCAGTATCTGACATGTCTCGGGGTAGGGTCGAACCCCGTTAGATGGTAGTTCGGATGAACCCTCCAATGACATTTCAGAAGGGACTGGTTCGTAAGGATTGTGTTGGGCTCCTTGAACGTTATCATCTTCGCGTCGTCATGCAGATGTTTTACCGATGTCATCTGAACACAGGCCGCCGCGGTCCTTAGGGCGGCATTCTGACAGCTGTGTGGCTTCTTCTACTGAGTTGACTCTCGGGGTCCACGCAGGTGATGCGTAGTTATACACTGACCGGCATCGAAAATGCTCCAAGTGCTGCCGGCTAGAGACTTAAGTGACCCTGTTTCTTCTTCGCATTTTATCGCAGATTGCTGTGGCATGCGCCGAGGACATGAACAGGCTGTCAAATGAGACAGTCAATATCGATTGGTGATATTGTTTTCGGAATTTTGGCGCCATCGCCAGTCACATTTAATTTCTTGTGTCCATGTCTTGAACGAGTCGCCTGGGATGTTCATATTCCTCGTATGGGAAAAGTTCACCAGATCGCGGAGAGAACCTTTTATCAAACTACCTAGGTCATCGACATTGTGGCCCGTCGCCGTTATAGTACATTCGTCTGCGTACGATATCATTTGGACACCTTGGGAAAGTGTCGGGAGCTTATACATGTATAAATTAAATAGGATATGAGATTAAGCATCTTGTTTACTCTACGACACTTCGAGTTCTTAATTTTCTAGGCTTCGGGAATAATTAGGGTGGCTGACGATAATTTGAGGTCGCTTGTTAATTACTTTACTCAGGGATCTTCCGGACTTATAAGCATAAGCATGGATATTTAGTCAGGACTAAGGGCTGCCCTCAAGACCTGTGCAACCAAGCTCGATGAGGAAGCTTGTGGCGTGTCAATGACTTGAACAACCGTCTATATTCTTGAAGTCTTAACTTTTAAGTTAATTCTTAACTAAGATAAATGAATAAGTGTTTTTTTTTTAAATTGTCAAACGTAAAACTTGCAATTTTGTCTGAATATAAAATGAAAATGAACCAACGCACAGATATGCGTATTGTACAAGGTAGGTAGGTAGGTAGAAAGGCTGATGTGAAGTCTCCTTCACACCTTCACCCAGGGACAAAAAAGGTCCTCGTGATGCCTTGTTTAGATATAGATAGATGGAAAGTAGGTGAAATAAATAGCAAAAGCATAAGAAAAGAAAAATTATAGATTAGAACAGAAGATATCGGACCAAACCCAAGAGAAACCCTACGCAACACAAATATTCCCTATGTGCGGCTAGCACCCAGTCTCCACCTAGCCAGGCCATCCCCATTACGAATTCTATCAGACTCTCGAGTCCACAGCCCGAGACATTCCCTAATTCGCCTAGGAATCTGCTGCCCAGCCACCTCAGCCAGTTGCCCTGCAGCCTGGAACAGTGCCACAACATGTGCTCAACTGTCTAACTCCGGGTCCTCACACAACCCGCACATATCCAACAAGTCGGATCCCATCCTTATCACCTTCTTGCCTATCATGCAGTGGCCCGCTATAATTCCTATCATGGTCCTAACGCAGTCCCTACTCCTGCCCAGCAGCGACTCCGAATCGGACTTCCTTAGCACCGGCCACAGTGTCCGTGACACCCGGCATTCCGTTCGGTTCCCCCCATACCCGATTGGTCGCGCCCAGAATCCACTCCCTGATTCTTACAAAATATAAGCCTATTGGAGGCCTAACCACCTTCGTACGGTTAGGATCCTCCCTCTCTGAGCCCTGTTCCGCCAACTCATCAGCCACCTCATTGCTGTTTACATATATTACTGTGACCCAGCATAATCTCATCACGTACCCTACTAAGGCTCCCTCTAGAGCCCTCCTTCAACCAATAACTAGCTTGGAGTTCATATAACGGTCCCTTAAGGCCATAAGAGCCGCCTGGCTGTCCACGTATATAGTGACCGACCCGTTATCAATGTTGTCCCTCATCAGTACCACGGCCCTCAAGACCCCAGAACCTCCGCCTGAAAAGCACTGCAGTCGTCAGGATGCCTGTATGACATTCTGATGTCCAGATCCTCAATGTAGACCCCCGCACCCGTCCCTCTCATCATCGAGCCATCAGTGAAAATAGCAAATCCACTAAATCTTCTCCTACCTGACCAACTCTCTCTAGAAGGCATTATTACCTCCGTTATCCGCTCAAGATCTACCTAAGTGCCCAAATAATCGGTGGAGCCGGATGATCCTAGGTAATAACCACTAGCTTCAATTTCACCCAGGATCTGAGGTGACCCTTCGTAAAATTCCCCATCAGTCCTAACTCCCTCAGTCAATGAATGCTCATGGCTGCCATTCTCATCACATACTGCTCAATAGCCTAAGCCTTAGACAGAATGTTCCTCAATGGCCCACCAAACACAGCATCCATACGTAAGAATTGGTCTAACCACTGAAGTGTACAGCCATCCCACTACTGACGGCCAGAGTCCCCAGCCTGGTGGGTACCTTTACGGAGGTGTTGACCAGTAGCTATGAGCGATCTTGTCCGCTGAATTTTCCGGGTAGGCGCTCGCAACCGAGATGGTGGACTGGTGAGTTGAGGACGCAAAGGTCCACTGTCAGAAGGTTATTCAATATAGCGAAGCATACACGTAGGGATGAGGACTGGAGTAACTTTAGGATAAGTTATAATAGGAATAAGGGAGATATTAGATGGGCTAAAACGGACTCGTGGATCAAATTTAGCGGCTCAGTGGAATCTGTAAATGAGATGTCCAGGTTCAGAAGGATTTTATCCAAGGACCCTATGGTCCCGGGATTTATTCAGAGACCGGACGACTCATGGACGGAATCTAGCTCCGAATCTCTCTGTTTGCTTATGGAGACTCACTTCCCGAGTTGTGTGGATCCTGGGACGGGGGAACAGGTGGGGTGTGGTAACCCCTTTTCTGGATCGGGCTCGGGAGGTGTGATAAGGCAGACGGTGGGGGATATCATCACCTTGGATAAGGTTACATGGTCGGTTAATACTTTTGGGTCTTACAAATCGGCAGGACCAGATGGTATATTTCCGGCTATGCTACAGAATATCCAGGGATCATCACTCCTATTACTGGTGGAACTATTTAGGGTATGTCTGCTAAATGGCTACATTCCTAGAGCGTGGAGAGAGGTCAGGGTTATTTTCAAACCTAAGGCAGGTAGAACCGGTCACTCTAAACCCAAGGATTTTAGACCTATCAGCCTATCGTCTTTTCTTGTGAAAACATTAGAAAGACTGATTGATCTACATCTGAGGACGAAGATTGACGCCGGCATTATCAGCGGCGCTCAGCATGCCTATCTTAAGGGTAGGTCTGTTGAGAGTGCGCTGCATGATGTGGTGGGTTATATAGAACGGGGATTGCGAGACAAGGAATACACCTTGGCGGCATTCCTCGATATAGAGGGGGCCTTTAATAATGTAAAATAGAGGCCATAAGGCAGGCACTGAGTGATTTAGGGGTTTCGTTATTCTTGGTCGAATGGATAACTCTGATGCTTAGCAGCAGAGTTATTCACTCGGACTGGGGAAACGAGCGCTTAAAGAAACTCGTGACTAGGGGGACCCCACAAGGGGGAGTTCTCTCTACCTTATTGTGGCTCTTAGTTGTCAATGTCCTTCTGGGACGTTTTGACAGGATAGGCCAGAAGGTCGTCGCCTACGCGGATGATGTAGTTATATTGGTATCGGGCAAGTTTCTGCTGACAATTAGCGATGTCATGCAAGAGGCGCTGGGCGAACTGTCAGCATGGGCGACTGATAAGGGCTTGGGAGGTAATCCGGAGGAGGTACAAGGTGGAGAATTTTAGGCTGCCGGTACAAGGGGGAGTAGAGCTTAGGCTATCTGATAGTGCTAAGTATCTAGGAGTTTTTCTGGACAGTAAGCTGTCCTGGAGGAGGAATACACAGGAGAGACTAGAGGGGTCTCAATGCTTTCTATGCTTGCAGATCGTCGATAGGTAGGAGTTGGGGACTCCGGCCGTCAGTTGTATGGCTGTACAATCTTACGTATGGATGCTGTGTTTGGTGGGAGGCATTGAAACTAGCTAGTCGGAGGGACCTTCTGTCTAAGGCTCAGAGGTGTGCTTCGATCGGCATGACAGGTGCCTTGAGGAGTACCCCTCAGGCGGCTCTGGATGTTATTTTTCATCTTCTGCCTATAGAGCAGTATTTGAGGGAAATGGCAGCAAGGAGCATTCTTAGGCTGAGGGAGCTAGGACTGCTAGGAAATTTCACGGAGGGTCACTCGCGGATCTTGAGTGAAATTAGTACTAGTGGCCCGGCTCTACGGATTATTTGGTCACTAGGGACGATTTTGGGCGTTTGCCAGAGGTGATATTGCCTTCTAGGGAGAGCTGGTCAGGGCAGGGCAGATTGTATAGGGTATTTGCTATTTTCACTGATGGCTCGAAGATGAAGGGCACAAGTGCGGGGGTCTACATTGAGGATCTGGACATCAGAAAGTCATATAGACTTCCCGACGACTGCAGTGTATTTCAGGCGGAGGTTCTGGGGGTTCTCAGGGCCGTGGAATTGGTAGGAGATAATATTGCCAAGGCCTCGGAGGTCACCATATATGTGGACAGCCAGGCGGCTCTTAGGGACTTGATTAGCTGTTATGTGAACTCCAGTAGCTCGTTTCTGTATTTCTCGCATCGCAAAATTTCTCACATTAAGTGTGAAACAAAAAATTCCATCGTTTCTCGAATTGTCGAAAATGTTAAAAGCAAAATAATTAAACAATGAAAAAAGCAGTCAAAAACAAAATACTTATCTCTTCCATGTTATTATTCATTGCATTTCGCATATTTAATATATTTTTTAGTGGTAATATTTTTTAATTAGAATTGTGGTTATTTTGTTGAACTATTCATGGTTTTTAATCCAAATTTTTTTACTATTTTTAATTAGGCTTAAGTTCATTGAATTTAATTTTCATTAAACTATTTTTTTTTTATGAAGAAAGGAATTTTACAACATGGAGAATTAATTAAAATTGTTAATGATAATTTTCATTCTTGACTGACCAGGGATTCGAAGCCAGGCTGGCTGGCGTGTGATTCGAACCCAGGCGGCTGGTTACCCTGACATGTTTCGACCTCAACCACTAGGTCTCCTCAGAGGGATTTGCCGTCTTACACTCGCAGCCATCGATGACTGCTGACGTCAGTAGTCAAACATCAATCCTTAAACCAAATTGTATTTTAACGTAGATCGAAATTTGCTTTTTGAATGATTATCCATTTTTAATTGATCTCACATGTTTTCCTTACTTCTGTTTTTCCGTACTTTTGTCAAGAATTCTTCTTGAAGTCCAAAGTACATTTTTTTTATTTATCATGTTTTTGTCTTTCTTTTTTCTTGTTGACATTTTTCAGCACAACTTGAAGGACAAATGAACACATAGAGCTTGTGCCTTAGCTTTAACAATAATTAGTATTGTGGTTATTTTGTTGAACTATTCATGGTTTTTAATCCAAATTTTTACTATTTTTAATTAGGCTTAAGTTCATTAAATTTAATTTTCATTAAATTATTTTTATGAAGAAAGGAATTTTACAACATGGAGAATTAATTAAAATTGTTATTGATAATTTTCATTCTTGACTGACCTGGGATTCGAAGCCAGGCTGGCTGGCGTGTGATTCGAACCCAGGCGGCTGGTTACCCTGACATGTTTCGACCTCAACCACTAGGTCTCCTCAGAGGGATTTGCCGTCTTACACTCGCAGCCATCGATGACTGCTGACGTCAGTAGTCAAACATCAATCCTTAAACCAAATTGTATTTTAACCTTTGGTAGATCGAAATTTGCTTTTTGAATGATTATCCATTTTTAATTGATCTCACATGTTTTCCTTACTTCTGTTTTTTCGTACTTTTGTCAAGAATTCTTCTTGAAGTCCAAAGTACATTTTTTGTTTATCATGTTTTTGTCTTTCTTTTTTCTTGTTGACATTTTTCAGCACAACTTGAAGGACAAATGAACACATAGAGCTTGTGCCTTAGCTTTAACAATAATTAGTATTGTGGTTATTTTGTTGAACTATTCATGGGTTTTTAATCCAAATTTTTACTATTTTTAATTAGGCTTAAGTTCATTAAATTTAATTTTCATTAAATTATTTTTATGAAGAAAGGAATTTTACAACATGGAGATTTAATTAAAATTGTTCTTGATAATTTTCATTCTTGACTGACCTGGGATTCGAAGCCAGGCTGGCTGGCGTGTGATTCGAACCCAGGCGGCTGGTTACCCTGACATGTTTCGACCTCAACCACTAGGTCTCCTCAGAGGGATTTGCCGTCTTACACTCGCAGCCTTCGATGACTGCTGACGTCAGTAGTCAAACATCAATCCTTAAACCAAATTGTATTTTAACCTTTGGTAGATCGAAATTTGCTTTTTGAATGATTATCCATTTTTAATTGATCTCACATGTTTTCCTTACTTCTGTTTTTTCGTACTTTTGTCAAGAATTCTTCTTGAAGTCCAAAGTACATTTTTTGTTTATCATGTTTTTGTCTTTCTTTTTTCTTGTTGACATTTTTCAGCACAACTTGAAGGACAAATGAACACATAGAGCTTGTGCCTTAGCTTTAACAATAATTAGTATTGTGGTTATTTTGTTGAACTATTCATGGGTTTTTAATCCAAATTTTTACTATTTTTAATTAGGCTTAAGTTCATTAAATTTAATTTTCATTAAATTATTTTTATGAAGAAAGGAATTTTACAACATGGAGAATTAATTAAAATTGTTATTGATAATTTTCATTCTTGACTGACCTGGGATTCGAAGCCAGGCTGGCTGGCGTGTGATTCGAACCCAGGCGGCTGGTTACCCTGACATGTTTCGACCTCAACCACTAGGTCTCCTCAGAGGGATTTGCCGTCTTACACTCGCAGCCTTCGATGACTGCTGACGTCAGTAGTCAAACATCAATCCTTAAACCAAATTGTATTTTAACCTTTGGTAGATCGAAATTTGCTTTTTGAATGATTATCCATTTTTAATTGATCTCACATGTTTTCCTTACTTCTGTTTTTTCGTACTTTTGTCAAGAATTCTTCTTGAAGTCCAAAGTACATTTTTTGTTTATCATGTTTTTGTCTTTCTTTTTTCTTGTAAAAAAAAAAAATGTTTTGTAAAAAAAGTACCAAAATTAGTTACAGCTTTTACCTCTTAGCGTCCGCATTGCGAACAAGTGTATATGGATTTTTTAGATAAGTTTCAAATGTGATATAACCCTTATTTCTATGATTCTGGGCTTAAAAGATAGATGGGTTGACAAAAAAGTACCAAAATACAGATTTTACCCGTTTACTCCGTTAAAAGGCTGAATTTCCAAAAAGTACCAGACACCTATCCGCTTGTTATTCTAAAGAAGAACGATAAGTATTAAATTTTTTTTTTGTATCTCTTTTAGTTTTGGAGATACATATAAGGTTACCAAATTTACCCGTTTTTGCCCCCTAAGCATTCGAATTTCCAAAATTCCCGTCTTCGTGTATCGATTTGGGGAGAGCCCAACCCCTGGTCCAAATTTCAAGTTTTTAGCTTCAGGCGTTTAGGCTATGCGATAATGAATCAGTCAGTCAGTAACGTTACAATTTTATATATAAAGGTAATAAAATGTCCTTACAAATTTAAAAAACCCTCAAAAAATCTGCTCAAAAGAATAATATTTTACCTTTCTAAGGAAAAAAATTATTAAATATACCTACATACATACAAATAAAGACAACCTTGTTAAATATATTAAAATTAAACATAATTTATGCCGCATGGCCCATTTTTACAAAAAATGAGTTATAAATAATATAGTAAATGTGCCATCTTTTAAAATTTTTTATACATTTTTTGATATCTCGAATATATTAAAAGATATCGAGCCCTAACATTGCCTCATATCCTCAGGTTTACAGTTCTCTTAACATTCCTTAGTCATTCATTATCTTAACATTCATTAGTTGGAATTTATAGTTTCAGCAAATGTCAGAAATGCTCTAAACTTTTTTAATGAAAATGTTATATCAGATTCTTATTGTTGTATACTGAAAGATTCGAATTCGCTTGAACTTAATTTTTATGAAAAAAATGTTATATGGGATTTTTATATTATTAATGTAATGTTACCTTAATTTTAGTTGAGATCATTAGCACCCTCAATATCATTTTTAGTACATAGTTATTTCATTACCCATGGATTCTAAGATAATTTCGATCCAGTGTTTTAAAATTAAAAATAAGAACTCCCCGGCAGTTTTCTCCCTTTTTATACCCACCACCATCACTAGTGGTGAATGAGGGTATACTAAGTTTTTCATTCCGTGTCAAACTTTTTTTTTATGCAACTAAGACCCAATAAAATGACCCTCCACCCTACTTATATCTATGTATGGGGGCTCAAATTAAAGGTCAGTTGCTCACGATTGTAAATACTTTGTTTTTTATGTTTTATGTGCTTATTCATTTTATTTTGTATTATTCATTTTATTTTGGCCGAAGGTCGTCTATGTAGGGAAGCTTTAGTTAGCGAAGCCGGTATTTGTTATATCATATGGGAGAAAATCCTTGCGCCCGGCCAAAGGCCGGCTATTAAGAGAAACTTTAGTTAGCGAAGCTGTTGTTTGTTATACCATAAAGGAGAAAATCCATTGGCACGGCCTTCGGCCGGCTATGCAGAATGCAGGTAATCTTCATTTACAAAAAAAAATTACAAAATAAAATGAATAAGCACATAAAACATAAAAAACAAAGTATTTACAATCGTGAGCAACTGACCTTTAATTTGAGCCCCCATACATAGATATAAGTAGGGTGGAGGGTCATTTTATTGGGTCTTAGTTGCATAAAAAAAAAGTTTGACACGGAATGAAAAACTTAGTATACCCTCATTCACCACTAGTGATGGTGGTGGGTATAAAAAGGGAGAAAACTGCCGGGGAGTTCTTATTTTTAATTTTAAAACACTGGATCGAAATTATCTTAGAATCCATGGGTAATGAAATAACTATGTACTAAAAATGATATTGAGGGTGCTAATGATCTCAACTAAAATTAAGGTAACATTACATTAATAATATAAAAATCCCATATAACATTTTTTTCATAAAAATTAAGTTCAAGCGAATTCGAATCTTTCAGTATACAACAATAAGAATCTGATATAACATTTTCATTAAAAAAGTTTAGAGCATTTCTGACATTTGCTGAAACTATAAATTCCAACTAATGAATGTTAAGATAATGAATGACTAAGGAATGTTAAGAGAACTGTAAACCTGAGGATATGAGGCAATGTTAGGGCTCGATATCTTTTAATATATTCGAGATATCAAAAAATGTATAAAAAATTTTAAAAGAGGGCACATTTACTATATTATTTATAACTCATTTTTTGTAAAAATGGGCCATGCGGCATAAATTATGTTTAATTTTTATATATTTAACAAGGTTGTCTTTATTTGTATGTATGTAGGTATATTTAATAATTTTTTTCCTTAGAAAGGTAAAATATTATTCTTTTGAGCAGATTTTTTGAGGGTTTTTTAAATTTGTAAGGACATTTTATTACCTTTATATATAAAATTGTAACGTTACTGACTGACTGATTCATTATCGCATAGCCTAAACGCCTGAAGCTAAAAACTTGAAATTTGGACCAGGGGTTGGGCTCTCCCCAAATCGATACACGAAGACGGGAATTTTGGAAATTCGAATGCTTAGGGGGCAAAAACGGGTAAATTTGGTAACCTTATATGTATCTCCAAAACTAAAAGAGATACAAAAAAAAATTTAATACTTATCGTTCTTCTTTAGAATAACAAGCGGATAGGTGTCTGGTACTTTTTGGAAATTCAGCCTTTTAACGGAGTAAACGGGTAAAATCTGTATTTTGGTACTTTTTTGTCAACCCATCTATCTTTTAAGCCCAGAATCATAGAAATAAGGGTTATATCACATTTGAAACTTATCTAAAAAATCCATATACACTTGTTCGCAATGCGGACGCTAAGAGGTAAAAGCTGTAACTAATTTTGGTACTTTTTTTACAAAACATTTTTTTTTTTTACAAGAAAAAAGAAAGACAAAAACATGATAAACAAAAAATGTACTTTGGACTTCAAGAAGAATTCTTGACAAAAGTACGAAAAAACAGAAGTAAGGAAAACATGTGAGATCAATTAAAAATGGATAATCATTCAAAAAGCAAATTTCGATCTACCAAAGGTTAAAATACAATTTGGTTTAAGGATTGATGTTTGACTACTGACGTCAGCAGTCATCGATGGCTGCGAGTGTAAGACGGCAAATCCCTCTCAGGAGACCTAGTGGTTGAGGTCGAAACATGTCAGGGTAACCAGCCGCCTGGGTTCGAATCACACGCCAGCCAGCCTGGCTTCGAATCCCAGGTCAGTCAAGAATGAAAATTATCAATAACAATTTTAATTAATTCTCCATGTTGTAAAATTCCTTTCTTCATAAATATAATTTAATGAAAATTAAATTTAATGAACTTAAGCCTAATTAATAATAGTAAAAATTTGGATTAAAAACCAGGAATAGTTCAACAAAATAACCACAATACTAATTATTGTTAAAGCTAAGGCACAAGCTCTATGTGTTCATTTGTCCTTCAAGTTGTGCTGAAAAATGTCAACAAGAAAAAAGAAAGACAAAAACATGATAAACAAAAAATGCACTTTGGACTTCAAGAAGAATTCTTGACAAAAGTACGAAAAAACAGAAGTAAGGAAAACATGTGAGATCAATTAAAAATGGATAATCATTCAAAAAGCAAATTTCGATCTACCAAAGGTTAAAATACAATTTGGTTTAAGGATTGATGTTTGACTACTGACGTCAGCAGTCATCGATGGCTGCGAGTGTAAGACGGCAAATCCCTCTGAGGAGACCTAGTGGTTGAGGTCGAAACATGTCAGGGTAACCAGCCGCCTGGGTTCGAATCACACGCCAGCCAGCCTGGCTTTGAATCCCAGGTCAGTCAAGAATGAAAATTATCATTAACAATTTTAATTAATTCTCCATGTTGTAAAATTCCTTTCTTCATAAAAAATAATTTAATGAAAATTAAATTTAATGAACTTAAGCCTAATTAAAAATAGTAAAAAAAATTTGGATTAAAAACCATGAATAGTTCAACAAAATAACCACAATACTAATTATTGTTAAAGCTAAGGCACAAGCTCTATGTGTTCATTTGTCCTTCAAGTTGTGCTGAAAAATGTCAACTAGACAAAAACATGATAAACAAAAAAATGTACTTTGGACTTCAAGAAGAATTCTTGACAAAAGTACGGAAAAACAGAAGTAAGGAAAAACATGTGAGATCAATTAAAAATGGATAATCATTCAAAAAAGCAAATTTCGATCTACCAAAGGTTAAAATACAATTTGGTTTAAGGATTGATGTTTGACTACTGACGTCAGCAGTCATCGATGGCTGCGAGTGTAAGACGGCAAATCCCTCTGAGGAGACCTAGTGGTTGAGGTCGAAACATGTCAGGGTAACCAGCCGCCTGGGTTCGAATCACACGCCAGCCAGCCTGGCTTCGAATCCCAGGTCAGTCAAGAATGAAAATTATCATTAACAATTTTAATTAATTCTCCATGTTTTAAAATTCCTTTCTTCATAAAAAATAATTTAATGAAAATTAAATTTAATGAACTTAAGCCTAATTAAAAATGGTAATATTTTTTCTCACCCCATTTTTATGCGTGAGTTTATTTGGCAGTTCAAAGCGGGAACTTTCTCACAAAAATTTTACAGACACACTTTTTCTGTAAATTGGCGAGTAATTTTCTTACGTGACATTTATTACTCGCCAAAAATGTTACAGACGCAGTTAAGTGAGAAAAACAGCTGCTTGTTTCATTTTTGGCATTTTTGTTTAATTTCTCGCGTTTCAATCGAAAAGTTTCTCGAAGCGAGAGTTACAGAACATGGGCACAGATAGATAAAGTTAAAATATATTAGCACTACGTAGGAAAGTTACTCCCTCTACAGTCCCCTCAACAGAAACAGTCGTCATATTTCCCAGCAAATCGACTGGATTACATCCAGCGATGCACCCCAGTTCGTCGTGAAATCTATCCCGCAGCCGTTTCTATGTGAGACCTTGCATTCTAGGACGACAGTGGCACAGTACATGCTCAACTGTCTCTAGCTCCTCAATATCATCGCATAATCTGCAGAAGTCCGGTATGGCATTGTCCCATTTACTCGTTAAAGCCGTAAGAGAACAATGACCCGTCAAGAACCTTATAAGAGTAATTAAACCACTCATATCCAATCCTATCCGAACCTTGGTTGCCCCTGCGTCCAATCCAGGCCATATTGCCTTAGACCCCCTGCAATCCGTTCTGTCTTTCCAAGGTCGGTCAACTTCATCACGGAATCTTTTCCGTATCACATCATAGTAGTGGCATAGTGGGGGCCTTACCCCCGCCCCTTATCATTAAGCCCAGATTCGAACCCTCTCGCGAATTCGTCCGCCACATTGCCATCCACCGTGCAGTGTCCGGGTACCCAACACAGCCTTAAAGTGAATACCTCCATTAGTTCTCTCAGAGCATCCCTACACCAAGCGACCAGGCACGATCGCACCGTATAATTTGTCAATGCCCTAAGCGCTGCAAGACTATCGACGTAAATTGTCACCTCAGATCCACCCACGATGTGATTCAGTATCACCTCCGTCGTTTGTACTTCGTACAAAATTCTCGTGTGATCATTCCGCCTAGGTCTAACCAATGAAGACTCGTAGATCCTAAACAAATTCCTAGCAGCCACACTCTTACCATAATGCTAAATAGGGGACAGATATAGACGATTTACGACTTTTTTTAAATCTATTGAGAATAATTCTATCGCGTATTGTACTGACATCAGCGGCTTGGTTTTAACAATGCAAAATGAATATAATCCTGGAGATTGGCGCTTATTCATTGATTCTTCCAAAACTAGCTTAAAAGCAGTTTTGTCACATGTCACTAATTAAAAAAGTCCTATTCATATAAGAAACGAAGCTGCAAACAAAACAAGCCATAAATGATTAAAATCTGTTAGCAACTTTTGATTTTATTCACAAAAGTCGATAATTTTTAATTAATTTAAAAATGTCATAAAACGCAATATATGTATGGGAGCCCCCCTTAGAAGTGGTGATAAGGGGCAAGTATGTCTCGAGAAAATGTTAAGGACAAAAAATTAATTGAAGTCGGTCATACATTATATACCACTATGGGCGACTTCTGGGAATTTTTGGGACTTTTTCTTGACTTTATATGGAGCATTTCATAGGAATTTTTTTTAATAATTAAATTCTTTATTCAACATTATGTATATAGGTATGAAGAATGTGCCAATGAAGAAAATTTATTTTCAATGACATTTTGACGTAAAATTTTTTAAATGCGGTTTTTGTGCCATTTACAATACAAAACAAAAGAACAAATATTCAAATTTATGCTATTCCAAAGAAATATGCATGTGTTATTACCACACTTTCACTTTGCGGTAGTAATTTTGGAAAATCCACAGTTACCGATTTAAAAATTCTTAGAATTAAGACAAAGTCATAAATGCTTACATCTTTGTATTTTATTGTGCTTAAAAAACCACACAAATCGGTCTTTTATTGTGCAGTCAAAACCGCACTAATCGGTCTTGTAAAAAAAATTATATTAATCGTCCTGGCTTTGTTTTTTTTTTTTTTTACAAAACATGGTCATGAAGGTCTCGACAGGTACTTTGATTAAAACAATTACAGTATAAATAGGAGTTACTCAACCCCTTCACTGTCATATGGAAAGTGCTTGCGAAAGTGATTAGTGAAGTTTAAAGCTTTTGACAGTCTTGTATCTACTCAGTTATATTGAAATATCTAAGATGGTGGCGTGTAAAAAGTTTAATTACTTTTGTTATGTGTGTGGGAAATATAAAAATATGCCAAGTCGCCGTAAAATCACTATTGAAACAAGTACTTTGTATGAATCATATTTTTCTTTAAGTGTTATATGTATATGGTAAGAGTTGGACACCATCAATATTGTGTACACACTGCATTTACCATTTAAATAAGTGGGGAAAAAATGGAAACGCCATGCCATTTGGTGTTCCAATGATTTGGAGAGATCCCATAGTTCATGTTGAAGATGAGTGTTGTGCGTGCATAAATTATACAGCGGGTATGAACAGAAGAAAAATGACTTATATATCTTATACTGAAACAGCTTATGCTCGATTTCCGCTGCCACATTCTGATTAAATTCCTGTTCCGGATAGCCAAATACCAACAGAACATATTTCCTCAATAATTCATTCTGTTGAAGCGGGTGGACCAGCTACTTCAATGTATCAACCGCCATGCATCACGATTCCATGCAGTCACAATGAAATCACGCAAGATCGTCTGGATATAATGGTACGACGCACAGTGGCGCCATTTGAGTTTTTTCGTTGCAAAAATCATATCTTTTGAACTGAATAAGATAATTGAACAGTTTAAACAGCATATGATAGATAACTGTTCAGCCTATGAAATGAGCGTTTGGAAAGGGTGCTACGCTTTGTAGGGGCCTACTTATGGGTTATCAAAGTTAAAATTAGTAGAAAAATCCATTTTATGGTAACTAAAAAAAATTATTTTTACATTTTTAGATTGTTTTTATTTTTTTTCTTAAGGGTTTTATGTTTTAAATTATTACCCAACAAATTAAAAAAAAATTATTTTTTTTTTTTAAATTTATTTTTTCAATTTTCTGTAAAATATTCATCACAATTCGTAAGAGAAGGTATATCTAAAAGACTAACCATTTCTAAACTATAATTATTTTGTAACTCTATTCGTGACTTCACATGCCGCAGGGAAGAAATAAGTGGATCGGAAGATGCTGCCAACATGTTGAAGAGGTCCTTATTTTGCCTTACCCTTGATGCTTTAAATGTGTTCTACATTCTATATTTTTTATAAAATTTGTTAAGAGACTCCTGTGCTTCTTCAGAAAGCTCTCCAATTGGCAAAGACTGGTACTCAATTATATCTTTGCCATGCGCCAATATTTTATGGACGGTCGGGGTCAACTTCTTCTGTGGATACATTTCTGCTAAAAGAGATGCAGTTTTCGACGCATATTCTCCATATTTTGTAGAATTTACATTTTCTTTGCAGTTTAAAACATCCAAGATCGTTCCCAATCTTTTCACGATTTGATTGTCAATTCCAATGATTCTAGTTACTGCCTCATCATTTTCAAAAAATCTCCTAGAAGTGTTTCCATCGTTTGAGTTACCGTATCCGTGCTTGGGACAGTCTACTTTTAGTCCAACTTGTTTAAAAAAAGCATCCTGTATTTGCTTCTTTCTGATCTTTTCCTTATCCTTTATTGATGTATTTTCATCGAAGTTTTCCTCCTCTTGTGGTAGGGTATATACCAGTTTTAGCAAGAATTCCATACACCTTATCCTTGCGTGCAATGGTGACATTCCATATTCGTAATTCTTCTCATTTGTAGAATCGTTTAAATTACCAAAGATCTTCTGACAAATAATAATATAAAATCGATAAAAAAAATATAAAAATAAAACGAAAAAAGGGGTTTAAATAGGTTTTTGCTAAATTTGTACCTCCAATATAATTCTGTCTATATATATGTATATGATAACTAATTGAAATATATTATAATTAAGCAGAAAAAGATACTAATCTTAAACTCTTTACAACTAATTATATAAAATTGAGATGTAACATATTATATATGAAATAAATTGAATTGAATTGAAAAAAGTTCTTCTGGCTCTTTTTGCAAATCGGGCATGACATTGTTGAGGTTGTTCCTGTCAGTTCGTTTACGACTTTTCCGTCAACCATGGTCAGGTGGAACTCGTAATTGCATTCAATATATTTTCCTTCTCCAATTTGCAGCTTTGTAGGCTTAATCTTGCTTATTTGTTCTTCAATGTCCTTCACCGTAGTCCTTATGAGTTCTGCCGATTCCCTTGCAAACTGAAACATTATTGGTCGGCAATAATGCACTGATGACGGACGTGGATTTTTCCAGTGTAGGGAATCATCCGATTTTAGCCGCAAAGGAACAACAGATGCCATAAACATATTTCCGTCCGATATTGTAGCGTCATCGAAAGATATCCTTTGCTTATAAACGCTTTGACCGGATGATCCATCGCAGCCCCATTTGCTGATCAATGTCAACTTCTCAAGAAGAATTTTCACTTCCGTGAAAAACTTTGGTGTGGTTGACTTTCTAAACAGTTCAAATAATTTTAAATTGTTCAACGCCATGTTTTCAGTACTTAAATTGTTTAATGGTTTCAGTAATTGTTGCGCCAACTTTCAGGCGTAGACTAATCCAGGCATTATGCTTATTTTGCAATATATAGGCTTATGCTACCATGCCTAAAAATTTACCTGTTCCCTGCATACATATGGATTTAGGCTGAATAATGCAATTTTGATATTATGCACGTGTCCAAATAAGATTTGTGCCTACCTGTAGGGACCATAAGTCAATATTGTTCCTGACCATTTGTACGCCAAAGTATTGTTTATGTGAGGTACGTACCTGCTAATTTCAATGAGTAGTTTTTTTCAAACTATTAGATCAAACTACTGTCAGTCAAAACATATAAGGGATGGACGCCATACAATATCTGCAACCATGTCTTTTTAAACTTTTTTACCTCTAGAAGCCAAACGGGCACGTACGGGCAGATAAAACCTTTTGAATTATGTAAAGAAATAATCAAAGAACGGGTTTTGCAAATATGGCAAATATAGAAAAATATAGTTTTTTTTTATTTTCCGTCAAAGTTGAAAAATAGTGAAAAAGCGGATAGTTTTTAAATAGTGATTTACCAGGAGAAACACAAAGCAAACAGTTAATTTTTTTTTATCATTATACATTTAATAAATACATCAATCAACACAAACAAAAAATAAGGCGATTCGTTACCTATTTTTCGTGATATTACACCTGAAATCGCAACAAATTGACTAAAAATTGTGTGTTTTTTTGAAAACCGAAAGTCGGTCAACTTTGAACGGTTATATCTTCTAAACTAAAAATGTGATATTATTAAGAGTGGCATATTTGAAATCGTTGAAAAGTTTCCTATAACATGGGTTTATTCAAAACTTCGTCGGCACTCATGAAAATTTTGATTTTTGCAACCTCGCTTGCTCTACGGGCGCCACTGTGCGACGTCTAAAATAATCTCAAAGACAGAGCATTCTCTTGACAAAAGAGTTAAAACGAGCTAATATTTTAGCACCAGGTGTACAAATATACGGGGCTATCAATCGCCATAGACGATTTACGACTTTTTTTAAAATCTATTGAGAATAATTCTATCGCGTATTGTACTGACATCCGCGGCTTGGTTTTAACAATGCAAAATGAATATAATCCTGGAGATTGGCGCTTATTCATTGATTCTTCCAAAAGTAGCTTAAAAGCAGTTTTGCCACATGTCACTAATTAAAAAAGTCATATTCCGATAGCACTAAGCACAAATACTAAAGAGACATACGCATCAATGCGCAGATTTAAAAGTGGTAGCTTTTTTAAGAGGCATGCAATGGGGCTATACTAAAAATGTGTGCTTTATGTGCTTATGGAATACGCGTTTCGATGGTGACCAGTACAATACACGGGATTGGGCTTTACGTGAGAAAATCAGATTGCATAGAAATAATGTTATTGAATTACCACTTGTGCCGATGGAAAATATTTTGCTTCCTGCCCTCCACATCAAACTGGGTGTTGTAAAAAACTTTATAAAAGCATTGAGCCCAGATGGTGTTGCTTTTACCGAATTGCGCCGAATTTTTCCACGATTAAGCGGCATGAAAGTAAAATAAGGTATGAACTCTAACTACTTCATTAAATTAGATTTATATTTCATATTATAATGTTTTTATTTTACAGGAATTCTTTATGAACCGGACATTCGTCGTCTTATGAAGGACCATCAATTTGAGGTTGCATTGAATGATATCGAGCTATTGGCCTGTAATTGTGTGAAATCAGTAATAGAAAATGTATTAGGAAATCATCGGCCTGAAAACTGGCGAATTTTAATCAAAAATATGCTAACCGCATTTAAAAACTTAAACGTAAGAATGTCATTGAAAATAAATTTTTTTGCAGTACCATGCCGAAAAATTTAATGAACAATCACCAGCCGAGTCTGATGAACATGGCGAGAGATTTCACCAAGTAAGAGCCAGGCTCGAACACTGGTATAGCGGCAAACAACTTGATTCGCTATTAGGGTATATTTGTTTGAATCTGCAGGAGGAAGAAGAATAAATTTCTAAATAAAAACTTTAACTTTAACTAATTAACAACAAAAATAAATGTTTTAAAATTTTTAAGTTTGGTTATTATAAAAAATAAAAAAATTTCATCTGTTCTGAAAAAATCAAAAGTTGTTGACAAACTTTAATCACTTATAGCTTATTTTGTTTGGAACTTTGTTTTTTATACGCGTAGAACCCTAGCCTTAAATTTTGTACCTGCAGCGCCTGAGATACCCCTAAACGGGCCAAATGTATGACCAGCGCAACTTTATTTTTCATTCCCATCATTTGTTTCTAATGCCTAGGATTCAGTCCTAGGGGGATAAAATGTATGACCGACCTCCAATGTTTTTTGTTCTTAACATTTTCTTAAAACATAGTTGCCATATATCTCCACTTCTTAGGGGAGCTCCCATACAAATATTGCGTTTTATCACGAAAAAAAGTGTCAATTTCTTGCACAGTGTTATTAGTAAGAGAGATTATTTGAGAAAGAGAATTTTGTAGGGTTAATAGACATTTTTGAGTATGTAAAAGTATGGGAGTTTGATTTAAAAATTCAGTGGTATTAATATCTGATTCCATTTGTGTTGATTGAGTTGTAAAGTTGGTGTTGTTTTATTGAGAAATTATGGTTGTTGTAAAAGAGCTTTTTGGTGCTTGTTTTACTTTGGCCGCATGATTATTTTGATTTCCCGTTAGTTTATTTTTTATGTGTGTAGAAGTTTCTGTTGTAGGATTTTTGCTGGCGTTTCTTTGAGTTGGATGAAGCATATCTAATGTGGAGTTATCTTTAAAAACTTCCCATGCGTCACGTGTCGTGCGGATTCGTGTATCCAGAATGTAGGGCATTCTGGGTCATATGAGGGATGGGTTTCTACACAGAAAAAATTATTTTTCTAATTCCAACCAAAAAAGTTTACTGAAATTAATATAAATTTCAAAACAAATAATTTTACTGAATCAGTGAAGAGCGGCTGGCCTTGGGACACATTTTTTTTAAATAATTTCCGAACACCATTTGTCTTGTTGTACACAATGTTTCTTTCCCCTTCACTGTCGCTGTATCCTTTCCTTGACTACAGAAGAAGAAATCTCAATTAAAAACAGCAGCATTACGACCCGATATAGTTTTACTTTCAAAATTTTATGTATTAAAGTAAAAAAAAAAATTAAAAAATAGATTACGGGATTTTTTTTCATTCTTTTTTATCAACTTTGAAAATAACCAAAAAATTCTGTTATTTTAGTGTTGTTATTGTGGCGACACAAACATTGAATCGTTTTACCTACGTTTGTTATTGCTTTAATAACAAACTTCGCCATGCTATTTTATTATCTTTCTTATTGTTGTACTTTTTTAATGCGTCCAAAAATAGACTGTATGTGTTTTGTGTTGTTGTTCATTTTTTTTACTTAAAGTGGTGTTGCTTACCATTAAAAAAAAAAATTTTAAAAACGACCACTTTAAAGAGCGTTAAATATATCATACAAAGTTATTAAAACTTGAAACCAATTTTTGTATAGTTGTCAACATTTTTGCTGCTTAAATAAAAATCAATCAAAAATATTAATAGATATATACCGAATTTGTCTTTTTTAACGTCTAATCTTTGCGAGTTGACGTGTTATAATATAAAAAAATATAATATAAAAAAAACTACCTTAATATGAAAACCAAAAAAATGAACTGGTTACTTGAAAGCAAGTCCCAACTTAGTTTAGAGAACAAAATAAAATTGTATAATGTTATTTTAAAACCATATGGACATATGGCATTGAATTGTGGGGAACGGCCAGTAATTCAAATATTGAAATATTACAACGCTATCAGTTAAAACATTAAGGAATGTTTCCGGCTCTCCATGGTTTATGACCAACATTCAGATTCATTGGGATCTAAAAGTAGCCTTTATTCTAAGTGAAATAAACAGATAAAGTTGTAGGTATAAAAATATAGACTAAGCAACCACCAAAACCCATTGGCGATTTCTTTATTAGATGAAACAGATAAAAATAGAAGACTGAAATGGTTTCATGTATTAGATCTCCAATATAGAAAATGAAGCAAAAAATTAAGATTTGAACCCACTTAACTTTTATTAATATTTAACACACGTATGTATAATATACATTGGGGGGATTCACAAGGTGTGCTATCAAGTCATATCGTCATAATGTCCTAAATAATATTTTACAATTGTTTAAAAAAAAAATATTGTTGTGTTTCAAACAACATAAAAAAATATTTTTTTTTTAAACAATTGTACAATATTATTTAGGACATTATGACGATATGACTTGATAGCACACCTTGTGAATCCCCCCTTTGTATATGTATATAGTTTATTAAGCTTTTTGTAGTTTAATAACACATGTGATATTTTTTTATTGAAATTATCGAATTTGATAAATATTGTAAATAAAATTGGGTTTATGAAACGGATTTTCATACAAAACCTTTATTAACCTGTTGTATTTTTTATAGGATTCGGTTAGGTTAAGAAGTGTTATGCGCCCAAGGGCGCACATTCACTCGGAGACCAATGAGGTCCCTTCAGCACAGGAGAAAAGAGAAAAAAAGTGAAAAAGAGAAGTAAAGAAGAAAAGTAGAAAATATAAATACCCCTTAGGACAAATCCCTCCTATAGTCCCCCCAACAGAAACAGATGTCCTATTTTCCTGACAAACCCCAGTAGATCGGTTCAATTACATCCATCGAGACACCCCAGTTCGTCGTGAAAACTAGCCCCAAGCCATTTCTGCCTGGGGTCCTGCATTCTAGTGGACAGTGGCACAGTACATGCTCAACCGTCTGTATCTCCTCAGCATCCAGGCACAGCCTGCAGAAGTCCGGTATCGTAATGTCCCATTTACCCATAAAAGCCCTAACAGAACAATGCCCCTTCAGGAACCCTATAAGGGTCCCGAGACCACTCCTATCCAGTCCTAGAAGCCTGGTTGCCCCTGCGTCCAATTCGGGCCATAAGGCCCTCGACACTCTGCAATCCGTCCTCCAGGACCGTTAACGGCATCACGGAATCTTTCCCGTATCACCCCATAGTAGTGACAAAGGGGGTTTTACCCCTCTGTCCCTTACCTCTAAGACTGTATTCGAACCCCCTCTCGCAAGTTCATCCGCCACCTCGTTGCCATCCACCTTGCAGTGTCCGGATACCCAACACAGCCTTAAAGTGAATACCTCCATTAGTTTTCTCAGAGCATCCCTACACCAAGCGACCAGGCACGATCGCACCGTATAATTTGTCAATGCCCTAAGCGCTGCATGACTATCGACGTAAATTGTCACCTCAGATCCACCCAGGATGTGATTCAGTATCACCTCCGTCGCTTGTACTTCGTACAAAATTCTCGTGTGATCATTCCGCCTAGGTCTAACCAATGAAGACTCGTAGAGTCTAAACAAATTCCTAGCAGCCACACTCTTAACATAATGATAAATAGGGGACAGATATAGTAGGATATGCCACGCTGCCTGTCGAGTGATTCCTGCACCTGTGATGCCAAGAGATGCACTCCTTTGAGCCTTGCTGAGCATCTTCCTATCCACGTTCAACGCATCACACCAAACTACAGCCATAAGTAAGAACCGGCCTAACCACCGATGTGTAAATCCAGTTTACCATATCCGGTCTCAGTCCCCAGTTCTTACCGATGGAGTTCCTCCATGTGTAGTAGGTGTCGAGACCCTTCCTCATCGTCTCCTGCGTATTTCTCTTCTAAGACAATTTGCAGTCGAGGAAGTTACCCAATTACTTAGCACTGTCCGATAGAGTTAACTCGACGCCATCTAGCACTGGTTCCCAAAAACACTATATTGTACCTTCTGGTAAAAAGACCCAGTTCTGTCTTCGCAGGGTTTACACCCAGACCCCTATCATTCGCCCATGCCGAGAGATTGCCCAACATCACCTGCATAATTTCATCAATCTTGGACAGAAATTTTCTCCTGATCAGTAGAACTATGTCATCCGCTTAGGCAATGACTTTCCTACCCTTGGAATCAAAGGACCTGAGAATCCCGTTGACCGCGAGCAATCACAGTAAAGGCGATAGAACCCCTCCTTGTGGTGTTCCTCTGGTAACCCTCCTTATCCTTTGATCCCCCAGGCTCGAGTTGATAATCCTGCTACTAAGCATGCAGACTATCCACTCCACCTGAAAGTCCTTAACTTCCGGCTTCACCAACGAATCCCTAATCGCCTCAATCCTGATGTTATTAAAGGCTCCTAGGTCCAAAAACGTGGCGAGCGTATATTCCTTATGTCCCAGGCCGTGCTCAATGTAACGCACCACCGCTTGTTGAGCATTGCTAATGAGGTGGGTATCAATATTACCCCTAAGATGGAGGGTCTTCAATAAGAATGAAGACAGACTAAAACGCCTCAAATCTCCCGGCTTCTAGTGGCCTGCCCTACCAGCCTTGGGTATAAAAATTACTCTGACCTCTCTCCACTCCGCTCTGCTCTTTTTAGATCCGCCTTATACTTGTTGAAGTGCACCCTATGGGTGTTGCAATCACCCGGTGCTCCAGTGAGATTGGCCCTCTTAAGCAGCTTCCTTACCGTCGACCTTTGAACCTGAAGCTCCCTAGTCCACCATATGGGCTGTTCGTGCATACCCGGAAAAGTAACCGGGCAAGACAGCTCATAGCTCTCTATTAGCAGATGAGTGCGACTTGCTATCAACTGATGTCGCACAGGGCCCATTCCGCCAACCCCGAGCGGACTCTTTCATTAAAGAATTCCCAATTCGTCCTCCTTGGGTTCCTAAAAGGATTTACCCTAGACAGGTCAAAATTTAGTGTAAAGTTATACGGATATGGTCTGAGAAAGTATAGTCCGTTGCCACCCTCCAATCCACAACAAGTTGCTAGTCGCGGTTCACTAATGTCAGATCTATAACTGCCTGCCTATCCTTATTTCTGAACGTCGGAGTGCTACCTGTATTACAGGTAATACGTTAGTACTTATAAAATCAAACATTAACTCACCCCTTTTGTTAATATCAGCGCTCCACCATTGGTTGTTATGTGCATTTGCATCACACCCCAAGACCAGGATATCATCACTCCTGTAAAGTTAATTTTTCCACCTCTGCGCCAGGTGGATCTATTGCCTCGTACGGCAATAACCTTTTACCCGCAAACCATATTCTTATTTATCCAAGGCTCTTGGATAAGGGCTGCGTCCGTCCGAGTGTTTGTGAAGAAAGTTGTTAGTTCGGCTGAAGCTGCTTCGCAATGGTGCAGGTTTATTTGCACCATTAGCATCTTCATTGGTCCTGTCATGTTTCAGAAACCGGAACCTGACACAACCCAAACCAAACTTAACAACCCCCAACCTCCTCCAAGAATTTAATGGACTCCCGATTCACGGCGAACCGGAAGTCCTTCCCGGTGTTCTCCTTACAAACCAGTGAGGTCACAAGCCTCCATTGGTTGGTAAGGAGCCTACCGTTCTGTTTGCCCATTACTGCCAGTATGATTTTCACCGCGTACGGGAGGTGGAATCCATACTGCCACTATGGAGCTGAGTGGCAGTTCGGAGACTTGTATGACTTCAAGCTTTGACTCTGGGTTAAAGTCACTGCACTTGCCAATCGTGGTTCTTAAGAATTTCACAGAATTCTTGTTACCATAGTTGAAAATCTTTATTCCCGTTACCCAGTCTGCGCCATTGAAGAATATATCCTCCTCTTTGCCACTTAATATGGCCAATTCGTCGATGAGTCTACCTTCAAATAGCTGCCAGAGATCGGTGCTGATCCTCCCAGCTGGATCATTCCGATCGATGACGGCCATCTGAAGATGGTTATCCAGGCTCGTCTACTTCTTTGCCCTCTTGTTTGATGAAGAAGGCTGATCATCTCCAGATCTGACTCTTAATGGTCTCTTTGTTGTTGTGACCCTTAGGAGCTTCAGCCAATCATGCACCAGACATCTTCACAGAGTTCACTACTTCCTTGGGTGTCGCTCTTTTGCACAGCTCGTCATTGGGGCAGCACCCCTCAAATTGCCAACCGTGCGGCAGGCTGATGAAGCCACCAGCCCTTTACACCGCAGAGCAATGTCAGGGCTGGAAGCTGCATCTACCTGCTTCTTCCAGGGAGAGAACCGACCCAAAACGGTACTGACAGGCCAGTAAATTCTTTCGAAGTTAGCGACGCTTTGTCGGTGCCGTCTCAGAATGTACCTGTCCCTCGCGGAGAACGTTGAAGGATCTCTCTTCGCTTTCTTGTACAGATACACCAGAGAAATCCTTGTCCCGCTCCGCGCCTTCTCCTCCTTCATTCGGCTGGTGTGGAGAGGCACTAGGCATCTCCTCCACGGCGCCCCACAGTGGAAGAAATGGCCAATTTAGCTCCGATTAATTAAAATTTCAATATTTATTTTTGGAGCCAAAATAGTTTTGCTATCGAGTAATAATACATTAGATAGATTATCGACTTTTTAAATTTTGCTTTGCTCTCAATATTCGTGCAGCTGTAAAGCCTCAAACGCAACATATGTTGCACCAGCTACAGCTAAAAGTTTTCCCGCCGGTTTTAATAACCATCTGCAAGTTTTAATAAAATTCAATGGAGTGACAGTAAAATTCTATATAGTCCTAATTATTAAAGTTCAAGGTATGTATTACATAAAAAAAATATTTTTTGACGTGTGATTATGTTTCGAGTTTTAGATTTGTTGATGTTTATAGTGTTAGTAAGAAAAATAATGTTGACCAATAGATTTCTCCTATTGTAGAGTTAAACTTCTGTGATTCGACTGGATTCGGTCAAATATTTATTTTTAATATTAATATAAAGTCTTGTGATGTGAAATGTTTAAGCTGGGATGCAACTTTTCGCAACTTTTTGATAAATTAATTGTTTTAGGTAGAGTGTCAGTGTCCAAGCGAGCGCTATTTTTGGTTTGGTGTGAGAAAGATGACGCTTTTAAAAATGTTTTGCTGTGGAATCCTATGCTTATGACGTTATACATAGAATCAAATAAAAGGGTTAAAAATATCACCTCAAAAATAGGCATGAAATGGAGAGAAAGCCACCGAGTTCGGAGGGCTTTTGAGAAAAATAATTAGGTCTGGTTAGATGATGAACTTTTATTGGTAGACCCAACTCCAAGTACTGGGCGACCCGAAATAAGCTTTACCGACTGTCAGGAAAAAACAAAAAAGAAAAAAATCTATGATATCGCCAAATAAATCCTGTGCGATGTACTCATTTCCGCGGCGAGCACTAGTTTATATAAGACTGG
Source organism: Pollenia amentaria (assembly GCA_943735925.1). NCBI lineage: Eukaryota > Metazoa > Arthropoda > Insecta > Diptera > Polleniidae > Pollenia > Pollenia amentaria. Next base: position 98,464,118 of record OX031007.1, read on the forward strand.
CAAGAGGAATGCTTCGATGGTCGTATCTATGTTGAACTCAGATGAAAATTTGCCAACAATATTGAAATCTGCCGTTGAATCCAATGACAAAGAACTTATTAACTACACAGCAGAGGAAGCTTTAGCCTTATATATTAATGGCGGTTAAACAAAAAAGGTTGACATCGACTTGCAGATTGGCACTTAAAGGAGAAATGCAAATATATTTGTCACCTATGATGTTCTACAGTCTGCGAAAAAACTGTTCTATCGCCTACAGAACTCCAACTCAAAAATGGCAGGTTCCCAGTTGTGATAAAGCAATTTTTGATAAAAAAAAAACTGAGATACAAACTAATTTGAGAAAGCAAATGGCTATACTAGTTCACTAAGTAATCGTTTCACCGTTATTTAACGCACAATGGCTTCTCGCTACATCGGCTACATATGATGTAAGTCAGAAAAATTTACGGAAAAACACAATGGAAGACTTGGCACATACACTTTTTGTTTCTTCAGATCCTTTCATTACCATGTTATCGAAAGGTCCAGTGCCCTCTTCAAAAAAGGTTGAGCTATTAGATAATGATTGTATCAGTCTTCTTTTCAAAGCAGATGAAGAGCGTAATGTGCAAGATGATACCTCATCAGATACTGAGTAAAACACTTTTATATGAAAACTAGCTGTTTGGTCCCGGCACTGGTCGGGATTTTCTTAATAAAAATTAAAAATTAAATCCTGCAGAATTTCGTTAATAACTTGACCCCAGCGCTATCTACTTATTTTTGTTTAATAAGTATATTTGCTGAATTTCAACCAAATCGTACCATTAATAAAACAATTTTAATAATCACGACCACAGCTCCACCTATCGCGATAAAACTTAAGAGAAATCTAGCTCCCGACCAAGATAATTTATTGCCCAGCGGTTCTTGAGTTTTAGGAGGACATACACGGCACAAACGTTTTTATATACATACTCGTATATAGATTAAAAGATGACTAAAATATTTTAAGCTTATACGAAAAATTCAGTTTGTGTTAATTTTTGTTAAATGTATTTTTATCTATATAAAAAAATTTCCGAATTAAAATATCAGCTTCATTTCAGAAGTTATTAATAAATCTCCGCTAGATTGGACAAGTTGTGGGCAGTCTTCTCCTGAGTGTCCCCTTTGATGTCCCTTGGCCTCACAGGTGGAAGGGACAGGCTCTGCAGTCTGACTGTGAGCAGATATACTTTCAATATCAAGCTCCTTGTCAGAGAGCAGAGGCAGCCGCTTCAATCCCTGAGTAGCCCCGGTTTCACCACAGGAGTCACTCGACAGTTCCAGATAATTGTCCGCCAGTGACGTTCGACCGACCCTCGCCTCTACCCTGATCGATCACCCCGTCCGTCGCGTCCTCTTTCCGTTTTTTCAATATATAATTTTTGTTTTTATTATTCATTTTGTTCCGACGAGTGAGCCGTAAAGTCGGACCATCCACACAGTGACGGCGTGCGCGGACTAGGCAACTACCATACAACAGCGCCTTGCCATGACACTGAGGGGAGCTGTTAACGACTAGTTTATTCTTGCACTATCTAGGCACCCAGGCGCTCGGCACTGCTACCTTCACTTCGACCTTAAATGTGCATATGTCGCGCACCAACTACTGGTAAAGCCCCCACCTTCATGGCCTCCTGCGAAGACGTATCCGGATACATCATCTCGGTAGATTAGAACCGTAGAGTGCCCTAAAGCCCTCGCATCGCGACAAGATTGTTACCCAGGCAATTGCTATCCTTTGGATAGAATGCTGTCGAAGGCCGTAGCGGGCCAGAAAATGCATTACATTCTGCTGGTGTGTAATAATTGTAAATTTTTCTGTACATACATTATATTTACACAGGATAGCTGAGGTAAAATATAATAGGAAGATACAAGATAATATTCTGGTAGTATATAAAGTCATTCCTAAAAATTTAAGGAATAGAACTATTACAATAAGCTTTATAATATACATAACTGAAATTCAGCTCATAGAATAAATTCGAAAAATAAAAAATGTTGAATGTGTGTGAAGATAAATACGAAAAGTTAAATTAATTTTTTAAAAATATCGTATGCGATCAAAAATATTGTAAGCGATAAAAAAAATTTAAAGAAATTACGATTATTTACACGAAATTTTAAAAGTTTTTATGAAATATCAATCGTTTTTATCGATTGTTTTTTTTTAATATTAAAGATATATTGGATATTTTCTTAGTCTTTTAATATTAAAATTTCTGATTTTTGAAAAAATATGTGAGACTGAAATTCTTATGAATAAGTTCCGTGAGGGATATGGCCAATGTGTACAAACCCTTCCATCTCAAGGAATCAAACCTATAAGAAAATTAAGACTATGGAAGGCTACCATAATGTATAAACACTATATCCAAATTGTATTTTTGAAAATTTTTAGACATTTTTGCTAATTTGACTTAGTTTCATGAAAGTGCTCTGTGAGTGATATGGCCACTGTGTCAAAACCCTTCCAACTCAAGGAATCAAACCTATTAGAATTAAGCTTAGAGATAAGGCTACCATAATCTATAAACACTTTATCCAAATTCTATTTGTGAAAATTTTACATATTTGAAAATTTGACTTAGAGTAAAATTCTCATGAAAGTGATGGCTGTTAGGTTTAGCTAAGAATGATTCTTTATTTTTTTAATTCAAGTAACATAACAATGTTATATTGCTTATAACTATTTAAAACTACGTTTTAGGTAGGGTGTTTCATATATTATGATTATTGTAATTATATTGTTAACTTAATGTACATGTACACGACATGGTTTTTTTATCTGACTTATCAACTTTTCAATTCACATGTAATTGTGCATGTCTGTCAAAATTGCTGTTTTACATAAGGTTAATAATATATGGTCATACACGTACATGTTATTTGCTTCTAACATTGTCTCTGTTTTTTCGAAAAGGTATTGCAGAAACCAAAGTAGTTCGCGGTTTCAAAATATCGTGCTGCCGCCACAAAAATTTTTATTCGCGCAGTAAAAAGAGTTCAGCCATCTTAACATATTTTTAAATTCGAAGAAACCAATTTAGGATATTATAATAAAACGTTTTTTTTATATATATGAACATAATTTATATTCAATGGTGAAATTATCATACAACATCGGTATTGTACAATATTAACTTCAGCAGGCTAAAGATTCCATCAATAGTGCACCGCTGCTTTAGATTTCTGACACAGCTGATGTCAGATGGTTTGTTAGAAGAAAATAGAGCACGCTCTAATTGAAATTTTGTCAGATGACTTTGCGTCTGACTTTTACATATGCAATGTTTTAAAGGTAACACACGACATGTATGTATTTAATAGTGGGGAATTTAACAAGTCAGATGTAAAAAACATGTCGTCTACGGGCACCTTTAAAATGTATATAAATACACATCTTTCTTTTTATAAAAGTAAATAAAAATTAATAATAAAATACAATATTGAATTAATTAAATGAATTTTGTTTTACATTTTAAAGTTGGCTCGAGATTTAAATTTTTTTACAAACTCTTCATAAAAACTGTGTAAGCATTAATCGAATTCAACGGAGCAGTCATATCTTGAAGGTGGATTGATTTTTCAATCAGTTCGTGTTCTATAAGCATTATCATTAGAATTCTGAATATCAACTTTTTCTTTTTGATCTGTTTTCACAATGGTCTCATTTGACGTATTTATTTCTGAGCTTGTTGATGGTCTTAAAGGAATATGCTGTTCGTTGCTTCTATACAATATGTAATATACTGAATAGTGGCAACCCGGATAAATCGGCAAACATGACATGTGAAATGACATTTCTTAATTCGTTTTTCCTCTCTGTCACTTCCTGTTTTTGACGAGACACCATTTTGGCAAATTCTAATATTAATTACTAGTCTAAGACTTTATTGTATCCAATAAATTACTTACTACAATAAATGAATTTTTGAGTTAATAACTAAAATGAAGTTATGTTAAGTGGCGACGAGGATAAAGCAGCAGTTAAAGGAAGTAATAAATTGGATTATAATAAGATGGCATCAAAATTCGGCGATTTAAACCAATTCAGCGTGGCTTCAGGGAACTGGCAAATTTATCTGGAGCAGATGAATTTTTTTTTCCTGGCAAATGGAATTTCAAATGAAAATTCCAAAAAGGCCATATTTTTATTGTCGTGTGGAACAGAGGCATACACACTTCTGAAGTCCATAGCCACCCCGGGAAACATTTTGGCCGAATCGTTCACGTTTAAAATGGCCGTAGATTTGTTATCCAAACACTTTTGCCCAACACCAAACCAGATAATACAGCGTTTCCAGTTTTACCGCAGGGACCAAAGAGAGGGGGAATCGGTGCCAGAATTCTTAGCGGCCCTGCGTAAATTGAGCCAGCATTGTGAGTTCAAGGATTTGGATGCAATGTTGCGCGACAGATTGATGTGTGGATTGAGAGATGAGAGTTTGCAAAAACGTTTGCTGTCAAATGACAGACTGACCCTACAGATTGCACAAGAGGAAGCAATAGCCAGTGAAGAGGCCCAGAAAAATTTTGTCGCATTAAAAACACCAGTTAATCAGCCGGAAATCAACAGAATTGGGAGCGATAGGAAGGAAAAGGGTAAATCGAAAAGTCAAAGAAGGAATTGCTTTCGGTGTGGTGGCGGACATTCGCCGGACCAATGTAAATTTAAAGATGTTGACTGCCACTTCTGTAAAAAGCGGGGACATAGAGAAGGCGTGTATAACAAAGACCAAATCGACTAAAAATAATACCCACGGTGGAAGAGCAACTAACAGAAATAATGTAAATCAAATTAACTTCCCCCAGGACGACGGATACCAGGACTATATATTATCAGTGAATAGTACAACCATCTCGCACATTCGAAGAGTCGTTACAATATGTGGCAAGTCAGTCGAAATGGAAATTGACTCTGGGGCCAGTCACTCAATTATGAGTGAGGGGGAATTTCATGAGAAATTTCACAACCTGGAATTGAACCCTAGCAGAACGCAACTGAAAGCGTGGGGCGCAAACGAAAATTTAAAAATATGTGGGGAAGTGCTGGTTTCTGTTACGTTAGGTGTCATTAGCAAAAGGTTAATACTTTTGGTTGAGCGAGGTGATGGGCCAGCGCTCATAGGCAGAAACTGGTTTGAAGAGTTGGGAATTTCCATAACAAGTGCAATGCACAATATCGAGTGTGGGTTACCAGTAGAGATGACTGAGTTTGGTCCTGTATTTGAAGAGCAACTTGGTGACTATAAGGGGGAACCGATAAAGCTGTTAATGAACGATTCAAGTAAGCCTAAATTTTTCCGGTATCGGCCAGTACCATTTGCTCTGAAATCCAAGTGCCGCCTCAAGCACTTAAAAAGATGGAGGAAGATGGCGTGCTGCGACCAGTAAAGTTTAGCGAATGGGCTACTCCAATAGTTCCAGTGATAAAGGCAGATAGTACCATTCGTATTTGTGGTGATTATAAGTGCACGGTAAACCAAATGCTTTGTAAGGAGACCTACCCGCTGCCCACAAATACGGAAGTCCTGGCGACGTTAGCAAATTGTGAATGGTTCACCAGGTTGGACTTGGACAGGGCATATACCCAAGTAAAGGTGGATGATGAATCCGCGAGGGTATTGACAATTAACACGCACCGTGGCCTATTTGAGGTTACCAGGTTGCCATTTGGTATTTCAACGGCACCAAGTATTTTCCAACGTATTATGGAGGGCCTGTTAAGTAAACTAGAAGGGGTAGTGGTTTATCTTGACGATATTCTGATTGGCGGAAAGACGGCTAAAGAGATGTGGGAGCGAACAAAAGCTGTTTTCCGGCGACTACAAGATGCCGGCCTTAGATTGAAGAAGAGCAAATGTATTTTCGCAGTTCAAGAGTTAACGTTTTTGGGATTCAAGATAAATCAGTACGGAGTTCAACCAACCGATGATAAGATCAGGGCAATTTCTCAAGCACCGGAACCAATCGACAAACAACAGCTGCAAGCGTTTTTGGGCTTGATAACCTTTTATGAACGGTTTTTTCGGAATAAAGCCAACGTGCTGGAGCCATTGTATCGGCTTTTGAAGAAGGATGCAAAATTCAAATGGGGAGAGGAGCAAAAATCTAGTTTTGAACAGGTAAAAAAGCTTCTCCAATCTGAAAATCTTTTGGTACATTACTCTACATATTTGCCTTTGACTTTGAGTGGCGATGCGTCACCATACGGAGTTGGAGCGGTTTTAGCTCACGTCATGCCTGATGGCCGCGAGGCGCCAATTGCTTTTGGGTCCAGAACTCTTCAACCGGCCGAAAAGAAATATTCGCAGCTGGACAAAGAGGCACTTGCAATAATTTTTGGTATTAAGAAGTTCAACCAGTATTTGAGTGGAAGAGACTTTACAATCTTAACGGATCACAAACCGCTTCTGGGGTTATTTAATCCGCTAAAGCCAATATCGGACCATATGTCACCTAGAATGTAGCGGTGGTCGTTGATGCTAGGAGCGTACCAGTATAATATCAAATATAGAGAAGGGAAAAAACATCAGAATGCAGACGCTTTGAGTCGATTGCCATTGAAGGAGGTAGGCGGTCATGTTCCAAACATCCCTGAGATATTATACTGTGGAGAAGGCGAAACCCAGTTCCTAATAACATCGCGCGAGATTGCTAAAGCCACGGGTCGGGATCCGATACTATCGAAAGTCCTATGGCATATTAAACGGAAAGATACAGATTTGCCTGATAAATCTGACCAGTTCAAGCCATACAATACCAGATTGAATGAGTTAAGTGCAAATGGCCAATGTTTACTCTGGGGCACTAGGGTAATAATACCGGAGATTTTCCGTTCTCGTATGTTGGATATATTGCACGAGGTACACCAGGGCATGTCCGCCATGAAATCGACTGCCAGAAGTTATTTTTGGTGGCCAGGTCTTGATAAGGACATCGAAATGATGGCGAAAAGATGTGAAAAATGTTCCCAGCATGCTAAACACCCTCCAGCAGCGCAACTAAAACCATGGCCTGCAACATCGAGGCCGTGGTCAAGACTTCACATCGATTATGCCGATCCATTCATGGGGACAAATTTCCTAATCATCGTCGATTCCCATAGCAAATGGATAGAGGCCAAGGTGACGGCAGATACCAGTTCGAGAAAGACGATAGAACTAATCAGAGATGTATTTGCGACCCATGGAATACCAGACATTATTGTATCCGATAATGGCCGAAATTTTGTGTCAAGTGAGTTTGAATCATTTTTGTTGGCCAACGGTATTAAACACATACGAACGGCACCATACCACCCATCATCAAACGGCCAGGCCGAAAGGTTCGTTCAGACCATAAAAAGCCTCTTAAAGAAAATGCCTGACACAAACATCAATAAAAATTTAGCTAATATACTTTTACGATTACGAACAACACCCAATCCGACAACTAGCGAAAGCCCAGCTGAAATCTTAATGGGAAGAAAGTTGAGGACGATTTTCGATAAAATACATCCTGGTAATGATAGAACTAGTGAAAATTTGGAAAGGGATGAAAAGTTAGAGTCAACCATACGGGATAGAAGTTTCAATGCTGGAGCTTTGGTATGGGCCCGAAATTTTGGAAGGGGCGAAAAATGGTTGCCAGGTACTGTTAGAACTGCAGAGGCTCGAAATTACGAAGTCGAGATAGAAGGCGATCTACAGTTGAGACACGTTGATCAGTTGCGATCGCGAGTTTCTAGTCCGACAACAACGGCCAATAATCAAAACATAACACCACCGACAGCAGTTGCACTGGACTCAAATCCCAATCAGGAAGAGGATGTAATTTTAGAAGGCACAACAACTAGTGATATCGTACCAGTCCCGGTAACCAAAGGGGTAGACTTATCTGAGGCTGAGCGAACTGCCGCGACGTCAACTCGACCCCAGAGACGAAGAGACATCCCCACGAGGTTGAAGGACTATCTAATGGGGGAGGAACTGTAATATACTGAATAGTGGCAACCCGGATAAATCGGCAAACATGACATGTGAAATGACATTTCTTAATTCGTTTTTCCTCTCTGTCACTTCCTGTTTTTGACGAGACACCATTTATTGTACAATACGCCCTCATTATCCCTAACGAGAAACGACTTTGGCACCTCGCAGTGTTCCACTACTTCACCTTAAAACCAAAACGAATGATTAATTTTTCCTAGACATTACTCCATCTCCCGGTTTTATGGCCTTTCTGTTAGTTGTATTTTTGTTGTAATGTTTGGCTGATTTTATTATCCCTTTTTTTAAATTTTCTTTCATACTCTTCAGTATTAACTAATTTGGATTAAAAATTCTTTGAATTGCAATTTTGTTCCTAAGTTCCTTGACATTAACAACTCTGCTGGGCTTGGCATGTTAGCCCTTGGAGTTGTCCTATAGTGCAGGAGAGCCACATATGGATCTGTTCCACTCTCATGGCATTTGTATAAAATTTTCTTTACCGTTTGAATTGATCTTCCGGCAAGACCATTTGACCTTGTTAGGTATGGGCTTGAGGTTTTGTGGTCAATGCGCCACTCACTACAAAAACCTTTAAATTCAATAGAATTATACGGAGGTCCATTATCAGAAATAAGGATTTGAGGTATCCCAGTCGAGCGAAAATAAATTTAAGCTTTACTATGACCTTTGCACTCGAATACCCATTGGTCAATGTATCAATTTCAAAATACTTTGTATAATAATCAACTACCATTAGATATTGGTTTTTATTAAATTCAAAAATATCGCAACCGCCCTTAAACCACGGAATGTTGTAGATTTTATGTGGAATCATTCCGAGTTCAGCATTTGCATTGAATTATTTTAGACACATTTCACAACCACTAACTACATTAAAAATATCATTGTAATTGTTGGGCCAGCATATATTTTAACGATCCAAACTTTGTCATCTCTGAATGCCCATATGACTCCATGTAATGCATCAAGCATCTTACGACGTAAACCCTTAGGAATTAAAACTTTATTTCCCTTAGGAATCAAACCATCGAAAATTGTCAGCTCGTCTTTGATCCTAAAGTAGGGCATACCCTCCTTATCAACCATTTTTTGACACCTAGGCCACCCATTCTCTAAATACTGTTTTATCTTTTGACACGTCTTATCAAGTTCAATATGCTGTCTTATCTTATAATTTTTAGAAATGTTTTATAAAAATTACAATGCAATGAAACCTCATTATCAAAATCTTCCAAGACTTTCTCCTTCAAAAAACATCTTGACAACGTGTCAGCAATATACAAAAATTTTTCCGGTTTGTATACCACGCTTAAATTATACAACTGTAAGCGTAACATAAACCGTTGCATCCTTGCCGGTATTTTGTATTAGGGTTTATAAAATAATGTTACTAATGGTTTGTGATCAGTTGCAATTAAATATTATTGCGAACAGCTCATTCTCGATCTGAGCATAATTCATTTGAGCATTTGTCAAAGACTCTGAGGCATAAGCGATGGGATTTTTCCCATATAATAATGCAGCCCTGACTGCATACTTGGATGCATCGACTGTTAAAATTAATTGTTTACTCGGATCGAAATACCTCAACACTGGTGGTTTGGTCATTTCCAGTTTCAGACCATCAAATTTTCTTTGTATCGCTTCATTCCAATGCCATGATATATCCTTTTTTAAAAATTCTCTAAAATTTCTATTTTTCAGAGTCAAATTATCAATAAAACCACCTAGGTAATTAATCATGCCAAAAAACCGTTGTAATTCCGCGACATTATTCGGAATTGGCATTTCCAAAATGCCATTTATTTTTTCCTTATCAGGTTGACTGCCTCTTCGTTAAAAACGCGGCCTTTAATCTTAATCCCACTTAGCACAATTTTCACTTTGCCCTATTGCATTTTAATACCATTTGCCTTGCCCTTTCCAATAACTATCCCAAAAGCTTGTCATGTTTCTCTCCTGACTTCGCATAAATCAAAAAATCATCGATGTTAATCAATAAACCATCTTTATCACTAAACAACTTAACCCTTTCAGTGTTTTTGTCGAATATATTCGACATTGCATTGTACTCTCTTTCTACGCACTTTTACTGTATAAAAATGTACAGTTAATTAATTTTTTTTGTTTTATCTGAAAGAGGGACACTTTTGATATTTTAAATTGTTATTATAGTAGACATTGACTTTCTTTTTTTGAGTGTATTGTCGTAACCAAGTCAGAAAATTTGTAAAAAGCTTGGATTTAGGAAGAAAAAAAAAATAATAATTTCGGGGATAAGGCGATATTAAAAAAAAAATTAAGTATTGATACATGCGTAAATAAGTATTTTCGTGAAAAAAAAGATTGCAAAAATAAATTGTAGGGTCTTTTGTCGACATTTGAAGGTCAATTTTGAATATATTCGGCATTCCCAAAAACCAGGGTAGCTGCATGAGGCAAAAACTATTATTTTTTCCGGCTTCAGCGCCATCATATTACCTTCAATACAAATTTTTAGATTTTTATCTCGCCAAAAATTATTTTTGACCCTGAAAGAGTTAATCATTTCCGCATGGAATATTTCCGGAGCGGCGTTTATGCCAAAGGGTTAACGGAGAAATCTATATCTTCCGAAAGGAGTATTGAAAGTGCATCGTCTACAGGATTTTTCATCGAGGTGTGTCATCCAGAACCCGCTGTTTGAATCTAATGAGCAAAAACAAGTGAACCATTCAACTTCACCTTACAATCATCTATGTAAGGGTACTGAAAATGGGGTCGTAAAATAGCTTTGTTTAGATTTCTAGGGGTCTAGGCAAAGTCTAATTGTACCATTCGGTTTGGACACCAAAACTATTGAACTAAACCATTCCGTCGGTTCCTCAACACGTTGTATGACTTTTAGACTAACCATTCTATCTAGCTCTGATTTCAAATTTCCATGTAATGCAAAAGGGATTCTTCTTGGATTGAACAATTTTTCGCGCTATCAGTTCTAAGTAAATGTAAAAAAGGAGAAATATTAAAAAACATTAAAAATTTTTTTTTTTTTTTTCAAAAATATACACGTATATTTTAAAGAAAAGTTACAAAAAAAAACAAAATAAAATATATTTACGCCTATCGTGAATAATTTTTCCGTCGTAATTTTTCCCTTTTCACGGAGAATAATAACGTAATATATCGTAATTTATTCACTTTTCCCTTTAAATTTCTCACTTTATTTTTGCTGGGGAACTAAACATTTTGTAAGTAATTCTTCTCATAATTCGAATATTGAAGTTTACAAAATTAATTTTAAGGTCAATTTCCGTTAAAAGAGATCGTATACGGCTGTGTCGTTTTTTTTGTAATAGATTAAAGTAAAGCACATCCTGTGTTCTTTAATCTACTACAAAAAACGACACAGTCGTATATGACAACGACAACCGGAATAAGGCTGAATATCTTTATATTTTCCTTTAATTACACACTGCTACAAAAAAACACTTTTTGTCAGAACTTGCAAACCGACATAGTGGGGGTTGTAGGCCTAGGTGAGGAAATACAAGACCCGTTTTCAAAAATTTTGAAACACCCTCAAAATTTTGAGTTATTTTCAAAAAACTGTTTTGGGGTGGGTTGTAGCACTTTAGTACCTCTAACTCACACATTTTTTGACCGATTTCAAAATTTTTAACAGTTTTGGAAAGGCAAAGAATTCATGCAGTGAATTCATAAAATATATATTCCAAGAAATTAGATAAGTGCTTATCAAAAGTTTCTCATTTTTTTATTTTTTTCCCCTAATTTTTCAAATTCAACAAGAGTTATTTTAATTTTTTTTTATGAAAACCTATCTTTGCAATATATTTTAAAGACAAATTTATATAGAAAAAACGAGATATGATTTGTTAAAATCGGATTATATTTCCAAAAGTTACTAACCTTTTTCTAAAGTAAAAATTTTGCGATTGCAGACTTTTCTTTTGGTAAACCACTTGACTTACAAACGTAAAATAAAAACTGCACAAATAGCTTAACCTAAGATAACATGTATAGTTACGTTTGTTCAACAAACCATCTGTTTCTCGTCTGAGAGACCAGCAATAATTTGCTATCATTCTTATGTGGCTCTTTCCGTCAAATAGCTGGCTTATAAACTTTTCGTGCTTAGTTTTCATAAGCACACTGGAACAGCTTGTACAAATACTTTCGGGTTCATAACGTTTGCTAGAACTACATATATAAGCAGTTAAAAACTGTATTGAAGGCATTTACCAAGGCTTTATTTTTCTGCAGATCCAAGCGATGTTTTTGTCAGCGAATAAACCGCAAACATAACAAAAATTTTACGGTTATCACACACTGCAGGAAAAATTAAATACAATTAAAAATTTGTTAAAGGATTACAAAAATTACAAACTTACTTATTTTAATAAAATTAAATATTAATATCATTTCACTTGTCACAAATTTTAAACTAGTTACACTTTTTTTACTCTTATCTAAAAAATATATCCTTCACCAAATGGTAGTATTTCTCACTTTGCCATTGTGTTGGTATTAAATTCGATAAGTTTATGTATTTATCCAAATATATATAACTGAAAATTGCATATATAAACATTCTAAACTTTTTTAATGATTAAAAAAGTAGGACATAATAAACCCTATTCATCTGTATTATCTTCCAGTTTGATTTTTTTAAATAAAGACATTAACAATAAAACAGGGTATATTTATTCTTCATTTTCGAATATAATAACTTCACTTATTAAGTAAATACCAAAAACGTAACTGTAAAATTACAACAAACAAAACACTTTGCATTATTAAGTTAATAAATTTGCTTGTATAGTTACATAGTTTTTTTTTTATTCATATGTTTGCGCTGGGGGAGAAAATACTAAAAACAGGTGTTAATGTAAATGAATAACTTTTACAATTTTCATCCGATTTGAAAAATGAGAACCATGTTTTGTTAAGAACTAAATTTTCTTCATACGTTGGTATAAATTTTTATAAGCCTTCATATTAAAATAAGCAATGAAAAGCTACTAAAATCAATAAAGTTTATAACTTTCGTTTTTTTGTAGATATTCTTAATAAAAACAATAGTTATAACTTACAAATGTATCAAAAAATGCACGTAATTTTAAAGCGTAATCAATTTTCTTTTGAAACCCGTTAAAAATCGGACAAAAACTGACTGAGTTACAGGTCGATAAGTTGACGAACATCACTGAAAACGGTTTTTTTTAGAATAATTTCTAAATTTGAGGGTGTTTCTGAAATTTTTTGACACAATTTGTAATGTACTCAAGAAGACCTATAACCCACGCTAGGTCGTTTTCCAAGTTTTTTTTTACACTGTAGCACCGTGTTATTCTTCACTTTCACCATTTTTTTTCTAAAAACACACCTGCCACCATGTAAGGTTTAGATAAGAATGATTCTTTATTTTTTAAATTCAATAAACATAACAATATTATATTACTTATAACTATTTATAACTACGTTATATGTAGGGTGATTCGTATATTATATTTATTGCAGTTACATTACATTATAGATCAGAGTACCGAAACGCTCGCTCATTCTTCATTCATGAGCGAGCGTGAAAATTTAAAAATTTTTCTGCAAATTCATCCTCATGAGGGTGTGAAAAAAATATTTTGAATTTCCTCACTCATGAGGAGTGAGCAAAAACAAAAAGTTCAGATATGAAAAATTTGAAAAAATTCACGTTAAAATTCTTCACAAGGAAAAAATGCGATTTGCCCAACCATTTCCATCGGGAAAATCAAGTAGTAAAGATGCCTTATAGAAGGCCTTAAATTAATAACTAAACTTGCGACAGGCCTTATATAGAATAGAAAAATTTGAATTTGTATATTTAATAAAAACCTTTCTAAAAGACCTATTCAAAGAAGGCGGAGTGGAATAAGTAAAAGTTTACTAAAAATTCAATTGTAAACCTTCTATAAGGCCTAAAAAGTGAATTGCTTGCAATTTTCCCCGCTGAGCAGCACGTTTGGCCTGTGTGTATTTTTTTTTTTTTTTTTTTTTGTAAAATTATTTCTTGACTGGTGAACCAAAATGTGTGTGTTGTTTTTTTTTTTTTTTTGTAGGCAAATATTATTGAAATGAACTCGATGTCACAGACATCCCGTCGCATTGACCATCGTACATACCCCCGGTTTCCGTACATCCGGGAAAGTGCGTGTCTTTCAGTAAGGTTAGGGGCTCAAAGCTGGATTCAGTCCATGAGTTGTCATTCCTTTGGATATACCGAAGAGCCCTAGGATCCTTGGACAAAATCCGTCGGAATCTAGACAACTCGGTGACATTATTGATGGATTCGCAGAACTGTCTCCATGAGAGCCGCTTTGCCTGTGGGTGATTGGAACACCCGGTGCTCCCGTGAGATTGGCCCTATTAAACAGTCTCCTAACCGTCGACCTTTGAACATGAAGTTCCCTGGTCCACCATTTGGGCTGTTTACGCCTACCCGGAAATGTAACCGGGCAGGACATCTCATAGCTTCTCACTTAGCGAGTGAACCTGTTTCCAACACCTTCCAAATTAGTCGGCAGCAAATCGCCCAGCGCCTGTTGCTCCAACCCATTCTGGACCCTTGGAACATTGGTGTGTAACGCATATTACAGATAATAAGATTGTTAGTAGTTATAAAATCAATCATTAACTAAGAAAGTGGCCCGGCTAAACAGCTGGCATTGAAAATTAAAAAATAAAAATAAAATTCTGCATATTTTGTGGCGTTGAAAATTTTTAAAACGCAACAACAAAATTACAAAATACTTTTGACTTTGTTTTGGCTTTCAATGTAATTTTTGCCGTTGCGTTTTACACTATTAGGGCCTATAATTATTTTGTGTATCTTTCCGTAAAAGTTTTCCTCAAAATCATTAATAATTACAAATTATCGGCCAATATCTTGAACATAAACATTTTTAACTTTTTGCACCAACTTTTTTATTTAGCGAAGAACAGCTGATGTTGTTGTTAAATCAATTATAAACTGCATCAGTAAATTTTATATTTAAAATCGACTTTAACGTCAAAAGTATACTTTAACTTGTCTATGAAAGACCTAAAGCCGACATTTAATTAAAGTCCACTGTAGTTATATTAAAGTATACTTTATTTTTGACTGTAAATATGGCTCAATATTTCCAATAATTAGTATTGTGGTTATTTTATTGAACTGTTAATGGTTTTTAATCCAAATTTTGATATTTTAATCAGGCTAAAGCTCATTGAATTTAATTCTCATTAATAGTCAAGTAGTATTTTCTTCATAAAAATAATTTTACAACATGAAATGAATTAAAATTAAAGTAAGGAAGAACATGTAAATCAATTAAAATATATAATCATTCAAAACAAATTTCGATCTACCAAGGTTAAAATACCATTTAGTTTAAAGATTGATGTATGACTATTGACTGCCAACCGTCGTCGATGGCGGTGAGTGCTAAACGGCAAACACCTCTGAGAAGATTGTGTGGCTACGATCGAAACATGTCAGGGCAACCTGTTCGTGAAAACCTGGGTTCAATTCCCAGCTCAGTCAAGAATGAAAAATTATCAATAAATTTTAATTCATTTCATGTTGTAAAATTCCTTTCTTCATAAAAATTATTTAATGAAAATTAAATTCAATGAACTTTATCCTGATTGAAATATAAATATTTCCCTGGAATAAATTTAGAGCAATGCCAGCACTCAGTAATGATCATGGAATTCTAAAGCTATTCTGGCACTTTGTCTTATACTTATTCCAAAATATCGATTGCAATTATTTTCTATTTGTAAATTTGTATGTGATGCTTGCATGGATGTCTGGTTTTTGATCATACTTTCAAGAAAGATAATTTCAGCACACTACAAAAATCATTGTCCAGCTTTTCAAAAGCAAACGAATGTTTCCTCACACATTGGGTAAAAAACCATCAGCTTTTTAGTAAGTTCATCGAAGCAACCTCTGCGCAGAATGAGCAATTACACAGGGGTGTCATAGAAACCAATCTTGTCGGTATTGGATTTGAAACCGACAAAAAAAATACATTGGTGTCATGAAATCCAATGTTATCGGTTTTTTGTTCGAACTGAAATTAGTGTCGGTTTTAGGTGTCACAGAAACCAATGTTATCGGTTTTGTTATTGAAAATAAACCAAGCAGCTTACAGCCATTGTTTTTTTATTGGAAATAAATAAAGTAGCTAAAAGCTCAAATTTTAATTTAGTTTTTCAACATTTAGATTTTTTGCAAAAATGTAAGTTTATAAAGTTGATAAATTTTTAAAAAAAAAATAGTTTTTAATTTCATGTTTTTATTCTCAACATAAAAACAGCACACAAAACTCGATTTTCATCGAGTTTATGGAAAAGTATCCTGACCTTGCCAGAGGATTCACAAAACGCGATAAGCCAACAGTAGAATCCCTTTGGCAACAGTTGGTTGAATCCTTAAACAGCGCAGGTCCACCGCAAAAGGATATTAACGGATGGAAAAAGGTAGGCAAAATAGGAGCAGTATATCATATTCTATTACTCCATTGTGTTTTTATTTTATACAGGCTTGGACTGAATGGAAAAGCGACGCGAACAGAAAGCTGGTGCAGAAGCCGAGTCCAGAGCAACTGGCGGCGGACCGTTTTCTAAGTTTCAGCTTTCCAGCAACGAAGAAACAATAATCCGTTTATGTGGAATTGCGGTGGAAGGTGTTGCTGGTATTGCGATTGGCTTGCCTGAAATTGTATGTGCTGAGAGTGAGGAAGAAATGCCCTCAACTTCTACAAAACGTACAGTGTCTCCACTTTTAATTAGCGGCACACCTAAAAGGCTCAAAACCGAAACCCCTGGCGAGCGATTAAAAAAGTTTCTAGACAAAGACAATGAAAGAAAAGTTGAAATAAATGAAAAGTTGGAAGAGCTATTGAAAACTGAAAAGGAAAATGCAAGTAGCTTACGGCGTATGTATAGGACAATCGAGAAGGGGCAAGAGTCAATAGCAAATGCAGTTACAGAACTGAAAGAAGAGTTTGTGCGAATCAACAGGGGAATTTTGAAAGCAATGATCGAAAAAAATGAGTTAAAACAGAAGCAGTTAGACCTGGAGATAACGAAATTTGAATATGAAAAGAAAAAGTGACAAACATTTTGAAATAATGTACCTTTAGTTATTAAGTTTTATACGAGTAGCTTCAAACTTACTTACGTACCTTTATATAATATTTGATTTTAAAAGACTGAATTTTTTTTAATAATTTTTTTGTTATTGTTTTATGAAATACAAATTTTTTTTTACTTTTATTTTAAACCAGTTTTATTTCTGCTTTGCAGATAAAAATTTTGTTACAAGGTATTGGCTATTTCATCTCTTATCCTTTGACCTTCACTTTGAAGATACAAATTTGGTGGCAATGTTGCATTATCTTCACTATCATGTGTCAAAGTTATGTTTTCCTCATTGTTTCGTACTTTTAAGCTTCTGCAGATGTTGTGAAGTATACAGCAGGAGTTTATTATTTTTACTACTTTTTCTGGGTGATAATGTAGTGTGCTCATTAAGCAGCGAAACCGACTTTTTAAAACTCCTATAGTTCTTTCCACAATATTACGGGCTGATGAGTGAGCTATATTAAATTTATATTCTTTAGAGTTGCAGCGCGGATCCCTGTATGGTGTCAACAAAAAAGGCTCAATGCCATATCCACAATCTCCTAATAATTTTGATGTCCGTTCTCCTGACTCATACCTGGTAAGGAAATTATTTCTGGCGCTACTAATGTTCCATATGAATGCGTCATGGCTTGAGCCGGGATACCGTGCATCTACCGCTCGAATTTTCATTTCGTGGTCACAAATCTAATCATTAATGCATAGTATGTACATAAAAATTAGGTTCATAGTTTAAGTAAATAAATAATATAAAACTGTGCTGGTACAATACTTACAATCATGGCATTCATACTGAAATAACCCTTACGATTAAAGTATAAATGCTCATTAAAGGTAGGCTTGATAATCTTGATGTGTGTCCCGTCGATGCAGCCAATTATTGAAGGTATTTTATATTTATTATAGAAATAGTCTCTTGATCTTTGCTTTTCGTTGGAGTTCATTTGAAGTTGCACCCACTGTGGACAAATAAAGCGCTCTATAACATTGAGTACATCATCTAGAATAGTTGAAACTGTACTTCTGCCTAGACATGTGCTAGAATCGTTACCAGCTAAGAATCGTAACGAAGCTGTAAGTTGCAGCAATGGCGGGATCTTTGAACGTGAAAGGTGTTCTTTTATTATGTCTAGTACCATGCAGAAAGCGTCTTTGTTTAAACGGTAATAACCTATGAATCTGCAAAGCAGATTTAAATAGGAACGCAGACAAAATAACAAATGAACTTACGCTGTCTCCGGCATTTCAAGCGGGTTGCTGCAATCTCGCAAAAGTCTTCTCACCTTTCCTGCGCGCTCTTCCTCCAACAGCAAATATGCAACAACAGCAGTGGTCATTTTAGTTATTTTTATAGTTTAACTAGCTTAACCCGGTGCGCTTCGCTACACTGACCCCGCACATTTTTATATTGAAATTTATAGTTTACTATAATAGTAGCTTTAACCACGTTTGAAGACTCTCCCTTTAATAGTTCTTCAGTTGAGCGATATTTAATGTATGCATCCTATGGGAGGTATTTCCCCCCCTGCGCCTACCCGCTTTATTTTTATTTTCAAAAGTGTAGTATACCATAAGAGTGACTTTTAGAAAGTTTGAACATTCTCACTATTACAGTTCTTAAGATATGCGATGTTAAACATTGCCGTCTTATGGTGTATTCCTATACCCCCGCTGCTATTTTATTTCAATTCCGGGGCTCAGAAGATCCTACTACAAAAAGTTCAGCAAAATGCGTGCAGCGGCTCTTAAGATATGCGATAATTAATATTGGCATCCTATGGGGGGTACCAATTCCCCTGCCCCTATCGAAAAAATAAGTAGCCTATTTTATTTTTAGGGCTCACGTGATGTTACTGTAAAAATTTCAGGAAAATCGTGCGATAATTAATATTGGCATCCTATGGGGGGTACCAATTCCCCTGTCCCTATCGAAAAAATAAGTAGCCTATTTTATTTTTAGGGCTCACGTGATGTTACTGTAAAAATTTCAGGAAAATCGTGCGATAATTAACATTGGCATCCTATGGGGGGTACCAATTCCCCTGCCCCTATCGAAAAAATAAGTAGCCTATTTTATTTTTAGGGCTCACGTGATGTTACTGTAAAAATTTCAGGAAAGTCGTGCGATAATTAACATTGGCATCCTATGGGGGGTACCAATTCCCCTGCCCCTATCGAAAAAATAAGTAGCCTATTTTATTTTTAGGGCTCACGTGATGTTACTGTAAAAATTTCAGGAAAATCGGTTCAGTAGTTTCGGAGTCTATAAAGCGACAAACAAACAAACAAACAAACAAACAAACATACATAATCCATTTTTATATATATAGAAGAAGAAGATAGAAGATAGATAGATGAAGAACTTTTTTTATATTTCAATAAATTTGCTTCATAATTTCACAAAACAAAATTTTACAAATGTAAACAACAAATACAAATAATACGATAGAATTTATTTCATTCATATGTATGT
This sequence comes from Pollenia amentaria, assembly GCA_943735925.1. NCBI lineage: Eukaryota > Metazoa > Arthropoda > Insecta > Diptera > Polleniidae > Pollenia > Pollenia amentaria. The sequence goes on from OX031007.1 coordinate 98,483,789, forward strand.
ATGTATGTTTACTGCATTACCACTTCTTATTTACTTTTTTATAATTTTCTTTTTTTTAAAAACACAATTTGTTACAATATTTTAGGGCAAATAGTATAAATAACAAAATTTCCAAGACAAAATGGCATTAAAAGCTGTAAACAAATGAGTCAAAACATAAAACAGCTGATTCGAATATCGGTTTTATTTGCATTCGAAAATAACAAAACCGACTTGTTTTCATGACACCAAATGAAACCAATATTGGTTTTCAAAACCGACAATCAGCAAAACCGACTTGGATTCTATGACACCCCTGACAAATATGCAAGACATTTTGCTATTGTGTAAATGCTGAAGCTTGGAATTCTATAAGAAAAGTGTTAAACAAATAAAAAAAAACAGCTGAAAGTAAATGCTTTTATAACGCACGTTGTGTATCTTATCATAAATTTATGCGCTAAAATTTTTAAACGCACGATAATCGTCGACGAATTAACGCGTGTTATGTACTTCTACCCTAATATACATACATATGTATGTACATAATATGTACAGTGAGCCACATCCAAAATTGAACCCTTTAATCATTATCATAAACTTTATGTTAATAATAACACTGTGCTAGTTGGCAAGCGGGCACCTGGCGCTTTAACCTAATTCGGGTACGCTGAATTCAATGGTGCTTACCGATTTTTAAGGTTAGCTTTTGTTTTCGAGATATACCGCTATTTCGAAAATGGAGTACGTTGCACAACATATGTTAGCGTAACACAAAAACAGTTAAGATTATTGAATAAACTTTGCAACTTCGTTTTTTTATACGTCTAGAAAAATTAAAAGAGTAGTTTCATTTTCCAATTTTTTATTATGTTTGAAAAAACAAAAATTTCGAAATTTTGATGAAAAAATTTTTTTTTGCAAAAAAAAAAAAAAAATCATGTTTCTAAAACGACAGCGGAGATTAGAAAAAAACCTCCATTTTCGAAATAATGTTCAGTTTTGAGTGTGGTTCACTGTATGTACATATTGTACATTGTATGTATATGTATGCATTGTTCTGTTTAAAATTAATATATGAAATATTAAAACTAAATATGCGATTAATAGACAATCGCGATTAAAACCTTTTTTGCAAACCCAAATATGTATAAATGTTAGCATAGATATGGAAATTTATACAAAAAATTTTTTTATTCGGAATCTAGTCGTCTGTTAAACTACGAGAAACAATTATTTGCAATTATATTGTTTGTCTGCCTTTTTGTGTGTTTTGCAATTCATTCGCACTGGCTAATGGTTTGGTTCCGTACAACTCTATTGGATCTCAGTTGTTCGGTAAATTAACTCTTTTAACCTGTTTGCCTGGCGGCAAAACAAATAAAACACGAATTTGGTGCCACTTAAAGCTTGGATTGGCCAGATTTTAGAAGTTTTAGGCTTCCTATACGAAGGTTAAGGTCTACCGATGAACTTGAAGGAGGCTCCTACTATGTGTGATATCCTGGCTATAACCATAAAATTCAACCATAAACTTTATTTTACAATCTAAAACATTATAAAAAATCGAATAAAGGGCTACTTTAAAACAAACAGTTCCAGTTTTATCCATTTTATCTATTTTATCCCTTCCTTTCATTAAATTGCATTAAAATGTGTTTAACCGTTTGGGAGTGGACTATTACCACCTAATTTAAATAAATATATACTTATTATTTATTTTAAGTTTCTAAACCAAAAGTACGAAGAGTTGAGCGAAGAATCACAGTTCATACTCCTAAATGTTCAAAAGATGACGTTTTACGTTCGCAAACATATCAGCAATTCATGCGTAACATGGATCAAATAATTGAGCTTTTAGATGATACGGAATCACCTAACTTCGAATCCGGTTTGTAGGAAATTATGTGTAAACTAAAAACAAAGTTAACTAAATTTTCTTCTAGATGACGTTGATGAAAATATTGAGTGCATTTCAGCCAAGATGTTAAATACCATGAGTAATGATGTAGCAAAACTTAAGGCCAAAAACGTTTTAGATTTAATACCAAAAAACAAGCTAACATTGCTAATAAACTACGCTATGCGAAACGTTTATTTAGCAAAAAATTATTCTGCAGGTCCAGTAAGTAATCTCTTTTTAGTTTAAGTTTTATTTTTATTTTGAGTGATTTAAAATATTTAGGACGATGAAGACGAAATATTTGACGATGAAGTTATGGAAAAAATACTGAATGCAATTGAGGCCTGTTTGCTAATTTGTAATATATATTCAACGGTAAATGACCTAAAATTTTTACAAGAAGATAATATATCTCTAATAATTAAATTTATTCAATTTCAACTGAGGGAAACGATATTTCCATCATATGATTCCGTATATACTGTAAAAAGTATGAAAAAGAACGATAATAGAAAAAAATCAAAGAACCACCAAAATCACAACCGTAATCTTCATCTACTTTATTCTAAAGTTGTTGAGTTAATGAAAGTCTTTGTAATGTTATTTGACAAGTGCATTTTTGTTGACACTATTGTACTGCCACTATCTACACTTGCAACTGAACCATTTTTTGTTGATAACATCGATACATTACAATTTGTATGCTTGGAGCTAGTTACCACGGTAAGTTATTGATTAAATCAATTATGTATAATTAAAGTTTAATTATGAATTATCTAAATAATATTTTTAAATAACTGATTCTATATACACTCAAAATTTTTTTGCGGTTTTGAAATCGACTTTTTTATTTCATGTAATTGGTATCACTCAACTTAGAATTAAAGAAATAAATATATTTTTGCTTTGCATTGTATTTGTGACGTAGTTTTAAATGTTTGGGTTATTTATGCATAATCCTACGTCTAGGTGCGCAATTTGTATTTGTTATCATAAGCAATAACGTCGGCAGAATAACGTTAAAAAATGTGCTGGGTTTAATATTTATTTCAGAATGGAGTAAACTCATTTCTAACAGAAAACATGAATTTGTATGAAAATAAATACTTACATTTTCTATGATTGTATTAAAATTTTATAATTCTAAGGTGTTATTTTTTTTCTTTTTTGTAACTAAAAATTGATGTTGATAGCTTAATGTATAAGAAAGATAATTGCTTAGCAAACATAAAAAAAATTCTTGATGAATAAATGACATTTAAAATTCATTTTTAAAAATAAAATTACTTTAAAGTAAAAAAGAGAGTAAAGAAACGTTCACTCATCGTTCATTCATGAACGTTTTTAAATTTTGCTGCTTATTTTGTTCAGGAATATGATGAATAAAAACCATTTGGTTTTAATTCATTCATGTATGAGGTCATTTAGATTCTTCGATTTTAATTTTGTTAAACATAAACGTGAAAAACGCTTCTTCTTCTAATTGTTCAAGTTTTTTCCGCAATTTATATGCACATTACATGAACAGCTCGTACTCGCTTGAACAGCGTGTATTGTGTGCACCTTTTATTTTTGTCAAATTTTTTTCGTTGTCCTTACCAGCCAAAATGTGGGGCTGAGTTCGAAAACATCATAATAGTTTGCAGTTAAAGTCAAAAATGTATCATTAAGTTCAACGATTCACATTTTGCTTATTCTATACGCATGGTAACTTGCTTGCTGCACTTTGGGACAGATAACATTATAAACTTTTACACAGTTGAATTTATTATTATTTGGCCTTATGGTGTGAACTTTGCTTACAAACCAAACAAAACATTAAGTGGAATATTTACAAATACAAAAACGCCAATAAACAAACTACAACAAAATAATGTAGTGTATGAAATACCATGCAAGGGAGACAACAACAACAGCTGTGATTTAGTTTACATTGGGACGACAAAGAGAAATCTGGAGACAAGAATGGGAGAACACAAATCAGACATAAACAAAAACAAAAAAAGCACTGCATTATCACAACACATACTACAAACAAAACATAAACCTGATTTTGACAACATAAGAATACTAGACAAGGAAAATAACGTAAGGAAAATATATACTACAGAAAGCTTAAGAATTCAACAGAAAATAAACAGAACAATGAATAAAAAAGAAGACACTGACTGTTACAGAGTTGTTTTGAAAAACAGTAGATGACGACACTAGCTGTGACTTTTATTTTTTAAGAAATATATTAATGTAATACAAAATTATTTTTTCAATGAAAGTTAGTTACATTCAATTTATTGTATTATTAAATGTTGATGGTTTTATTTTATAATAATAGACGAATCCCCTGAAGAAGTGAACATAAAATTCACGAAACGTCGGGAAAAATGGAATAAAAAATTTTTATTTTCACAAATGGAGTTAGGCCTCACCAGCTAAGTATATATAAATAAGCAAATATACAAATATAAAAAAAAGTGAGGCACTGTCGTTAACGCCTGAGTCGTTTTTGTAATAGATTAAAGTAACACACAAGCTGGGTTCTTAAATCTTTTACAAAAGTGACTTGCTGGCCCACAGTGTTCGATTGAAGAATTAAGGACGACACAAATCATAACTTTGTAGAGATAGAGTAATTTTTGTACGGGTGATTCTTGCGTGTAACAAAACAATTAGGTGAACAATTATACCATTCTACTCATTTCGTCTGCAACTTGTCATATAAAAACCTGTCCGACCATCCATCCGTTTAGTTGGGACAGAAAAACTTAATTTTTTATATTAAATTTTGTTTATATATTTGTGGTATTCACAAAGAATATACTTTAAATTATATATAATAAATCTATACTAGTTGTTTCGGCAGATTCTACGACATTTCTGACAAAAACTTCTAGCTGTATTTCCGTCATTGGTGCTTCCTGTCGTCTGCTTTGGCATATCTATAAACAATCCCATTTTCGATTTGAACTATTCTTGTATAGGAAGTTTTCGTTGAAGCTTTTGTTTATTATCTGTGCCTCTTACCCCCATGTTTTTATATCCCTTATATTAGCTATGTATTGTAAACTATTTATGCTTCTGTTGTGCCCCTTTTTAGATGATGGGTTTCTGGGGCTACTATACGAAGGTCTTTTCTAATTGGTTTGGGTGTGCAGGGTTCTCACACTTGAGCAAGAACTGTTGGGTCAGGAGATTGCAGTGTTGCAACCGCCAGCATCCCGGTTTCGTTATTCAGGTGACCTGCCGTCTTCGAGTGACACCCTGTCTGTGTTCTGGGCCGTCTGCAACTTTGTCCACTGTCTCACTTATGCTCGGTATCCAGATAAGGCACGGATAGTCCATTAGAGGACGCCCGACTGCCTTGTTGGTGGTTAGGACAGTCTCCTTCCTTCCCCAGGTGCTGCCCGCAGGAGCCTTCAGTATCTTGTTTCGACCCTTTACTCTGCCCGTTGCAGTTTCCGCCTGCTTATCGAAGGTGTGGATGTTGCCAAAAGTAACACCAAGGATTTTCGGGATCTTTGCAGTCGGTATACCCTGCCCACGTATGTAGATGTCAAGTATCTTGTTTACCTCCTTCGTCCAGAATGTAAATAGGGTGAAGGTCGACTTTGGGGCGTGAGGTTCCGCTTTGAGAAGTATTCGGTGAGTATTGGGAGGTAGCCATTTATATTGGCCACAACTATTTCAATATCCCTGTGTAGATATGATTGTACAATCATTCGCATACGATATTACTTCAACCTCCGGTGGCGGTTATGAGGCCTTTGAAACGTAGAGGTTGAAGAGAGCGGCGATAGGACTCCACCTTGTGGGGATGTATGAGTTTCCCATGTGAATGGGTTTACCCGGTCTTGGTAATAGTATTATCTTCCCAAGTTTCCACATGTCTAGTACCTTTAGCGTGTTTATACTGAGGTTAAATATATGGGCCAGATATCCCGAACCATTTTCACCAATGTGCTTTAGCATCTAAGTTCGGCCGTCTGCACCGATCGCGGTGGTTATTTTTGTTCGTATGGCCTCAAGGACGTTTTCTTTCGTGATGGCAATAAGAGGACATGTGTGTCACGTTAGAGCCTCCTTCGGGTTTTGGCGCCTGTTTTTCCAATTGCCGGTTGAATGCCGTCTTACATTTTCTTCCGTCTTGTGGGGTGTGTCCTTCGAAGGTGATTGTGGTCTTGTTGTTACGGGGGTTTGAGATGTTCCTTATTGTGGTACATAGGCTTTTGGATCCAGGGTTTGATTCTTCCAGATGATTGTGCCACTTGTTTCGGCAATGCTCGGCAACAAGTGCATCAATTTCAGGGTTAAGAGTTTGGATCCTGGGGTCTGCTGGATTGGATTTCCTCATCTCATCTCTTTCCTCGGCCATTCTTAATGCATTGACTGGGACGTTTGGCCTAACGGATAGTATGCGGCCTGAAGGTATACATCTTTTACTGGCTTTGCCGATGATATTACGGAAACATTTTTCTCCTACTAGGTGCACAGTAGAGATGAGCGATATTTCTGTACCTGTGATTTAATCACTGTTACTGAAAAATCACGAATCACAGTTGTGACCAAATTTGTTAAGTAACAGGTACTTGCTAAGTCGTTCTTTTCATTTTTTTGTTACATACACAAATTCATGATATTTCACTGTTTGTGTGGATAATAGCGTTTTTTGCATGCAGTAACGAATAATGTTGCTTTTTTTATTGACAGTAAGAAAATCACAATTTTTTTGTACATGATAAAAATACCTTGCTAAAAGAACTTTATTTGTAAAAATACATGTGTTAGTGCATTTATTGTAGTTTCTTTTAGGTTCTGAATCTATTCACTTGATTCCTGCAATACAAAATTTAACATATACTAGAAAATATTGTATACTTGTTTTATTTTATGGTAACTATAAAAGAACTGTTTTAAAGAACAGTAATTTTTAAATCACATTCACTAATCACGATGTTCCTTAAAAATCACGGGATCGCTCATCTCTAGTGCACAGTTAGCAACCAGTGGTGTCACTTCAGGAAAGAAACCAGCCATAACTGAAGCGGATTAAGTGTCTATGGGAATGGAGTGTGGACTTCGTTGCATCCTGCTGTACCCACCGGGAGCGAAGCCCATCAATGTCCTCGGCATCATCTTCATCTTTGATGTCAACGACGTTCTAATCTCCTCCCTCCCCGCAGCAACAACAACAGCAGACACAAAACTAGCAGTCGCGTTCCTACGACAATTGGTTCTACGTGCCGGAACGACTCGGAGTTCAACGAACCAGGATTGTCACCTCAGCAACTCCTGTTCTTCAGGTCTCGCTGATACAACAACAGCAGATGCTATCGGCATAAATTGCTGCAAATATTCCTGAAGTGACGATGTTAATGCAATTTAATTGTAATGTAGTGTACCTCATAAGTCGCCACCGCATACCCTTAAACTACTCTTAAATCAATACTTACCAACCTATATAGAGTAGGGTATTTTAAAATATCGAATAACGGTATAGACAAATGACGACAATCAGAATGTAAGTGAATGACACTACATTGAGTGAGAATTGAGTGCATTCTAACTTCCAACATTCTGATTGGCGAGAATAGTTATGAGGGTTTATTATTATTACAATTTATTGATATCTCCACATGACAGACAAAGACAAACAGAATAATGTAAATAATTAAAATAAGTTAGAACGGCTAAGTTAAAAATTCATGTATAGTATATAAGCGCTTGTAAATTCAAAATAAAACCAGACTTGTAATTACCACACTAATTTGGCAACAACTTGCCTTGTGTTTTAATAAAGAGCCTCAAAACAAATTCGGCAGTTCTTTTGAACGCCTTGTAAATCAGCTGGTGAAATGAGCAGTTCATTTCACCAAATTCAGTTGGAAAAAGACTCAAGACCACTTACAGCTTTCTCTACACAACAGGTACACTACCAATTTAAAAGACTACCATTTGGACTAAAAATTTCACCAAATAGTTTTCAGAGAATGCTTACGATAGCACTTTCAGGACTTGATTCAGAAGCTTTTCTTTATGTCGATGACATAATTGTTTATGGATGTAGTTTGAACCATCACAATGAAAATCTTGTCAAAGTTTTAGATAAACTTCAGCGATACGACTTAAAACTGAATCCAAAGAAATGTTGTTTTTAAGGCCAGAAGTAGTTTACTTAGGACATTTAATAACAAAGGACGGTGTGAAAACAGATCCAGCTAAATATGAAGTTATAAAAAATTACCCAACACCCAAAAACGCAGACGAAGTTAGACGTTTCGTTGCATTCTGCAACTATTATAGAAAATTCATACCGAATTTTGCGGACATTGCAAAAAACTTAAATATGCTATTAAGAAAATCAGTAAAATTTTTTTGGACAGATGAATGCCAACATGCTTTTGACACACTAAAAGAAAAATTAATGAACCTACCAATTTTGCAGTACCCAAATTTTGACAAACCTTTTATTTTGACGACTGACGCCTCAAACTACGCGTTAGGAGCAGTCTTATCACAAGGTGAAATTGGAAAAGATTTACCTATTTCTTACGCAAGTAAATCACTTCAAAAACATGATATGAACAAACCCATCATTGAAAAAGAATTGCTCGCAATTCACTGGGGAATAAATTTCTTTAAACGATATTTATACGGTCAAAAATTGATAGTGGTAACAGACCATACCCAATGATATCACTATTTTCACATAAGAATCCTTTATCATAAATTACAAGAATTAGACTAGATTTAAGCGATTATGACTTCACGATAATTTATAAGAAAGGAAAAATTAACACTAATGCGGACGCATTATCAAGAATAGAAATAAACTCAGACATATTAAAACAAATGATACCGTTGGAAAATGATGAAAAAGAACAGAGAATTCTAATAAGCACAAGGGCAATGACAAAGAGAAGTGAAAAAGAGGCAAATAAAGTTGATGATAATGAAGAAATAGATATAAATAAAGCGAATAGAAATAATATGGAAAAATGCGTCTCTGAGGAGTCTGATCAACTTCTAATAAATGACGTCAAGAATATGAAGAAATTACAGTTTAATAAATTTGAAAGTACAGGAGAAGTCGACATAACAATTGAAAATTATACTGTGCACACAGGACGTGACCATAATTCATCGAAAGAAGATTCGATTATGAAGAAGTCATGTACCCAAAAGAATAATTATATGAATGAAGGTAGTAACGATAATTCATCAAAACAAGATTTGATTATGCGATAACTCAGCGAAACTAGATAAGATTCTGAGGAAACTGATATCTGAAATGAATAAAGAAAATATAAAAGAATTAGCGCTAGCAAAGAATGATAAAATATTTAAAGTATATACAATGAAAGATTTAAAAGAAGCATATGCAAAGATAAGAATAAACAACAAAAGTCCTCAACTAAAAATATTAATTTACAATGCCCCAACAAGAATAACAGATGACATACTGAAATATAAACTCATCGATGGATTCCACAATGCCACACACGCAGGCCACTTAGGAATTAGAAAAACAATTATTAAATTGAAACAGCGGTACATTTGGAAAAACATGAATAAGATGGTAAAGCAATTCGTAAAATACTGTGACAAGTATAACATAAACAAACAACCAAAACACATTAAAGAACCACTTACATTAACGGACACCCCAAGCAACAGTTTTGAGACAATATCAATTGATACTGAAGGACCTCTTCGTATTTCAAACGGATACCGATACATATTGACAATGCAACGCGAGCTAACGAAATTCGTTATTGCTCACCCAATGTCAACAAAAGACGTACTTACAACTGCCAAAACACTAGTAGAACAATTAATTTTAAAATACACCGTGTAGGATCATATTTTGGCCTAACGTGGCAACAAGGAGGTTATTGAATTATCGCACAGAAATCGCTACGTAACATTGACAGTATTTTATGAATATTTCTATCCCAATTCGTGTGGTCAGGGTCATATTTAAGGAAATATCGTATTTTAGAGGTAATTTCTCTATTCGCACGCTCGGAAGCATTCGCCTGTAGTGAGTAGTAATATGAGTGATGCCATACGTATCAAAGAACTCCTTTATGTCCTTAGAAGTAAATTGTTTTGCGTTGTCACTTTGGACATATTGCGGCAGACCATGAGTGCAAAAATTCTCGTCTTGAACAAATTTTATTACATTACGCGACGTCGCTGGTCTTAAAGGCTTCAAAAATATAAATTTTGTAAGGTGGTCTAGTATTATGGATAACTATACGCTTTTAGACTTTGTGCACGGATACGAACCCAAGAAGTCACAGTATAACCTCCGGAATGGACGGTTGATTATGGTTTGATTTCCCAAAGATGGGCGTAACACATGGTTCGGTGGTTTTCTCATTTGAGTCGCGGGCAACCTTCTGCCAAAAATACTTTTGTCTGATTCGACATAATGTCTAAAAGAAACCCCCATGACAACCTTGACCGTGAGTCGCTTGTATTACCCCATCTGCCAATGTTCTAGGTAACCACAGTCTCCAGAGATCTTCCTCTGTTTCATTCCGTTGCAAATTTGATTCGCCTGTAAACGTGATTTCCCGAGATGTGCAGGTCTGGCAAGAGGAAATATTTTTACTTATTTCTTCCTTAATTCAGTTATAGTCTGGGCTATCGAATTCGGACGATTTAAGGCCTATTTCGGACAAAGTAGGACAGTTTGAAACTTGTTCATGTCTAATCCAGACAGGGTGACCGCCACTACGTTCGGTGAACCTTTCCGTTGTATTTGTAAACGGAAGTCCCTCAACGTACTGCATAAATATTTTTAAGGCAATTACGGCCGCCAAGCATTCCAGCTCCGTCGCCGTATAATTCATCTGTGCCTTATTTAACTGCTGGGATACGAATGCGATCGAGTGTTTCTTTCCCTCGTCATCCAATTGGAAAAAACCCCGCCTACGCCTATGTGTGACGCGTCACACTAAATGACGAATTCACTACTGAAATCTAGCTGGGTTAATATAGGAGCACTTGAAAGGACATATTTCAGTTTGTTAAAAGATTCCACAGCTTCAGGGCTGAGACGAAAGGTTTGATTTACTTGCGTAAACAATCTATAAGGGGTGCTGCGAGATCGGACAAATTTTAGACAAGCGGTACCAGTTTTCAATACCTATGGAACGCCTAACTTGCCGTGGTGTTTACGCAAGGAAACATTAACCATAGACCCTACTTTTTCGCGGTCAACTTTCAGTTCACCACCTCCAATGCGATACCCAAATATGTTATCTCGCGTTGGCAAAATTAACTCTACCCACGTTAATGTTTCCGGCCATCAGTTGTGGGATGGCTGTACACTTCGGTGGTTAGACCTATTGTTACGTATGGATGCTGTGCTTGGTACGAGGCATTGATCAAATTGAGGCATTTCCCAACAGCCCTAACTCCCTCAGCCTAAGAATGCTTCTGGCTGCCATTCCCATCACATACTGCTCTATCCTCAGAAGATGTAGAAAAACATCCAGGGCCGCCTGAGGGGTGCTTCTCAAGGCACCTGTCATGCCGATCGAATCACACCTTTGAGCCTTAGACAGAAGGATCCTCTGACTAGCCAGTCTTAATGCCTACCACCAAACCCAGCATCCATACTTAAGAAGGGGTCTAACCACCGAAGTGTACATATATCCCAGAACTGAAGGCCGGAGTCCCCAGCTCCTATCTATCGACGATCTACGAACATAGTAGGCATTTAGACCCCTCTTTAGTCTCTCCTGAGTATTCCTCCTCCAGGACAGCTTACTGTCTCGAAAAACAACTACTAGATATTTATCAGATAGCCTAAGCTATAATCCCCCTAGTACCGGCAGCCTAAAGTTCTCCACCTTGTACCTCCTAGTAAAAAGAACTAACTCTGTCTTCTCCGGATTAACTCCCAAACCCTTATCAGTCGCCCATGCTGACAGTTCGCCCAGCGTCCCTTGCATGACATCACTAATTGTCGGCAGAAAGTTGCCCGATACCAATTCAACTACATCATCCGCGAAGGCGACGACCTTCTGACCTAACCTGCCAAAAAGTCTCAGAACGAAATTGACAACCAAGAGCCACAATAAGGGAGATAGAATTCCCCCCTGAACGAGTTTCCTTAAGCGCTCGTTTCCCCAGTCCAAGTAAATAACTCTGCTGCTAACCATCAGAGTTATCAATTCGACCAAGAATTACGAAACCCCTAAATCACTCAGTGCCTGCTTTATAGCCTCTATCCTCACATTTTTAAATGCCCCTCTATATGCAGGAACCATGCCAAGGTGTACTCCTTGTTTCGCAATCCCCATTTTATATAACCCTCCACATCATGAAGCACACTCAACAGACCTACCCTTAATATAGGAATGCTGAGTGTCGCTGACGATGCAGGCTTCAGTCTTCGTCCTAAGATGTAGATCAATCAGTCTTTCGAAGGTCTTCAAAAGAAAAGACGATAGGCTGATTGGTTTTAAATCCTTGGGCTTATAGTGACCGGTTCTACCAGTCTTAGGTATGAAAAAATCCTGACCTGTCTCCACCATGCATACCGTAAATAGTTCCACTAGCAATAGGAGTGATGATCCCTGGACATTCTGTAGCATAGCCGGAAATATACCATCTGGTCCTGCCGACTTGTACGACCCAAAAGTATTAACCGCCCATGTAGCCTTATCCAAGATGATAATATCCCCCATCGCTACCTTTATCTCACCTCCCGAGCCCGCCCCAGAAGAGGGATTACAACGCTCCAACTGTTCCCCTGTCCCAGGAAAGTAAGTCTCCATAAGCATAAAAACTAGCTAGACCGTCCACGAGTCGTCCGGTTGCTGGATATCTCATTTACAGATTTTATTGACTTGCTAAATTTGATCCACGAATCCCTTTTCGCCCTTTTAATATCTCCCTTGTACCTATTATAACTTATCCTTAATTTACGCACAGCCTCACCCCTACGCGTATGCTTCGCTCTATTGAATAACCTTTTGACAGTGGTCCTTTGAGCCTTCAACTCACCTGTCCACCATATCGGTTGCGAGCGCCTACCCGGAAAATTCAGCGGACAAGATCGCTCTTAGCTACTCGTCAACACCTTAGTAAAGGTGCCCACCATGTGCTCCACACCGGTCGAAGACGACCCCCAATCGTGTGTAACTCTAAGGTTGCTATTTATCAATCCCGAAAAGGAATCCCAGTTCCTCCTGGGATTTCTATAAGGACACCTTTTTGACTTTCAAAGTTTAGATTAATGGATATACGACTATGGTCAGAGAAGGGAAATCCCAAAGCCACCCTCCAATCATCTACTCAGTCTATAGTTCGTCAACGTTGCATATATTACTGCCTCCCTATCTCTAGTCCTGAAAGTTGGCCGTATTCCCCCTATTACAGACGTAAAGACTGCAAGCAATAATAAAATAAAACATAGACTTACCCCTGTTGTTGATGTCGGTACTTTCCCATTGGGTATGGTGTGTATTTGGGCCCTCCTGCTTGAGTGCTCCACCAACTCACGCTCTTTCACACCAGGTGGATCGGTAGCCTCATATGGTAAGTTCTGTCCCTAGCTTCACCTGTCACAACCATGAGGTGTCCATTGCTGAAAGAATGAGAAAACATACATTTGAGTTCCTTTATTGTCATTATACAAGTTCGTACCTTCTCAACCGTGTGGGGTCCGAACAGTGTATACCCCGTGGCTCTTAATCCATCTACCCGATTGTTTTTGATCCAGGGATTTTGGATTAAGGCCACGCTCACATTGTTATGAGGTAGGTTACTAATTCGGTTCAGGCTGCTTCACAGTGATGCAGGTTATACCAATCAAATTGTTTCGATTGTTAGAGAACGACAGATGTTAAGGGCTGTTTTTATACGTGGATCTTTATTCCTTGAAAGAATTAACCTTAGCAGCTGGTTAATTTTACTCAGCTTATAAGTTAACGTGACTGTTCCAAAGAAGATTTTTCGTAAAAAGCAAACCTAAGATTCGTATTTGATCCGAAAGTTGAACATTAACTTCCCTAATTAAAATTGTATTGTCCTCAGAGTCCCTTTTTCTACAAGCGTGAAGAATATCAGATTTATAAAATGGTATAACAGCGCCTCTGCTCTTCGCCCACTTGTGTATTTTTAAATCCAAACCGTTTAAATTTCCTCAAACAACTTCCGGATTACCGGAAGCAACTGCGAATACTTTGTCGGCGTTAATGCCAATGTAGTCATTTCCTGGTAGGTTTTCTACAGCTCTGGCCAAAGAGTTTGCGTACACAGAGTATAATACCACGGATAGTGGGAACCCTGAGGAACTCCATTATCCAGTGAATGCGTCATTAACAACTAGCCATCGTTACTTTAACGCTTACCGTGCGTCTTCTGTGGAATGAATCCAATAATTTGAGAATGTTTTTTGGAATACCCCAATCATGAAGCTCCATTATGATGCATGCGGACACTACTTACTCGAAAGCTTTCTCAATGTCTTTTGGCAGTACTAGTTATGCTAACCATTTTTTAGGTTTTGACACAGAATATCCTCCAGCTGGTGACAGATGCTGTGAACTCCATGTCTAGGTATAAAGGCGTGTTGTTAGTTTGACAATGGTGTCTTGTGTACTTCCAAAAGCGCCTGGCCAAAGTTTTTTCTAGTATTTTTGATAAAACTGATAACAAAGAAATCGGCGTATAACCTTCAACATTGTTAGAGTTTTTCCCGGTTTTGGTATCGGCGCTATCACAGTTGTCTTACCTTTTGGGCTAAATATATCATCTAATAGCTTCCAGAGGGTGCTAACCATAGCAATGTTGGGATAAGAATCTGTAGCATTTTTATATGTGAATGACAAAATAGTTTTGGGAGGTAGCCTAAAACATCATAACAGCAACTTGTTTAACGTTTTCGACAGATTGTCTAAATACGTGGGCGGATCAATAAGTCCGTGACTTTTCGAACTTCCTTCGTAGTTATATGAAATGCAACACTGCTCGCATCAAGTACCACCTGTTAATAGAATACTGTCAAGTTTTGAGCAAGTTCCGTGATTTACTTTGGGCTTAACAGTTGTTCAAAACATACAACCTCGTGGATTTTTTTAAAAATGGATAAAAGTAAGGAGTGCTCCTTACACTATTTTTTGCGAAAAAAAACCGTCAATCAAACCAAGGAAAAGCCTAATAAATACTATGGGGACTCTGCACCATCGATTTCAATGGTAAAAAAAGTGGTTTACTGACTTTCGTTGTGGTCGCACAAGTACAAATGACGCTGAACGTTCTGGACGGCCAATTGAAGTCACTACACCCGAAAATTTCGAAAAAAATTCACGATATGGTGTTGGCCGATCGAAGAGTAAAAGTGCGTGAGATTGTTGATGCCATAGGCATTTCATATGGCAGTGTGGTTTCGGTTTTAATTGATCAGCTGGGTTTAAGAAAGCTGTCTGCAAGCTGGGTGCCGCGTTTGCTCTCAATTGACCATACACGTAATCGTGTGCCAACTTCAAAGGATTGTTTGGAGTTGTTTTATCGCAATTCGAATGAGTTTTTGCGGCGTTTTGTAGCTGCGGATGAAACATGAATCCATTACAACACTCCGGAGACCAAGCAGCAGTCTAAACCGGGTGAACCAGCTCCGAAGAAGGCCAGGGTTAGTTTGTCGGCCAATAAGTCGATGGCAACAGTTTTTTGGGATGCACGCGGGATAATCCACATCGATTACCTTCAAAAGGGAAAAACAATAAACGGCGTATATTATGCCAACTTATTGGCCCGATTTAACGAGGATTTAAAAAAAAACGACCCCATATGGCCAATATAATGCACGGGTGCACACGTGTGCAGACTCCGTGGCAAAATTACATGAATTAGGTTACGAATTGGTACCTCATCCGCAATATTCTCCGGATTTAGCCCCCAGTGACTATTTCCTATTTCCGAACCTAAAGAAATGAATCGGTGGAAAAAGATTTAGCTCCAACGATGAAATTATTGGTCAAACAAATGCCTATTTTATCGACCTCGAAAAAAGCTATATTTTGGAAGGGATACACAAATTGGAGAAACGTTGGACTAAGTGCATTGAGTTAAAAGGAGATTGTGTTAAAAAAAATTTTTTTTTTTGTAAAAAAAATTTTTTTTTTTGTAAAAAAAAACTTTCATTCAAAAAGTCACGGACTTATTGATCCGCCCTCGTACAACCTGAAGCTAAATGCAAGCAAATGTTATTTCTTAAAACCAGAAGTTCTATCCTCGGGACATTTGATAACATCAAGTGTTATCGAACCAGACCCAAATAAGTATGAAGCCAATTGGAAATATCCAATCCCTGATGATGTTACAAGATTTAAAGCATTCTGCAACTATTATAGAAGATTCATCAAAAATGTTGCGGAGACTGCAAACTGCTTAAATAATTAACTAAAGAAAGGAACACAATTTGAATGGACAGACGAATGACAATTGTTATTTAAAAATTTAAAAGTTAAAAAATTCGCCCACCTATTTTACAATATCCAGATTTTGACAAAACATTCATCTTAACAACGGATGCATCAGACTGCATTGGGCGCCGTTTTGCCATAAGGTCAGCAAGGCCAAGATTTACCTATATCTTATGCCAGTAGATCTCTCAATAAACATCCGAAAAATAAGCCTGTGATTGAAAAAGAGTTATTAGGTATCTATTGGGGTATACAGTTTTTCAGACCAAATTTATATGGAAGAAAATTTACAGTTGTCACTGATCACATTAGAGATGAGCGATCCCGTGATTTTTAAATATCATCGTGATTAGTGAATGTGATTTAAAAATCACTGCTCCTTTAAACTGTGACTGTGATCACGGTTTATCAGTTTTCTGTTCTTTTAAAGCAATTGCGGCCAAGCTATATGTACAATGCGCGAGCTTTTGCAAGAGCTTTTGTAAGCACTTTACCAAGAAACAACAACAAATTGTAAGAGCTTTCAAATCTGTTTACTTTCATATACATAAATACTTGAACAAATAAATTTTGGCATAAAAAAATTCTAATAAGATAGAAGAGAGAATGAAAGAAACAGCAATATCATTCGACATTTCATTAAAAAAACGCTATTACCCACACAAACAGTGAAATATCATAAATTTGTATATGTAACAAAATACAAAAAGAACGACTTAGAAAGTACCTGTTACTTGACAAATTTGGTCACAACTGTGATTCGTGATTTTTCAGTAACAGTGATTAAATCACAGGTACAGAAATATCGCTCACCTCTAGATCACATACCATTAATCTCGTTGTTTTGACATATGACTGAAATATAACACAATGGTTTACGAGCGTTTTGTTTTGAAAAATAATTTTGCTTCTTATGAACGGCTGAACATATTTGAATGAAATTTTAAACTGTCATGGCCGGGTAGCTTTTGTGTTGAATTGGAAGAACACGGGTCCATGGAGGGTCGGGAGAGTGACATGCGGACCTCTAAAATTGGTAACCTCGGAAATTCAAACTTTTAAAAAATTCACCAAAAATATATTAATGGATTGCAAAAAAAAAAATTTAACTTAAGCTGAGTTACAAAAAATATACACTATCAGACATATTAAAACAAATGATACCGTTGGAAAATGATGAAAAAGAACAGAGAATTCTAATAAGCACAAGGGCAATGACAAAGAGAAGTGAAAAAGAGGCAAATAAAGTTGATGATAATGAAGAAATAGATATAAATAAAGCGAATAGAAATAATATGGAAAAATGCGTCTCTCAGGAGTCTGATCAACTTCTAATAAATGACGTCAAGAATATGAAGAAATTACAGTTTAATAAATTTGAAAGTACAGGAGAAGTCGACATTACAATTGAAAATTATACTGTGCACACAGGACGTGACCATAATTCATCGAAAGAAGATTCGATTATGAAGAAGTCATGTACCCAAAAGAATAATTATATGAATGAAGGTAGTAACGATAATTCATCAAAACAAGATTTGATTATGAAGAAGTTACATTCCAAGAATAAAGATAATATGCATGCAAGATTCAGCGAAACTAGATAAGATTCTGAGGAAACTGATATCTGAAATGAATAAAGAAAATATAAAAGAATTAGCGCTAGCGAAGAATGATAAAATATTTAAAGTATATACAATGAAAGATTTAAAAGAAGCATATGCAAAGATAAGAATAAACAACAAAAGTCCTCAACTAAAAATATTAATTTACAATGCCCCAACAAGAATAACAGATGACATACTGAAATATAAACTCATCGATGGATTCCACAATGCCACACACGCAGGCCACTTAGGAATTAGAAAAACAATTATTAAATTGAAACAGCGGTACATTTGGAAAAACATGAATAAGATGGTAAAGCAATTCGTAAAATACTGTGACAAGTATAACATAAACAAACAACCAAAACACATTAAAGAACCACTTACATTAACGGACACCCCAAGCAACAGTTTTGAGACAATATCAATTGATACTGAAGGACCTCTTCGTATTTCAAACGGATACCGATACATATTGACAATGCAACGCGAGCTAACGAAATTCGTTATTGCTCACCCAATGTCAACAAAAGACGTACTTACAACTGCCAAAACACTAGTAGAACAATTAATTTTAAAATACACCGTGTAGGATCATATTTTGGCCTAACGTGGCAACAAGGAGGTTATTGAATTATCGCACAGAAATCGCTACGTAATATTGACAGTATTTTATGAATATTTCTATCCCAATTCGTGTGGTCAGGGTCATATTTAAGGAAATATTGTATTTTAGAGGTAATTTCTCTATTCGCACGCTCGGAAGCATTCGCCTGTAGTGAGTAGTAATATGAGTGATGCCATACGTATCAAAGAACTCCTTTATGTCCTTAGAAGTAAATTGTTTTGCGTTGTCACTTTGGACATATTGCGGCAGACCATGAGTGCAAAAATTCTCGTCTTGAACAAATTTTATTACATTACGCGACGTCGCTGGTCTTAAAGGCTTCAAAAATATAAATTTTGTAAGGTGGTCTAGTATTATGGATAACTATACGCTTTTAGACTTTGTGCACGGATACGAACCCAAGAAGTCACAGTATAACCTCCGGAATGGACGGTTGATTATGGTTTGATTTCCCAAAGATGGGCGTAACACATGGTTCGGTGGTTTTCTCATTTGAGTCGCGGGCAACCTTCTGCCAAAAATACTTTTGTCTGATTCGACATAATGTCTAAAAGAAACCCCCATGACAACCTTGACCGTGAGTCGCTTGTATTACCCCATCTGCCAATGTTCTAGGTAACCACAGTCTCCAGAGATCTTCCTCTGTTTCATTCCGTTGCAAATTTGATTCGCCTGTAAACGTGATTTCCCGAGATGTGCAGGTCTGGCAAGAGGAAATATTTTTACTTATTTCTTCCTTAATTCAGTTATAGTCTGGGCTATCGAATTCGGACGATTTAAGGCCTATTTCGGACAAAGTAGGACAGTTTGAAACTTGTTCATGTCTAATCCAGACAGGGTGACCGCCACTACGTTCGGTGAACCTTTCCGTTGTATTTGTAAACGGAAGTCCCTCAACGTACTGCATGAATATTTTTAAGGCAATTACGGCCGCCAAGCATTCCAGCTCCGTCGCCGTATAATTCATCTGTGCCTTATTTAACTGCTGGGATACGAATGCGATCGAGTGTTTCTTTCCCTCGTCATCCAATTGGAAAAAACCCCGCCTACGCCTATGTGTGACGCGTCACACTAAATGACGAATTCACTACTGAAATCTAGCTGGGTTAATATAGGAGCACTTGAAAGGACATATTTCAGTTTGTTAAAAGATTCCACAGCTTCAGGGCTGAGACGAAAGGTTTGATTTACTTGCGTAAACAATCTATAAGGGGTGCTGCGAGATCGGACAAATTTTAGACAAGCGGTACCAGTTTTCAATACCTATGGAACGCCTAACTTGCCGTGGTGTTTACGCAAGGAAACATTAACCATAGACCCTACTTTTTCGCGGTCAACTTTCGGTTCACCACCTCCAATGCGATACCCAAATATGTTATCTCGCGTTGGCAAAATTAACTCTACCCACGTTAATGTTTCCGGCCATCAGTTGTGGGATGGCTGTACACTTCGGTGGTTAGACCTATTGTTACGTATGGATGCTGTGCTTGGTACGAGGCATTGATCAAATTGAGGCATTTCCCAACAGCCCTAACTCCCTCAGCCTAAGAATGCTTCTGGCTGCCATTCCCATCACATACTGCTCTATCCTCAGAAGATGTAGAAAAACATCCAGGGCCGCCTGAGGGGTGCTTCTCAAGGCACCTGTCATGCCGATCGAATCACACCTTTGAG
Source organism: Pollenia amentaria (assembly GCA_943735925.1). Taxonomy (NCBI): domain Eukaryota; kingdom Metazoa; phylum Arthropoda; class Insecta; order Diptera; family Polleniidae; genus Pollenia; species Pollenia amentaria. Next base: position 98,504,021 of record OX031007.1, read on the forward strand.
CCTTAGACAGAAGGATCCTCTGACTAGCCAGTCTTAATGCCTACCACCAAACCCAGCATCCATACTTAAGAAGGGGTCTAACCACCGAAGTGTACATATATCCCAGAACTGAAGGCCGGAGTCCCCAGCTCCTATCTATCGACGATCTACGAACATAGTAGGCATTTAGACCCCTCTTTAGTCTCTCCTGAGTATTCCTCCTCCAGGACAGCTTACTGTCTCGAAAAACAACTACTAGATATTTATCAGATAGCCTAAGCTATAATCCCCCTAGTACCGGCAGCCTAAAGTTCTCCACCTTGTACCTCCTAGTAAAAAGAACTAACTCTGTCTTCTCCGGATTAACTCCCAAACCCTTATCAGTCGCCCATGCTAACAGTTCCCCTTGCATGACATCGCTAATTGTCGGCAGAAAATTGCCCGATACCAATTCAACTACATCATCCGCGAAGGCGACGACCTTCTGACCTAACCTGCCAAAAAGTCTCAGAACGAAATTGACAACCAAGAGCCACAATAAGGGAGATAGAATTCCCCCCTGAACGAGTTTCCTTAAGCGCTCGTTTCCCCAGTCCAAGTAAATAACTCTGCTGCTAACCATCAGAGTTATCAATTCGACCAAGAATTACGAAACCCCTAAATCACTCAGTGCCTGCTTTATAGCCTCTATCCTCACATTTTTAAATGCCCCTCTATATGCAGGAACCATGCCAAGGTGTACTCCTTGTTTCGCAATCCCCATTTTATATAACCCTCCACATCATGAAGCACACTCAACAGACCTACCCTTAATATAGGAATGCTGAGTGTCGCTGACGATGCAGGCTTCAGTCTTCGTCCTAAGATGTAGATCAATCAGTCTTTCGAAGGTCTTCAAAAGAAAAGACGATAGGCTGATTGGTTTTAAATCCTTGGGTTTTATAGTGACCGGTTCTACCAGTCTTAGGTATGAAAAAATCCTGACCTGTCTCCACCATGCATACCGTAAATAGTTCCACTAGCAATAGGAGTGATGATCCCTGGACATTCTGTAGCATAGCCGGAAATATACCATCTGGTCCTGCCGACTTGTACGACCCAAAAGTATTAACCGCCCATGTAGCCTTATCCAAGATGATAATATCCCCCATCGCTACCTTTATCTCACCTCCCGAGCCCGCCCCAGAAGAGGGATTACAACGCTCCAACTGTTCCCCTGTCCCAGGAAAGTAAGTCTCCATAAGCATAAAAACTAGCTAGACCGTCCACGAGTCGTCCGGTTGCTGGATATCTCATTTACAGATTTTATTGACTTGCTAAATTTGATCCACGAATCCCTTTTCGCCCTTTTAATATCTCCCTTGTACCTATTATAACTTATCCTTAATTTACGCACAGCCTCACCCCTACGCGTATGCTTCGCTCTATTGAATAACCTTTTGACAGTGGTCCTTTGAGCCTTCAACTCACCTGTCCACCATATCGGTTGCGAGCGCCTACCCGGAAAATTCAGCGGACAAGATCGCTCTTAGCTACTCGTCAACACCTTAGTAAAGGTGCCCACCATGTGCTCCACACCGGTCGAAGACGACCCCCAATCGTGTGTAACTCTAAGGTTGCTATTTATCAATCCCGAAAAGGAATCCCATTTCCTCCTGGGATTTCTATAAGGACACCTTTTTGACTTTCAAAGTTTAGATTAATGGATATACGACTATGGTCAGAGAAGGGAAATCCCAAAGCCACCCTCCAATCATCTACTCAGTCTATAGTTCGTCAATGTTGCATATATTACTGCCTCCCTATCTCTAGTCCTGAAAGTTGGCCGTATTCCCCCTATTACAGACGTAAAGACTGCAAGCAATAATAAAATAAAACATAGACTTACCCCTGTTGTTGATGTCGGTACTTTCCCATTGGGTATGGTGTGTATTTGGGCCCTCCTGCTTGAGTGCTCCACCAACTCACGCTCTTTCACACCAGGTGGATCGGTAGCCTCATATGGTAAGTTCTGTCCCTAGCTTCACCTGTCACAACCATGAGGTGTCCATTGCTGAAAGAATGAGAAAACATACATTTGAGTTCCTTTATTGCCATTATACAAGTTCGTACCTTCTCAACCGTGTGGGGTCCGAACAGTGTATACCCCGTGGCTCTTAATCCATCTACCCGATTGTTTTTGATCCAGGGATTTTGGATTAAGGCCACGCTCACATTGTTATGAGGTAGGTTACTAATTCGGTTCAGGCTGCTTCACAGTGATGCAGGTTATACCAATCAAATTGTTTCGATTGTTAGAGAACGACAGATGTTAAGGGCTGTTTTTATACGTGGATCTTTATTCCTTGAAAGAATTAACCTTAGCAGCTGGTTAATTTTAAACAGCTTATAAGTTAACGTGACTGTTCCAAAGAAGATTTTTCGTAAAAAGCAAACCCAAGATTCGTATTTGATCCGAAAGTTGAACATTAACTTCCCTAATTAAAATTGTATTGTCCTCAGAGTCCCTTTTTCTACAAGCGTGAAGAATATCAGATTTATAAAATGGTATAACAGCGCCTCTGCTCTTCGCCCACTTGTGTATTTTTAAATCCAAACCGTTTAAATTTCCTCAAACAACTTCCGGATTACCGGAAGCAACTGCGAATACTTTGTCGGCGTTAATGCCAATGTAGTCATTTCCTGGTAGGTTTTCTACAGCTCTGGCCAAAGAGTTTGCGTACACAGAGTATAATACCACGGATAGTGGGAACCCTGAGGAACTCCATTATCCAGTGAATGCGTCATTAACAACTAGCCATCGTTACTTTAACGCTTACCGTGCGTCTTCTGTGGAATGAATCCAATAATTTGAGAATGTTTTTTGGAATACCCCAATCATGAAGCTCCATTATGATGCATGCGGACACTACTTACTCGAAAGCTTTCTCAATGTCTTTTGGCAGTACTAGTTATGCTAACCATTTTTTAGGTTTTGACACAGAATATCCTCCAGCTGGTGACAGATGCTGTGAACTCCATGTCTAGGTATAAAGGCGTGTTGTTAGTTTGACAATGGTGTCTTGTGTACTTCCAAAAGCGCCTGGCCAAAGTTTTTTCTAGTATTTTTGATAAAACTGATAACAAAGAAATCGGCGTATAACCTTCAACATTGTTAGAGTTTTTCCCGGTTTTGGTATCGGCGCTATCACAGTTGTCTTACCTTTTGGGCTAAATATATCATCTAATAGCTTCCAGAGGGTGCTAACCATAGCAATGTTGGGATAAGAATCTGTAGCATTTTTATATGTGAATGACAAAATAGTTTTGGGAGGTAGCCTAAAACATCATAACAGCAACTTGTTTAACGTTTTCGACAGATTGTCTAAATACGTGGGCGGATCAATAAGTCCGTGACTTTTCTAACTTCCTTCGTAGTTATATGAAATGCAACACTGCTCGCATCAAGTACCACCTGTTAATAGAATACTGTCAAGTTTTGAGCAAGTTCCGTGATTTACTTTGGGCTTAACAGTTGTTCAAAACATACAACCTCGTGGATTTTTTTAAAAATGGATAAAAGTAAGGAGTGCTCCTTACACTATTTTTTGCGAAAAAAAACCGTCAATCAAACCAAGGAAAAGCCTAATAAATACTATGGGGACTCTGCACCATCGATTTCAATGGTAAAAAAAGTGGTTTACTGACTTTCGTTGTGGTCGCACAAGTACAAATGACGCTGAACGTTCTGGACGGCCAATTGAAGTCACTACACCCGAAAATTTCGAAAAAAATTCACGATATGGTGTTGGCCGATCGAAGAGTAAAAGTGCGTGAGATTGTTGATGCCATAGGCATTTCATATGGCAGTGTGGTTTCGGTTTTAATTGATCAGCTGGGTTTAAGAAAGCTGTCTGCAAGCTGGGTGCCGCGTTTGCTCTCAATTGACCATACACGTAATCGTGTGCCAACTTCAAAGGATTGTTTGGAGTTGTTTTATCGCAATTCGAATGAGTTTTTGCGGCGTTTTGTAGCTGCGGATGAAACATGAATCCATTACAACACTCCGGAGACCAAGCAGCAGTCTAAACCGGGTGAACCAGCTCCGAAGAAGGCCAGGGTTAGTTTGTCGGCCAATAAGTCGATGGCAACAGTTTTTTGGGATGCACGCGGGATAATCCACATCGATTACCTTCAAAAGGGAAAAACAATAAACGGCGTATATTATGCCAACTTATTGGCCCGATTTAACGAGGATTTAAAAAAAAACGACCCCATATGGCCAATATAATGCACGGGTGCACACGTGTGCAGACTCCGTGGCAAAATTACATGAATTAGGTTACGAATTGGTACCTCATCCGCAATATTCTCCGGATTTAGCCCCCAGTGACTATTTCCTATTTCCGAACCTAAAGAAATGAATCGGTGGAAAAAGATTTAGCTCCAACGATGAAATTATTGGTCAAACAAATGCCTATTTTATCGACCTCGAAAAAAGCTATATTTTGGAAGGGATACACAAATTGGAGAAACGTTGGACTAAGTGCATTGAGTTAAAAGGAGATTGTGTTAAAAAAAATTTTTTTTTTTGTAAAAAAAACTTTCATTCAAAAAGTCACGGACTTATTGATCCGCCCTCGTACAACCTGAAGCTAAATGCAAGCAAATGTTATTTCTTAAAACAAGAAGTTCTATCCTCGGGACATTTGATAACATCAAGTGTTATCGAACCAGACCCAAATAAGTATGAAGCCAATTGGAAATATCCAATCCCTAAAAACGCTGATGATGTTACAAGATTTAAAGCATTCTGCAACTATTATAGAAGATTCATCAAAAATGTTGCGGAGACTGCAAACTGCTTAAATAATTTACTAAAGAAAGGAACACAATTTGAATGGACAGACGAACGACAATTGTTATTTAAAAATTTAAAAGTTAAAAAATTAGCCCACCTATTTTACAATATCCAGATTTTGACAAAACATTCATCTTAACAACGGATGCATCAGACTGCATTGGGCGCCGTTTTGCCATAAGGTCAGCAAGGCCAAGATTTACCTATATCTTATGCCAGTAGATCTCTCAATAAACATCCGAAAAATAAGCCTGTGATTGAAAAAGAGTTATTAGGTATCTATTGGGGTATACAGTTTTTCAGACCAAATTTATATGGAAGAAAATTTACAGTTGTCACTGATCACATACCATTAATCTCGTTGTTTTGACATAAAAATCATAGTTCAAAGATAACAAAAATAAGACGTGAACTATCCGAGTATGATTTTGAAATAGTATACAAGAAAGGGGTAAATAACACAAATGCAGATGCATTATCCAGAACACAAATTGATTCTGAGACAATAAAAACATGATACAATCAGAAAATTTTGAGAAAATAAGGAAAACGCTAGTAGTAACAAGAGGTATGAGTAAGAAGTCATCCGAAAATAATATCATAAGTGGATCTCATACGGAGATTGATCAACTCTATATGTGGGACTACACATCTATCAATGATTTAAAGCGCGCAAGTATATATAAATGTATACTACAAAAGAGGCCAATTAAAAATAAGAAAAAAATTATATGAATATATAATAGAGAATGATATAAAGAAAAATGAAACACGTGTAGCGCTAATCCAAGGCACTTAGGTACTCTTATGGAGAAGCCATCATCCTTTTTGAAGAATTTAAAAAATATGAGAAGTAAGAAATTTGCAATCGATATTAATGATGCAATATTTAATATAATTCCTGCAGATGCATTTAAGGCCAAATACAGAAAAATTGTAAAATAAATAAAGATGACGTAATAATATGTAGAAAACCTCAGAGGATACTAAGCGAAGAAAGGAAAAGAGAGCGGATAGAATTACATCATAATACACCCCAAGGTCATCTTGGAGTCAGAAGGTAGGTAGGTAGGTAAAAAGGCTGGTGTGAAGTCTCCTTCACACCTTCACCCAGAGACCAATGATGCCTTGTTTAGAAATGTATAGATGGAAAAATAGGTAAAGTAAACAGCGAAAGCATTAGAAAAAGAAAAGGATAGATAAGAAAAGGAAGATCTGACCAAACCCGAGTTTGTTGCGCAGCCAGACCATCCCCATTACGAATCCTATCAGACTCTCGAGCCCACAGCCCGGGACATCCCCTAATTCGCCTATGAATCTGCTGCCCAGCCACCTCAGCCTGCTGCACTGTAGCCTCGGACAGCGGCACAAAATGTGCTCAACCGTCTGCAACTCTTTCGGGTCCTCACACAACCCGCACATATCCGACACGTCGCACTGTGGCTGAAAATTGAATTTCATCGGCCAAAAGTCCAATTTTTTGTCATCACCGATTTCAAAAATTTTAATGCCATTCGATAGCAAACATATTAGACCTAAGGTATCAAAAAAAACTAGATTAAAATATTCGTAATTGTGGCATGCTGCTGGAAACAAATATTTTATTTTGTTTTAGAAAAAAGTTAATTTTTGTAAATTTGATCAGAACTAAATTATGATTTCTCGCAAACCGTTATCAATAATTGGTCGAAATTTTTTTTGTTATATTAATGGGATAGTAGTCTTTAAGAAATGGATCATTACATCAATGTATCATTTATACCTGATGTGTTATTAAATGTTTCCCCAGGTTCTATATTTTAGTTAAATCCGAATTTTAGAGGAGTAGAACTTGTTAGGGTCAAAAGGGGTCAAAGAGATTTTAGTACCATCAGAAAGCTGAAGGTGTCCTCTTTAACCCCATATATACTTGTGCAACTGTTTGGAACTGTCTGTTGAACACTTTTTTCATTTTAATGAAATTACTCGCAACATTTTTTTTTGCTCTTTTTATTTAAGCTGCTCATATGACTGAAATATAACACAATGGTTTACGAGCGTTTTGTTTTGAAAAATAATTTTGCTTCTTATGAACGGCTGAACATATTTGAATGAAATTTTAAACTGTCATGGCCGGGTAGCTTTTGTGTTGAATTGGAAGAACACGGGTCCATGGAGGGTCGGGAGAGTGACATGCGGACCTCTAAAATTGGTAACCTCGGAAATTCAAACTTTTAAAAAATTCACCAAAAATATATTAATGGATTGCAAAAAAAAAAAATTTAACTTAAGCTGAGTTACAAAAAATATGCTTAAATGTTTAGGTTATCTCCTTTGCTTTTGGAGATATTCGGATAAAACGGATTTTTTGGCTTGATTTTTATTATGTTTTATGTCAAACTGTTATCAATAGTGGGTTCAACATTTTTTATATTGGTAGTACAGCAGTCTTTAAACAATGTTATGTTGTATTACTGTACCGATTATACCTGCTGTGTTATATAATATTTTTTCAGGTTCTATATTTTAGTCAAATTGAAGTTCAGAAGAATAGAATTTATCAGGTCAAAAGGGGCTAAAGAAATTTTACTAGCTGTAGGTAGGTGAAAGTATCCACTTTAAACCCAAATGCACTTTTGTACCTGTTTGGACCAGCTAATTGAACACTTTTTTAGTTTGTGTAAAATTATTCGCAACATTTCTTTTGCTCTTTTAATTTTACCTAATCATATGACTGAAATATAAGTGTACCAAGCCAAGTATTTTATATTATATAATTACCAATACCTGTGGGATTTTAAGCGTATCCTACTTAAGCCCATTTTAGTTCTTTATTCTACCTTATTTTGCTACCTAGGAACACAGTATAACGCAAGCTATGTATAAAAGCCAGTGGTATTCGAATAAAATCTCAGTTGTTAAAATATATCTAAGCAATAACAATCTAATTTTTTTAATATCTATAAAAATGGAGAGCTTCAGCTATACAGAATTATCCGAAGAGTATTTTAAAAATAAAAAGGAGGAAGATGTTTTAGGTTTCATTGAAGGAAAACTCAATATGGGTATTTCTCTGAAATGGTCCACCGTGACTTAAAAAATCAAAGCGCTCGCATAATTTTTTTCAAGGAAAAAATTAAGTTGGATTAATTTTGTAGTATATTTTTATTTTTAATTTTTGAATAAAAGTTTAATTTTTTTGTTAAAAACTTCTGAAAATATATGGAAAATTACTAAAATATGTATGAAGGTAAAAAGTGTCACGTGCGTAATGTCACGTGCGTAATGTCACGTGCGTAATTTACAATTTATTTTTTTCTTCGCCAACCCATGCATAGTTGCTTTTGAACAAAACATGATTATAAAGGCCCATTACTAACCTTTATAAAAACATTTATTCCGAAATAAAAACCTCATACAATTCACTTACTTTCGCACTTTTTCTTACGGTCCTAAAAGGCACTTCTATTTTTGTCACGTGAGTAAGTCAACTTTGATTGTATGGCATTTGGGTACCCAGTGCTTAATTTACCATTATATATACTTTTTAGAAAGAACTCATCACAAACAATGTAACGATTCTAGAATTCATTCTAAAATTCCAATCCACTTCTATTTTTTTAATATTCAAACACAATAAAACGCGTACAAATGTCGCGTGCATAACCAGAGAAACACCCATATATATTCCTGCAGCACTAAAAAACGATCGGAACTGCAAAATAAAATAACCGATTTCGTCAAAAACTTAAAAAAGCGCTTCAAAAAAGTTGGATGGAGTAAACCTAGATTTAACAACAGTTTTGCAAACTGGTTAGATGGCGAACTCAGTGTCCAGATATCTTCAGAAGGTCCAAATGAAAAGAACCTTGAGAGACCAAAGAAATCACTTGAGAACTGTAGCGATAGAATATTCAAGAAGCTTTGCTATATCAACTGCGATCACAAAAACAACTCACAAAAGTCGATATTATTGAAAAAGTGTTTATCGCTAGTCCCAAGAGAACAAAACGGATTCTTAAGAGTGTTCCAACGCCAAGCGATGAACAACAGTTTTCAAATGAAGAGGCATTAGCATTATTTTTAGATTTGAAGTTAACAAAAGAGCAATATATTCAGCTCAGAGTACGTGCAATTGAAAAAGGTTCAAATCTGTATCCTGCTTATCATCACATAACTGCTGCTAAGAAGGAATGTTTGCCACCAAGGGACACTATTAAAATCACACCAACAAAAAAATAATTTGAGTAATAATTCAACACACCGATTTTTATACAATTAGAACAATAATGTTTTCTAATATGTCCATTATTTTCTAGAAAATTCTGATCAATATCGAGTGGTAAATTGTATTGCCTTTTTTGAACAAAAAAAAATTAAAGCCGTTTTCCGGGATTGGGAATTTGGGTATTTCTTAATCAAAAATGGGGATGTTTTTCAGTCCACTGTTTTAAGAACTTTTTAATCTACATAACTGCCAAAATTCATTATGATACCTTTATTCATGTTAGATTTATAGAATGTCAAACATTAAAATTATTATTTATATAGTGTAAATGAATAAAAGGGATTTCAACATGAGTAAAAAATAATAATTTTTAAGGTTTGACATTCTATAAATCTGACATGAACAAAGATATATTAATGAAATTTAGCAGTTATGGAGATTAAAAAGTTCTTTAAACAGTGGGCAGAAAATCCCAAATACCATAATTCTCAATCTCAATAATTAGCATTTTCATACTAAATGCTAAAAAACATCAAAAGTTCAACTTTGACCTTAAATTTCTCAACAACTACTGAACCGATTTTAACAAAATTAACACTGCAAAAAAGTTTAAGAAGTCTTCTCTCCAAAAAAAAAATTGCAAAATTATCTCTATCGGTTCAAAAGTTACAGATTTTTGGCCGATGAAAAACGATTTTCAGCCACTGTGCGTCGGATCCCAACCTCATCGCCATCCTGCCTATCATGCAAAGACCCGTGCTGATTCCTATCATGGTCCTCACGCAGACCCTACTTCTTCCCAGCAGCAATTCCGAATCGGACTTCCTAAGCACCGGCCACAGCGTCCGTGATACCCGGCAGTCTGTTCGGTTCCCCCAGGCCATATTGGTCGCGCCCAGAATCCATTCTCGAATCTTTCCAAAGTAGAGGCCTATTGGAAGCCTAACCGCCTCCATATAATTAGGATCCTCCATCTCTGAGCCCTGTTTCGCCAACTCATCAGCAATCTCATTGCCGCTTATGTTGCAGTGACCAGGCACCCAGCCCAATCTCAACATATACTCTCCTAAGGCTCCCTCCAGAGCCATCCTGCAACCAGCAACTAGCTTGAAGTTCACATAACAGCCCCTTACGGCCATAAGGGCCGCCTGGCTGTCGACGTATACAGTGACCTCCGAGCCCCTATATGTTGTCCCTTATCAGTTCCACGGCCCTCAAGACCTCCATAACCTCCGCCTGAAAAACACTGCAGTCGTCAGGAAGCCTATATGACATTCTGATGTCCAGATCCTCAATGTAGACCCCCGCATCCGTGCCTCGCATCTTCAAGCCATCAGTGAAAATAGAAAATCCACTAAATAATCTGCTCCTACCTGACCAGCTCTCCCTAGAAGACGTTACTACCTCCGGCAACCGCCCAAAATCTACCCTAGTGCCCACAAAATCCGTGGAGCCGGGTGATCCCAGGCAATAACCACCAGCTTCAATCTCAACCAGGATCCGTGAGTGACCCTGCGTGAAATTGCTGATCAATCCTAGCTCCCTCACTCTAAGAATGCTTCTGGCTGCCATTCCCATCACATACTGCTCAATGGGCAGAAGATGTAGAATGACATCCAGGGCCGCTTGAGGAGTACTTCTGATGGCACCTGACATGCCGATTGAAGCACACCTCTGAGTCTTAGACAGAAGGTTCCTTCGACTAGCCACTCTCAATGACTCCCACCAAACACAGCATCCATACGTAAGAATGGGTCTAACCACCGAAGTGTACAGCCATCCCACTACTGGCGGCCGGAGTCCCCAGCTCCTACCTATCGATGATCTGCAAGCATAGTAGGCATTAAGACTTCTCTTAAGTCTCTCTTGAGTATTCCTTCCCAACGACAGCTTGCTGTCTAGAAAAACTCCTAGATACAAAGCGCTATCAGATAGACTAAGCTCTACTCCTCCTAGTACCGGCAGCCTAAAATTCTCTACCCTGTACCTCCTAGTAAAAAAGAACCAGCTCGGTCTTCTCCGGATTAACTCCCAATCCCTTATCACTCGCCCATGCTGACAGTTCGCCCAGCGCCCCTTGCATGACTTCGCTAATTGTCGGCAGAAACTTGCCCGATACCAATATCACTACATCATCCGCGTAGGCCACAACTTTCTGACCCATTCTGTCAAAAAGTCCCAGAATGACATTGACAGCTAAGAGCCATAATAAGGGAGAGAGAACTCCCCCCTGTGGGGTTCCCCTAGACACCAGTTTCTTTAAGCGCTCGTTTCCCCAGTCCGATCGAATAACTCTGCTGCTCAGCATCAGGATCCACACATCCCGGAAAGTGAGTCTCCATTAGCAGACAAAGAGATTCAGAGTAGAGATGGGCGCGTGTTGGATTTTTTCAACACGACACGACACGAACACGAAACCAAAGATGTCCAGCACGAACGAAACACGCACGGCAAAAAATTTCAAAACACGAGAACAACCGACACGCACGAAACTAAATTCAATAAAAAAAATTTTCAACTTAAATTCACTTATGTATGGATGTACATACATATGCATGTACATACAAATATATTTTTGTTTTATTTTAACATAAAATAATCACGTAAACTTAAATATATTAAGTTATTTGCAAATAAATATCTATGTGTTATTTACCTATTTTTGTTAAGAAATAGTAACTTATCAAGATTTGCGCTCAATAATCTTGTGCGGCGTTCACTAAGAATAAGTCCAGAAGTTGAGAATTTAACACCTGTTTGGCAAGCTTCTGTAAAATCTTTAAATTGTTTGCATACTTCCAAAATGTTAATATATCGTTTTCCCATTGTGTTGAGCTAATATAGTAATTTTCGATTTCAATAACAATAATGCTTTTTTGTGATTTTATTTTTTTTGAATTGTTTTCATCTCTATACTCAGCGAATTCTTGGTTTTCGTTTGGTGTATCATTACTGTTATTATTTGTTTCCATATTGTCCATGCAATAGTCTTCTATTATGGCCTTAACGGTTGACAGGATATGTTCTTTTTGTTGTGAGCTTAAAAAATTAAGTTTTAAAATGGAGGGTTTAAAAAAGGCCCACATAATGAATGTCTGTTGGGCTAAGCCTTCTCGCAATAGACTGTAGTGTTTTTGTTTTCAATTGTAATATGATGCGGAAGTCTAACATTTTTTGTTTACAATTATTTTTTAGCTTGTCGTACCATAAGACATAAATATGTATGGTTGGCGTTTTTTCAGAGCTAAATTCTTCAGAGCATTCTTTAAAAAGCTACAAAAAATCGAGAAGCTGACTTAACAAGTCAAAATCTATTTTAGAAATTCGATTCAATTCATTTTTGTTTAATAATAAAGTCTTGACTTCATTTTGGACATCAAATATACTTTGAAGCATTATGTAAATGGAGTTCCATCGCGTCTTTATGTGTTGTTTTAAGGATTTAGTCAATTTTTTGTTTCATTCTGAATGCTTAAAGTATTTAACTAGTTTTTTTTTGGCGCTTCTATAAGTTCGCATATTTCTGGTATAGGATTTTTTCAAAAACATCGTCCATAACCAAATTTATATTATGGCACGCACAAGACAATCTTTTATAGTGGCTAAAAGCAGATACAACATTAGCTCCATTGTCTGTAACCATTACACCATTCAGAAGCGTTTCCATTAATTCATAATCATCAAGAATACATACTACTCATTGTAAAATATTTGATCCTGTTTTCCTTTCATCCACAAATTCTTTGACACCTAATATGGCAACATTTAAATTATATTCGTCACATATATAATGTGCAGTAAGGCTTAAGAAACTTTTCTGTGTGTATGTGTCTGTCCACATGTCCGTTGTAAACGATAATTGTTGACTTGCAAGTTTTCCCTTTAGTTCCTCCTTGATCCTGTTGTATTCTGTTGTCATAACTTTTGTGGTAATTGTTTTTCTAGATACCAAAAGGTCTTCATAATTTTGCATTCCATATGTGGCACCTGTATTTATTAGGTCTTGTGGTCTTCCAGGAAGAGAGTGCCTTAATGGCCGCTTGGCTATCAGTGAATATCGCAATGCTGTTTCCTATCATTCCCTTGTTAAGAATGTTGATACAGCACACATCAATGGCGTGGATCTCGGCCTGTAATACACTTGGTGATCTTCCCATGGCTATCGAGATTCGCGTGTTAGGTCCAAATACCCCAGCACCCACCCCATGCTCCGATTTGGATCCATCAGTATACCAGCGTAGTCCCTGGTTACCATCACAGGGATTTCCACTGTCCCAAGCTCCCCCATTTGGGAGGATCGTGCTAAACCTTCTGTTAAAGCTCTGTTCCGTGGTCTTAATGTCCGCCCTTGTGCAGACCGATAGACCAGGAGCTAATTTCATCAGACCAGCGTGTCCGTTGACCCCATCTGACAGTCCGGATGTTTGTTGGATCCTAAGGAGACTTGCATTTCTTACAACAAACGTAATTTATACGTTTGCCATCATGTTCTATCAGATAACAATTTTCCCAAACACGGCTTCTGGCTTGTTGGTTCACTATTAATTTATAATTCTCATCATTTCGACGAATAGCTTCTTGAATTTTATCCTTCATTTTGCTGACACGTTTATTTGTATAGCTTGATAACTTTTTTTACCAACAGCTTTTTAAACAATGCTGCAAACATTGCATGGTCAACAGCTGATAAGTTTATTTATTTATTTATTTATTTATTCAATAGTTCATAAGCCACTAGGGCCAAATTAAACCAGAAAATACAATATGGCATTATCATTTTATATTAAAATATACTTGTTTCTCTAAAATATTTATATATTATATTTATATATTAAATAATTATAGTTTATAAACCCCCCTTAAATGCACAGTCTCGAAGAACGACAACAAATCCAGCAACCGTTTTTAATAAAAAGAGATAAAATAGGATGCATGACACATTAGACATCAACCAGTATAAATATTTCAAATGTTCTCTAGAACAATTTTCTTAAATTTATAAATGGAGTGTGAAAACTTTCTCTCAGTGTACGGAACAACTGAATTCCAAAGGGTAATACTACGAACAAAAAACGATCTTTTCATAATCAATGTTGAGTACCTTGGTGGGAGTATAACACTTGTCCTTGTTGAGCTTCCAAAGCAGAATCTATCCCTTAGATAAGGTGGAGTTCCACTTTTTATAATTTTGTACAATAAAATAAGTAGCCGCGTATTTACTAAGCTTCTGAAGTCACATCCAATAAAAGACCTTACATACGATGCCACACGTGTCCTATACCCAAGACCATAAACATATCGAACAACACGGTTAAAGCAGTGTTCCAATCGAATTATATTATATTGTGTAGTTCCGCTATAAACTTCCAACCCGTATAAAATAATGGGCAAACACACTGACAAGGCTAACCGTTTTTTTATAATCATTTGCAAATAACATCCTAACGTGTACAACCTTTTCAGAATAAAAGAGATCCTGGCGATGATGTGACTAATGTGTACATCAAACTGCAATTTGTTATCTAAATACAAACCTAGTGATCGATGGTATGATACAAATTCAATTAGCTCATCCCCAACATTAATATTTATATTAACAACCGGATCATGAGCAAACATTATTGCCTTAGTTTTCACAGGATTAATATGCAAACAATTCTGTTTAGACCATTCAATTTCCATTCGCAACACATCATTAGCCCTATCCTGTAAAAACTTTAATCCATTGCCATTGTCATCTAACACAAATTGCATATCGTCCGCATAAGTATAACACGTGCCATAATCTACTCGATGGAATATATCATCAATATACAACATAAAGAGGAGAGGACCCAATGTAGAACCCTGAGGGACTCCTCTGTAAGTTTTGATTATTGTCGAAACAGCTCCGTTGGCATCAGTGAACTGACTCCTACCATGTAAAAATTATCTCATTAGTCTACACGCTGAACTGCCAAACAAAAATTGATCATTCAGTTTTGATATTAACAAGTTATGATTCAATGAGTCAAATGCCTTAGAAAAATCCAAAAACAATACCAATGAGTTCAATTTCCCGTCCAAGTTGTTTCTAAGCTTATCTACCACATCCAGCGTAAGCCCAGTCGTGTTATAACCACTTCTAAACCCCGATTGAAAATCGTTTACGAGATTATGATTCGCCCTCAAATGCGCCTCAATTTGAATTCTTAGCAATATCTCCAATATTTTCGAACAACAGCATAAAATACTTATTGGTCTATAATCCGATAAACATCTGGGTGATTTAATTTTAGGAATAGGAATGATTCGACCTATTTTCCAAGTATTCGGAAAATTTGAGGATGTTATAATCGAGTTCATTATATAAACTAAGTGACTAGAAATCATCGGAAATACAATTTTTAAAAATTTAATGGAAATACCATCATGCCCTAATGCATTTGTTCTAATAGAATTCATTGCACTTAACACCTCCCCCAAATCCACTGTCCTAAAAGAAAACCCTGTGATAAGATCTAAATTATCATTAGGAGTGCTATCATGATCAGCATCGACCACTGGTGGAAATATCGACGCGCTATTAAATTTTTCAACATCAACCGAAGTAACACAATGGTCACTTCCCACCGCTCCTTCAGATCTTAACCTATTCCATAGTTCCGATTGGCTGCAATTGCCAAAAAATTCAATACTAGCTTTCCTCCTATGTTTCCTTATTATGTTTTTGAGTCTATTCCTATATTTATTATAAACAGTACGGTTATAATCCGAATTATTCTCCCTATATGCCCGAAACGCCACATTACGCTGAATACGGGCGGTTCTTATCTCATTAGCGTCCAACCATCTATCATATCTAAATGGAATTGCTTTTTTTAAAGGAACATTACTATTAAAACTATCAGTAATAATATTATTAAAAACCGAAACTTGCTCATCCACAGAAGTTGTATTATATATATTGGAAAAGTTAGCCTGCTGTAATTGCATCAAACATCGTTCCAAATTCAGTGATTTATAATCCCTATACCAAAAATCTGCCGATAATCTTTCCAAACGTAACCCAAGGGATATTGAAATAAGAGCATGATTAGAGTTTAAAACAGGCATTTGAAATTGTGCTTTATTAAGAATCAAATCAGGTCGAGATATCAAAAAATAATCAATTAACGTTGTGCAATTACTATTATTACAATAATGAGTAGGTAAGTTATTATGAACAACAGAAAGTCCAGCACTATAAGTTTTTACACAGAACATTAAACAAAACCATCCATCTAGACGACACAAAATTTTGTTAAGATGTTATGATAAAAAGTTTCAATAAAGTGTTTTGCTGATATTTTTTGCGTATACAATGACACAAAAAATTTAATTTTTTACCGAATACATATTTTACACCGACTATCATCACGACACGAACACGAAAGAAATTATTTTTTCAACACGAACACGTCGTGTTGATCGTGCGTGTTTCGTGTCACGAAAAAAACACGACTCGCGCCCATCTCTAATTCAGAGCTAGATTCCGTCCATGAGATGTCCGATCTCTGAATAAATTCCGGGACCACAGGGTCCTTGGATAAAATTCTCCTGAACCTAGACATCTCGTTTACAGATTCCACTGACTCGCTAAACTTGACCCACGAGTCACTTTTCGCTCTTTTAATATCTCCCTTGTACCTATTGTAACTCAATCTGAAGTTAATCCAATCTTCTTCCCTACGCGTATACTTCGCTCTATTGAACAACCTTCTGACAGTGGACCTTTGAGTCCTCAACTCGTCTGTCCACCATCTTGGCTGTGTGCGCCTGCCCGGAAAATTCATTGGACAGGATCGCTCATAACTACTAGTCAATACCTCCGTGAAGGTGCTCACCAGCTGCTCTACACCGGTCGAAGTCGACCTCCAGTCGTGTGTAACTCTGAGGTTACTTTACACTAGTCTCGAAAAGTAATCCCAATCCGTCCTCGGATTCTTATACGTACACCTTTTCGACCTCTCAAACATTAGATTAAAGGACAGGCGACTATGGTCAGAGAAGGAAAAACCCAAGTCCACCCTCCAATCCTCCACTACAGTTCGTCAATGTCATATCTATCACTGCCTCCCTTTCCCTAGTTCTGAACGTAGGTGTATTCCCCCTGTTACAGATAAGAAGATTGTTGGCAATAATAAAATCAAACATAGACTCACCTCTTTTGTTGATGTCGGCACTTCCCCATTGGGTATGGTGTGCATTGGCGTCACACCGAAGTACCAGCCTCGAGCCACTTCTGCCTGAGTACTCCACCAACTCTCGCACTTTTTCACCAGGTGGATCGGTAGCCTCGTATGGCAAGTATACCGATGCTAGTGCCAGGACCGTTTTGTCCTTGGCTTCCCCTGTCACAACCGTGAGGTCTCCATTACTGTAAGAATGAGAAAACATAAATTTAAACTCAGTTCTCGCCAGAATACAAGTTCGTACCTTCTCCTCTGTGTGGGGTTCGAACAATGTGTACCCCGTGGCCCTTAATCCAACTACCCGGTTTTTTGTTAATCCAGGGCTCTTGAATTAAGGCCACGTCCACGTTGTTATCGATGAGGTGGGTTACTTATTCGGTTGAGGATGCTTCACCACTTTCAACCTCTTATGGTCTATAATTTTTATGAAACCTAAATTTGATAGACCCCATCGATTCCAACTTTTTAAGAGACTCCCGGTCCACTACGAACCTGAAGTCTTCCCTGGCCCTCTTTACAACTCAGAAAGACATTATTAAAATAAAACAAAGATATATATGGAAAGGCATGAACACAACTGTAAAATACCATGTATCAAGATGCGATTTATGCCAAAAGAATAAACAAATTAGACATACAAAAGAATCATTGCAAGTGACGGAAACACCACCGGAAAGTTTTAATAATATAGTGATTGACACAGTTGGTCTATTACGTCCAACAAATGAATTTAGATACATTTTAACTATGCAATGCGAACTGACAAAGTATGTTATTGCCGGTCCAATTAAGACAAAAGAGGCAAAGTCAATAGCAAAGGCATTAGTAGAAAATGTGATTCTCAAATATGGACTAAAATCTGACAGAGGAACAGAGTTTGACAAATAGTGTTGCGTCGGTCATGAAAGAACTCGTTCAATTGAACGGATCAGTCAGATGAACGATGAACTGCCATTCAGTTTTATCGTTCAATTTCGTTCACTTGGGTCTTTTTAATCAGGCGTTCACTTGTTTACAAATTTCACTTGTTTACACATTCTGGCTTCTTATGAGAAGGGAAGTTCAAATCCGGTTGTCCGTCTGTCCGTCCGTTGAAATGGGTTTTCCGAAGACCCCAGACATGATGGAGCCTAGGTTTTTATACATTTATGTCACATATAGTCCGGAATTGTTTGCTATTGAAATTCAGGAAGATCGGTCCATAAATGGCTGAGATATGAGCAAAAAACCACGACTACTTCTAATTTTTTCCATAAATCCCATGTTGTTGTTTTTAAATTCTTTTTTTCTGCATATCTCGAGAGCGGCAAGAGATACAGCTTTCAAATTTAGTACACACATGTTGCTTGCCAATACACAAACTCTTAAAAAAAAATGGGCGGGATTGGAGAAGTGGGTGTGGCACTTCCCATACAAAGACATTATACATTTCTGTATATCTGGAGAACGAAACGAGCTAAAGTTCCCAAATGAGGTACAAACATATCGGTTATCAATACACAGTATCCCACAAAATATGGGCGCGATTGGAAAAGTGGGCGTGGTACCTCCCGTACAAAGACATTATTGAAAATACTCAAAATTTTAAATTTTAGGGCTCTAGTATGACATATGAACACGTTTTATATACCAAAATGTCAGAAATTTTTAGCAGCATATATTTCCCGAAAACCCTGAAACCTTTCTCCAAAAAATGGAAGAGTAATGCCCAAAATAAAAAATTTTATAATCTAAGTAAATGGTTTTTTCTTCCTTAAAACGTGGGTATATAAATCTGCCAAATCGGTTAAGAAATTGTTAAGTTATTAGCAAAATACTCCAAAAATGGGCTAAAAAGCATCAAAATTTTTATAAAAACTAAATTTTTAGAGCTGTTACATGACCTATGGATACTTCCTATATATCAAAAGATCGGAACATATTTGCTGAAAAACTCGGAAAAATCGGTTCAGATACAAAAAAGTTATTACCAAAATAAAATTTTTTTTAATAAAAATACCTATTTTCGGGAACCGTAGATCTTTCCGAGTCCAAGTAAATGGTAAATTTCTTCCTTAAGACGTAGGTATATAAATCTATCAAATCGATTGGAAAATGCCCGAGTTATGACCAAATTACTGAAATACCAATATTTACTTTTTTTTTATATAATTAAGTTGTTTATAGTATATCAAGGCGACTTTATCCCATTTTATTTGAGCGATTCGGAAGAAATATATTTTTTTAGGATTTATAGAAAATATTTAAAACAATTTAGAG
The DNA here is from genome assembly GCA_943735925.1 of Pollenia amentaria. Taxonomy (NCBI): domain Eukaryota; kingdom Metazoa; phylum Arthropoda; class Insecta; order Diptera; family Polleniidae; genus Pollenia; species Pollenia amentaria. The sequence continues at coordinate 98,523,519 of OX031007.1, forward strand.
TGCTATATTCGGCTGTGCCGAATCTTTGATACCCTCCACCGACAGGAGTGGGCTCTATATGATTAATATATATATATTATTAACTAAGCTTTACAAAAACGAACGTCAGCATCAAAATTAGTTGCGGTTTAGACCTGAATTGAATTATTGACCGACACACAGTGGCGCCATTTGAGTTTTTTCGTTGCAAAAATCATATCTTTTGAACCGAATAAGATAATTGAACAGTTTAAACAGCATATGATAGATAACTGTTCAGCCTATGAAATGAGCGTTTGGAAAGGGTGCTACGCTTTGTAGGGGCCTACTTATGGGTTATCAAAGTTAAAATTAGTAGAAAAATCAATTTTATGGTAACTAAAAAAAATTATTTTTACATTTTTAGATTGTTTTTATTTTTTTTCTTAAGGGTTTTATGTTTTAAATTATTACCCAACAAATTAAAAAAAAAATTATTTTTTTTTTTAATTTATTTTTTCAATTTTCTGTAAAATATTCATCACAATTCGTAAGAGAAGGTATATCTAAAAGACTAACCATTTCTAAACTATAATTATTTTGTAACTCTATTCGTGACTTCACATGCCGCAGGGAAGAAATAAGTGGATCGGAAGATGCTGCCAACATGTTGAAGAGGTCCTTATTTTGCCTTACCCTTGATGCTTTGAATGTGTTCTGCAATCTATATTTTTTATAAAATTTGTTAAGAGACTCCTGTGCTTCTTCAGAAAGCTCTCCAATTGGCAAAGACTGGTACTCAATTTTCACGATTTGATTGTCAATTCCAATGATTCTAGTTACTGCCTCATCATTTTCAAAAAATCTCCTAGAAGTGTTTCCATCGTTTGAGTTACCGTATCCGTGCTTGGGACAGTCTACTTTTAGTCCAACGTGTTTAAAAAAAGCATCCTGTATTTGCTTCTTTCTGATCTTTTCCTTATCCTTTATTGATGTATTTTCATCGAAGTTTTCCTCCTCTTGTGGTAGGGTATATGCCAGTTTTAGCAAGAATTCCATACACCTTATCCTTGCGTGCAATGGTGACATTCCATATTCGTAATTCTCCTCATTTGTAGAATCGTTTAAATTACCAAAGTTCTTCTGACAAATAATAATATAAAATCGATAAAAAAAATATAAAAATAAAACGAAAAAAGGGGTTTAAATAGGTTTTTGCTAAATTTTTACCTCCAATATAATTCTGTCTATATATATGTATATGATAACTAATTGAAATATATTATAATTAAGCAGAAAAAGATACTAATCTTAAACTCTTTACAACTAATTATATAAAATTGAGATGTAACATATTATATATGAAATAAATTGAATTGAATTGAAAAAAGTTCTTCTGACTCTTTTTGCAAATCGGGCATGACATTGTTGAGGTTGTTCCTGTCAGTTCGTAATTGCATTCAATATATTTTCCTTCTCCAATTTGCAGCTTTGTAGGCTTAATCTTGCTTATTTGTTCTTCAATGTCCTTCACCGTAGTCCTTATGAGTTCTGCCGATTCCCTTGCAAACTGAAACATTATTGGTCGGCAATAATGCACTGATGACGGACGTGGATTTTTCCAGTGTAGGGAATCATCCGATTTTAGCCGCAAAGGAACAACAGATGCCATAAACATATTTCCGTCCGATATTGTAGCGTCATCGAAAGATATCCTTTGCTTATAAACGCTTTGACCGGATGATCCATCGCAGCCCCATTTGCTGATCAATGTCAACTTCTCAAGAAGAATTTTCACTTCCGTGAAAAACTTTGGTGTGGTTGACTTTCTAAACAGTTCAAATAATTTTAAATTGTTCAACGCCATGTTTTCAGTACTTAAATTGTTTAATGGTTTCAGTAATTGTTGCGCCAACTTTCAGGCGTAGACTAATCCAGGCATTATGCTTATTTTGCAATATATAGGCTTATGCTACCATGCCTAAAAATTTACCTGTTCCCTGCATACATATGGATTTAGGCTGAATAATGCAATTTTGATATTATGCACGTGTCCAAATAAGATTTGTGCCTACCTGTAGGGACCATAAGTCAATATTGTTCCTGACCATTTGTACGCCAAAGTATTGTTTATGTGAGGTACGTACCTGCTAATTTCAATGAGTAGTTTTTTTCAAACTATTAGATCAAACTACTGTCAGTCAAAACATATAAGGGATGGACGCCATACAATATCTGCAACCATGTCTTTTTAAACTTTTTTACCTCTAGAAGCCAAACGGGCACGTACGGGCAGATAAAACTTTTTGAATTATGTAAAGAAATAATCAAAGAACAGGTTTTGCAAATATGGCAAATATAGAAAAATATAGTTTTTTTTTATTTTCCGTCAAAGTTGAAAAATAGTGAAAAAACGGATAGTTTTTAAATAGTGATTTACCAGGAGAAACACAAAGCAAACAGTTAATTTTTTTTTTATCATTATACATTTAATAAATACATCAATCAATACAAACAAAAAATAAGGCTATTCGTTACCTATTTTTCGTGATATTACACCTGAAATCGCAACAAATCGACTAAAAATTGTGTGTTTTTTTGAAAACCGAAAGTCGGTCAACTTTGAACGGTTATATCTTCTAAACTAAAAATGTGATATTATTAAGAGTGGCATATTTGAAATCGTTGAAAAGTTTCCTATAACATGGGTTTATTCAAAACTTCGTCGGCACTCATGAAAATTTTGATTTTTGCAACCTCGCTTGCTCTACGGGCGCCACTGTGCGACAATAAGAAAATATTATGTGTTTCTTGTTAGAACTTTGAACTGGCTTGAGTAAAATATCATGATTCGTTACAGTTTTAGCCGAACTAAAATAATTTTTAGGAGGGTTATTTGTAGGTAAAAACATTGCTTTATCTGGCTTAGTACTTCATTTAAATTAAGTTAAAATTAACTGAAAAGCCTTTGAATATATTTTTTTTATTTAAAACAAAGAGAAAAGTTAATTAAGTTTTAATTAATTTCTCTGTTATAAAATTAACATTAAAAATAACCTTAAAATTCCTTTATTTAAAATGATCCGTTTTCTAATTACATTTTCAGTTTTTTAAACTTAATACCTATTCTTTTGAATTTACCTACATAATATTTTGAGTGTAATCTCACATGTTGTTTCTTTTAACACATTCAGTCGATTGTATAGTAAAGCCGACAAGACAAGCGAACGACTGAACGAAAGCGACAACTGATTCAAAAGACAAACTGACCCAAAAGCCAAACTGACACAAAAAAACCAAGTGACCTGAAACGAACGATTGAACGAACTCGTTCACTGTTTCAAATTGAAGGATAATGACCGGCAGTGATGGAAAATTCAGTACTATGGTACTATTTTCCGTACTTTTTCCTTTCAAAAATACCACGATACCCCCACGTCCGTTTTAGTACTCTTTTCTTGTTATACTTCTTTGCTTAGAAATTTAGCGTTGCTATTTTTTAACATTGACAACCAGCGCTGTGGAGTCGTCACCAAAAAGTACTAACTCCGACTCCAACCGCTGAAATTTCAACTCCGACTCCTAATCTTACCTTAATGCTAAATGTATATGAGACTGGTCCTTATTTTACTTTAAACTCTTTTTTTTTAACGCAGTACCTTTCAGAAAATTATTCCGTAAAAATTTCGAATCAATATTTTAAATATTTCATCGCCAATTCGAAGTATTTTTATTTTGGAAAATATTTTTTTAAAACGACTTACTTTACATATGTACATACGTATTTTTAAACCATTTCTTATTCAAATATTTATTACTTATTCGTTTGTCACATTAATAATTTAATATTATTTAAAAAAAAAAATTTATGAGGTCTATGTTTGAAAATATAAATAGCCTTCAGGCTGTGAAAAAATTTCAATATAAAAAGAGAAACAACACAAAAATTAACTTTGGTATTCAAGAAAAATTCTTGATAAAAGTACTAAAAAACACAAGTAAGGAAGAGGCGTAAATAAATTAAAAACTTGATTATCAATTACAGCAGATTTCGATCCACTAAAAAATTGGGTTGGTTAAAAGATTGACTATAGACTGACAGCCGTCGTAGTGGCGGAAAGGGTGAAACTGCAAAAACTCTGATGAAGAGAATGCGATTATTCTCGAAACATGTGAATTCGGCCCGAGTTCGATTCCCAGCTCAGTCAAAAATAAAAAAGATCAATAAAATTTTTACTCATTTTGTGTTGTGAAATTCCTTTCTTCATTAGAATAATTTAATGAAAATTTAATTCGACGAACTTAAAAAAATTAAAATTTGGTTTAAAGCCCATAAACAGTTCAATTAACCCCAAGAAAACTTAAATTCATTTTTATTAATCAAATATAGCATAATTTATTTATAAAAAAATTCAGTAGATTATTATATATTATATTAAGCAAATTTAAAATTTTTTTTGTTTTAATCTTAGCCGATTTTCTTCATTTTACGATTTAGCAGATTTTATCATATTTTTTTAAAGTTTTGGCAAATTCTTATCAAAAGGTTATGGCAACACAGTAGCTTGTTGATTATTTTAATGTCAGATATCCTCATCAGAATTTTGCTGTTGAAATTATGTATTTTAGTTTTTTATGTTTGAAAAAAGTACCAAAATGTTGAAAAAAGTACTCTTTTGCTTGGTGGTTAGTACCATATAAAATTTTAAATTTTCCATCACTGATGACCGGTCAGCTAAACAAACGATTAAGCCCAAGACTATTTACAAATGAGTTAATGAGAGAAATATGCGAATTATTGAAAATAAAGCAAAGCTTTTCAACTCCATATCACAATGAGACATAAGGGACTATTGAAAGAAATAACAGGGTGTTTAATGAATATATCCTATCTTTCGTAGAGGATGATAATTGGGAACAATGGATTCCTTATTATGCATTCGCAGACATTATAACTCTTCACTAGGATACCGAGTACTCACCTTTTAGTTAATTTTCGGAAAATTGCCAAGCTTACCAGGGGATGAAGTCCAAAGGTTTATAATTTCGAAAATTATGCCAATGAAATCAAGACGATACTAAAATATTCACTGGAAAATGCAAAGAGCATAATAGCAAATGTAAAAAAGAAAAGGCAAAAATATTTTTAAAAGCAAATAAATAGAATAGAATTGAATATAGGAGATTTAGTATTAGTCAAAGTAGGAAGTAGGCAGAAAAATAAACCACCATTTAAAGGTCCATATGAAATAATTAACATAGATGATTTAAACATAACTTACCATAAGAACTTATTTAAGAAATACAAAGAAAATAAGATTGAAAATAAAATTACTGACCTACACAAAATATTATAATTATCCAATATTCCAAAAAAAAAAATAAATTAAAAAATTTCTCTAAAAGGGTGAGGGTGTAGTGTGCACATAAAATTTAATATACACATATATTACAAATGTGCATGAGTGCAATTTGGGATCATGCATGTTTGTGTGTTTGTCCATTGGTTGATTGAAATACCAAGTGCGTTAAACTAAAAGTTTAATGGCACTAGGTGATTATTTAGAAGACAGCATGATTTGACTACTGCATTGTTTTGATTTGCTGCGTTGTATTAAACAAGCACACAAGCATGTATAAAAAATAGTATTGAGCAAAATTAGATTATAATAAATAAAATATCAGTAAAATATAAATATGGAGTGGATTTTTAGAAGTTACTCAAAAGTTGAATGTAAAATTTTTAGATATAAGGAAAGTGGAAAAAAAATAAAGATTAATTATTTTGTCAACCGGCAAGTGAAGTCAACATTGTATTGTGTTTATTTTAAATAAATATAAAATTTTTATAAGTCCAAAGCTTACTAAGAAAGGTTTAATACAAAAAGTCTTGCTCAATTCGCAGACTTATGCAATTTTATAATGCAAGCATTGCTGACACGAATAATGAAATTTTTACCACCAAAATTTTTGAAAAAATTACCATATGTGAAAAAATATAAATAAATTAGAAAATCCTTTTGTTAATTAAGAAAAACATTAAAATGTATTTTAAGTTGCATTGTAAAACAAAGGTTATTTGCACTTTATAGGAAAATATTAATTACAAACTAAGAAAACAAAACAAGAAGTGTAATTCTTGTACATATTAAAAAAATAACGAAAAACTTAAATTAAAAGTTTTTATTTCAGTCTCTTTCAGGCAATTGCCGTGTAAAGATGTGCTGTTATTGTCAGTGGATTTTCTTTGTGTTTTCGGTCGACGTATTAGTTTATCGTGAGTCACGTGTTCTTTTTTCTTTAATAAATAAAGAAAATATTGCCTCTTGGATAATTTTATTTCCCTTAATTTAATCTTTGATATTGGACATTTGGTATTTATAGGAAGTTTTTTGGTGTGTCCAATGTCTTTGATATTGGACATTTGGTTCTTATAGGAAGTTTTTTGGTGTGTGCGCGACATGAACGGGTTCTTCCCCTGGCCTATAATTGGTTTCGGGAACTTGACTCCACGTCCGGGAAAAGTAGAACCAACAAAAACTTTTAGTTTAACGCACTTGGTATTTCAATCAACCAATGGACAAACACACACACATGCATGATCACAAATTGCACTCATGCACATTTTTAATCTATGTGTTTATTAAACTTTATGTGCACACTACTATTTATATGCACACTACAACTTATTTTCTAAGTTATCATATTTAAAAATCATTGCTGGTTTACGGTACATATGGGAAATTCCATCGAAAAGTTTACTTTTTGTAATGTAACGCTAGAAAGAAAATAAGCTTGTATTTTAGGCCCATGTTGCTCAAATGTTACGCCTTTTGTAACTTAATGTAGATCTAGTTGCGCTTAATACAAAAATATAAAAAAGTAAATTATACATATAAAATTTTTTAAAAAACAATTATAATTACTTCTGGGTTACGTTACAAAAAGTAGACTTTTCTCTGGAACTGCCCATATACAATATTTGACGTATGATAATACGCAATTAAATAACATACGTATGCACATCAACTTGTCTTGCATCGTCTTTGGACAACATTACAATTAACTGATCATGAGTTTTCTAACTACTTTGCAAGACAATAATTGGCAGTTCACACAGTTCCAAGACGTTTTTAGGCAATTTTACTGACAATATGGTTAGATCTTGCAACCGCCTTTGCACAGCTTTAACTTTACGCCATATACCTTTTCCTTATGTAAGTGAAACAAAAAAAAATTAAAAGGATTAAATAAAGAAAATTACATAGTCCACCGAAGCTTTGTTGAACATAATCACCCCTATCGTGAATAATTTTTCCCTCGTAATTTTTTTCCTTTTCACGTATTTGCGATCATGGAAAACTCCCATGAAAAAAATTTATTCATAGGAGAATAATAACGTGAAAAAAATGTTCACGGGAAAAATTCCCCTTATCGTGAAAAAATTTTTTCCCTCGTAATTTTTTCACTTTTCCCTTTGAATTTCTCACTTTATTTTTGCTGGGAAACAAAACATTTATGTTATAATTCAAATATTGAAGTCTACAAAATTAATTTTAGGGTCAATTTCCATTAAAAGAGGCACAAACTTATACATATGCACATATAATGTTCAACAAAATGCAAAAGCAGGTCGATTGCCTGAGGGGTTATGAAGCTTTTCAAAGACGTGGTGGCAGAATTTTTGAAATTATTTTACTACATAAAAGCGTAATAAGCTAATGTTGCAATCAATATATTTTTTTTTTTTTTACTTTTATTTAAAATATACGTGTATATTTTTGAACAAAAAAAAATGTTTTTTAATATTTCTTCTTTTTTACATTCACTGAGAACTGATATCGCGAAAAATTGTTCACGGGAGTTTCACGATAGCATTTTTCCCTTCGAGGGGAACAAAAATTCCACTTTTTCACGATAGGTGTGATTATTTTAAACCGGTATCCCGCTAATTTTTTATCGCTTACCCCGAAAACAAAAAGTCTGGGGTCTTTAAATCCATAATTTTTTTATTTGTGAAATGTCGCATGGATTATTTTGATTATTATTTTGTACATTGAAATTATATAATGCAATGTAACGCGCAAAAATTATTTGTGTATACTTAACACAGTAAAGGTATTCACGTGAAAAGTTGCATTCTTGCGAAAATGCAAAATTGCAAAATCGGAACCACAATCACATAGACAATTACTTATGCGAAATAATCTCTACGTAGTTGTTATATTGTTGCAATTTTGCTTTTTCGCAAGAGTGTCACTTTTGACGTGAATACCTTAAGTGATTTTTTATTTGCATCATAATAAAATTGTGTATTGTTATTTATTTATTAACTTCTTTAGATATTTCGAAAGGAACACTATGATAAAATTCGAAGTAGCATTCTAGGAGATATATTATCATCTATTGATCGTCTGCCATCATCCAAAAGGAATCTTCGACCATTTAAGTTAACAAATAATGGCGGAAACATACAAATGGTCACAGCTTTAGTTTTACAGCTAATTCAATGCGCAACAATTTTGCCAGATTCGGTGTGCTCAACTGAGAACATAAAGTCCGCAAAATGTGAGCACAACGATATGTCTAAATTAAAAAAACCAAACGTCGATGTTGTGGTTTTAAAAAAATATGACGTGGCGATAAGTATTGGAGGAAATTTTCTTACAACCTTTCTTAATAAATGTAAAACCCGTTCAAACGAAACGGATTTTCGTCCGCTTTTTGAAAATTTTATTCATGACTTGCTGTCGACAGTAAATAAACCAGAGTGGCCGGCCTCTGAATTATTACTTTCCCTTTTAGGGACGATGTTAGTACGATATGTGTCAGACAAAACCATCGAACAAAGTATTCGTTTGGTATCTTTGGATTATTTAGGCATCGTTGCATCACGATTGAGAAAAGACGCAGTGGAATCTAGATGTAAAGTAAATATAATAGATTCAATGATAAAATCAATAAAAGTCGAACAAGAAAGGGAAGGTGACCTACAAATGATGAATGTAGGATATTTACACATTAACATAAAAAAGCATACTAAACGTACTTTTATTTTCAGAACAAAATAAAACTAGATCCCGAGGAAGAGCGAACAGAATTTCTTCAAAGAATTCTCTTAGATTTTTTGGCTGTTAATGCTCAAGAAGAGAATTTAATATGGGATTATGCAAGACACTTTTATTTAGCACAATGGTATAGAGATATCATTTATCAAAGGCGAAAGGTAGCTGATGGCGACAAAACATATGCTTCTAGGAAGAAGAGCAAAAATGTACAAAAACATCGAAAAGGTAAGAGATATTTTAATGTAAAACTTTTTTGATCGAAGTTTATGAAAACTGTGTTTTTGTGTATACCGTTAGAAGAACAATTTGGTAATTATTATTAATAAAGTTTCTAGCAAACAGAGTGTAGATTTAAATGGCCTGATTTTGTAAAATTTATTGAAGACATATTGCATAAACGTTCGGAAAATATGTTTTTTTTTTTTAAAGATTTTATGCATCTATCTATATACATCTATGTATGTACATATATAAAAATGAATTTGTTTGTTTGTTTGTACCTTATAGCCGGGTCCCACGTCGGAAAATGTGCTTGATGTGACGCTTTATACGGATTATAAAACAGTGATAGATGATTGGAAGGTGCTTACGCAGCCATCCTTCTCTGATCACTCCTATATATCCTTTGTGTTAAATTACAATGTACCTACTGAAACAGTGTTTAGGAACCCAAGAAATACAGATTGGGCCAAATACTCTTTACTTCTTAATAGGGACCTAGGTCACTCGGGAACACTGGCTAGTTCGGAGGGCATAGAGTCTGCCATAGAGTCTGGACTGTGGAAGACGCGAAATTCGTGAGCTATTCAAACTGGCGAAAATTGTCGACCGGTCTGAATGCTGGGGGGAGTATAGGGACGCTCTTAGGGTGTATAAGCGCGACGTGCGAAGGGCCAAACGAACTTCGTGGAAGAGTTTCTGCGATAACATAGAAGAGACGGCTGAAACGGCAAGACTGCGGAGGCTGCTAGTGGGCAGTCCAGTAATGCCAAGTACAGTTTGTAGGGATAACGGAGAATGGACAGAGAGCAGCATGGAGACGCTGGATGTACTCGTTGATACACACTTTCCAGGCTGCTCTGAGGTTCCTATTCCAACGGACGAAATTTTCTTTGTATCAAATGGTGATAACGACATTATCTCTTACGAGGGGGTGGAATGGGCCATTGACTCGTTCCAGCCATACAAGTCGCCTGGTCTTGACGGAATTACCCCGGTGCATCTACAGCGAGGTAGACAACGGATAATACCATGGCTGGTAAAAATCTTTAAGGGATGTCTGAGGATAAACTATGTGCCGAAATCTTGGAGGATATCTAAGATTGTATTTTTACCGAAATCGGGTAAGAGCAATCACATGTACCCGAAAGATTTCAGACCTATTAGTCTCACATCATTCCTGTTGAAAACGCTGGAGAGAATTTTGGACTATCATGTCAAGGGTAACATGGGGCCGACTATTCTCTCTGTAAATCAGCACGCTTACACGAGGGGAACATCAACTGAGACGGCGCTCCATTCAGTTGTCTCACTGATTGAGAAGACCCTGGGATACAAGGATTTCGCTATGGGCGTGTTCCTGGATATCCTGGATGTGTCCACAGAGGCAATTTTGGCTAGCTTGTCGCGTACGGGGGCACACCCACACGCTAAAAACTGGATCGGTAACCTGCTAAGGTGCAGAACTATATCTGCGGCGTGGGGTAACGCCAGGATAACGGGGAGAGCACACCGGGGAACTCCCCAGGGAGGGGTGCTCTCACCAATGCTTTGGACGCTTGTCGTCAACGAACTTCTCAATGGACTTCAGGACGGGGCAGCAAAGATAACTGCATACGCAGATGACGTGGCGGTAATAGTTGCTGACAAGGATCTGAATACTATTAGTTCTGTAATGGAGGCTACATTGGCGTTGGTAAGCCAGTGGGCGGCCGGAGTAGGACTGGGAGTAAATCCCGAGAAGACGGACCTAATCCTATTTACGAATAGGTACAAAATTGGCCCTTGGAGGAAGCCTAAACTAGGGGGTACTACCCTGGAACTTAAGCACCACACAAAGTACCTGGGAGTAATACTGGATAGCAAGCTATCGTGGAGATTGAATGTGGAAGAAAGGGTGAAAAAGGCAACGAATGCGCTCTACGCATGTAAGAAAATGCTGGGCAAAACGTGGGGTCTAACCCCTGCTCTTACACATTGGGTCTACACGGCGGTTGCAAGACCAATCTTACTCTACGGGATACTTGTGTGGTGGACGGCCTTGAGGAAGATATCGTACCGGAAGATGCTAATGGGCGTGCAGAGACTCGCCGAACTCAGCATTACCGGTGCTTTGCGTAGTACGCCGACTGCGGCACTGGATGTGATCCTGGACTTGCAGCCGATTCATCTAGTGGCAGAAGGAACTGCGAGGAAGTCTGCGATCCGCTTAAAGGCGACGGGACAATTTGTATACAGACCTTATGGTCACGGCAGTATTATAAGGGGAATAGATTGTAGCAGTGACTACACCATTCCGAGGCTGTCACTTGGAAAGAAACCGCGAGTTACCCTGGAGGAGGACGGCTGGTTAGCAGGGCTCCGATCCGGCCACAGGACCTTCAGTTTCTACACTGATGGATCCAAAATGGAAGGCGGAGTTGGAGCTGCAGTCTACTGCCGGGAACTTGGTATTCGGGTATCGTATAAGCTCCCCGATTACTGCAGCATTTTCCAGGCGGAGATATTTGCGGCCAAAATGGCTGCTGATTTGGCACGTAGCTCCAGTACTAGGAACGCACACATAAACTTTTTCATCGATAGTCAGGCGGCGATCAGGGCGATATCCGCCAATTTTTCATACTATTCTATCGTCCAGGAGTGTAGGGACTCGATAGATAGACTCTGTACCAATAGGAGGGTGCACATCTACTGGGTTCGCGGGCACCAGGGCATTGAGGGCAACGAGGCGGCGGACGAAAGTTACCATTCGATAGGGTGATGGCCATCCCGGCTCCAATTCGGAATATTAGGAGAGATACGGACTCTGCTATACGGAGGAGATCAGAGGCAATTTGGGAAAACACCGAAACGTGCAGGGTTTCCAAGGTAATGTGGGGATCCTATGATCCGGAGTCGACGAAAATACTTCTGTCACTATCGAGAAGTGATTGTAGACTTTTGGTAGGTTTTATAACGGGTCACTGTTGGACTGCGGTATACGCCAAGAGGGCGGGGCGGCTGAATAGTGACAATTGTAGATTCTGTGGGGTACCAGGGGAAAAGGAGACAGTGGAGCATATACTCTGCTACTGTCCGGCACTCGTGCGCTCCAGGGCGAACTGTCTGGGAGATCATTACTTCCAAAATCTAGGGGAAATCTCTGGAATTGGGTTAATGAGACTCCTGGCGTTCGTCAAGAGAGTGTGGGGTACTCTGAGTACCATCACATCAGAATGACCTTTCTTTCTTATTTCTGCGGGTTATCGTGCAACGTGGTAACGCTAGGGACCTATTTGGTCTATGCGAGGTCTTTGCGACCGGCCACTCTAACCTAACCTAACCTTATAGCCGGATAGACCGCTGAACAGATATTCTTGAAACTTTAACAGTATATGTATATGTAACTGATGGTCTGGGAAGATATATAGGCTATATATTTTTTGATATTTTGAGTGGACGTGGTACCTCTCATACAAAGACAATATAAATTTCTTTAAATATGGAGACTGGAAATTTGGTGCAAGCATCTTGGTTATCAATACACAACATCTGACAAAATTTGGAGTGGATTGGATAAGTAGGCATAGCACAATATGGCTTTATTTAGATCTGAAGAACGGCAAGAGAAAAATTGTCCAAACTTGGTACACATAACCGTGTTGTCAATACAAAACATCTCTAACAAAATGGGCGGGAGTGGAATGGTAGGCGGGGCATCGCACATACAAAGACATTATAGATTTCTGTATATCTGGAAAACGGTAAGAGCCAAAGTTTCCAAATTAGGTAAACACATCTTAGTTATCAATACACAACATCCGACTAAGTGTTGGCGGAATTGGAATAGTGGAAGTCGCACCTCCCATACAAAGAGATTGTAGAAATCTTTATATCTGGAGAAGGACAAAAGCTAAAGTTTCCTAATACGGTACAACCATCTTGGTTAGTAATACACAACATCTGACAAAATATTTGCGGGATTGGAGAAGTGGGCGTGGCATAAAATAGATTTATTTGCATCTAGAGAACATTAAGGTAATAGTTGTCCAAATTCAGTACGCATAACTGGGTTATCATTACACAGCCGCTCGAAAATGGAAGGGATTTGAGAAGTGGGCGTGACACCTCCCTGTATATCTGCAGAACGATAAGAGCAAATGTGGTGCACATGGCTGGGTTATCAACACGCAACGTCTGTCAAAAAAAAGGTGGGAGTGGATAAGTGAGCGTGGTTCCTTACATACAAATGAAAAAGGGATTTCTGTACAGCTGAAGAACGGTCATAGCTTAAGTTTTCAAAGTTGGCACAAAAAGCTTGGTGCTCAATACGCAACATGAATCATAAAGTGCGCGCGAATACATAAGTAAGCGTGACACATAATGGAATACCGTATGTTTGAAGAACGGTAAATGTAAAATTGTCTTAATTTGGTACAATTATAATGGCTATCAATATAGAGACAGCATCTGTAAGTAATGTGTGGGATTGGGGAAGTGGGCCACTGCCGTATTGTAGACATAGGCGGGACAAATAGATTTCTGTGCAACTGGTAATTGGTAACAGTGAGAGTATTCAAACTTGGTACAAATAACTTTATAAGCAATGCACAATTACATATTTTATTTTAATGAGCGCAGCGAAGCGCACTGGGTTAAGCTAGTTTTATATAAACCTTAATCTTTTTATTAAAGTTAATGGATTATTTTAAAATATAGAAGACAATTGAAAATCAAACTTTGTTTTTAACGTGGTGTGAACTCTTGTGTTTGTAAAGGAGTAGTCTGTAATTTGATGACGTGGTCTTCATTGATCAGGGTGAATAGGATGAATACGAAAAATCTGTATATAATTGTACTGGCGTGTGGGTTGACACCAGTTCTAAATAATCTTCCAGATAGAGCAAAAAAGGGGGCCGCTGTGACTTAAACGGTGGGCTATGTAAAAGAAGATTATTACTATAATTGCTCCAGCGGAGTAATTATAGTAGATTGATTTAAGGGTAAAAAGTGAAAAAAGAAGTTTTAGTAATTTTTTTTTCCAAATATGGGGTTTATTACAATTCAATTTTCACTTAACTTATACGGTTGAGTACCAAAAAAAATGTAATTTCCAGAGAATTGCAAGGGACGTAAGTTATCCGCACTGCTGGGTAGTGGTTGATGTTATTCGCTCTGATGCAAAAAAAAGGAATATCAAAATGACTGGTTACAAACCCGAAGGCAAGTTGCGCCAGCGTAAAGTTAACGAAAGTTCGCTACAATTGACAATTGGAAAAATTGCGACGAGTATTAAAATTGCAGTGCGGCCAACTTACGTCAAATTTACGATATTATTCGAGGTGAGTATAATTCATGAAAAACTTAAATTTTAACGGAACCTTGTAGTATTAAAGTACTTCAAGCTCTCATTCATAATAATAATCTAGAAATTTTACGTTGATTTTAAATCTACAAATGTAGTTTGTACATGCCGCCGCCTCTAAATTAGAAAGTGGATGCTGTCGGATCGGTTGCACATAGCACATGAGCTAGCGACCTTATGGCTTCAGCTAAGATTTTCGGATCCGAGGTGGTTACCGCTAATGGCTGACTTCGTTGTTGGGTGGTTGCCAGTGGTGCGTCAGAGGTTCGTTGCCTCTCGGTGGGTCTCTTTGGGTTTTGTTGAATAGGACGTGATCGACTGGTGGTCTGGTTACGTCTGGCACGTACAGCGCGGCGCCGACTTGGGTGTAAAAGTGTGTGATGTAGATTATCACACTTTCGGCACGTGTCCATAGAGGTACAAGACCTTATAGTGTGGCTCTTGGCCAGACAGTTGCGACAATACTGATGTCGTTACACCACATCCTCTCTCGCTTTAACATCCATCTTCAAAAACCGATGGCAAACCTTTAAAGGGTGGTACTTCTTGCAGACCATGCACCTAAAGATCTCAGGTTGGTGCCGTCTTAACCGATTGTTGAAGGTGTTGTTTCGGCTATGGCTCCGCCGAGCTGGGGTTGATCGTCGGTTAGACCTGTAGGGAAAGAAATAATAGAAAGGTAGAAATTATGGGTGTTAGTAATTGGGCTAAAAGATAATGGATTAAATGCGTAAAGAGGTTAGTTATAAAGTGTATGAATTTCGAATAATGAGAATGAGTGTGAGGTGTAAACTATGAATCTTCAGGTTCATTGCCTAAGCAAGGGAGGTAGCACAACTTTGCAATTGGACGCGTTATTACTCCTGAAGCTGTGCGTACGTCCGCAATACGTACGTTCTTGTCTGGGCCAGGGAAGGTTTTATCCACTCTCCCTAAGCGCCACTCGTGGGGAGGTTGTAAGTCATCCATGACCACTACGAGATCTCCTGCCTGCAGGTTGGGGGCCGAGTTCTTCCACTTGTATCTCTTGTGGAGGGATTTAAGATACTCATCATTCCACCGCATTGCGAGTTGATGGTGAAGGGCTTTTAGTTTTTCCCACCGGTTAATGAGAGACATTGTTTCGCAATTTTGCTCTTGAAAGGCGATTAGGGGCGCTCCCCTTTAAAAGTGTCCAGGAGTTAGGCAGTTAGATCAGATGGATCATCGGATAGAGCCGAGGTAGGCCGAGAATTAAGGACTCCTTCTATTCTAGCTAAGATGGTGGAAAATACCTCGAAGGTGAACTTTTGAGCGCCTGCTATACGTTTTAGGTGAAACTTTTCACTGCGGCCTCCCAGAGCCCGCCCGTATGAGGTGCGTGAGGGGGTATAAACCTCCACTCAAACCCGTGAGCAATATATTTTTGAGCTATCTCTTGCGCAGTGTTTGCTAAAAAGTTGGAGAATTCTTGCTCGAGTTTTCGACTGGCCGCCAGGAAATTTCTTCCGTTATCCGTTATAACCCGTTGGGGTAGCCCCCGCCTCCCAACGAAGCGGGAAAATGCCGCTTGAAAGGCCGATGAGGAGAGGTCAGAGCATGCCTCTTAAGTGTATTGCTTTCGTGCTGAAGCAAACGAAGACACTAGCGTATCCTTTTACTGAGGGGGATTTTCGTAGAGTCGAGGTTTTAATTTCAAATGGGCCTGCAAAGTCAATTCCGGTTACCTGAAATGGTAGAGATAAGCTACATCTTTCGGCAGGTAAGGGAGCCATGATTTGTGAACAGGCCGATTGTTTGTAAATTTTACAGGTTTTGCATTGCCGTATTATACCTTTTACTCGAGGTTTGAGTCTGAAAACGTAAAATTCTGTTTGCACCATTCTACACATTTGGCTGCATTCTGCGTGAAAAAGGAATTGGTGCAAATGTGTGAGATACAAATGACAAAACCGTGATTTACCTGGTAGTATTATCGGATACCGTTCATTATACGGAAGAGACGATTAAAACAATCTTCCATTTGCCCTTATAATTGAGTTTTTATCTAGAAATGGATTCAGGCACTTTAATGAGCTCTTATTAGAAAGGGGTTTCTTGTCCTTTAAACATTGGTATTCATGAGAAAAAAATTGTGTTTGGGCTAAGATAATAAGTCGCTCTTTTTCAAATTTCATTTCCGTTTGCGTTATGATTTCTTCATTAGTGATATGAACGTCTGTACGAATTTTCCCAATACATTAATTGAAAAAACGAAAAACATAGCATACAACTCTTAGAGCCTTGCTGTATGAAGAGAATTTCATTTAAACTTCATTATCTTGCACCGCCACGTGTAGAACTTGGGTTACTTCAGGGGGTTTTGCGACTTTCAATGGGTTTCTTTTAGGCCATTCAGACGCGGGTCTTGACAACCATGATGGTCCATGCCACCAAAGGGAATTGTGCGCAAGATCTTGGGGTTTGCATCCTCTTGTTCCTATATCTGCTGAATTATCGTGGATAGAGACGTGTCGCCTCGTCGCATTGGGCACTAAACTGTGAATCTGGGAGATTCGATTCTCGACGTAGGTTTCCCATGCAGATGGAGGTTTTGAAAGCCATCCTAGCGTTATGGACGAATCTGTCCATAAATATACTTGTTTTGGTTCTAGCCTCAATGATGTTATGACGTACTTAACCAGGTTTGCAAGCAAGACCGCGCCAGTGAGCTCTTACCATGGGAGTGAAATTGTCTGTATAGGGGCAACTTTGCTTTTGGCCACTATTAAATTCGAGAAAGTATTGTGTTTACTGTTCTCACAACGCATGTATACCGTGGCACAGTATGCCGCCTTGGAAGCGTCTGAGAACCCGTGAATTTGAATGGAGTCAGAAGGCAAATACTGTAGCTATCTTGAGATCGAAATTAAATCGACTTGTGAAGGATCCTGAACTAGACTGTTCCAATTTTGAAGTGACTCATAGGAAACTTCGTCATCCCAATCTAGGCCCTCTAGCCATAATTGTTGGATGAGAATTTTTGCCCTTATTACTATTGGCGTGATCCATCCAGCTGGATCAAAGAGTTTTGCCACTGATGACAAAATCTGACGTTTGGTATTTTTTTCGGAATGTTCAAATGGGGAAAAATTGTATGTAAAAGAGTCTGTTAGGGCATTCCATTTATTACCTAGGGTTTTTGTGGAGCTGGTATCATGAAAACGGAGAAAATCTGAATCATACAGATCCTCTTTGGGTAAATGGGATAGAAGTTGTTGATTATTTGCGGTAATCTTCTTCAGTGGAAATCCCGCTGATTTTAGTGTTTTAATCAGCTGATTTTGAGCTTCTAGGGTTTCTTCTAACGTGTAACCTCCGGTCAAAATATCATCGACATAAGTCTGAGCGCAGTATTGATGCTGCTTTAGGGTGTGTGGGTTCGGAATCAAAAGCGAGTTGGATTAGGGTCCGAATTGCTAAAAAGGGAGCACAGTTCACTCCGAAAGTTACCGTCCTAAGCTGGTAATCTTGAATAGGGCCAGCCGAGTGTGGGTGGAATAAAATTCTCTGATAGGGTCTGTCATCAGGATGTACTAGTATTTGGCGATACATCTTCTGAATATCGCCACTAAAAACATATTGATATTTTCTCCAGTTGAGAATAATGGATATCAAATCGTTTTGTAGGGTTGGGCCTGTGTACAGAATGTCATTTAGAGAGAATTGGGATCTAGATTTTCTGGTTTATCGTTTTGTGCTCTGGTCGAATAACCGCGTGGTGTGGTAAATAATATGAGTCATATTTACCTTTGCAAATAATTTCATTTGATGGACTTTCTTCCATGTGGTCAAGAGTTAAGTATTCATTAATAACTTCCTTATATTGGGTTTGCAGGCCGGGATCTTTGGCCAGTGTTTTTTCCATGGTAGAGTACTGGGCTAAGGCTATGAATCTTGATGATCCTAGAAATACCGTTTCAGGAAATTCTTTCTTGAAGGGTAGCCTAACTACATATCTACCAGTTTCATCGCGCGAAGAGGTCTGAGTATAAAATTCTTCGCAGAACTCATCTTCTGCAGATTTTGTGCGAGCTATGGGGATTTCTTCTTGCTCCCAAAACCTTTTTAAGAGTATATTGAGTTCCGACGTTTCCGAGGGAAAAACTGTCATTGTAAAGGTTTGCACTGATTGAGTTTCAATTGGACCACTGAGTACCCATCCGAAAATGGTATTATACGCTGATGTTTGACCACATATGTTTTTCTTTATGCCATCAATGTTTACCGAGTGCTCGTAATCATTCCCCGGAATAAGATCTATTTGAGATGCTTTATTAAAGGTAGGGTCTGCTAGATCTAAGTTTGCAAGTTCAGGGGAATGGGGTTTCACAAAAGTGCATTCTGGTAGTCTTTTTGTGACCTTTGGTAGGACTATCGCCTTAATGGGAATTCTCACGTTGTCTTTTTGCATATAAAACTAATTCACATTCTTTACTTGCTGACTGTTTTTGACCACCAATGCCAATGACGTCAAAGTGCGATTTTTTGTATGGAAGTTGAAGCCTATTCCTCACCCTCTCTGTTAAAAACGTACGCTGCGAGCCAGGATCAATTAATGCTCTGATTGTAAACAGCTCACCTCTGTTATCTATTTCAATCAATGCTGTGCGCAGCAAGACATTCTCGTTACTACTAGAGCAATGTGCTTGAACTTTTCTTAATGTTTGAGGAAGTTCTTCTGCAGCATCATTTTTACACTTTTGAGTGGCATTTGTGGATAAATTTCGGTAAGCTTTGTCTTGAGCACTAGGGATTTCATTATGCTGAGTACTTTCTGATATTTGAGCTGGGTTATGAGTTTTTTGCCTCATATGCAATAACGTGTTGTGGGGTTTCTTACAGTGGAAACAAGTATGCTTACTACCGCACTGTGCTCTAAGGTGGGATGTGGCTAAACAATTATTGCAAAACTTGTTCTTAAATACATAATCAAGTCTCTGTTGTATTGTGAAAGTTCGAAGTTTTGGGCATGTTCTTAATGAATGACCTTCATTACACAATTTGCAGGATGAAGAACTTAAACTTTCTTGAGACGCATACGCTTGTATCTTATTTGGTTGGGGTGATCTTGTAATTGTGAAGCAGTCTTTTATGCTTCTAATGCTCGTAAGACGTTCTACAACTTCAAACCGATCAACTAGGAATTGTGACATTTGATTCCACTTTTGTAGTTCACGGGGGGATGTGAGGGATTGTTCCCAAAGTGAAAGTGTGGTTTCTGGCAGTTTAGTGGATATTAATCTGTTCAAAATTGGGTCCCAGCTATTCACTTCAACCCCAAGGGTTCTCAGGGTCGCTAAGGAGTCATTTACGGATTATTGGATTCTTCGAATGGAATCACTATCTTCCTTTGTGGCTGATGGTATGTCAAATATAATTTTGATTTGGCTGTCAACCAACACCCGTTTGTTTTCATATCGAGTTTCTAGTGCCCTCCACGCGAGATCAAAATTGTCATGAGAAAGAGGATATCTCTGAACAATAGCGCCTGCTTCGCCCCTTGTTTTATTGCGTAAGTGGTATAATTTCGTGACTGGCGTGAGCTTAGGGTGATTTATGTATACCGCTGTTGACATGTCGCGGAAAGATGGCCACTGCTCATAGCTACCTTTAAAGACTTATGTGTCACAGGGAGGGAGTTTAAGAACAGTGCTAGAGGCATCTGACACTACATTGTGAGCCGTAGATTGTCGGCCCATAGAGAATCGAGGGGATGCTCCGTAGCCTTGAGCTTGGGTTCGATCTAACTCAAAAGCTTTCATAAGTTCAAGAGCTTGCGAAGTGCAATGGTAGAACGCATCTGAAATAAATTTTGATTCTTCTTTCAACTCGTCTGGCACTATCTCGGTTTGAGATAGCATTACCTTTTCGTAAGAAGATTCTACTTTGTGCCATCTTGAGTCTAAATCTTTCATTTTCACCTCAAGAATTGCCTCACTATGACTTTCCATAGGAGCACTGTTGAATTTTTGGCAAAACTGAAGCAAATGCTCACAGTCGAATATAAATCTTTCCTTAATGGAAGATGTAGGCGTAGAAGCGGTAGAAGTCATTTTTTTCTTTTAGGGGTTTTTAATAAAACCGTAAGGGAAAAAATTATAATTTTGCAATTAAAAGGGGTTGTAAAAAATATGCCAAGCACTGTGTATACTACTCGCAAAATTGAGACAACTATCTAATCACTACTAAGAATTTTTCCCGCTATAATAACCTTTATTTTTCAACTTTTCTCCTTTATAAATGTACTAAAGTATTCAATGAACTGGTCCCGAGACACGGAAAGAAACAACTTTTTTTTCTTCTTAGCTTCAAAATTATTTGCTATTTTAAACAAATGTTTTATTGGTTTAATAAAAGTTTAAAGTTTTTTTCCCTTTTATTAATTTTTTTTCCAAGCTCGACAATTTATTACTACTTCAAAATATATTATATTCAATAATTTTTAATAGTTGTAGTATTGTAGTATTGTATAGCAAGAACTTTTAACTAAACTAACCGACTATGAGTAAGATGGCTTCACAAATTTTTAAATAACTTTTAATTTAGTAATTGGTTTATTAAACAAGTACTGATATGGGAAAAAAAAAAAATTTCCTATTCATACCGTGGGATTATTAACAAAAATTTTCGGGATTACAGTACAGTACCCCGCGGTAACGCTGTTTGATTTTTGTTTGTGAAAATTTTTTTCCCGTATGCAGGGATGGAAACTGGGTTTTTTCCCTCAATTAGTCTCAAGTTCACAACTATATTTAACAACAAAAGGTAAATTTATTTACCCTTAATGTCGGTACCGAATTGTAATCCGTGATTAAAATCTAAATATTTAAATTGTATTGAGAACAGCACGTTAAATTATTTTATTTCTAAAATCGAAAGGGTTTGTACAATCAGTATCAAATAATATGTTTACTTTCAACAATTTACATTGACTTCTAACAATTAATATGTTCTTTAATTAGCACTTAGAGTTTTTTCCTCTATATATTACGAATTGTAGACTTTACTTTGTGAGTTTGTCTTTTTTTTTAGAGTCCAATATAAATAAATGGAAAATGTATTCGCCACTTTTGTATAAAATTGTATATTAATGTATGGTAGCGCACGGTTAATATGCAGACTATTTGTTCCCTATTTTTATTAGATTTTATTTAAAATTATTTAAACACTGTTAAAGTTTCCGTCTCTGGTTGGTAATAATTCCAAATTGTTGTGTTTGGATTCTCAGTGAGAAATATACAAGAGAAATCCAGAAAAATATGTATACTGTGCAGCTTATGCACCGAGTTTGCCAATTTTGGTGGTGGTTTTTTTTTTCTCGTATTTATGTATGTTGATTGAATCTTTCACATACTAAAGTTTAGTAGCTAAAACCAAGTATTTCTTTTATTTGTTGTTTAATTTGAATTTATTTCCTTGGTTGCTAAATTGAGAGAATTTTTACTTTAATAATGAATTTATTATTTCCAAGTAGCGTTGCCGTTGTAAATTTTTCGAATAAAGCAGGGGGGTTTTTTCAGCTATCCAATATATAATAATGAGCATAGAAATAGCAAATCTAAATGTATATGAGTTATCTTACTATGAACATTTCACCTTTCATTTTAATCTGTATCTTACTATCAAAAAATTTATTTAGAGAACAAAAAAAATTTAACAAACCATTTACGCGTACTAACTTCTATTTAGGAATGTAAATTCTATATTTTGTTATTAAATCTTCGTTTGAAGTTCTTCTGCCAGCTTCGTTTTGAACAAATTTAGGTAGGAAAGTATGTTCCAAGGTAAATTTTTAAAAAATGGTAATTTCGAAAATACTTGTTTAGCTGAAGCTACTACTTACTTTGGGATAAGGGAAATTAATTGCAACTATAAACCGAAATGCAAACGGCACGAAATAGTCAAAAATTATACAAACGCGTTGTTTTTTTTTTAAATAAAAGTTCAAATTGATACTTTAGTATCACCGTGGTAACGCTGTTCCCAAGTTATGTTAACTTCGCAAACCAGAAAGATTTTAATAAAAGTATAAGAGTTCAGGATTAAGAGTCTTGATACGCTTAATTTGTTGGTTTTAACGTTTGGTTTAAAATTTAAAACCTCTTTACGAGAATGATTCTTCATCTTTTTTTGTGTTATAAAGAGAACCTAAATTTCCTTTCCTATGTATTTCTTCTTCAGTTTCTCTGCTTCCTAAATTGCTGAGATGGTTAGATAAAAATAAAAAAATTTTCCCACTCTTGTTACATTAACTTCCGAAATAAATTTAAATTTTCTTTCACTTTGATTTATTTTATTTTCTTTACGTACCTTTATTTACAATTTATGTTTTTTCTTTTTAAAGTTTAGCTTTTTCTTTAAGAACTCTTAAAGTTTCTTAATTGTAATTTTAAATTAAACCCTTAAACTAAACTAAAAAAAAGTTCCCTAAGCCGTGAGAGAATTCTCATAAGTCGTGCTGTAAAGAGAACTGATCCACAATCAAATTGTTTTTGCTTTTTCTTCTTTTTTCTCTTTTTTGTGTCAATCGGATTGTGTATGGTTGAATGTATAGGTGTATGTTTGAATGTTAATCGAGTAGCTAACCGAAGAGTATTAAAGTTGCTCTTTTTATTTTAATGCACGTAATAAGCATGAGGTAATGTGTGTTTAAATTGCTTGAAAGTATGTATGTAGGGCAATGTATACTTTTACTCTTAAAACTGTAAATTTTTTCAAATACCTGCTCTTTCTACTTTTTCGTTGTTTTTTTTCAGCCGCAAATTCTAAATCACTCTTTATACTCGAACTATATTTTTTTATATTTCTTTTTGAATATTTTAGCTTTTTCTTCTTTTGGTTTTTTTCCTTTGAAAACGGTATCTTTTTTATTTTTGGCCTTTTTTTTTCTTTGAAAACGGTATCTTTTCCTCTTTTTGAATTTTTTCTTTTCGCTTTCGTACCCTTTCTTTTCGCCGTTATTCAGTTTATAAAATTATATTTTTCTGTATAGGTACTAACTTCAAATAATTTTTTCTATGATTTCACTTTTATTTTCCGTTTTCTGGCCTTTTTTTTTTTTTTTTTTTGATTAGTATCTATACTAATTTTTGGTTTTTTTTCACTTGCTTTTTCTAATAATTTAGAATTTTGGTTTTTTACTTTTTTTTCAATAATTGTGAATTTAGGTCTATTTCCTTGGTTTTTTAGATTTTCACGATTTTAGGTTTTTTTTCTTTATTATTTTCAAAAATAATCACACGTTTTGGGTAGTTTTTTTCCTATCCTCTTACAATAAATTGGATTTTTTCCAATTTTTCAATTTTAGTTCTTGATTTGGTTATTTCTTTTATTAAAAAAAATTTTCCTTTGCAAATTACCGACGGCTTACTGCCTGTTCCATGATCGCTTCACAACTGATTAATTTTTACTAACTACATAGAATTTACCTCATAATTGTGTTTTACTTGCTCCTTTGATGATGTTCCTTTTAAAAGAGACAACGTTCTCTTATTTGTAACTTGATGTACCCTGTAGTTCTGGGTGGAGTATTTGCCTTTTTGTCTTGTTTTTCGACCACTGGTTAAAACGTCGAAGGACCATGTACTGGCGTGTGGGTTGACACCAGTTCTAAATAATCTTCTTCCAGATAGAGCAAAAAAAGGGGGCCGCTGAGACTTAAACGGTGGGCTATGTAAAAGAAGATTATTATATTATAGTAGATTGATTTAAGGGTAAAAAGTGAAAAAAGAAGTTTTAGTAATTTTTTTTCCAAATATGGGGTTTATTACAATTCAATTTTCACTTAACTTATGCACATACGGTTGAGTACCAAAAAAAAATGTAATTTCCAGAGAATCGCAAGGTTGACGTAAGTTATCCGCACTGCTGGGTAGTGGTTGATGTTATTCGCTCTGATGCAAAAAAAGGAATAGCAAAATGACTGGTTACAAACCCGAAGGCAAGTTGCGCCAGCGTAAAGTTAACGAAAGTTCGCTACAATTGACAATTGGAAAAATTGCGACTAGCATTAAAATTGCAGTGCGGCCAACTTACGTCAAATTTACGATATTATTCGAGGTGAGTATAATTCATGAAAAACTTTAATTTTAACGGAACCTAGTAGTATTAAAGTACTTCAAGCTCTCATTCATAATAATAATCTAGAAATTTTACGTTGATTTTAAATGTACAAATGTAGTTTGTACAATAATAAATAACAGTGGTAAATATATATCTACTAGTCACAAAGCCTGTCCCTGCCAGGCATAAAAATCTTTTAGATAATAACTAACATAGTAACGCTTATAAAAGAAATTAAACAAAAAATTATTATTCAATGTTTTAATACATTTAATAGGTATATGAAGAAAAATATGTAAAAAAATAACAATAAGTAAAATATGTAAAAAATAACAATAAGTAAGTAAATAAATTATAATACTTCTTTAAAAACAACATTTTTTGAAAATACTGAGGAGCAACCCTTTTTTCACATACCCTGTTTTCCATCTACATGCATCACTTTTACCTTAACATCATCTTTTTTTCTCACTCTTGAGAAAGCAGCGTACAATAGTCCATGACTAAAAACTGGTTTGGGTAAATATATCCCAACCCTCTCTAACGTTTGACCTTTAGCTTTATGGATGGTGATGGAAAACGCCAACCTTATAGGAAACTGTCTCCTACGTAAAATAAATGGTAGATCGGGATTTATGGGAGCCAAATCAATCCTCGAAATAAATGCAGGATTGCCTTTTGCAGTGCCGGTTAATATAGTTGCGCATATTAGATTCTGTTACAATTTTGTTACTTGCAGTCTTGTGCCATTGCATAGCCCTCTTTTAGTGTTCCTCAGAAGCATGATAGTGGCACCCACCTTGACTTGCAACTTAAGAGGAGGGATTCCAGATGGCGATAGACTGTTTAAAAACTTCACCGGATAATTTTCCCGTTCAGCTATGCTATTGCTCTCCACCGTGTGAACGCTCAAAAATTTAAAACATTTACCCTCTAAAAGACTTAGTACTTCATTAATTTGGCATACTTCATCATTCTTAGGGCATTAAATGGTCTACATCAGACTGCTTTAAACATTCACCGAATATATATTTTTAACGATTGAGTTTTCAGCCAGCATTTCGTTTGGTAATGCAATAATATCCTCTCCAAATTCCGAACTTAGTTCACCATTCCCCATTTTTAAAAGCCAATCTTTGTAAATATTATCCACTGCACGAATATTGACTTTAAGTTGTAAAATTTTAAAGTTGGACCAAAGATTAGAAAACTTTATACATGATTCGATAATGTCCGTCCTGTAAGCATGTGGTACCACTGGTAAACATTGGCGAAAATCTCCTCCAAGAAGCACAACTTTACCTCCAAAAGGCTTGTTATTTTTCATTAATGTTTTAAGTAACTTATCAATAGCATTTAATGCATAGGTAGGTGCCATGGTTGCCTCATCCCAAATGATTAACCTAGCCTTTCTTATCTGCTTTGCATCCACTGAATTTGCTCTCATACTTGAAGTTGATGTTTCTGTCAATGGTACTGGTAGCTTGAACTGAGAATGATATATGCGGCCCCCTTTTAGAAGATTCGCTGCAATTCCTGTCGACGCAACTGGTAACACAATATCACCCTTTCCTCGAACTACGCATGATAAAGTTTTTTACAAATAAGTTTTCCCACTTCCACCCGGTCCATCAAGAAAGAAACAATTAGTGCTGTGTTGACGATTGTATATTGCATCAATGATGGTTTGAAATGCATTTCTTTGCTCAACATTTAGAAAAGATTGAAGCCTGGATCCTTCCATTTTTTCTTGTGATGTACTAAAAATATCTTGCATGTCGTTCGGAAGATTTTCGGAAGGTTTCTTTAAATCGAAGTCTGTGCATGTCTTTCCATGCAAAATAAAAATATTTTGTACTTGTTGTAGGGCAAAATGTTCGCAAGTCTCACAATTTCGTGCTTGACATTTGTGTCGGCGAACAAAATCTTCAACAAGTGTTGAAGGTATTTATCCCAAAGTTTTCGTGTATGTACAGGACTTCCAAATACACATATGTAAGCGAAAAGCTGTCTGAGTGCAACTGGCATGCTCATTGCTATTGCCTCTTCAAGAGTCAACTCGCAAACTGAATCGTCTTCTAAGAGGCCAAAAGCCAGTGCAGCTTCTTTGAAACTGGAGTGCGGTATCCCATTTATAGTTTTTAAATCATTATAGCCCAGCGCACCTGGAATATGCAACAGTAGTAACCTGAGATAGTACCTCTCTCCTTC
This sequence comes from Pollenia amentaria, assembly GCA_943735925.1. Taxonomy (NCBI): domain Eukaryota; kingdom Metazoa; phylum Arthropoda; class Insecta; order Diptera; family Polleniidae; genus Pollenia; species Pollenia amentaria. Next base: position 98,550,402 of record OX031007.1, read on the forward strand.
AGATACACTAACAGTTTACATGCGCCCGATAATTTTACCTCCGTCTCGCGTTCTTTGTTTCCAACCACTTTTCTTATTAAATACATAATGTTCCGGGATTTCGGTATAGTAAAATTTTCTAGCATTAATATCTTTTTCATTGAGACAAAACCATGCAATGAGAGTTGAGTTTGAAAGGGAAATACTATTGACTGCTTGATCAACGTTGTTTGGTCTAAAATATACAATTTGGTGGTTCGGTAAATGTATTGCCAGCCGAATTATTGCATGTGACTGATCGTGCATTGATTTTGTCAAGATTATCCATGCAGCCTCTGGAGCGCTTACATATTTTGTGTCAATAAATGTCCTGATTTCACCATGTACTAAAGAACCTTGCTCCATAATTTCAACATTAGCACAGTCATTGTAGACGAACTTAAAAAGGTATTTGACGCTTTTAACAGAGGAACATACTTCTACGTTAATATGGCAATTATATTTAAAACTTAAAAATGGATTATATGGCACAATCCACTGATTTGTTACCTCAAATCCTGAAGAAGTTTTATAAGCGACATCAGAATTTTTACGCCTGTATCTGAGATACCCATTAAGATTACATATAGTTTCCTCTTGAAATTGTTTTGGGAAACCTTTTGAGCACTTTCCATCTTCCATGCAGGGAGAATTCATATTATTGTCTCCGCAAGGCCCATGTACCATATGCTTTAGAACAATTCTATGGAGCCTAGGATAATCTTCCGGATTGGGTATCTCTGCTGAAACAATGGTATCAATAACATCCCTATCGTGAGGTTTATCGTCCTCAGACAACATTATAAGCATATTAGCATGAGGGAGACCTCTTTGTTGGAATTCATTGACATGGATTTTGGCAACAACTTTACTGAATATATGTCTTTTACAAATGTCCGTAAGCAGTTCTGTAAGTTTTATATAAAAAACACGTGCTGTTTGATACGATTCCATATTTTCCGTTATTTCTCTCCACTTAGGATTACATGTCATGGTCAAGAAAATATCCGGCTTATCAAACTTTCGTACGATTGTCATTACATCTTAATAGTTTTGCTGCATATTTCTTGGGCTCTCTATGAAAGAGGACGGTAATATAATAGGCTTACCAGCAACGGAACCATCCTCCGCAGCTCTTGAATGCAAAAAATCCATAAGGCCTTGATAACTTTCAGCACGGAGCTCTTTTTGGTGTTCTTTTAACCAATGAAGACGGTTGAATTCCATTTTGACGTAAGAATCTACAAAGTAGTGTTGCGTTAGTTTTCCTACGCTCAAAAATGGATTAAAATCTCCACGCTCGGCAATCCGATAACTGTAGTAACCCATCTGAGAAACCCGTGTTCTTTTGGTAGTGGATATATTTTGTTTTAACAGTATATCTGGGTGCCATCCATACTCTCCAAATGGAAATAGTATTGGATATGTCATAGGCTCTTGGATGAAGTATACTGATACGTTCAGTACTGGTACCTTTGGGGTCTGATGGATCTGGCCGCAAATGTATAAGAAGATCTCGTTCAAATGGACGTTCACCGTCTGTGCTCTGAAATATTGCAGCTACTTCGTTGACTCTCTGTGCATTATATCTTTTGTTATGAAGAGATCTGTCGTGCTTTATTGAAATTGAAACTAACGGTACTCGGACCCCTCTTTGTCTGACCTCAGCTTCTACATCCTTCTCCACTTCATACAACATTTTGTGTGCCTTTGCCAATGGATTGTGTTGGTTGAAGAAGTTACCTAACATTTTCATAACAGATTTACTGCATCCAGTGTTTCCAGAATTCTTCGTACGCTCTTCAGTCGCTTCATCAGGATCAAGAATGTACAGTTGAGCGTATTTTCTTGTGTCACCGGGTACAGGATGAAGAGTTAATGCCCTATGGTAAATTTGACCATGAATGCGGAAACAATATGGACCGTATTCTGGCGGTGCTTTAATTTTTGCCCACCCATTGAAGCAAATGAAAATGCACTGTTAAAGGATCGAATATGTTTCAAGAAGTTTTTCGATTGCCCGTGTTTTCCGGTTATTAAATCCTTCAAAATGGCAGGATAAGGTTGAGATGATAAGGATGTAAAGTCAACTTTTCCTTTCTGACAACAGTTTGAAAATTTTCCATCTGGTGCCTTTTCCTTATGAAAATGTTTTGCTGCACAAATGGAACATTCAAAAGTCATACCTCCATTGTAATGCTCCTTAATAGAATCTTCTTTTCCCTTTTGTTGTCTACCATTCTTGCAACTCTGCAAAATATTAACATGTTGAACATGTCTTTTAGAAGGCAATACTACATTGCTTTCATCCTCGTGCAGTCGTTTATTTGCCATTCTTTTTCTGCTTCCTTCTAATCTCCTTCTTTTCGCACAAACTGGTTCAACATGTCTTTCAGCGGCTTTTCGGTTTGCATCCTCCATTAACCTTTCCTTTTTTTGCTCATCTGTTTCATTTAGTTTTTGAGCTGCCTTTCTCTTTCTGTTCCCCTCTAACTTCTCCGCAAACCGCATTCTGTAAGTCTTTAGGATGCGTTTCGGATTTTGTTTTCGTCCAACCTCTTTCTTTTCTGTTCATCATTTTCAAATTGCTTATTTGCTATTTTTCTGGATGCATCACTTTTTAATCTTTTATTTTTATCTTCTTCGGATTCTTTAAATTTTCGTAATGCTTCTCTCCTTGAACGCCTCAACTTTTTACCTTAACTCACTTTTTTCTATAAGATAGAAGTTTTCTCTTTTTGTCGTTGTTCAACCGTGCTATTTTATCTCTAAAGTTTTCCTTATTTTCGAAATGATCCGATATGATCTTTTTCGTTTGGGCAATATAATTCTAGTCTTATGCACAACATTTGACATTTGTGAGGAAAGTTGGTTAGGTGATGAAATATTCTCATAGACATCAAAATGTCCATTTGAAATATTCCCTGAAAAACGAAGTGTTTTAACAGGATGTTGTTCATATCCAAAGCGTAAAAATGTGGCCCTATTTCTCCAAACCTCAAACAAATATGGAAATATTTCTGCGGCAGCTTGAAGTTCGCATGAAGTACCGTACGTTCCTCTTTTTCTCATATCAATAAAATATATTCTACATTATTATAGTTGTCACCCTCTGGTGTGGTAGTAAAAAATTTGAAACGGTTCCAATTTTGGACCACATAATCCATAATAATATTTCGCACTTCCATTCCACTTGAAACTGTTCCATAGACTACATGAGCAAGGGACGAAAACAAACAATTTCCGTCTCCATGAATTGGGAAGACTTTGTAACAGACACCGTCCAAAACATCCATCATTGCAAATTATTAATTAAAAAATAACTGAAAACGAAATTGCTGTAACATTTTTTTTAAATTTAAATGTATGTAAACCGCCTCATACGATTACTTCTTATTGCAATAGGCATACAACAAAAACAAAGAATATAAATCAGGGATGTAATTATAATAAATGTAATTAAATTTAAAAAGTTTTTTTTTTCATATTACAATAGGATCGAGTTTTATTCAATTCTAGGATTGCTTGGATTACTGTTTTATTGCCAAGACCTGTGCTGTAGGATGTCGAAAAATTATTTTTTTTCTGATACTAAACGGAGGAATCAAAGAAATAATAATATCGTTAATTTACTGCAACAACGTCATAATTCAAAGTGAAAAGCTAAACATTAAGCTACATTAAGCTTTCCGAATATGTAATTATGTAGAAGAGAATTAAACTAATCGCAAAATTTCTAGAAATTTCAAAATCTTTTCTCGAAACAAAGTTTTTTGAGTTAGGACGATTTTGCAGCAAATGAATGATATGTTATTGAGAATTAAATATTCATTGGTTACAAATTTCAAATACGTATAACTCTGGAAAGGTATGCCCAAAATCCATTTTCTTTGTTTCAAATCGTTTAGAACCCGTCTTTAAGACCGCATCATTATTCTTTCATCTTTACTGAAATTTTAAAAGCTATAAACCGTTTTTAAAGAACTTATTCAAAAACAACTCAAAGAATAAAATATGTGGTATCTTATTCGACCAAATTATTGCCAGAACTTATAGTTTATGCGCATGGAATTAAAGGTTGGAAATTTCGTTTAATATATAAAAAAAAATTAAAAGCATGTGATTTTTGACGAAATATTAATAAAGTTAGAAATCAGGGCAAAAACCCCCTTTTTGATGAAAACTAGACTTGTACGAAAAAATCTGAAAAAAAAAAAATTTTAAATTACTTGACCACATAAGTTTTTAAATTATGCTTGAGCCCCAATCAAAATATTTTTCATCATAATTAACTTTAGAGTGTTTACATGAGACATGGGCAGAAGAACAACGAAGTTTATATATAAGGAGGATTTTTCAAAACTTGATAAATCCACTTTTTGTATTTCAGCACAATTTAAGAAAATGTTTTTTAAGTTATGCCCACTTGTATTTCTTATAAATTTTTGTTGCAGTAATGCAAACGGCAAGGTTAGTCATTGATCTATACAGGATTTAAAAGTTTAGCAATGAGATAATTCTAAAAAATTCAAATTTTCAAGTGGATTTACCAAGTATTGTGGCAATCCGACTAGATTTATCAAGCTTTGATACGACCGGATTGAATTTATCAAGTTTTGTGTTCAACCGCTATGCAATAATCTTTGTTTTGCTAAAATTACTTATGTATAAAATATCCTTTATACCCTTAACCTTCATGTGTAGAAGGTATATCTAAATTTGTAATTGAGTTTGTAACTTCTGCAATATTGATCTAATACGCCAGGAAGTTTATCTATTCTAGATCCCTATGGGTCTAAGAACCTATCTGTCCAAAATCATAAAATAACTGTTATTTTTGATCGAAAAAATAAAAATCAAAAAATAACTGTTATTTTTGTTCAAAAAAAATAAAAATCAAACAATAACTGTTATTTTTGATCGAAAAAATAAAAATCAAAAAATAACTGTTATTTTTGTTCAAAACTTTAAAAATCATAATATTTTATCAAAGAAAAGTTCATAAGGATCAATATGTTATACTTGAATCAGTTTTCCAGCATTTACTTCTATATGCTTATTTTGTTTTAAAATTTCAAAATAACTGTTATTTTCGGTCCCTGTTTATAACATTATATAAATTCACTTCAAATAGGTAGTTATAATTTCTTCCTTTAATGATAATTTAAAAAACGCGCAACGCACCGTAAATATGTAGTTCAATCCAATTCGAATGGGCACAATGAAGAATAAATTCCAATAACTCAATATTATTATTTTTTAATTTAGATGAATGTAAATAACAGTTACTTTCTCTTAGAATATGATTGTTCCTTAAATCACTTTACAAACAAATCTTGAAAATCAAAACAAAAACCCAATATTTTTGTTAGTAATTATGTGTGTGATACAATAAGATTATCTCTACTTTTCAACAGCAGTATTAAAATCTGATTCCACTATGATTTCTGGCAGAGAAAGTACTTTCAGTATAACAAATTTTATGCTGTTATATCTATATATATATAAAATTGTAACGTTACTGACTCCCTGACTGATTCATCGTCGCACAGCCTAAACGCCTAAAGCTAAAAACTTGAAAACTTGATATTTGGAAATGTTCAGGGGGTAAAAAAGGGTAAAAACGGGTCAATTCGGTAACTTTATATCTCCAAAACTAAAAGAGATACAAAAAAAATGTAATACTTATCGTTGTTCTTAAGAAAAATAAGGGGACAGGTGTCTGGTACTTTTTTGAAATTCGGCCATTTTAGGGAACAAACGGGTAAAACCTGTATTTTAGTACTTTTTTGTCACCCCATCTATCTTTTAAACCAATAAACATAGAAATAAAGGTTATATCACATTCGAAACTTATCTAAAAAATACAAATACGAATTGGTACTTTTTCGAAATTCGAACGTTTAAGGGGTAAAAATCGTAACTATTTTTGGTACTTTTTACAAAATATTTTTCTCTATTCATTGACATATACGTACTAAATTATGGGCTCCCACTTCAATATTGAATTTTTTGATACATCAATGGGGAAAGTTAAAACCTAGAAACATAAACTTGGCATATAAATATGTCCACGAAAGAAAGTGAGACGCTAACGAATTAGCGGGTTAAATGCTAGTCGAAAATAGGAAAATTCTTTAAAAAATACATGATGCAAAATTTAGGGTTTTATGATGAAATAAGCCACATGTACAGCGCGGAGACCGAAAGTTAGGAATCTGACAATGCTATGATCTTCCTCAGACAGAGGGCTTTACATATAAAAAGTGTCATTCGGAAAACGCAAAAGTTTCTTGCAAAAAATATAAGAAAAAGTGAATGGTTTATTCAATGACCACGCCCACCGCCCACAGACCGAAAATCACTTTTCTATAGAGATGTTCACAAATTAATTTTTTTTATTTATTTGTAATAATAATTAAATTAATATAAAATAATAATAATAAAAACAAAAAGATAAATAATCTAAAAAAGTCCTTTAATAAATTTTTTTTGTTTGTTTTTTAAATTTAAAACTATTTTTGTATTTTTTTTTGAAGAGGGTATTTTTTTTTATTTTTTTTTTTCTCAAAAGAAAGCTTAGGTCTTTTCCTTTAAGGTAATTCTGGTCGCTTAGTGGAATGCGAGTGGGATATGTATAAAAAAAAATAATTTCTAACTCAAGACGAGGGGTTTTCAATGCTATGATCTTCCTCAGACAGAGGGCTTTACATATAAAAAGTGTCATTCGGAAAACGCAAAAGTTTCTTGCAAAAAATATAAGAAAAAGTGAATGGTTTATTCAATGACCACGCCCACCGCCCACAGACCGAAAATCACTTTTCTATAGAGATGTTCACAAATTAATTTTTTTTATTTATTTGTAATAATAATTAAATTAATATAAAATAATAAAAACAAAAAGATAAATAATCTAAAAAAGTCCTTTAATAAATTTTTTTTGTTTGTTTTTTAAATTTAAAACTATTTTTGTATTTTTTTTGAAGAGGGTATTTTTTTTTTTCTCAAAAGAAAGCTTAGGTCTTTTCCTTTAAGGTAGTTCTGGTCGCTTAGTGGGATGCGAGTGGAATATGTATAAAAAAAATAATTTGTAAGTCAAGACGTCATATGCTAAAAAATTTAAAAATCCTCGTCTGAAGTTAGAAATTATTTTTTTTATACATATCCCACTCGCATCCCACTAAGCGACCAGAACTACCTTAAAGGAAAAGACCTAAGCTTTTTTTTGAGAAAAAAAAAATACCCTTTTCAAAAAAAAATACAAAAATATTAAATTTAAAAAAAAAAAATTTTTTAAATTTAAAAAAAAAACAAAAAAAAATTTATTAAAGGACTTATGTGATTAAGATTAAATTTTTTAGATTATTAATCTTTTTGTTTTTATTATTATTATTTCATATTAATTTAATTATTATTACAAATAAATAAAAAAATTAAATTTATCAAAATCTCTATAGAAAAAGTGATTTTATTCCTGGGATTAACATATTGTGGGTATACAGTATCGAGGGAATGAAATTCTAGTTAGGTATATTATATACCGTCGGAAAGGTTAATTTGTCTAGTTTCTCAGCATAAGTTTTATTTTTAAGATCTTAGAAACACTTACACATAAAAAGGAAAAATTCAAAATAGAGCATATCGTTACCTTAATATAAAAAGGCCCCAACTCATTATTTTTGGAAATCCGTTTTTTTATTGATTATTGTAGAATGGTTGCTAATACACATTCTATTAAAATTTCAAGCAAATTAGATTAAAAATAAAGAAGTTATAAGCAGAATACAAAAAGCCCTAACTCATACACACAATTTTCTAAAGAAAAAAAGGCCTAACTCATACACACAATTTTTCGAAAGAAATACATATTATGAATTTCAATCTGAATTCCTCGTTTAATTTTAATAAAGATGTTTTTTGACAATGGTTGTGTAGCTATATTATTTCAGCTTTTATTAAGTTTTTTCCTTCTCCTGTAAAAAGTGTTTTTGATGAGTTGGGGCCTTTTTATATTAAGGTAACGATATGCTAAAAATTGAAAACCCCTCGTCTTAAGTTAGAAATTATTTTTTTTTATACATATCCCACTCGCATCCCACTAAGCGACAAAAACTACCTAAAAGAAAATACATAACCTTTCTTTTGAGCAAAAAAAAAAAAAAAAAAAAAATACCCTTTTCAAAAAAAAATACAAAAATAGTTTTAAATTTAAAAAATTTAAAAAAAAAACAAAAAAAATTTATTAAAGGACTTATGTGATTAGGATTAAATATTTAAGATTATTTATCTTTTTGTTTTATTATTATTATTATTATTATTATTATTATTATTATTATTATTATTATTATTATTATTATTATTATTATTATTATTATTATTATTATTATTATTATTATTATTATTATTATTATTATTATTATTATTATTATTATTATTATTATTATTATTATTATTATTATTATTATTATTATTATTATTATTATTATTATTATTATTATTATTATTATTATTATTATTATTATTATTATTATTATTTTATATTAATTTAATTATTATTACAAATAAATAAAAAAATTAATTTGTGAACATCTCTATAGAAAAGTGATTTTATTCCTGGGATTAACATATTGTGGGTATTACAGTATCGAGGGAATGAAATGCTAGTTAGGTATGTTATATACCGTCGGAAAGGTTAATTTGTCTAGTTTCTCAGCATAAGTTTTATTTTTAAAATTTTAGGAACACTTACACATAAAAAGGAAAAAATTCAAAAAAGTGCATATGCTAAAAATTGAAAACCCCTCGTGTTGAGTTAGAAATTATGTTTTTTTATACATATTCGACTCGCATCCCACTACACGGTCAAAACTACCTAAAAGGAAAATACATAAGCTTTCTTTTCAGCAAAAAAAAAATTAAAAAAAAACCGTTTTCAAAAAAAATAATAAATAAGTTTTAAATTTTTCGAAAGCTTGAAGAAATAGCTATCTAATTTGTTTGGGACAAATTTTGCTAACACCAATAGATAATAAGTTACATGGATGAGAAAGAACACCGGTTTGGCAAAAATGTCAAATTTTGACCCCCTCTAACTCAGAAACTTTTTGACCGATCTTGTTGAAAAATTGTGTCTAAGCTACTATCCAATAAGACTAACCTTGGTGCAAATTTCATCCAAATCGGAAGACATCGATTTCAAAAGTTGGGTCACTTGACATGAAATCCCCCATATATAGATATATGGTAATGAAAGACAAACACGGTGTTCTGATTAATGTTGATTGATTCTTTATTAATAAATTTGTTTGGCTTAAATACTACTGATGAAAATAAAGGTTAACCTAAAATTGAGTGACTTTACAAAAGTTCACTCAAAAACTTATTTTACTAAGAATACGAAAATACAGCATTGTATCAGGCAGAAGTTGAGTCGTTTCCAATTATAATGTGTATTGGGCTTAGTGGTGTATTGTGTAGTAAAGAATTTGCTAGTTCAGCATAACTCTAAAAATGAACTTTGAATTATTCAAGGACCGGAAAACGTTTTTTTTATGTTTTAAAAAAAATATTTATCATTGGTGTTCGAAAAATATTTTAAATTGTACAATAACCAAAAATAGATAATATTTTGTTTGATATTGTTTCTTTAAGTTCAAAATAATAAAGTTCTTAAAAAAAATGTTTTTGAGAAAAATATTTTTTTTTTGTTCTTTTGTACAAAAAATTACGAACCGAAAACTTAATTTTTTCTTTTTAAAAATTTAAAAATCATGCGTACAAAATAATTTTTTTTTTCATCAGTTTAAAAAAAATAAAAGCAAACACAAAAAAAGGATATTTATTTTTTCAGTACAATATTATTTTGTACATGAAAAAAAAGAACCGAAAACTTAAAATTTAATTTTTTTAATTGACAAAATTTAAACTCATACATACAAAATTATAGTAAAAAATATAAAGCTATTAAATAATAAGTAGTTCCCAGGAAAAACTTTTTGAATTTTGGTAATAGGTCGTAGTTATTTCATACGTTACCTGGTAAGTAGTTGTCATTACAATTGTCATTATTCTGAAAACCTCAATAAGTACTTGCTAGTAATGACCTCAGTAAGTACTTCTTACTACTATTATTTTCAGTTATGAATATTTTCTTACTTATAATCAGCTAAATAACTACTTATTAGTTGCCTTGTTTTCAATACTGAATATTTACTTACTGGTAACTAGCTCCATAACTACTTATTAGGTCTCTTAACTAGCGCCAATTAAATAAAAACTAGTTATTTTTTGGCTTCTAGTAAGTATATTGTAAGTACTTACAATTCAACTTACTGGTAGTTAAATTATAACTAGATATTTTGTGACTTCTAGTAAGTGTATTGTAACTACTGAATTCTGTGGACAACTCGAACAAAAATAAGTAGTTATTCAGCCGAAAAATAAGTAGTGTTCATATGTCTCCAATATTACTTGCTAACTTACCAGGTAAGTAAAGTTTTTGCTGGGTTATAACATGATAAAGATTATCCTAGAACTAAATAGTAATCTTATCAATTACCTTGATGTTGAGTTTGAGCAACAATAAATTTTCTACATGTTCAGAACTTAAATTCCTTCTATTTTTGGTCATAATAATTGGCAAGGCACTGAAGGCTGTCTCCACAGATACCTGTGTTGCGGTTAGAGCTAATGCAATAGCAGCTAGTTTTGATAATTAAGAATCCGTAAGGATTTTTTCCATTTGCAATTTTAAACACAATTTTATATTATAATTTTAATTAAAATTCTCAATTTTAACTTCAAATTGAGTTTTTATTGTTAGTTTCTAAAAACAAAAAAAAAGAATATTTTTCTCAAAAACGTTTTTTTTTAAGAACTTTATTATTTTAATTTGAAGAACAAAAAACACAAAATAATTTTTTTTTGTGCAGTTGAAAACATGTTTTGAACACCAATGATAAATATTAAAAAAAAAAAAAAATAAATAAATAAAAAAACGTTTTTGTTTTTTTGTTTCTTTTCATGTACAAAACACATATTGTACTTTAAAAATCAATATCTTTTTTGTGTTTGCTATTTTTTTTTTTTTTTTAACTGATAGAAAAAAAAATTTATTTCGTACGCATCAGTTTTGAATTTTTCAAATGAAAAACTTAAATTTTAAGTTTTCGGTTCTTAATTTCTGATGCCTGGAATTATTGCCGTCAACATTAGTAAGCGAACGTTGACCGTTGTTTATTTAAAATATCAAATAGCTCCAAAGAATTTATGATTGTGACAACTTACAGTAATTTAGTTTTGTTACTGACCTGTCTTAATAATTTTGTTTACAAATGAAAAAAATGTATTTTTTAATGAAATGTATGGATACACTACAATATATAAAAATGAATGTATGTATGTTTGTTTGTTTGTACCTTATAGCCGATATTTTTAATAAGAGCTCCATACAACTTATTCTTGCGTGCGTGCAATGGTGAGATTCCATATTCATAATACTCTTCGTTTGTACAGTATTTTAAATTGCCGAAGTTCTTTAGCTTCTTTTTGCAAATTGGGCATGACAATGTTGAGGTTGTATTTGCCAGTTCGTTAACGACTTTTCCGTCAACCATGGTCAGGTGGAACTTTTAACTACATTCAATGTATTCTCCTTCACTGGTTACGAACTTTGTAGGTTTAATCTTGTTTATTTGTTCTTAAATGTCCTTCACTATCGTCCTTATGAGTTTCTGCGATTCCCTTGCAAACTAACGTTCGTCGATTTTTCCAGTGTAAGGAAACATCAGATTTAAGCCGCAAAGGATCAACAGATGCCATAAAAATATTCCCGTTCGATATTGTAGCGTCATCGGAATACATCTTTTGCTTATAAACGCTTTGTCCAGATGATCCATCGCAGCCCCATTTACTGATCAATGCAGTTTCTCGGGAATAATTTCTACCACATTTTCGGACGACTCCAACAGCCGTTTTGCTGTATGGTCCATAAAATCCTGCATATTGGATTTCACAGAGACATCAGTAAACTTCGTATGAATCTATATTTTCTTTCGAAACATGCTTGTATCCGGGTAAAACGTCAGCTCCATGTTGCCTTAAAGATGCCCGTAGTAACTTATATTTCTCTTTAGAAAGTTCTAAGTCCATAAAAAAATAAAGTTTCTTCGGAACCATACTTTTAAGGTTTTAGTTTTGAGGCGTGGGAATGCTTTCCTCAGCCCTTTTTAGGCTTGCATTTGCACTTTGTAATCTGCGACCTTATTTTCATCATCCTTTGTATATCTAATAGACAGTCTCTGGATAAATTATTATTGTTGTTTTGTTGATTTTTCTATTTCTTAGGCTGGGGGGCCAATTGTTGAAAAATTTTAATTATGCTTAGTATATACTCGTAGATGTAAGTTAATATTTAGGATATAATCAGTTATTCAGGCTGTATGTACCTATGTAATATAAAATTTTTAGCCGTATAGGCTTATTGTATTACAATGAAATAATTAAATAAATAAATAAATGTTCCGTGGTCAAAACATTGGTGAAATCAGCCAGTTTCCTCTATCTTGTAAAATTTAAACACTACTCCATGTTTTTTCTTGGCCTTGCTCTTGTACGTCCGGTAGATGTGCTGGGTTCATATTCTGTCTATGTATCCTGGCGTTTGGAGTTGAATCACCCAATCGTACGGTTTGCTTTTATCCATTTTTTGTTTAGACAGGCAAACATCATGAAGTGGTTATTTTTCGCTTCTATGTATATTGCCGTATCAACTATTAAGTGCCTCGAAGGTTAGATTAGCTTATGTTCCGATATGCGATAATACATTAGCCAGTTAGCCGCCGCCTTATAGCCGAAATATCCGTCTGCAAAACACTACATCCATCCGGAAGACGAAAGGAAACTTTTATATCCATTTCCTCTATGAAGAAACCCCCGCCAACCCTTTTCTCGAAACATCGGTATATACCCCTAGGGTCGGTCCATGGGATGTATCTACAGCCGACAGCGCCTGTCCATAGTCACGGGTCGACCAGTATCGCCGTGTCGCCGAGTATTCCACCGGGCCTTGATTTCCACCGGGAGCCAGTTCAATAAAGTAAAAAGCGCCCTCGTCGGAGTGGATCGCATTGATCCCGTGATCATCAACTCGGCCAGTCTGCGTACCTTTTCAAGCATCGCGCGGTGCCTGCACTTTTCCAGCGCAGTCCACCATACAGCATCCCCGTAATACAGAGTCGGCTTTACTACAGCCTCAATTGTCCAATTGACATAACTCTGGCCCATGTCCCAGTTTCTACCGATTGCACCTCTGCAGTCATAGATAACCTCTATTGCCCTTTTTAACCTCATCCGAACATTTAGTCCCCACGCCAAGATACTTGGCACTGTAAGAGATCTGAAGCTCAGTCCCATTTGCCCGCGGAAGTCTAAATCCTTCGGTCCTATTCTTCCTCGTAAAGAGAACCAGTTCCGTCTTAGACGGATTGACACCTTGTCCACATGATATGCTCCAGGTGCTGAATACCTTCAATGCAGCCTCCATACACTGAGACATATTCAAATGCCTCCCCGTGATGGCCGCCGCGACATCGTCAGCATACGCCACAGTTTTAGTCCTCATGTCGTCCATTTTCGTCAATATGGTGTTAATAGTCAATTTCCACGATCGTGGGGATAGTACTCCTTGTGGAGTATCCCTCTTCACCCGTCTCTGAACACTGGTCCCACCTATCGTAAAACCGATGACCCTATTTCTGAGTAGATTTTCTACAAATCTTCATATGCCAACGTCAATCTCTCTCGCATCCCCTGCATATAACCATCAATACGGTATAATTAGGATCGAATTCCTTTGCAGTTCCGCCGGAATTATACCATCCATGCGCGGAGATTTATATGGGCTCAAGCTGTCGATAGCCTACTTAATCCTAACTCGTAGATCAATGAAATTGACATAGGAGTGAGTGTCGACTCATTAACTTGATCCCCCAACCTCCCTTGGAATTTCCGGAAAATTACTTCTGATAAAGCTCCATGCTATGGGACTTACACACGGGAGTTTAAATTGGATTAAATCATATTTAACAAACCGAAAGCAAAATGTTGTTTTTAATAATACCAGATCAAAACACATTATTGTAAGTTCTGGAGTGCCCCAAGGTAGCCACATTGGTCCAATTTTATTTTCCTTATTCATCAATGACTTGCCATGCGTAATTAAATATTGTAACGTCTTAATGTATGCCGATGATGTGAAGATATTTCATAGCTATGACAATTACATTGGAAAAAATTTGCTGCAACATGATTTGGATGAGCTATTTCAATGGTGCGTGCTTAATTTAATGGAACTCAATTTAAAAAAATGTAAACATATGCGTTTTTCAAGAAATGATAACCCTTTATTTAACTTTTCATTGGGCGGACATCAACTTGAATTGGTTACGGAATTTTCAGATCTTGGAATACTTTTGGATCCTAAATTAAATCTCAAGAAACACATTTTTATGATGGTGAACAAAGCTCGTGGTGTGTTGGCTTTTATAAAACGATGGACTAAGGAGTTTACTGAACCAGTCATTACTAAACGGTTATATACATCTTTAGTCAGACCAATCTTAGAATATGGATCTGTTATTTGGGATCCGGATGCTGATTATCTCAAAAACATTATAGAATCAGTCCAAAAACAATTTCTTCTCTTTTGCTTGGGTAATTCAACATGGAATCCGAACGTCATTATTCCTTCTTGTACCACAAGGCTTGCACTAATAAAATTACCAACGTTGGAGAGTAGAAGAACTATGCTTAGCGTTTCATTTTTATTCAACTTAATAAATGGTGCGGTCTGCTCCGACTTCCTACTCAGCAACATAAACTTTAATGTTCCTCAGCGATCAACTCGTTTCTACATTCCAATATATTTACAAGTCTTTTAAACAAATTATACTAATTCTGATCCTCTAAGAAAATTGTGTAAACTTTATAATGATTTTTATTTTCTTATTGATTTTTCTGTTAATGTTAATGTCATCAAACGTAATATTATTCTATACCTTAATCAATGAAATTAAATGGCTGTCTAAATGTTTTGTTTTTTTTTTGTATACATATTATGTAAATATTTTTTTTTTTTTTATATATACCGGGTCTGTAAGGATTTATTCCGTAGACCTAAAATAAATAAATAAAAAAAAAAAATAAAAAAAGTTAGTGTCAACCAACACCTTAAGCGTTTCCTGACTATTCGTAGCCCAACATCTATCCAATTCCCGGAAATAGGTCGAACAACCGGGCCGGAAGCCATTATTTTACGTAAACGGTTTGTCTCAGAGGAGCCATCTACAACGCGTCAGAAGCTCCTCCAAGCATTCCTTTCCGCCAATCTGACCAAGTTTCTAAACCTACACAGTACAACATTTTTCAGTTAATTGATTGCCAACTCAATTCTGTGAACTGTATGTGAAATTAGACCCAAAAAGAAGAATTTCTGCATCATTCGTTTTGTCTTCTTACCTGCGATTTGAAGTTAGTATCGATTTGAAGTTAGTACTATCGTATAGGGGAATTTATCACGTTTTAGGCCCTGTTGTTTGACATAGCTCGACAACCCCTAGCCCAATTTAGTTGAAATAAATTTTAAAAAATTAAGAATTACAATTCCCTTAATCTGTTCATATATTGTTTTCCTATACAAGTAACACTTTCGAAGTTAAAAATGAATGTATGAAGGGAAAAAATTATTTTTTGCCTAAAAATTTAAATTTTTTTTTTTAAAAATACATAAAAAATGCAAAATGGAAAAAAGTTTCAAGTCTAGTTATTTTTTCGCAAAGTCACATAACCGTTTCGCACGCGTTTCGCTTTTATTCGCAATTGAGTAAATGTATGAATTTCAAAAATTTGCTCGAGATATGCACAACATTATTTGGAGAAAACATTGACACCTTTTTCATGATTCTGAGAATTAAAAAAAAAGGAATAAACAAAAGGTTATTTGATTTTTATGATTGTGGTAATAAATGTACGTGGACAATTAAACGGAAAGTGGACCTTTTTATTATTTGGGTTTTTCCGGTGGCTACCTATATGATTTTTTTACAGAAATTGCACCCACATTTAAGGGTGGTCATTATTTGGAAAGTTTTGCACAGTTTGAAACGTACAAGTGCTGAATCAGGTATATAGCCAGCCGCCCTTAAAATATGCGCCCATTTATAAGTACCTGGCAGTAAAATATTCAAAAATACGTAGTATTTATAGGTGTGCATTGATCGATTTTTGGCATTCAGCCAGTGCCGACGAACGCGAACAGTAAAAGTGATTTTTCTCCAGTTTTTTAAAAGTGAATAACAACAAAACATAAAATATATCAATATGGAAAGAACAAGTGCCCATATTTGGATGAATATTGTTACGTTTGTGGTCATATCGTCCGAAAAATACAGAAAAAAGATCGAAAAAATTTGTTTACTGAGCAATTCAAAACCGCGTATTGTAATTATTTCGATGAAGCAGATTTAAGTGGTGCAAATTTTACGCCGAACACAGTGTGCAACAGTTGTTATACTACCCTTCTAAAATGGATTCACGGAAAAAGTAGAAAGTAATCTTTTATGAAGCCAGTAATTTGGGTGGAAGACACAACTGGACATGATGAATCCAGGTGCTATGCATGCATAAATTTTCGTCCTGGATTAAACAGACAACAATTGAAACAAAAGTATACACTGCTGCATTTACTGCCACACTTCCAGTGCAACGCCCTGCTGATACCGATGCACCTAAACCTCCGAGTGCGGATACTGTGTCCCTGCTAGCCGAAACCGTTTTCACCAATCCGACCGATTTGGATGATGCTGATTGGATACCCGATATTGAAAATAGTGCACCACAACCGCTACCACAAATCGAAATGGATTACATTGTGGCCAAGCTGGGACTATCACAACACGACTCCGAATGGCTGACATCATTTTTGAAGAGAAGAAAACTCACACAGCAAAATGTCAGCGCAACATCATACCGACAACGCCAAGCTGACTCAGACCATGAATATGAACAACCTACGAAGAAAACAAGATCATCAGAACCACAAGCGTCAACTTCTACAAGGATGGATATTGCCAATAATTGAAAAAATGTTCTAAATTTTGTTTTTATGCATATTATAATTGCGTATTAATTGCATATTATTTTATTTTCATTAAGTTTTTATAAATAAAGTTTTTTTTTTGCTTGATAATTTTTTAATTTTTATTTTTATTTTAAGGGTGGTGGCTATAACTGATTTTTGAAATTCATACCTTTACTCAATTGCGAATAAAAGCGAAACGCGTGCATCGATTTTTATGATCTTTGTCTCATTTTGCTCATAGGTTATGTGACTTTGCGAAAAAATAACTAGACTTGAAACTTTTTTCCATTTTGGATTTTTTATGTATTTTTAAAAAAAAAAATTTAAATTTTTAGGCAAAAAATAATTTTTTCCCTTCATACATTCATTTTTAACTTCGAAAGTGTTACTTGTATAGGAAAACAATATATGAACAGATTAAGGGAATTGTAATTCTTAATTTTTTAAAATTTATTTCAACTAAATTGGGCTAGGGGTTGTCGAGCTATGTCAAACAACAGGGCCTAAAACGTGATAAATTCCCCTATACGATAGTACTAACTTCAAATCGATACTAACTTCAAATCGCAGGTAGGAAGACAAAACGAATGATGCAGAAATTCTTCTTTTTGGGTCTAATTTCACATACAGTTCACAGAATTGAGTTGGCAAATCATGTGTTGTACTGTGCTATTCAATGATGACTTTTAGTTCGCCCAATTACCATAGCGCTTAGCCACATTGAACAACCTACGACAGTACCTTCTTGCCTGCTCAATATCAGGATCCCACCATGGTGGAAGATCCCTGCCTCTACGCACCATTGGCTCCGTAAGTAAATCCACTGCCGCATCAATTCCCCTGATGTCATCGACCGGAGGAGGATCAGACAGAGTCCGAATAAGAGAAGAAGATTGAATCCCATTTCGTTCGTCTCCTATATATTATATCAATCGATCTTGGAGACCTTAGCCCTAGACTGAATTCCACGTATCTATAATCAGAAAGCGCACAGTTATTAGACACCATCCATTTTTCCGATCATATCAATTTGGTTCATACTAACAAGCGTGACGTCAAGAACCTCACACCTATTCGCAACGACAAACGTAGGCTCACGGCCCCTATTTACTACTCCTAAATTATTATTGATAATAAAGGAAACTAGTGACTCACCTCTTACATTCGTGTCCGTACTAACCCCAGATATTATGGTGCGCATTATCATCGGCACATATTACAAATGGTGTTCCGGTGCCAGCGGCCTCTATAACTGCTTCACGAATGAGGCGATTTGGTGGGTCCTGTCCGTGATCATGCGCCCCATATCCCGAGACTATTCCGTTCCGTGTCTCGAGGGCAAAAGTTTCGTGTTTTAATCACTGTAATAAGAAAGAATGAAGATTTCAACGAGTTTTTCGCTAAGACACAAGATCTTATGTTATCTGCACCTTTCGCATACAATAGCTTGCCGATTTTAAGATTTAGTCCGCGGACCCGATCCTTGTGAATTCAAGGTTGTTGGACCATCACGAGCCCCTCCCCTCTTTCATCCATCCGGAGGAGCAATGTAGCACATGCTGCTTTAGAATGGTGGAGGTTGATTTGTGTTACCTGCACCATGATCCATTTTGGCGACCATTGTGATGTTGACGTCCTCCTGGTCAGATTCCAGAAGCACGTCCTTATCAACCATATCACCAACCATATTCGGAGTTCCACTGCGTGTCCCCATTGCCGCTTAAGCTTACGGCATGGCCATGCTTTCCTCAGACCGCTTGGCTTCACTTGCCGAAGGAGCCGGATTGCCCTTGTTATCATTTCGGTAGACACGGAGAAAGATCGTACTAAAACCATAGTAGATCTTACCCTGTCTCTCCCTTAATGGTTCCCTTCAGCGGCTGAAACCTTCACAACTTTCCAGTCCTGTGATTGGATGGCTCGCATCGCATTGAGGAAGTGGTCCTGGATTCTCCCTGAGGATCGTCCAGTACACCCTCATTAGTTTTTGTTTTACCAGATCCCGCTTGGTATGGGAGATGGCACAATTTTCAGCACCTTTATCGATGACAGCCCGCTTGAGGTGAGTTTTTGAGACACATTGCTAAAGGATTTGTTTATCGGCTTTGATTCAATTTTAGGACGTTTCGTCCCTTGTTGCTGTTTCACGGCTGTAGCTTTCTCCTCCGGACGTTGCCGTTTATGCATTGTCACCTTTGCAGCGACAGGAGGAGAAGCGCTTGACAGCTCAGCTATGTGGTCTCTTGCCCATGCCAATGAAACATTCTGCTCATTGGTAGGCTCTTCAGATTTTTTGGAGCCTAGAAGTTCATTGAAACGCAAGGCGGCGCGACTTGCATTAGATGCCTTGCTAGTAGGAGTTTTGTGCCTAGAATACTTTTTACGGTCTGAACATTTGGCGGTGGGTGGTGCAACCTTGGAACTGGATGTTTCCATTTCCGTCCCTCCTAGCACAATGGGCACATGCATTGTTGTACGACTTTGTCATTCTTATCTTGGCAGCTGCCGAAGCAGGGGGTTTATCCGTTCCTTTTAGAGCAACCGCCTTCTGGTCGGGTTGCATTACCACTTCTGATCAGTCTAATCCGATCTTCTATGGTCGCCGGGACTGTTACATTCCCTTTTTCGTCTCACTGTCAATCGTCGTCCTCCTTCTTGCCTGTCCGTCACCAGTAGTTAGTTAGTTAGTTAGTTAAATGTTCTTTATTTAATTCATTTCTTTGTGATAACAATTTTTTAAATAATAAATAAAATAATAAAATAAAAAAAATAAGAACGTACGACTATGACTTAATGTCGTCAGTCGGAAAGAGATAAATATGATAATGTTTTTGTGTATTATATAATAAGGTTAATAGTTAAACTCATTTAAGAGCTCCTTCCTGTAACCTATCGCATGTATAATTAATCCATATATTTCTTCAAAATTTTCTGTAGGGTTGTTTACAATAGTTATTAACTCATTTTCAGTCAAGGTAAACTTTTTAAAATGTTTATATCTGATATGACGCAAAATAGGACATATGGCTATGAAATGTAAGATATTTTCAATCTGATTAAGATTGCATAACGAGCAATTACGAGATCTTTGCTGCTGAAACCTTGTTCCATTTAATTCAAGCAGGTCACTTCTAACTTTGAATATGTAGCTAATAGCTGTCGTGTTATTTGAACTTTCAAAATATGATTGAGGCCTCGTGTAATTGAGTTAAGAGTAAAACCGGCTTGTAGTAGCTGCTTTTTCTAAATGATTTTGTAGTTCTTTAAGTTTCAATCCTGATAAAATATCAAATCTTAATTGTTCCCAGCTTTCCTTTGTAGAGCATTCGGAAACTCTGGAGGTATTTACTTCATTAGCTAGTGCATCTATTCGCTCATACCAATACACTTTTTTTTGCATAATAATTCTTGTAAGCTGGTTTGGTAAACGGTCGTTGTTGTATTCATGTAATGTTCTAATAATATATCTTAGATGTAAATCCAATGTAAATATAAAATTGTTCTCAACACCAGTTTCCAGCATCAATATATATGTGGGTGTAAAAGGTGGCAGTTTTAAAATTTTTTTTAAAAAGAAACTTAGAAGTTTATCTACTTCTTCAAAAGAAGAAAATTCCCATATTTGGGCGGCATAAGACTGAATTCCACGGCATACAGATTTAAACAAATTCCATTTTGCTTTTAAGCATATCTCAATGCTGTTTTTTGCAGATAAATTTCTTTTTTCAACGTGTTTTTTAAAAGACATTTTAGGTGATAAAGTAACTCCCAAATACGTATATTCATTTGTGATTCTTACAGGCTCACCATTAAAATACCATATTTCCCGTCTTGCGATTCTTCCTCCTTTTCTGAATATCATAATTTCTGATTTGCTCAAATTGACCTGCAGGTTCCACATCTCACAATATCTTTTAAGTTGATTTATTATTTGTTGCATTGTTACGATATCATCAGCTAAAATTACGATGTCGTCAGCATACATAAGTAATCTTACGTGTGTAGAACCTATATTTATTCCTCCTCCTATATATTCGTGCAAATCGTTTAGATATATTGAAAAAAGTGTTGGTGAAAGTAAATAGCCTTGTTTAACTCCAGAACCAGTTTCAAACTCATCTGAGACCTCCTCTCCATCCCATACCTTAAATTTAATGTTAATATATATGGTTTCGATCATTTGGACCATTTTTGTTGATACGCCAATATTATTAAGTTTATAAACCAGAGATTTCCTTGAGATTTTATCAAACGCTGCACTGAAATCCACGAAAAAAGTGTACAATTTTTTGTTTTCTTTGAACTTAAGGTGAGCTATTGCGGATAAACTATATAAATTATCAACCGTTGAGTATCCTTCTCTAAATCCAGCTTGGTATTCGGAGAGTTTATTGTATTTACGCTTTCGTTCGCATTTAGTGAAATAGGCAGTTAGTTAGCCACGAATTAAGACGATTATTTAGAATACCCATAAAAATTTTTGCAATTGTATTTATAAAAGATATACCACGATAATTACTCACAGTATTCCTTTCTCCCTTCTTATAAATTGGAAAAAGTATACTTGTCGTAAATTTTTCATCTAAATTTGCTGTTTCATATATGATGTTGTATGTGTTTGCCAGCTCTTCCACAAAAATCTCCGTTGAGTTCTTAAAGAATTCATAGCTGACGCGGTCCTCTCCAGGGGCTTTGTTTTTCTTGGCTTTGGCTAGTACGTGTTTTATTTCAAAAGTAGAAATAGGTTGATCTAGCTCTTCATCCGTATATTTCATTGCTGCATACATTATATTATGTGAAATATCAGGCGTATTCAAAAGAGTAGAAAAATATTGTTTGAACACATTTGCCGGTATATCAGGCTTCGACTGCATTTTTTTGTTTTTTATTTCTTTAATAAGATTCCACCAATCTTTACCAGTTTTTACTAAATTGATCTGATTTTCTATCTTTCTGTAATATTCGTATTTACTTCTTTCACAAATTTCTTTATATTTTTTATTTTCGATAACATATTTTTCTCTGTTGCTTATTGTTGGGTTTAGACGAAATGTGGTAAGAGCTCTAAAAGACTTTTCCCTCATGGTATAGCACTTGAAATTAAACCATTTGTTTTCTGTTGTAATATGTACTTCATTTTTGTGTTTATAAGGGTTTGATATGTTGATAACGTTTATGAAATCTTGCAAATTTAACACATCCTTTTGTTGTTTATAAATATTTAACTGTTGATTAAGTTTTTCTTTATAAATCTCTATTTTGCTTCCATCCCACTTTAGCTTTGGTAGTAACTTCATTGGCTCTTCTAAATTTCTTCCTTTAATATTTATAATTAAAACAATTGGCATATGGTCAGAACATCCCTTACTTTCTACCGAAAAACTTTCAATACACTCTAAATTTTCATGTGCTGAGGCGCATATATCGTTGACTGATTGCCCTACTCCGCTTATATAAGTTAGATTGCCATTTTCATCGCCTTTTGTACACCCATTTAATACATGTAACCCAAAGTCTTCGCATAACTCAATGAAAGATGTTCCCTTTTTATTTTCGGTTACGTCTATAGATTTCCTTGTGCCCAGACCGGCTTTAAATGTCGATTTAAAAAAATCATCTAATGGTTGCTGTATATTTCCTATTCTGATGTTTAGGTCGCCAATCAAAATCGGATTTTCTGCGTTTTCGTTTAGTAAAAAATGTTTTACTTTTTCAAAATCTGCCATCCAGTTAGCTTCTCTTAGATAAAGAGGAACTATATTTAAAGTTTTGTTGTTGTTTTTTATTATAATCGATACTATTTCTCCGGTTTTTTTGAAATTAAAATGTATATTATGTCTTGATAAGTCTTTTTTCACACCGTATACCGATCCACCTATTCCTCTTCCGAATCAACTATTTTTAAATGCCGGATTCCAATACATATCATAGCCATAAAAAAATTTTCTAGACCGTTTATATTATATGATATAATTTTTCAACATATTCTGCCCGTTCGCCGATATCGAACGTTAACGTTCGCATAGTAAATAACATTTAAAACAAAAACAAAATTTCAAAAATTGTTTTTGTTTTAAATGTAATTTTCTATGCGAACGTTAACGTTCGTTATCGGCGAACGGGCAGATTGATTTATTAAAAATATTTGATTCATTATATTTGCAAGTAGGTTTTACAATTAAATTTTTATTTAAAATAGTATTTCTAAATTTATTTAAAAGTTTTTTGGCGATAAATTGTTTAAGATTTCATAATAACACGTTTGTCCTGCTGTTTTTCATGAGTAAGATCGCGCTATACAATTATTTTGGAACCAGCCAGATTTTTTGTGTTTTGAAAAACTTCCTTTACCATTTCTCCAGAGCTGAATTCTGCTACCACACCTATCTTGCCATCCTTCTCATACATTTTTCTTGTTGAAAGCAAATTTATATCTTGTGTTAGTTTCAAGTTTTCCTTACAGCAGTCTTTCACAGCGTCTTCTAGAGTTGTTTTGGCGTCAATACCCTTGAAAATTATGTTGTTTCGCTTGATGTGCTCTTGCAAGTAGTTAATTTGTTGATGATCTTTTTCTCTTTCCAATTTCAGTTCCGTAACTTCTTTTTTTAAATATTCGTTTTCTAATTTTAGGCCATCAAATTTTGTAGAAAGTTCGCCAACATTAGTTTTTATGTCCTCAATGTCCTTTTTCGTTGGAATATTTATTAATTTTTCATCCATAAGGCTTGACATAAGACTCATCAAATCCTTTACTGACAATGTTCCAACTGCACTTCCATTATCTGCACTATTTGGAGACGTATCTTCGCGATTGCGCTTAGCTGATTGTGAATTTGGCGTTTGGCTCATTTTGTTATTAAAGTTGCAGAATACGTTATTTTACAGCTGTGGTTTTCTTTTATAAAAGTTTAAAGTTGAAAAATTTGTAGCATACCTTGGGGCTTTATATTAAAAGTGTTTTGGTGAAAGCTTTTAACAAATATGATTTAACTATATGTGTTCTATAGTATACTTTAGACCCTTAAACAAGTTTTACAACACTTTTTTCTTTTTTTTTTTTTAACTAATAGTCCGGTAAGTTTGTATTTATAAAGAATGAGAAGCAAGTCTCCACACACAGCTGTTTATGCTTTTTGTTAATTTTCTTGTATATTTTTTGTTTTTTAATAAAATTGTTTCACTTATTAAACTATGTTGTTAAAAAAGTCCTTATTTATGTGATTAAATATTGATTCAGGGTACGTTTTTCTTTATCACTTTGTATTACTTTTCAGATTTTAACAGACTTTTACCACTGAAATTGATTTTTTAAATCAGAGCAAACACAAAACACGTCTGCACTTGTTAACTACAAACTTCTCTCCCCCGTCACCAGTATCCGTTATGTATTTTTGTTTTTCGTTGTTTGAGGTTGTATTCATCTTAATTCGGTCCCACGACTGTAGGGGAATTGAGAGGTCCGCCACGTCTTAGACCCCATTAGTGTGGTAAGGGCGTAGTCTATTTGCTGAGGTACCCAGGTATCAGCAAAGCACAGTGATAATACAGTAGGTGGTAACTCCTGACTGCAAACCAGACTGATAGGCACGGATCGCATGCCACCTCGGATTAGGAGTGGATAACCTTTCGTCGTCAAGGCTTTTCAAGTTCAGTATCTTCATACCAGGCGCCGCTAATAACGTTGCCTTTAATCAAGTTACAAACTACAGCCTAGACTCAGCCACCACATCGCTGCAAGATCGTTATCCGAGGGTGGTGGAAAGCAGCTGTGGCTGACTTCTTAAATAGGTCAAATAATTTAAAGTTATTCAACGTCATGTTTGAAGTTTCTTAAAATTACTTGTCTCCAACTTTCAGTCGTAGACTTAACCCGGGATTATAATTGTTTTCAAATGTATAGTCAAATCTACCTATTACCTGTACACATATGAGCTTAGGTCAAGTTATGTAATTTTTATATCATGCACGTATCCGAATAAGATTAAACTGCCAAGAATTTGGTCACACTAAGGCATACTGTCATCTAACCCCTGTTTGCGTCGTATGTGGAGAATTACATGGTACAGCTCTCTGCGATAAGTCTAAAAACGACCCCAATGTAAAAAAATGTAGCAACTGTGGTGGTCATCACACTGCCAACTATAGAGGATGCCCTGTATACTCTATCGTCAAGCGCTCGGTTGGACCGAAACATTATCCCCCTCAAATGCAGGCAACAAATCCAGTTTACATTAATGACGTTCAGGTACCGCAGCCTAGTAATAACAGAACATCCTACGCTAACGTCCTAAAATCAAACCATATGCCAATGCAAGGTGAGTTGCCAAATAATGATTAAACTCCAGTTTATAATTTAAGTCGTCTAGAGAAAACCATGGAAACATTAGTACAAACAGTAAATAACTTTACAAACACAATGGGTAATATGATGCAGGAAATGTTAAGAATGCAATCGATGTTATTGCAAGCTGTACTAAACAAGCCATGAACTGTTTAAAAATTTGCTTTTGGAACGCAAACGGCATCCGCCAACATAAAAATGAACTAGAATACTTCCTTAAAAATAAACAAATTGATATTATGATGGTTTCTGAAACTCATCTGACCTCAAGAAACACGTTTTAAATCAATGGTTATATATTATATGATACCAAGGACCCTCGAGGTAGAGCTTGTGGAGGTTCTGCTATTTTGATAAAAAACCGAGTAAAACACTACTTAATGTGTGATCATCGTGAAGATTATCTCCAAGCAAAGAGCATTTGCGTTGAGGAATTATCTCGAAACCTAGTAATTTCATCATTATACTCCCCACCTAGATTTTCAATATCAGAAAGCCAATATAATAAATATTTCAAATCATTAGGACCCTACTTCCTGGCTGCTGGTGATTATAACGCTAAACACACTTTCTGGGGGTCACGACTTATTACACCTAAGGGTCGTGTTTTGTTTAACACAATTTGTAAAATGGACCTAAATGTGGTCGCGAGCGGACAACCAACATATTGGCCTACTGATCAGCAAAAAGTTTCAGATGTCATAGATTTTGGCGTGGTTAATAACATCCCCATAGACACAATTCATGTGGAAGCGTCCCTAGAATTATCTTCCGATCACACACCTACAATTGTTACTATAATGAATCCAAATAGAATCGTATCTCCGCCTGGTTACTTATCGACATCAGCCTCACAAATAAATTGGTTAAAATATAAAAAATATCTTAGTGCCCATTGCACAGAAAATATTCCGCTTAGCACACCGGAGAACGTGGATCTCGCTATTATTAATTTTGATAGTTATCTCAAACTAGCTGTTCAACATTCCAGCATAACCCTCAAAAAAACCAAAAACAAAATCATATATTCTACAGATGTCGAGCGTCTATTGACTGAAAAAAGGAGAGTTCGAAGAGAGTGGCAATTGCACAGATCCCTCCAACTTAAGACTTTATTAAAAGAGTGCACAAAAAGGCTGAGAAAGTTACTGCAGTCTCAGAAAACGGCTTCCCTGGAAAAATATCTTAAGGGACTTGATGCAACTCCACAATCAGACTACGCATTATGGCGTGCAGCTAGAAGCCTCAATAGACCAGTTATCTCTAAGCCACCATTGAGAAACTTGAATGGAAGCTGGGCAAGAAATTATATTGAAAAAGGAAATCTGTTTGCTAATCATCTGAAAAATGTATTTACCCATAATATATTTCACGATATAGCAGTCGACTTACCGCCTGTAAATGTTAGAGCAGCTATTCCCCTAAGATTCGAGTTTAAAGAAATCGAAAAGGCTATTCGGGATTTAAACACCAAGAAGGCACCCGGTATTGATAAGATCAGTAATAAAATGCTTTTGGAGCTACCAAGTATAGCGAAGAAAATTATTCTTTTTATTTTTAATGCTATTTTACGCCTTCAATACTACCCTCAGGAATGGAAGGTTTCCTTAGTAACCATTATAACAAAGCCAGGAAAGGATCACACAAAAGTTGAGTCATACAGGCCTATTGGCTTATTATCTAATATTACAAAGCTATTTGAGAAACTAATAGTGTTAAAATAAACGCCGATTTTAAATGAAAATAGATGTATTCCTTATCATCAATTCGGGTTTAGATGAAAGCACAGCACATTTGAACAAACTCATCGAATAGTAAATGTAATAAGAAAAGCCTTTGAAGAAAAAAATATTGATCAGCACTCTTCATCGATGTGTCTCAAGCTTTTGATAAAGTCTGGCATGAAGGTTTACTACTGAAATTGCTGCAAAACTTACCAGCAAACATACACAAGCTGTTAGAAAGCTACTTAGTCGGGCGTCATTTTATTATTAAAGAAGGCGATTTTTTAAGTTCTCCTCAGCCAGTTAACGCTGGAGTCCCACAAGGCAGCATCCTGGGCCCTCTATTATACTTAATTTATACTTCGGACATGCCAACAAACAGCTACACACAAACCTCAACCTTTTGCGGATGACACAGCTTTCCTAAGCGTACATGAAAACTGTCAAGAAGCATCTCGTTACTTACAGGATCACATATTTGAACTGGAAAGGTGGTTAAAACAATGGAGGATAAAGATCAATGAGCAGAAATGCGCACATATAACATTCACATTGCGTCGGGAAACATGCCCCCCTATTAAAATCAATAATCAAATAATACCCCAACACTCGCATGTAAAATATCTCGGTGTACATCTAGATCGGCGTTTAACGTGGAAATGGCACATAGAAGCAAAATTAACTCAAATGAAACTAAAAGCAATTCAAATTAATTGGCTCATTGGAAGAAATTCTGTTCTTAGCCTCGATTGCAAACTTCTACTTTACAACTCTATCTTAAAGCCAATTTGGTGCTACGATATTCAGTTATGGGGCACTGCATCTGCTTCTAATATCGAAAAAATTCAAAGGCGCCAAAATAAACTTCTTCGAAAAATCACAGCCGCTCCCTGGTATGTCAAAAACTCAAATATCCACAAGGATCTCAATGTGCCATTGGTAAAAACTATGATAACGAAATATGCAGTAAAATATTTAAAAAGGCTGGAACTGCACCCAAATCCATTAGCTCGAAATATTTTAAATTATGGCGGCCACACTCGCTTAAGAAGAAGAGACACTGCAGCACTCACCCAATCAGATGAGCGATAAACACCTACATATGTGAACAGAAACCGTGATGACTAAATCTTTTTTGTCTGGCACTGGCAGGACATAAAGTAAATATTAGGATAAGATTTGATTAGTTATTGTTAGTTCATATTTAAGATATGAAGATTCAATAAATAAATACTGAAAAAAGAAAAAAAAAATCCGAATAAGATTTGTGCCTACCTATAATGGATTTTTGACTATTTGTACGCCACATAATTTCTGTATTAGATGCGTACCTTTATTTGTACATCCTGTATCTGCACCTGAATTCAGGGATCATGAAAAACAAAAATTTTATATCTTAACAATAACGAACGATACAATAGCAATAAGAATGTGTTTTCACGGTAATACATAAATTGCCCAAAAATGCATGCAACACATCTTTGGAACCACGTCTTTTTTCAAAATTTTACCTCTAACAAAAAATGGGGCTAGTTTTCGAGATACTGTATTTGAAAGCGGACCAAATTATCTAAAAATGGTCTGTTTTTGAACTCTGAAAAACTTTGAAGGGCTATATTTTCAGAACTCAAGCCTATGAACGGAGATATATTTCCTCTAAAGAAAATGTTGCCGGTGATGCCACGAACTGGAAATCTGAAGTAGTATTTGATTTGCGAAAAATATGGTTTTAGGGACCATAATTTATAAAAAAAAGAAGGAAATTTTAGCCACCAACAGCAATCTTTTAAAAAGTCAAAAGTAGAATTACGACCACATATAGTAGTTTTACATACAGGTGAGCTGAATATTCAAATTACAGGATGTTTAGAAATGTCGAGATATTCATGTTGGAAAAAACTATTGCACACAGTTTATGATGTGTTCATGTTTTTAAAAATTAAAACAACAAGATGTGTCTCGCTCGGAAATACTATTAAGGTCGGAAATCGTAATTTATAGAATTATACAAAATGATTATTATTTCAACCAGTCCTCTTTATAAATGTTCTCCAAACCTTGATAAAAATTCTGTGATACGTTTATGTGGACGAACTGATTTAGCTAACATTAGCGAAGAAACTAAGCGACCAATAGTTTTACCTCGCAATTATATTGGCACTCACTTGATTATGCAACACTTTATGATGAGTTAGAAATTAAGTTTAGTACCAGTGAAGTAATAGTTTAAGTAATTTATACGAATTCAGTTGTAATTAGGTTAATGATTTTCATCCATAATAATAAAAAAAATTTAAATAGATAAACAAAATTAGGATAGAAATTTGATTGAAAATTGGATTATTTTTAGCTATAAGATATTTTTTTTTAATTAGTTTGGATAGGGTTAATATGGTTGAAAATTTTGGATATACATATGTATTTATAGTTTTACTCTGTTATAATAGTGTAGTATAATTTACTTCCTTATTATTATACAATATACTTGTTTACTTTATTTTTATAAATAAGATATTTATTGTAAAACTTGCAAATCAACACTACCCTAATGTATTACTGATTATTGGAAATGTTGTTTTAAGCAACAACTATTTTATCAATAATTGTAGTTTAAGGATGCCGTTACTTTTAAATATAAACTAAGTGAAATTCAATAAAGAGATTCATCAAAAAACACTGCGTACCACACTGCGTACCAGCAGAGGCAATCAAAAATTAAAGAGGAAAAACTTACAACAAATCCAAGAGTGAACCTGCTACGACATCGGAAGCTGGTGAAACTGCGTCGCAAGTTAGCTGCGCTAAGAAACGTTGAAAACGCGGATCCACCACCATCCTGTCAAGCAGCGTCCGAAGCATGGGAGCAATTTAAAAATAAAAAGGCTCACAATTTAAAATAACCACAGTTTTATTCTTGCCTTATAATTGAAAATGTGTATAAATATAGAAAAGAAAATGGATTTATTTTAATAGAAAGAAAAAGAACAGAATCACAGAATTATTAAAATACATAATTTGAACAAGAACAAGAAATATTTTTAGTTTTGTTTAACGAAAGTAGAAAACGAAATGTCAGAATTTAATTAGTACTGCCAAATACGGGTATAGTTAGTACTGCAACACCCAGCTGTTTGATAAAAAAGAAAAAGTAATACCTATTATAGGGTTGCCAGATTTTGATATTGTTTACACGAGAATGGTCTTAAATTTTTATTTACATTTAAATTTTACTTTAGAGATATATTAATGAATTTATTAGATAATTTTATATTATTAAGTTTCCATACAATAATATTGAATACGTAAATATTTTGTATATAAATTTAAATTTTGCATTTATAGGAGAAATTGAGGAATTTATTAATGAATTACGGAAATTCGTTACAAATATTAAGAAACAGAAAACCAGAGTTTACATTTTACAGTATAAAATAGAAAAGTTGAATAGATTGGAATTAATAAAAACGGGGTTGAGAAGATATTCTGAGGCTTTGGAAAACGAGGAAAGCGAATCGTTAGTTATTGAGTTACAAGAATTGTATGACAACGCTATAATATTGGTGCATAATTTAAATATAAAAGATAATAAGGAACAGGTCGAGGATACAGAAACTGTTGTGGTTGGAGGAAAAATGGCAAGTTTCGACATAACAGTGGTAGGCAAAAATCTGCAGATTTTTAAGGGATCGTATGAGACTCTGGAATATTTTTTGGTTCAAACGGAACTCCTACACGATCTTTTAAGAACTGAATCTCTATCTTCATTAAGTATGTGCTTAATTTTAAATTAACAGCTCACGTAAGGAGCGTTATAGGACGTGCTAACAGGGCAGTAACTTTTTCTGATTTGAAAAATGCATTGAGTACGGCGTATCCGAACCCTAATACTTTGCAAGAGGTTTTGACAGAATTTGGTACTGTGCGGCAGGGCTACGCCGACATCTCTACATTTAGGGAGAACATATCTGTTGTCAGACCAGTTGAGTAAATTTGAAATACAGTCCTTTGAGAACGCTACACAAAGGGAAAAGGATGCCATATACAACATGAGCGACAGCATGGCTCTCAACGTTTTTATGAAAGGGTTAAATCAGGAATTCCAATACCTTTTGATAGCAAGCACCCCGAAAACTTTAAGGCCCTAATCATGTACAACGCAGCGCAACGCCACAGAACTAACGCAATGCCAAAGAATAACATTGAAAGCACAAACAATGTCATAAATATTTTGTAATTTTGTTGTTGCTTTCTACAGAAATTCACATTGCGTTTTAAAATTTCAAACGATCCATTGCTTGTGTCGTTGAAAATTTTAAAACGGTACATGAATTTCTGTTGAAAGCAACAACAAAATTACAAAATATTTATGACATTGTTTGTGCTTGTTTGGCGTTGCGTTGCGCTGCGTTGTACATGATTAGGGCCTAAATGTGGCAGTGGACAAATGCATAACTTCCGAAAGGAACAGAGTTACCAGTGTTATTTTTGGAGTTGGAAATTCGGTCGTTAGGGGTAATCGTCATGGCGATAGCCCAAACTACAATCAAAATTATAGTAACTACTATAACATCCATAACGACAACCCACATAGTGGCCGCGGTTATAGAAATTACAATAATGGCTGTAGACAGCAACCCACACAGTTATCGTAGTAATAACAACCGTCATTATGATGATGATAACCGCGGTTATCGAGGTCACTATGATAGCCGAGAAAACAACCAGCACAGTAATAGATTCCACAACAGGAATAATAGCAGCAATATCCACAATAATAGTAACAATTACTGAAATTATAGACATATAGGTGATGACAATTTCAACCGTAATAGAAATGTTGTCGCTTCCAACACAAGTGGTGGTACTGGGAGAGATAGACAGGGACACTAATTGGGCTGGATAACAAAAACTGTTATCCAGGGTCAAAATTATACACCTTGTTTAAGGGTAATAATCCACTTACCATAACGTGTAAGGGTGTGAAGGGAAACTAAAGTTTTTTAATAGACAAGGGGGCAGATAGAGTGAGCATTTCAACACTAAGCGGAATTACTTTGGATACAATCGAAAGCATTGGCACTGCAGATTTAGACTTACATTTTGAAAATCATCATATAAAACATTAATTTCATATAGTCCCTAATAAATTACCCATACCCACTGATGGGATAATTGGTTGCGATATGTTGGAGAAGTTCAAATGTAAAAAAGACTTTGAAACGTATACAACTACTTTTAATCTATCGGATGAAGAATTAAAAATACCAATTACACCCAAGTGCGTCTACAATGCTGACATTTGTATACCGGCACGTTTTGAGTCGATTATACCCATAATCATTCAAACAAGGAAAGCATAATTCTAAATAAGGTGAGGTCTTTGTTGCAAATCGCATTATACCAGCAGTAGAGAAGCAACATATAAAAGTTCTAAATGCGACTAATAACGATGTACACGTAAACAACATAGAGCTGGATAGGTGTGACTTGGATGATTACACTATGCTAGTTGAAAAAACAGACAAGCCGGGCACATGGCGTTTTAACATAATTCGAGTTCGCACTGAATCCAGTGGTGCCCACGATTTTTTAAGATTGGCTCTGGTTTTCGAGATATACCGTTATTTCGAAAATGGAGGAGGTTGCACAACATATATTCGCGTAACTCAAAAACGGTTTGGTTTATTGAAATTACTAAAAAAACGAAATTCCGCAATAAAATTTCATTTAAGAAAAATAAAACCTTTTTTCTAATACTAGAGTTTGCCAAGTGGTCGAAATTCGACCATAATTTTTTATGCAAATATGAAGAAAATATACATATGAGTATATATGTATTTAAATGTTTAGAGAACTCGTTCATTTCGTCTTAGTGAATTGATTTGGCTAGGTACTAACCTCCGAACGTAATGTTCTCTTCTACTCAAGTCCGTGAATGTTTAATTAAGTTTTTTAAGTTGAATTATGTATATGGAAAAAGTAAGAAAGTACTAATAAAAAAAGAAAAAGTACAAAAATTTCCCCTCTTAAATATAGTTTCTCAATCACTTAGGACTCTGCATGCTGAATTTAATGTTTCTATGCTCAGTATTATTAAAAATTCAAAAAGTACCAGTTAAAGAACGAAAAGTACAAAAAAGCTCTTCCTTACAGATTCTTATTCACTCAGAGCCATGCATGTTTAATTTTATGTTTCTAGATCCAATACTAACGGATATGCAAAAAGGACCATTTAAAGACCAAAAAAGTTCCCTCTTATAGATTCTCACCCATTCGGGACATTGCTGGTTTAGTTTTATGTTTCTAGGTCCAATATTAAAGAAAATTAAAAAAAGTACCAGTTGTAGAACTTCTCCCTTACAGATTCTTATTCCCTCAGAACAATGCATGCTTAATTTTATGTTTCTAGGTCCAATATTAAGAAGAACAAAAAAGTGCCAACATTTTTCATCTTATAGGTTCTCATTCACTCAAGACCTTGCACAAATATTTTTTATTTCTAAGTTCAATATTACAAAAAATTTAAAAATTACCATACGCAGCACGGAAAAGTAAAAGAAAGTAATTAAATTTCCCGTATTTTCCCTTTCTAAAAATTATTTCACTCCGTTTAAGTATCAAAAATTTCAGTGTTGCAGTGGGAGACTATAATTTATTGCGTTATATGTCAATATACAGAGAAAAATTCTTTTAAAAAAACGTACCAATGGGTACGATTTCATCCCTTAAAACGTTCGAATTTCAAAATAGTACCAAATTTATATTTGTATTTTTTAGATAAGATACGAATTTGGTATAGCCTTTATTCCTATACTTATTGGTTTAAAATCTAAATGGGGAACCCAAAAGTTCCAAAATATAGGTTAAACCTTTTAACTCTCTGCAAGGGCCGAATTGCAAAGAGAACCAGACACCTGTCCGCATACATTTTTTTTTTTTTTTTTGGTTTCTATTAGCTTTGGAGATATGAAGTCACCGAATTTTTACCCTTTTTACACTCTTAATAAAATATACATTGTGCACTTCTTTTAAATGGTGTATTTTTTGTTTAAATCGGTTGACAAACAGAGACGGAAAGTGTTCTTAACCGTTTTGCCTTTGCCGATTTATATATAGATGAGTAGCCGTTATTGAAACATAATTTTTTTTTTTTTTTTTTAAAGAAAAATTAATTGTTTTATCAAAATTTCGAAATTTTTGTTTTTTAAAAATTCATAAAAAAATTAAAAAATGCAACTAGGCTTCTAATTTTTGCAGACATATCAAAAACGAAGCAGCAAACAAAACAAGCCATAAATAATTAAAATCTGTTAGCAACTTTTGATTTTATTCACAAAAGTCAACAAATTTTAATTAATTTAAGAAAAATTCGCCAGTTCTCGGACCTTTGTTTTTTATACGCGTAGAACCCTAGACTTAAATTTTGCACCTGCAGCGCCAGAGATACCCCTAGACGGGCCAAATGTTTGACCAGCGCCACTTTATTTTTCATTCCCATCATTTGTTTCTAAGGCCTAGGATTCACTCCTAGGGGGATAAAATGTATGACCGACCTCCAATGTTTTTTGTTCTTAACATTTTCTTAAAACATAGTTGCCATATATCTCCACTTCTTAGGGGGGCTCCCATACAAATATGGCCGTTTAATGAAATTCTTAAATTTGGCCCCTGCAGCGCATAGGATGCCCCTAGATGGGTCAATCATCTCAATCATTAATTTCTAACATACCCACCCGCTATCTCCATTCCTTAACCTTTATGTCAACAGATGAATAATTATACTTACGTCAACAGGAAGCATACCCGGGTATGCAAGAACATATTAAATGGGAATTCACATGTTTTGTTTTTTTTTTTGTTTTATTTGTATTTTTTGTTTGTGTTTTCCCCACTTTGATTTGTTTTAGTGCTGGAATGCTAAAAATAGCGGTAGTTTTAGCAGACTTATAAAACCCTATATATTATGAAATAAACTTGCAATATTACTTTATTTTCATTTTTTCATATACATACCCGGGTATGGTAGGGATGAAAAAAAGCCCACATACATGGTCTGGTTTGTCCAATTTTGTTCAAACCTTAGAATATGCTAGAAAACACTTCTAGTGGGTATATCATGAAATTTAAAAGCGATATGAAGGCCACTTTCAGAGATACAGCGTTATTAATATTCAAAACATACCCGGGTATGCAGATGTTGACGTAAGGGATAGGAATGAAAAAAATGACCACATCCATTGTCTGCTTAGTCCAATTTTATTCAAACATCAGAATATGTTAGAAAACACTGCAAGTGAGGATATCATGAAATTTCAGAGCGATATGAAAGTCACTTTCAGACATACAGCGTTTCTAAAATTCAAAACATACCCAGGTATGTAGCTGTTGACATAAAGGTTAAGGGGGCTTCCATACAAAATGTTCAATGCAGACTAGAAATATATTGAAGAAAAAGTCCCATAAATGCCCAGGAATTGCCCCTAGGGGGATAAGATGTATGACTGACCTCCATTAGTTTTTTGTTCTTAACAGTTTCTCAAATTATACTTTCCCTTTATCACCATCCCTTACAAATCATCAAAAATTATCACCATCCTATACAAATATTGCGTTTTATGAAATTCTTAAATTAATTAAAATTATAATTAGTATTGTGGTTATTTTATTGAACTGTTAATGGTTTTTAATCCAAATTTAGATATTTTTAATTAGGCTTAAGTTCATTGAATTTAATTTTCATTAAATTATTTTTATGAAGACAGGAATTTTACAACATGAAATTAATTAAAATTTTTATTGATAATTTTTCATTCTTGACTGCGCTGAGATTTGAACCCAGGCGTTCACGGACAGGTTGTCCAGACTAGTTTCGATTGTAACCACACAATCTCTTCAATTAAAATTTGTCGACTTTTGTAAATAAAATCAAAAGTTGCAAAAAGATTTTGATCATTTATGGCTTGTTTTGTTTGAAATTTCGTTTTATATACGTCTGTAATTTCCAATTTTTTATGAATTTTTAAAAAACAAAAATTTCGAAATTTTGTTAAAAAAATTATTTTTTTTTAAAAAAAAAAAAAAAAAAAAATTATGTTTCAAAAACGACTGCAGATATTAGAAAGAAGTTTTACTGTTATTGCGGAATTTCGGTTTTTTAAGTTTTTTCAATTAGCTAAAGGGTTTTTGAGTTACGCGAGTTGTGCAACCTCCTCCATTTTCGAAATAACGGTATATCTCGAAATCCAGAGCCAATCTTAAAAAACCGCGGGCACCACTGAATTCAGCGTACCCGAATTATGTTAAAACGCTAGGTGCCCAGCTTGTCACGAAAAAAAGTGTAAATTTCTTGCACAGTGTTATCAGATATATAGCTATAGAGAGCAGGGTAACACGAAAAACCAGGATAGGATAGTGAGGGTCTCAGAAAAGCTAAATATTGAATCAGTAGAAACTATGGTGAAACAATCCTTATTAAATATAATCGCTGAATATAATCAAATTTTTCATATCGAAGGTGAAAAACTCACTGTCAATAATTTTTATACACAACATATATAAACAACGGATGCAACATCAGTTTACATTAAACCGTATAGATTACCAGAATGACAAATGGAAGAGATAGATGATCAGGTGGACAAAATGTTGAAAGATGGGATCGTTGAACAATCGGTAAGCCCACATAATTCACCGCTTTTAGTGGTACCTAAAAAATCAACAGATGACAAGCGCAAGTGGTGTCTAATCGTAGATTTTCGTAAATTAAAAGAGAAAATAGTGAACGACAAATTCCCGTTAACAAGAATAGAGGAAGTACTTGACAAGTTAGGCAGAGCAAAATATTTTTCTATGTTGGATATGAGCAGCTCGTTCCACCAAATCAATCTAGACGAAGATTCTAGGCCTTTAACATAATTTTCTACAAGAAATGGGCATTTTCATTTCACACGGTTACCTTTTGGTCTCAAAATATCGTCTAATAGTTTCCAGCGCATGCTAGCGTGGATTATGTCGACGTCATAATCGTGTTCGGGTGTAGTGTACAACATCATCATGACAACTTGATAAAAGTCTTTGAGCGTTTAAAACAATATAACCTGAAAAGCCCTTTATTTTAACCACAGACGCGTCTAATTTTGCTCTGGGGGCAGTCCTCTCACAGGGAAAGATGGGATCAGACCTACACATATCATATGCAAGTAAGACATTGTCAAAACATGATTTAAATAAATCAGTCA
This sequence comes from Pollenia amentaria, assembly GCA_943735925.1. Lineage (NCBI taxonomy): Eukaryota > Metazoa > Arthropoda > Insecta > Diptera > Polleniidae > Pollenia > Pollenia amentaria. Next base: position 98,587,860 of record OX031007.1, read on the forward strand.
TTGAAAAAGAACTTCTGGTCATATATTGGTCAATTAACTTCATTCGTCCATATCTTTACGGCAGAAAATTTTACGTAGTTACAGATCACAGACCATTAGTGTCATTGTTTACACATAAGAACCCATCGTCCAAAATTACTAGGATTAGACTTGATCCATGTGACTATGATTTCGACATATCGTATACACATTATCAAGGATAATAATAGACACCAATACATTGAAGACTATGATTCCCACTGAAACGGAAACCAGCAACCAAAATAAGGATTTGCAGAACGAATTTATCTTTATCTACTGTAGGCGGTCACTTAGGTATAAGAAAAACAGCTCTGAACCTGAAACAGAGATTTATTTGGAAAAATATGAAAAATATTAAAGCGCACATATCTAAGTGCGAAGAATGTAAAATCAACAAACAAACCAAGCACACGAAGGAAAGGTTTGTTATAACTGACACACCGGGGAATAGTTTTGAAGTCGTTTCAATAGATACAGTAGGCCCACTTTGATATTCAAACCAATTCATGTACATACTTACTATGCAAGATGACCTTACCAAATACATTATAGCATGCCCTATCGAACCAAAAGATGCCAAAACAGTTGCGAAGGCTATGGTTAATAATTTAGTTTTAGTGTACGGCCACTTTAAAATACTCAAATTAGATAGGGGTACAGAATTTTTAAACACTTTAATGTATTCTACTAAAAATAGACCAAGTTTTTAGCACGCCCTATCTCCATGACACACTCGGCTCGATAGAATGAAACCACAGGGTGTTAAACGAATTTATGTTAAATTTTTGCAAAAACTATGAATGGGACCAATGCAGCAATACTTTTGTTTTGCTTATAACACAACACCTCATACAACCTACACGCCATACGAACTGTTATTTGGGAGACTGCCAAGCTTTCCCAATGACAATATTCTTGATTCAAAGACTATTTACAACACTGATAATTATGCACAAGAACTAAAGCACGATTGCAATTCTCTCTATGCAAAGCAAAATAATATTTAGAAAACTCGAAAAGAAAAAGAGTAGATCAATTTTCTAATAATAATCCTCTAAAATTAGAGAAAGGTCTTGTCCGAAATTTTAATAGGAAGAAAAACAAACTACCATATCATGGTCCGTATATAGTAATTGAAACCAAAGGAGTAACCTCTGTCGTGGATTTAAAAAATACAAAAAAAGAATTTCATAATAACAATTCGAAAAATATTAAACACAACATCAGAATGTATATTTGTAACTTTCAAAGATGTTCATATATACGAGTATACACAAAATTTTTAATTTTATAAAAATTCTTTTCTAAACTGTAAAAAATTTTCTTAATGGTTAGGGTGTAGTATAATTTACTTCCTTATTATTAGACAATATACTTGTTTACTTTATTTTTATAAATAATATATTTATTGCAAATCTTACAAATCAACACTAACCTAATGTATTATTGATTATTGGAAATGTAGTTGTAAGCAACAACTATTTGATCAATAATTGTAGTTTAAGGATGCCGTTATTTTAAAATATAAACTAAGTGAAATTCAATAAAGAGATTCATTAAAAACATTGCCTTAAAACTCGGCGTTCTTCCTTTTTTCTTGACATATAAATCTGCCAGTATAAACCCTTGGGCATATAAAACGGCCCTATTAAATATTTATGCCTGTGTCGTTTATTAGCGCCGGCAGAACTCTTTTATAAACACCACATTCAACCTGAGAACATTACAACAGTATTTATAACTGCGAATAGTATTTATAAAGCTATAATAGGTTATAATAGAAAAGTTTTTTTTTTAACACGTTTGTCAGGTTAGAACTCTCGACGAGAAAGAACTAGAACATGTCACTCCTGCCTATCATGGCAAGAAGGATCTTAATCCTCTTACTGAAAATTCAGCTATTGCTTTTCAATTAAGACATGATATACGGATAGCAAGGTGTAGATATAGTTCTTCGAAGTATAAGCTGTTAAAGACCTTGTAGACCAAGGTATAAAACTCCCATGGGGCGGTAAAAATATAGAAAATTCTAATTTCCTAAACCAACAAGAAACTTGTATATAATTAAGCCACATATTAATATGTGGGCTAAAATTACCTGAAAGATACTTCACGCTGGTTTCTAGTTAGGTACCAGGATTTAAAATAAAAGGTTTCTCCAGAAATCTCAGTTTTTCCCCAAAAAATATAATGGGAGCTTAAAGATAATTGTGTTCTATTATAGCATCGATCCCACGTGCAAATAATTTTCATTTAAACTTAACATTTTTCCACTTTTTCTTTTCGTTCTTTTTACAACGCCTTGTCAAATCAAAAAGAAATAATCACGAAATTTTACCGCACATGAAACTTCAATTTATTTTGTATAATTAGATTAGGGATTTTAACGTATCTACCTACTCTGTCATTTCGGACTTTTACTTAAATAACAAAAGCAGTATTTTGGCAATAATGGGTGCATTGTTTATTGCAATATCAGTTAGATATGTTATTATATATTTATCTGTGTTGCATGACAAAAGTATATAGCATTACACACATCTTCAAGTTTATTGTGATAATGGTAAAAATTTAAGAGGAGTAGAAACAGAACTAAAACAAGCCTTTTTTTCAACAGCCAAAACCACATGGAAATTTAATCCCTCTGCTTCACCACACATGTGTGGTTACTGGAAAAAATTAATAAGATATGTAGAAAAAGTACTCTGAAAAATATCTCCTCAGTTTTCGTTTCGTGAACATACATTCGCAAGTGCTTAAATTGAATGCGAACGAGTAACAAATTCAAACCTCTATATTCTGTTGAGTCCTCATATGATGAGGCTTTAACTCCGAACCTTTTTCTTCTTGGTTGGACTAATAGACATAATTCATTAGGAGAATTCCTTGAAGTCGATTGTATGCTAAAAAAAAGTTGGCTAAAACATCAGTTCTTTTCTAATTAATTTTGGACACGTTGGGAGCGAATACTTTCCAACTCTTACAAGGCTTGACGCAAAAAGAGTTGAAAACGATTGCTACGTGTTAACATATTGGCATCTTCAAAAGCGAATTAAAAAGAAGTTGAGCATCAAAAGATGTAACGTGTGAAAGTAGACTAACGAATCAAATGCATTATTGTATAAAACACATATAACTTAAAAAATAAGTAAACACACGTGTAAAGAGTACGGAACAGGGTTACCATTGGAAATTTTTGAAAAGGATCACAAAAATGGGTGTTTCCAGAAAAAGGGGTCAAAAAAGGATCAAGTTTTTTTTATAAGCAGTATTTCCCATTTAAAAAAAAAATAACAAAACCAAGTTTTTTTAAAACGTGATTATTGATTTGTGTATTTAAAAAGTAAATACAAGAAAAAGAAAAAAAAAAATACATGTATGTACATACATACATAAACACACATTTTTTTATTCTCGGTGTTGATAAACAATAACAACATAATAATAAGAGCACAACTGTAAACAGTAAAAAAAAAAAAAAAAAAACTCTTATGAGTGCAAACAGTAGAAATGCATATATCACAGTGAGTGTTAATGAAACAAATGCAGAAATAAAAAAAAGAATCGATGATAGCAAATACCTAACGGCTAAACCTATTACTCGCACGCGATCCCTCTCGCCGTCTGTATTTGGTAACACGGTTGATACAATAACAAATATAAAACCTGCTAGCGTTGCCTCAACAACAAAAACAATTTTAATAAGTGATGTAAATATTAACCCCCAATCAGGCATAATAGAAAACTCAGTATCACCTTCGGTGTCTAATAATACGGTTGATATTAATACAATAAAAAATATTAAACCTGCAAGCGGTGCCTCAGCGGCAAAAACGATTGTAATAAGTGATGAAAATATTACCCCCAAATCAGGCATGATGGAAAACTCAGCTCCACAAGTAAAAAGTGGTCAAAAGCCTCCAGTACAAGTAGGTATTGATAGGTACATAACAGTGCTTAAACGGGGTCGCAGCCCAACCTCTTCAGCAGTTGCTTCGGTCTCAAAAGTCTTAAAAGATGGTACAGCTGATAAAACAAGTTCTCAAAATCGTTTTGCTATTCTGGATGAGGAATCTCCGGAAGCACAAAACGTTATCAAATCTTCTAAGCCACCGCCGATATATCTTAGAGAGCAAAACTCAAATGACCTAATAAAGAATTTGATCTCGGTAATAGGTGAAAATTCTTTTTATGTAGTTGCAATTAAGCGGGGTAGTATAAATGAGACAAAAATACAAGTTAATCGTGAAGATGACTTTCGTAAGGTAATTACGAAATTAGAGGCACTAAAAAAAAACTTTTATACATACCAACTGAAGAGCAGTAAAGGTCTCCAGGTAGTGATAAAGGGCATTGATTCATGCGTAGACCCAAGTGAGATAAAAACGTTTTTAGAAGAGAAGGGCTTCAAAATAAAAAACGTAATTAATATTAAAAATAGAGAAAAAAATTCCCAGCCACTATTTCGAGTGGAGTTAGAACCCGGCGACGTTAAGCTTAAAAAAAACGAAACGCATCCCATTTACAGTCTTAAATATATCCTGTATAGGAAAATAACGATAGAGGAGCCGCACAAAAGGAACGGTCCCGTGCAATGTTTAAACTGCCAAGAATTTGGTCACACTAAGGCATACTGCCATTTAACCCCTGTTTGCGTTGTATGTGGAGAGTTGCATGGTACAGCTCTCTGCGATAAGTCTAAAAACGACCCCAATGTAAAAAAATGCAGCAACTGTGGTGGTAATCACACTGCCAACTATAGAGGATGCCCTGTATACTCTATAGTCAAGCGCTCGGTTGGACCGAAACCTAATCCCCCTCAAATGCAGGTATCACATCAAGTTAACACTAATGTCATTCAAGTGCCGCAGCCTAGTAATAACAGAACATCCTACGCAAACGTCCTAAAATCAAACCATATTCCAATTCAAGGTGATTTGCCAAATAATGATGAGACTCCAGTTTCTAATTTAAGTCGTCTAGAAAAAACCATGGAAACACTAGTGCAAACAGTAACTAACTTTACGAACACAATGGGTAATATGATGCAGGAAATGTTAAGAATGCAATCGATGTTATTGCAGGCTGTACTAAACAAGCCATGAATTGTTTAAAAATTTGTTTTTGGAACGCAAACGGCATTCGCCAACATAAAAATGAACTAGAATACTTTCTTAAAAGTAAACAAATTGATGTAATGATGGTTTCTGAAACTCATTTGACCTCAAGAAATACGTTTAAAATTAATGGTTATATATTATATGATACCAAGGACCCTCGAGATAGAGCTTGTGGAGGCTCTGCTATTTTGATAAAAGCCCGAATCAAACACTACTTAATGTGTGATTATCGTGAAGATTATCTGCAGGCAACGAACATTTGTGTTGAAGAGCTAAATCGAAACTTAGTACTTTCATCATTATACTCCCCACCTAGATTTTCAATATCAGAAAGCCAATATTATAAATATTTTAAATCATTAGGACCCTGTTTCCTAGCCGCTGGCGATTACAACGCTAAACATACCTTCTGGGGGTCAGGGCTCATAACACCAAAGGGTCGTGTTTTGTACAATACAATGTCTAAAATGGATTTAAATGTGGTCGCGAGTGGTCAACCAACTTATTGGCCTACTGATCAGCAAAAAATTCCAGATGTCATCGATTTTGGCGTGGTTAAAAACATCCCCGCAGAAACGATTCATGTTGAAGCTTCTTTAGAATTATCTTCTGATCACACACCTACACTTCTAACTATAGCAAACCCTAATAGAATTGTATCTCCGTGTGGATACTTAGTGACGTCAGCAACACAAATAAATTGGTTAAAATATAAAAAATATCTCAGTACCCACTGCACTGAAAATATTCCGCTTAGAACACCGGAGAATGTGAATCTTTCTATTGTAAATTTTGACAATTATCTCAAACTAGCTGTTCAACATTCTAGCATAGCCCGCAAAAACATCAAAAATAGTAAAATATATTCTACAGATGTCGAGCGTCTCTTGACTGAAAAAAGGAGAGCTCGAAGGGAGTGGCAATTGCACAGATCCCCTCAACTTAAAAATTTACTAAAAGAGTGCACAAAAAGGCTAAGAATCTTACTGCAGTCTCAAAAAACGGCTTCTCTGGAAAAATATCTTAAGGAACTTGATGCAACTCCTCAATCTGACTACTCATTATGGCGTGCAGCTAGAAATCTAAAAAGACCAGTTATCACTAAACCGCCATTAAGAAACTTAAATGGAAGTTGGGCACGAAATGATATAGAAAAAGGAAATATTTTTGTTAATCATTTGAAAACCGTATTTACCCCTCATACATCTTTCGATACTGCGGTCGAGTTACCACCTGTTGTTGTTAGATCAGTTGTTCCACTAAGATTTGAGATAAGAGAAATCGAAAAGGCTATTCATGATTTAAACCCCAAGAAAGCCCCTGGTTTTGATAACATCAGTAACAAAATGCTTTTGGAGCTACCCCGCATAGCAAAGAAAATTATTCTACTAATTTTTAATGCTATTTTACGCCTTGAATACTACCCACAAGAGTGGAAAGTATCTTTAGTTACCATGATACCTAAACCAGGAAAGGATCCCACAAAAGTTGAGTCATATAGACCTACCTATAAGCCTATTGTCTAATATATCAAAGCTATTTGAGAAACTACTAGTGTCAAAATTAACGCCGATTTTAAATGAAAACAGATGTATTCCCAATCATCAATTCGGTTTTAGAAGAAAACACAGCACAATTGAACAAACTCATCGAATAGTAAATGTCATAAGAAAAGCATTTGTAGAAAAAAAATATTGCTCTGCACTCTTCATCGATGTGTCTCAAGCTTTTGATAAAGTTTGGCATAAAGGGTTACTACTGAAGTTGCAGCAAAACTTACCAGCAAACATACACAAGCTGTTAGAAAGCTACTTAGTCGGGCGTCATTTTATTATTAAAGAAGGCGATTTTTTAAGTTCTCCTCAGCCAATTAACGCCGGAGTCCCACAAGGCAGCATCCTGGGCCCTCTATTATACTTAATTTATACATCGGACTTGCCAACAAACAGCTACACCCATACCTCAACATTTGCGGACGATACAGCTTTTCTAAGCGTACACGCAAATTGTCAAGAAGCATCTCGTTACTAACAGGATCACATATTTGAACTGGAAAGGTGGTTAAAACAATGGAGAATAAAGATCAATGAGCAAAAATGCGCACATATAACATTCACATTGCGTCGGGAAACATGCCCCCCTATTAAAATCAATAATCAAATAATACCCCAACACTCGCATGTAAAATACCTCGGTATACATCTAGATCGGCGTTTAACGTGGAAATGGCATATAGAAGCTAAATTAACTCAAATGAAACTAAAAGCAATTCAAATAAATTGGCTTATTGGAAGAAATTCTGTTCTCAGCCTCGATTGCAAACTTCTACTTTACAACTCTATCTTAAAGCCAATTTGGTGCTACGGTATTCAGTTATGGGGCACTGCCTCGGCTTCTAACATCGAAAAAATTCAAAGGCGCCAAAATAAACTTCTTCGAATAATCACAGCCGCCCCCTGGTACGTCAAAAACTCAAATATCCACAAGGATCTCAATGTGCCATTAGTAAAAACTATGATAACGAAATATGCAGTAAAATATTTAAAAAGGCTGGAACTGCACCCAAACCCATTAGCACGAAATATTTTAAATTATGGCGGCCACACTCGATTAAGAAGAAGAGACACTGCAGCACTCACCCAATCAGATGAGCGGTAAACACCTACATATGTGAACAGAAACCGTGATGACGAAATCTTTTTTGTCTGGCACTGGCAGGACATAAATCAAATATTAGGTTAAGATTTGATTAATTATTGTTAGTTCATATTTAGTATATGAAGATTCAATAAATAAATACTGAGAAAAAAAAAAAAAAAAAAAAAAGTTTTTTTATACAAAAAATATTTATTTATTTATATTTCAACTTTTTTTTTTTTTGAAAAATGATATCGCCATCGTTTTAAGCGTACAATTTCACTTTGAATACTATATATTTAAAAAAATAAAAAAAAAGCTTAAAAATTAAAGAGTAAACAAATTTTTTTCGACAAAAACCTGAAGGAAAATATTTTTTTTATTTTTTTTTTAACTGCTATCGACATCCTTTTTAACCGTACATAAAATATTAAATTCGACTATTTTTTTTATTACCTACTAAAAATCTTAAAAATAAAAGTTGAGAAAAAGTAAAAAAAATTTAAAACGATTTTTTGGATATGACGTAGTGGAACTTTTTTCCCTCATGTCAAAAGCTGTCGATAAATCGATAGCATTATATCGATCCAGCCTAATATCCATATAGTGTTTATAATTTCGTGAACAGATTTGTACTTTATGGTGTCTAAGATCAATATTGTATAAATTACCAACAGATTAACAAACTTACATATATATACCCTTTTACCTCGGGTGAAGGGTAAAATAATGTTACTAGATTTGGACGTAATCAACTTAAACTCCAGTTGTACTTTGTAATGCAACTATGTACGAGAAAAAATTACATTTTAGCAAAAAACAAATTGGCGGCTTGTTAAAACCGTTAAAAAAAATTAAAAATATATTAATGATATAGTATTAAAATAGAAAAGATAAATAATATTAAAAAAATAAATAAAGTTAATTATAAATAAAAAGTAACACACATTTTTAAATGCCTATTGCTTATACATATTTATGTATGTATGTTTGTATTTAACAAAAGCCCTCAGTAAGCTGTTTTGGTTAAGAAAACAAAATCTAGCAATGTACACGCACTAGATTTCGAAGAAAGTAAGGTTAGGTTAGGTTCAATGGGCAGCCGAAACGAGGACGGCTCACTTGGGTCCTTATAGCGGTCCCTTTGTGATACCCTTAGCCAGTTACAATAGTCAGCCAGTATTCACCAGACTATTCTCCAGAAGTCACTGCAGACTCTGCAGAACAGAGAGTTCGATTTAAGTCCCACATTGGACATATCGTCCAGACATGGCGGAGCGGTCCCCCGAAATGCCTAAACCTATTATCCCCAAGACCTGGGCATTGGCAGAGAAAGTGAAACACCGTCTCATCCTCTTTCTCGTCATGACAACTTCTACAGTAGTCATTGTAATCAAGCCCCATTCTCCGCGCATGAGTCCCTATCACCCAGTGGCCTTTAATGACCGATATCACTCTCCTTATCCGGTTCGTACCAAGACCAAGTACCACGCGCGATCTTGCCGAGGTGTAGATAGGCCATAAAGTCCAGGCCATCGAACAGGCCCTCGATATACGATAGTACCAGTTTTCCACCCACCTTAGGGCAGAGATTTTCGCCTGCACCACACTTCTGCTATCCTTCAGCCAAAAGAGACCCTTGTGCCCAATTCTTCGACGAAGAAACCTCCATCTACTCTACCATCAGTATAGACCCTTAGGGCCGGTTCCAGAGATTGCGTGCTATCAAACAGCTTATGGCCATTGCCATGATTAACTGCAAACAAAGCACCGAAAAAGGGTTCCGGCGTGCAATAGTCCAGTCCCGCCAGGTCCACCACCCCTAGCCTAATCGCGGAGTAAAGGCCAGCTGTTCGGCCATGACGTCAACTGGCAGCCAGTTCAGCGCCTTCGTCAGTGTCGACCGAAGTGATCCCGTGAGCGTCAACGCGACTAACCTATATACTTTTTCAAGCATCATGCAGTGTCGTCCCTTTTATACAGCAGGCCACCATACTATGATCTCATAGAAGAGGATCGGGTTCACCATCGCCTCAAAAATCCATTCAACGTCCCTGGGGCCAAGGCCCCAGTTCCTGCCCACGGATCTCCTACAGGTGTATATACCCACTATGACCCTCGAACAAACGTTGAGTTCCCAAGATAGTTTTCTATCGAGAATCACGCCCAGATATTTAGCACTGTCCGAGATTATCAGCTCCTTGCCATTTAGCGCCACGTCATCCGCATACACAACTGTTTTATACCTAATCTGTCGTACTGACTCAACAAAGTTTTTATCGTCAAGTTCCATAATAGAGGAGACAGCACCCAACCTTGCGAGGTGTCCCTTTGCACCAGTCTGCAAACAGTGGTAGCGCCAATTGTGGATTCAATGATCATGCCGCCGAGTAGATTTCCGATAAAACTACAGTTAACATCGTCGACACTCAACTCCCTAATTGATTCCAAGATGAAATCAGATCTGACATTGCAAGCTCGCATCAATATCCAGAAAAGGGCGAGTATTCCCCAAATTCAAGGGATATCTCAATGTAGCCAACCAGTAAGTGAAGCGCCGTATCTACAGATTTGCCCTTGGTGAGGGCATGCGGAGAGATGGAGGCCAATTGTCTGGGAATAGATATCCTCAGATTGATATCAATGACCCTCTCAAGTGTCTTGAGAATTAATGACAACAAGCTGATTGGCCTGTAGTCCTTAGGCTTGGTGTGGGATATTTCCCTTCCTTTGGAATGAGAACCACGCTGCACTTTGCATAGCGGGGAGCAACGTACGAGAATCTGATACAATCCGTTTAAATAACGGACAGCCATGGAATTAGAAGGTCCGCATTTTTCTGAAGGTCGGACGGAATGATACCGTCCAGACCAGGCGACTTAAAGTAGTAGCTAGGGACAGTCGGGGAAGAAGCCTTCCACGCCGCTGCAGAAGTACCTCCAGGCATTCCGTTTCGCCGATCTAACTAGATTCTTAAACCTATTCAATGCCGACTTATATTCCGCGCTGTTACCCAGACGCTTAGCCATGTTGAATAATCTACGCCAGTCTTCAGTAGACTGCGCGACCTCAGGGCTCCTCAGAGAATCAGCGAGCAGACAAGCCTGATAGTCCCACTTCGTTCTTTTCCTATTCACAAAAGCACACGCCTCTAAGGGGAGTAAACCTAATTGAAACTCAATTGAAACTGTGGTCCGAAAAGGAACAGTCATTAGAGACCAATTACTTACTAAGTCAGAGTGTTCTGAGCTGACCGGGAGCACATCGAAAACCTCCTGCCTATTGGCTACAACGAACGTAGGTTTCGCACCCATATTTGCCATTTCCAAATTACTATTACAGATAAAAGAAAATAGCGACTCACCTCTAGTGTTGGTGTCAGAGCTGCCCCATGTGATGTGGTGCGCATTCGCATCAGCACAGTTAACCACCGGGATATTTATGGAGCATCACCATGCTCGTGGACAATATAGCCCGAGATTATCCATATTGACCTATCGCCCATCTCCAGGGTCGCTGATATTGTGTCTTCATCACTGAAATCAGAAAGATATCCAACGTGTTTTCAGCCAAAATACAAGATCTAAGTTTACCTGTTCCTTTGGCATATAGTTGTTTATAGCCCCTAAGGTTTAATCCGCAAACCCTATCCTTGTGGATCCATGGTTTTTGGATCATTACAAGCTCCTTCCTCTACCACCCGGAGGAGCAGCGCAACGTATGCTGCGTAGGTTTTGCACTCGTGGGAGACGGATCGGCCTTGTCATCGCCTCGTTAGACACAGAGCAGGATAGTACTAAAACCGTAGTAAATCTTGCCTTGTTTCTTCCTCAGCGACTTTAAGGAGTCCTAATTTAGAACTACGCTCGCCGTTCTTGAGGATCCTTCAGGTGCTGAAACCTTGACAACTTCCTAGTCATGAGTGGGAAGTCGGGGGTTGCAGCACTGAATAATCCTCAAGATCTCTTCCCGTGAAGAAGGTTCAGCTGGGATGGTAGCCATGGATCTAGGTCAAAGTGGATCTCAGCGATACCACATCGAGCCTAGCACCTTCCCATATTTTCCCAATTACTCCGGTGGCAAGTTTCAGCAGAAACGCTGAGCGTTCGTCCACTTAACGTGACCCTGGTAGCAGCCAGTGTCTTCATATTGCGGGGTTGCTCCTGGATGCTCGCTCAGGATCTTCCAGAGGACACCCATCAATTATTGCTTTACTAAGTGCCACTTAGAGTGGCAGATAGATCTATCAGCAGCACCTTTGTCAATAACCGCCCTCACAAGGTGGTCTGTAGCCACCTCGCTGTAGGACCTGCTAGCTAACTTCGGTGCGTGCCTGGGACATTTTGTCCCTGGTTGCTGTCGTCTAATGGCTGTCGTTTCTTCCTCCGAACGTTGCCGCTTAGACATTGCCTTCGAAGGGGCAGCAGGTGAAACGCTCTGCAGCCAGCAGTGTGGGCCTAAACCCATGCCAATGAAACTTCCTGTTCAGCGGTTAGCTCATCAGCCTTTTTGGAGCCGAATAGTTCAATAATACGCAAGGCAGCACGTCTTGTGTTTGATGCACTCTTGGAAGGATTTTTATGCCGGGGAGTCTTAAGTGACGCCGGAGTTGGCGGGGGAGTTGCACGATTGGGACAGGATGTAATAATCTCTGAGCCTTTCTGCACAATAGGTATGTGGGAAACTGCTTTGCTGAACGACTTTGTCATTTACAGCTTGGTAGCACCCGTAGCATAGGGCTTATCCGCCGCGTTTGCCGAAAGGGCTCTTGCGGCTTTGGATGTACTTGGCGCGGAAGACAGAGGTACATCGCCGCTAGTTTTACGGGAACCGCCTTCTGTTCGGGTTGCCTTTGCATACTCTTCCAACATGGGCTTACCAGGTTGCCCTCCTGTGCGTGTCGGGGCTGCTGCAGCCACCAACGGAATAGATTTCAAAGAATATTTTAAATGAAATCTATTGAAGGAATAGGACTATTAGGAAATATAAATTAAATTTTGATACATTGAACACATTCGAAAAAATTAAAATGGTTATATTATAAAAATAACTTATAAAAAGAAAAAGTTCTCACATTCTATTTAATTTTTTTACTTAATATAATAATAAATCCAAATTAAGATAATTATAAATGTTTATAAATACGGGGGTAATACATTAATAAAAAATTTAAAATTGGTTTTACATTTAAATCATTGCAGGTGGATCGTCTGAATCTTCAGAAAGTGAAAGCTGTAATGAAAGTGGAGATGATAACATCGCTAATAATGCCAACAATCGAGATTCTGGGATAGTAGATCAAGAACTAAATTTAGAGATTTTCAATGCAATGGAGGAACGTAAACGTTATCTACTAAATAAAATTAAACCATTCTCTTTACCAACTGATACCAATCACACTTCACAACATATTAAAACTTATATTGATTACACTAACGCTCATCTTATTGCACAATATTTGGCAACTAAACGGCCTTTTAGTCAATCGTTTGATGGTTATCTAAAGAAAATTATATTAGTCGTTAAGTATGTCTTTTGAAAAAATTTATTTGGTGTTTGGATTGATTGCTTTTTTTTAAACAGCGAACCCTCCATAGCAGTCAGGACTCGTGCAATGAAGTGCTTGGCAAACATTGTTGAAGTGGATCCATTTGTATTAAAACGGAAAGATATGCAAATGGGAGTCAACCAAAAATTTTTAGATGCTGCAATTTCTGTGCGAGAAGCTGCTGTAGATTTAGTTGGGAAATTTGTTTTGAGTAACGAAGAGTTAATTGATCAGTATTATGACATGTTATCCACCCGAATACTGGTAAACATTAAATCAGAATTAACTTGCATAAATTTAGCGTATTGTGCTTTTTATTTTAGGATACTGGTGTATCGGTACGAAAACGTGTAATTAAAATACTTCGTGATATATGTATAGAATATCCCGACTTTAAAAAAATCCCCGAAATTTGTGTTAAGATGATAAGAAGAGTCAATGACGAGGAAGGAATTCAAAAACTGGTCACAGAAGTATTTATGAAGATGTGGTTTACACCTTGCAATAAAAATGATAAGGTAATTTTTAAATGCATAATTATTCCGCCACATAATGGTTATCTTTTGATATATAAGATTTTTTACAGATGTATTAAAAATAATATTTAATTGAAATAGTTTTTTACTTTTCATTTCTTTATTATCTTCCATTGCTCGATTTTGCTCAAATTTTACATCGAATAAAAATATTTTTGGATTCGAAAATACGCCCATAGTCATAAAAAGTTCTTATTTTAAGTTTAAAGTATGAAATAGCTATCAAACGCTTTTATTCTTATAAACCACTTGTTAGATTCTGTAAGCCTTTTTACAGAACTGAATTGTTACTTGAAAAATAAAACCACTTTTCTATATTTCTAGTGAGCAAACGAACTGCTTTATTAAAAGAATTTAAAACGACTCAACTAAAATTATCAAAAATCAAAATTACATTCTATTTAAAAGACAAAGCAACAAAATAACTTCATCAGTTACGGTTACAGTTATTAATATTTAATATTTTTGCACATAAGTTTGTTGTTGTCAAAAAATATGTAAATTTAGCGAGCTTTAAAAAGTACCTACACACTTATGTAGCTACCAACTTAAATAAATCTACATAAGTAAAGCAAGAACGAAAATAAATGCAATTCAAATTAAAGACTGCAGGGCCGGACCTGCAGTAAACATCCTCCCGCCGTTGAAAGGTTTTGTTTTTCAACTTGATGTTTGTCAATTGGTAGTACGGCTAACCATGCAATAGCTCGCTTTATCTGTTTAATTCTAGTTCGAACCACTGCAACGCCATTTTCAGCACTCTTGCAGGAGAGTAAGATAAGCTGTGCTCCATTTTTTCCAAAACATTTGTTGCATGAACGAAATTTGCCACCTATTTAAACGAAATACATTTATATCAGTGACATCGGGTTCAATGATAGAAGTTAATTGTGCCCCTATTAGGAAATGACCTGGGGTAATAACGTCTAGATCATTTGGATTTTTCGAAATTGGACATAATGGTCGAGAATTTAAAATAGCTGATACTTGGTACACCAATGTCCGCATTTCATCAAATGAAAGTATGGACAGGCCTAAAACGCGCTTAAAATGATATTTTGCCGCTTTCACTGCTGCCTCCCAGAGGCCGCCAAAATGTGGAGATCGCGGCGGAATGAATTTTCAAAAATACCGTAATTTATACACTCTTGATGCAACATGTCCAAATGCGATTTGCTAATGAACAATTGTTTCAGCTCTGATAATTCGTTTTTAGCACCAACAAAGTTTGTGGCATTGTCAGACCAAATTGTGTGCGGCTTTCCTCTGATAGAAGCAAAACGCTTTAATGCTGCCAAAAATGCTGGTGTTGACAGCTCAGAAACAAGCTCCATGTGCGAAGCCTTCGTTGCAAAGCAAATAAAAACACAAACATTACTAAAGCACGAGTAAAAGGGTGAAGTTTTGGTAATACTATGGGACGCTTTGCTTCGAAGTTTAAGTCCGAGTTTTCGATACGTCCTCCGATACGAATCAGATTTGTAGAATATATAAAAGGTGCTAATGGGTAAAGCTTACTTGATGGTGATACTGGCTTGTTTGCCTTTAAAGCATTATATTCGGATAAAAAAAAATGTATTTTTTGTATATTTCGTATTAACTAATTCGTACCCATTTTTAATTCGAATGGTGTTAATGGGCTTGATTTAATTTCTTTGTGTAATGCGAATTTCAAAACTACAAATTTGTAAACATAACCAAAAATACGTTGCATTTGCGGAAAAGAATTGTGATATTTGCAACTAACTGACCAATAATTTACGGGAATAGTGACTAACACCGTTCGTTTTCTTTTTGGCAAATCTGACATAAAGTTTTGGCCAAGTTGTGCCGTCGTTTTTTAAAAAATCTGGACCATTTTTCCAGAGTTTTGATGATAGAAGTTCTGCTGATAGAGCCCCTCTGGATAAAATGTCTGCTCTATTTACAGCTGTAGCACCGTGATGCCAGGTCATCTGACTTGTAAGATTTTGGATGCGACTTACTCTATTGGCTACAAAAACGTTTAAATTTGATGATTGTTCACATAACCAAGATAATACTATCATGGAGTCTGACCAGCAATGGACTTCACATGGCGCTGGAAACGAATTTAAAACCACATTTACGAGCTCGGCTAACAGCAAAGCCGCCGATAGCTTCAATTTTGGAACTGTAATTGTTTTTAACGGTGATACCCGCGATTTGGAACAAAATAAGTTGGTTCTGAATTTGCACAAGAGCATTTGATATGCAAACAAAACGAGGAAACTCTAAACTGTGTACTAATGATAGGCTTGCAATAAAGTCGGTCCATGCTGAATGTAGCGATTGCGGCAAACTTTCATCCCAGTTTAAATTATGTTTCCACAATATCTGCATAAATACCTTTGCCTTTGTAATAATGGGACTAATAAGGCTTAAGGGATCGTACATGGTGGCGATTGTAGACCGTATAGTGCGTTTAGATACGATGCTTTTATTTGGCGATAATAAAAATAAATATATATAATATGATCAAGTTTTGGGTTCTACGTACTGCCTTTTGGTATCCGGAGATTTATTAAGTTTTTTTTTTCAGGACCTTAAAACGTTGCAAAGCTTGCTCAAATGAATCATCAAGAACACTACTTGGTTTGGCCTTTGGCCTTTGGCAAATTTACGGCATACTCACCAGAATTTAGTCGAGTGGCTGTTTGTTAAAAAAAAGCTTTCGCAATAAGCGTCTTCAGATGCATAAGTACATGTATCATTAAAATTGTTTTCTATCTCCCAAAATTGTTTAATAAGGTCGCCCACATCTTGTTCACTTTTATCATCAAGATACAAGATGTGGCCAATGCTACAGAGTTTGATGTATTGAAGCCACCACCAGATACTACCCACCCAAATAAGGTTTTTTGCAATACGGGTAGATTTTTATTTAAACGAATTTGTCCAACACACATTAATCAGAAAAATAAACTAGCCCCAATCAGAATATCGACACGTCCATGTTTATAAAATAAGGGATCCGCCAATTTCAAATTATGAGGAATATTCCAACTTTTTATATTGGCGCTTACATTGGGTTTATAATCTGTTATAGAGGGTACTACAACAGCAGAAAACGAAGTTGAAAAAGTTGTAGTTTTAGATTTCACTATAACATTAACAAATTTGTCGGCTACGAAAGCATTATCACCTATACCAGAAAACGTGATATAAGATTTGCTTGTCGGCAATTGAAGTTGTTTTGCAAAACGAGTTGTTATAAAGTTTAGTTGAGAGGCTGAGTCCAAAATAGCACGGCAAGGTAAAAATGAACCAGATTTATTTTTAACTAGAACAACTGCTGTAGCCAACAAAACATTATGATCAATGCATGGCTCATTAGCTGTAGACGAAAGAGATGATGAAGATGAAACAAGTACTGACTGCGATGTTGCTACCGCTGCTGCCTCTGTTGCCTCTGCTGCTCTCTCGTTTGTGTAATTAGCTATAGAACAGTCTAGTACATTATCAATGTGCAATAACGTATGGTGCTTAGATGTACATTGACGACAGTGGCCAGATTTGCAATCTTTCATCATGTGCCCTTTCCTTAAGCAATTCAAGCAAAGTTGTAGCTTTTGGCCTCTTTAAAACGGATATTTGGGGAAAGATTTTCAAAACGCGAGCATTTTCATTAGCAGTGGAAGTGTCTTCTTGACTTTCACTCATTATTAAGCTTCAGTTTTTACCAATAAAAACGAAATTATTAAAATATGCAAATACCGATCACGTCGATCGGTTCTGTAAGCCTTTTTACAGAACTGAATTGTTACTTGAAAAATAAAACGACTTTTCTATTTTTCTAGTGAGCAAACGAACTGCTTTATGAAAAGAATTTAAAACTGCTCAACTAAAATTATCAAAAATCAAAATTACATTCTATTTAAAAGACAAAGCAACAAAATAACTTCATCAGTTACGGTTACTGTTATTAATATTTAATATTTTTGCACATATGAGCTTTAAAAAGTGCATACACACTTATGTAGCTACCAACTTAAACAAATCTACATAAGTAAAGTAAGAACGAAAACAAATGCAATTCAATTTAAAGACTGCAGGGCCGGACCTGCGGTAAACACAACTTTTAAAAGTTTGTATTCAGAAACGTACATTTCATTAAAGGCCAACATTTTAAGCAAAAATAAGCTGTTCCGTCAAAGCTTTCATACATATGTATGTATATGCGATTGTCCACTACATTTATGAACCAATGTGGCCAATATTGGTATGATTTGAAAAATTTTCTGGATATACAAAATTTATTTAAAAGTTCTGAACCCATTAAGATGCGGAAATGATTGTGCGAAAATACAAAGCTTTATAGTAAATATATTAGTTGCTATGCAGAGAAGTTTTAGTTGGCGAAGCCGGTGTTTTTATATCTGACCTATTCTGTCAAAAAGTCCCAAAACGACATTGACAGCTAAGAGCCATAATAAGGAAGAGAGAACTCGCCCCAAAGGTAATAACCACCCATGTAACCTTATCCAAGGTGATCATGTCCCCCGCCGTCTCCTTTTCCTCACCGCCTGAGCCCGACCCAGAGAAGGGGTCACCACACGCAAGCTGTTCCCCCGACCCAGGATCTACGCACCTCGGAAAGTAAGTCTCCATAAGCAGACAAAGAGATTCAGAGCTAGATTCCGTCCATTAGTTCTCCGGTCTCTGAATAAATCCCGGGACTACCGGGTCCTTGGATTAAATTCTCCTAAATGAGATGTCTCATCTACTGAATCCACTTACTCGCGAAACTTGACCCACGAGTCCCTTTTCGCTATTCTTATATCTTCCTTATATCTATTTTAACTCAATCTAAAGTTACTCAAATTCTCTTCCCTACGCGTATTCGTCGCTCTATTGAACAACCTTCTGACAGTGGACATTTGAGTCCTCAACTCGTCTGTCCACCATCTTGGTTATGTGCACCTGCCCGGAAAGTTCATTGGGCAGAATCGCTCATAGCTACTAGTTAATACCTCCGTGAAGGTGCTTACCAGTTGCTCCACACCGGTCGGATTCGACCTCCAGTCGTGTGAAACTATAAGGTTACTTTGCACCAATCTTGAAAAATAATCCCAATCCGTCCTCTCAAAGATTAGATTCAAGGACCCTTCAATCCACCACTAATTCACAGTTCGTCAATGTCATATCTATCACTGCCTCTCTATACCTAGTTCTAAACGTTGGTGTATTCCCGCTGTTACAGATAAAGAGATTGCTGGCAATGTTAAAATCAAACATAGACTCACCTCTTTTGTTGATGTCTGCACTTCCCCATTGGGTATGGTGTGCATTCGCGCCACAACCTAGTACCAGCCTCGAGCCGTACGTCCTCTCACATTTTTTCATTAGGTTAATCTGTAGCCTCGTATGCCAAAAATACCGATGCTAGTGCAAGGACCGTTTTCTCCTTGGCTTTTCCTGTCACAGCCGTGAGGTCTCCATTACTGTAAGAATGAGAAAACATAAATTAATGCTCAGTTCTCGCCACTATACAAGTTCGTACCTTCTCATCCGTGTGGTATACGAACAATGTATACCCCGTGACCTTTAATTCAACTACCCGGTTTTTGTTAATCCAGGGCTCTTGGATTAAGGCCACGTCCAAATTGTTATCGATGAGGTGGGTTACTTATTCGGTTGAGGCTGTTTCACTTTCAACCTCTTAGGGGCTATCATTTTTAGGAAACCTAAATCTGATAGACTCCAACCCGAATACCGCAACCCCACCCATCGATTCCAGTTTTTTAAGAGATTCCCCGTCCACTGCGAACCGGAAGTCTCTTCCCTGGTTCTTACAACCCAGTGAGCTATCAACTTCCACTGGCTTGAAATGAGTCCATTGTTCTGGTTGGACAGTACCCCCAGTATGACCTTCACCAGTTTTAAGGTGGAGGTAGCCAAAGCGTGACTACCGGCCTTTGTGGCAACTCTGACGCGAGTATAACGTCCAGACTAGCTTCAGGATAGATTCGACACCTACCAATTGCGGCCTTTAAAAACTCAAAGGTTTTTTGATTGCCGCAACATACAGGTTTGACACCTCTTGCGCAGTCAGCCCCTTTGATCGTTCCTTTAACACTAAAGACTTCGTCTAGTAGGTTGTTCTCTAGCACCTGCCATCTCTCGACACTGGTCCTTTCATTAGGATCCATTCGATCAATGACAGCCGCCAGAATACTGTCATTACTGGATGACTCCTTTAGTTTCTTCGACGTGAAGGGTTGACCCTCTCTGGAGCCAGTCCTCTTAGTGATCTCCTTGCGGGGATCTTTAAGAGTGCTGACCAGTCTTACAATATGCTTAGCCGCAGGGGATTTCTGGTCATCACCAGACCTCACTTTTTAACTACCCCTTTATTAGGGCCTTTAGCAGAGCTCTGTCGTTGATCACCCGACTTCCTTGCAGATGTTGACTGGTTTGTCCCGGTAACAATTCCTTTAGAGACTCCTTTTTGGGAGTAACTGTCGGGAATTAGCGAGCCATTTCCAGTCCTCAACGCGCGACTAGTAGTGGGTAATACGTTCACAGACCTAGCTCCCTTAACTGTGACCATACTGTCACGATTAACAGGGCCAGGTGTTGAACTGTTACCCTCCTTCTGCTGTCCGCTTTTTTTATTAGAGGATTAAACGGCAGGGGGTGCTGAGGATTCGTTGTCTTTCAGAAAACATTTGATTCCTTAGCAGCCCTTGCTGTGTATCCTATCTTTCCTAGAAAGGCTAAGGAGACTCACACTTTCGGCTACCCGATGTGACCTGTTCTGTCGAATCTTGCCGAACAACGAGTTTTGAAACACTCGCCAATCCGCTCTCCATCCCGAGTGTGACTCCGGAAGCCGATGGTCCAGCCCTATGGTCCTGATCATGAACCGAAATCATTGTCCTTTCGTGCTCATCATCAGAGCCCAGAGTTAGATCACCGAGTCTTTCCAAGGCCCCTGTACGAGACGGGGAGTCGAATGGGGTGTATATCATGTCCGTCTCTTTCAGTACTGTCAGTTCTGCCATTAACTGACTCTCCTGCAGCAGAATATCTGTGAAGTCGGAGTCTGAATCTGACACCGAACCTGCTTGGCGCTGAGTTGACAGTGGCATTTCCTGCACCAACTCCTTTTTGTCCAGTTTTTGGTCGCACGAGAATGCGCGTATAAAAGAAGGACCATCTCGGGAAGTCATGACTTGCACGGACTAGGTTCTAATTACAAATGACCCTTGCCATCGGCGTCAGAGAGAAGCTCTTCGATACCAGTTTCTTCAACCACTAACTGGCCATTCAGGTCCTCGGCACTGCTGTCAACCGCCTTGACCTCAAAAGTGGGGGATGTGGGAAAACAATGGGGGGTAGATACGACTATAAGTAATGGAGGGGGATAGGGGATGGATGGATAGCCATTGGTCATGCTGGCCTTAAAGCTTATGCTTTCAAACTTGTTCCGGTCGATTCAAGTTATAAGACAGACACTACCGCCGGCATTTAAGCCACCACATCGCGGCAAGATAGATAAAAATTACAATTTTAGCAAATTTGAAAAAATAAAAAACCAACAAAATCTTCTTACTTTATAAAAATGTATTTATGAAATTGAAGCAAATTGACAAATATACAACTTTACTCATATATCATTTCAACTAAAACTGCAGTTTTTCTAAATATAATGCTACTGTTATTTACACCATCTTTATTTTAAAATTTCCTACCATACTGCATTTACAGAATATAAAAGTTTTTCCTCGTTCAATTTTTTATATATGAAAAGGTAAGCAAAAATTAAAAAAAATGTTAAGTTCGTATTTGAAAATCTGAATTTGTAATGGTATGAATAAAAAACCATCGAACAAAATGGCAATGTTGCTTTAAGAAACATTTAGGAAATTTTTTTTTTTTTTTTTTTTTCGTTATTTATTTATTGAATCTTCATATATTTAATATGAACTAACAATAATTTATCAAATCTTAACCTAATACTTTATTTATGTCCTGCCAGTGCCAGACAAAAATTTTCTTCATCACGGGTTCTGTTCACTTATATAGGTGTTTATCTCTCATCTAGTTGAGTAAGTGCTGCAGTGTCTCTTCTCCTTAAGCGAGTGTGGCCGCCATGATTTAAAATATTTCGAGCTAAAGGATTTGGGTGTTGTTCAAGTCTTTTTAAATATTTTACTGCATATTTTGTAATCATAGTTTTTACTAATGGCACGTTGAGATCCTTATGAATGTTTGAGTTTTTAACATACCAGGGGGCGGCTGTGATTATACGAAGAAGTTTATTTTGGCGCCTTTGAATTTTTTCGATATTAGAGGCCGAGGCAGTGCCCCATAGTTGAATACCGTAGCACCAGATAGGCTTTAAGATAGAGTTGTAAAGTAGAAGCTTGCAATCGAGTCTAAGAACAGAATTTCTTCCAATAAGCCAATGAATTTGGATGGCTTTTAGTTTCATTTGAGTTAATTTTGCCTCTATATGGCATTTCCACGTTAATCGCCGATCCAGATGTATACCGAGATATTTTACATGCGAATGTTGAGGAATAATTTGATTATTGATTGTAATAGGGGGGCAAGATTCCCGGCGCAGGGTGAATGTTATATGTACGCATTTTTGCTCATTGACCATTATCCTCCATTGTCTTAGCCATATTTCTAGTTGAAATATATGATGCTGTAGGTAACGAGATGCTTCATAACGGTTTTCGTGGACGCTTAGAAAAGCTGTGTCGTCTGCAAATGTTGAAGTTTGGGTGTAGTTGTTTGTTGGCATGTCCGAAGTATAAATTAAGTATAATAGAGGGCCCAGGATGCTGCCCTGTGGGACTCCAGCGCCAATCGGCTGAGGTGAACTTAAGAAATTTCCTTCTTTAATAATAAATTGACGACCGACTAAGTAGCTTTCTAACAGTTTGTGTGTGTTTGCTGGTAAATTTTGCTTCAATTTGTGTAATAAGCCTTCATGCCAGACTTTGTCAAAAGCTTGCGAAACATCGATTAAGAGTGCTGAGCAATATTTTTTTTCTTCAAATGTTTTTCTTATGACATTTACTATTCGATGAGTTTGTTCAATTGTGCTGTGTTTTCTTCTAAATCCGAATTGATGGTTTGGAATACGTCTATTTTCACTTAAAATCGGTGTTAATTTTGAAACTAATAATTTCTCAAATAGCTTTGACATATTTGACAATAAGCTAATAGGCCTATAAGACTCAACTTTCGTATGATCTTTACCTGGCTTTGGTATCATGGTAACTAAGGAAACCTTCCATTTTTGAGGAAAGTATTCAAGGCGTAAAATAGCATTAAAAATAAAAAGAATAATTTTCTTTGCTACGCGAGGTAGCTCTAATAGCATTTTATTGCTGATCTTATCAATGCCAGGTGCCTTCTTAGTGTTTAAGTCACATATAACCTTTTCGATTTCTCTCATCTCAAATCTTAGGGGAATAGCTGCTCTAGCAGCAACAGGTGGTAAATCGACCGCAATATTGTGAGATATATTAGGTGTAAATACGTTTTTCAAGTGACTTACAAACAGATTTCCTTTTTCAACATCATTTCTTGCCCAACTTCCATTCAAGTTTCTTAATGGTGGTTTACAGACAACTGGCCTTTTGAGGTTTCTAGCTGCACGCCATAATGAGTAGTCCGATTGTGGAGTTGCATCAAGTTCCTTAAGATATTTTTCCAGAGAAGCCGTTTTCTGAGTCTGCAATAACTTTCTTAATCTTTTTGTACACTCTTTTAGCAAGTTCTTAAGTTGAGGAGATCTGTGCAATTGCCACTCTCTTCGTGCCCTCCTTTTTTCAGACAAGAGACGCTCGACATCTGTGGAATATATTTTAATAGTTTTTGTTTTTTTGGGGGCAATATTGGAATGTTGAACAGCTAGTTTCAGAAAACTGTCAAAATTATCAATAGAGCGATCTACATACTCCGGTGTACTGAGCGGAATATTTTCTGTGCAATGGGCACTGAGATATTTTTTATATTTTAACCAATTTATTTGTGTGGCTGACGTCGCTAGGTAACCAGTCGGAGATACAATTCTATTGGGGTTCATTATAGTAACAATTGTAGGTGTGTGGTCGGAAGATAATTCTAGGGAAGCTTCAACGTGAATCGTTTCCGTGGGGATGTTTTTAACCACGCCAAAATCGATGACATCTGGAATTTTTTGCGGGTCAGCAGGCCAATATGTTGGTTGGCCGCTCGCGACAACATTTAAATTCATTTTAGAGATTGTATTAAACAAAACACGACCCTTTGGTGTTATTAGTCGTGACCCCCAGAAGGTATGTTTAGCGTTATAATCGCCAGCGGCCAGGAAACAGGGTCCTAGTGATTTATAATATTCACAATATTGGCTTTCTGATATTGAAAATCTAGGTGGAGAGTATAAAGATGAGATTACAATGCTACGATTCAGCTCTTCAACACAAATGTTCGTTGCTTGGAGATAATCCTCACGATGATCACACATTAGGTAGTGTTTGACTCGATTTTTTATCAAAATGGCAGAACCACCACAAGCTCTATCTCGAGGGTCCTTGGTATCATATAGTATATAACCATTGATGTTAAACGTATTTCTTGAGGTCAAATGAGTTTCAGAAACCATCATGACATCAATTTGTTTATTTTTAAGAAAGTATTCTAATTCATTTTTATGTTGGCGGATGCCGTTCGCGTTCCAAAAACAGATTTTTAAACAGTTCATGGCCTGTTAAGTACAGATTGCAATAACATCGATTGCATTCTAAGAATTTCCTGCATCATATTACCCATTGTGTTCGTAAAATTAGTTACTGTTTGCACTAATGTTTCCATGGTTTTTTCCAGACGACTTAAAATTGAAACTGGAGTTTCATCATTACTTGGCGCAGCACCTTGCGTTGGCGCATGGTTTGATTTTACGACGTTAGCATAAGAGGTTATGTTATAACTAGGCTGCGGGGCCTGAATGTCACCAGTGCTTACTTGATTTGTTACCTGCATTTGAGGGGGATTAGTTTTCGGTCCAACTGACTGCTTGACGATGGTATATACAGGGCATCCTCTATAATTGGCAGTGTGATTACCGCCACAGTTGCTACATTTTTTTACGTTGGGGTCGGTTTTAGACTTATCGCAAAGATCTGTACCATGTAATTCACCACATACTACGCAAACAGGGGGTAAATAGCAATATGCCTTAGTATGACCATATTCTTGACAGTTTAAACACTGAACGGGACCATTTCTTTTGTGTGGCTCTTCTATAGTTACTCTTCTATAGAGAATATATTTCAAATTGTAAATAGGGTGCGTTTCATTTTTTTTAAGCTTTACGTCGCCGGGTTCAAACTCCACTCGAAAAAGTGGTTGGGGGTTTTTTTCTCTATTTTTTATATTTACTACATGTTTTATTTTGAAGCCTTTTTCTTCGAGGAATGTTTTTACCTCTTCTGGGTCCACACATGAGTCAATTCCCTTAATCACTACCTGGAGACCTTTACTGCTTTTCAGTTGGTATGTATAAAAGTTTTTTTTAAGTACTTCAAATTTGTTTATAATTTTGCGAAAATCATTCTCATTATTGACTTGTATTTTTGTCTCGTTTATACTACCACGCTTGATAGCAGCTACGTAAAACGAATTTTCACCTATCAACGATATCAAACTCTTTATGAGCTCATTTGAGTTTTGCTCCCTAAGATATATCGGGGGAGGCTTGGACGATTTTATGACGTTTGGTGCTTCAGAGGATTCATCCTCCAGAATTGCAAATCGATTTTGAGAATTTATTTTATCAAAAGATGGTACTTTTGAGGCCGAAGCAACTGCTGCAGAGGTAGGGCTGCGACCCCGTTTAAGCACTGTTATGTACCTGTCCATACCAACTTGTACTTGAGGCTTTTGACCACTTTTTACTTGTGGAGCTGAGTTTTCCATCATGCCTGATTTGAGGGTAATATTTTCATCACTTATTAAAATCGTTTTTGCCGCTGAGGCACCGCTTGCAGGTTTTATATTTTTTATTGTATTAATATCAACCGTATTATTAGACACCGAAGGTGATACTGAGTTTTCTATTATGCCTGATTGGGGGTTAATATTTACATCACTTATTAAAATTGTTTTTGCTGTTGAGGCAACGCTAGCAGGTTTTGTATTTGTTATTGTATCAACCGTGTTATTAAATACAGACGGCGAGAGGGATCGCGTACGAGTAATAGGTTTAGCCGTTCGGTATTTGCTATCATCGATTCTTTTTTTTATTTCTGTATTTTTTTCGCTAACACTCACTGTGATATATGCATTTCTACTGTTTGCACTCATAAGAGTTTTTTTTTTTCTTTTACTGTTTACAATTGTGCTCTTCTTATTTGTTATTGTTTATCAACACCGATAATGAAAAAAAATGTGTGTTTATGTATGTATGTACATACATGTAATTTTTTTTTTTTTTTTTTCTTTTTCTTGTATTTACTTTTTTTATACTTTATTTGTTCAAAAAAAATAAACCGTATGCCGAGTTTAGAAAACACGTCTATCTTCAACGACCGCGACAGACAGAATGATTTAGGAAATTTAATATGCTTTCTAATGGCTGTAATTAGGTTCAAATCCGGTCAGAACTGCTTGAGTTTAAGGCAAATTACTAAAGCCAAATTTTTTAATTTTTTGGAAAAAAGGCGTTTTGCCTAAAAATATGAAAATACGATTTGAGAGACCACTTCCCGTTCATCAATATTTAAGTTTTATACACCAAAATTCTTGAGTTTTATAATAGATAAAGAAAATCGATGTTCATGAAGGAATTTCGAAAAAAGTATAAAAACTGAGACGGTCTACCCTACACCTAGTAAAAGTTCTGGAAAGTCTACAATAACTGACGTTTGGAGCGTTTGTGAAAATCTTAAAAGAAAATTCGGAGAAGAATGTTTATTTGTCCATCCTACTCTGTGATTCAGCTTAATAAGAAAATCCGGTTGTTTACTGGCGCTATTAAATATTATACTCGAAATTTAAGACCATGGCGCAGAAATACTTTTTTATTTATTTGTCTATGGAATTATAATCCTTACAGACTTCTTAATTAAATAAAAAAAAATTTTAGAAAGTAACAAAAATTATGGATTTAAATAAATTAATATACTAGTTTAATATCAGTGGAGCTATAAGAATAGTCAATAAATTTATAAAACTTGTTGAACTCGCTACACATCCTTCTTAACGGGTCACCATTAGCATAATTAGCTCTAAAAATTTTTATTGATAACGGAACCAAGTGACGTGATGGGCGTTGAGGAACATTAATGTTATATTGTTGATTAAGTATCCAGAGCAAACGTCGCAAATAATTATGTTGAAAATAAACGAGAAATAATCGGCTCTTTAGAGTTGGCAGCTTGATGAGGGCTAGTCTAGCAGAATAAGGCGGCAGATTCCATTGGTTAAAGTTCAACCCACGTAGACAAAAGTTCAGAAACTGTTTTTGGACTGATTCAATTTGGTCGGAATGTTTTTTATATATAGGGTCCCATAGGATCCATACTCCAATACAGGTCTTAACAGGGAAGTATACAGACTTTACGTAACATATGGATCCTTGAACTCTTTAGCCCTTCGTTTTACAAAACCGATCATACCTCTGCCTTTATTAGCTGTCATTGTTATATGTGCAATGAAATTTAGTTTCGAGTCAAGCAGAATTCCAACTCCAACTGATGACTTTCAAAAAAGTAGAATGCAGGTATTGGACTCTTTCTAACAAAACGCATGTATTTACATTTTTTTAGATTAAGTTGCATAAGATTTACATTGCACCACGTGTAAAAAGAATTTAAGTCGTTTTGAAGAAGTTGTTGCTCAGATATTTGACGATAGCTTAGAAAAACTTTGACGTCGTCCGCATACATCAGAATATTGGATGAATAAATCACCTCAGGTAGGTCATTAATAAATAATGTGAAAAGAAGTGGGCCAAGGTGGCTTCCCTGAAGCACACCAGACAGAACATCTATGCTTCCAGAAATCGCGTTATTAAAGTAAATGGATTGTGTTCTGTTGCTTAGGTATGAATATATCCATTTTATACTAATATCAGTAAAACCCAGTAAATGAAGTTTAACCTTCAAAAGGCTATGGTTAACTTTATCAAAGGCCTTGTTGTTGTATAAATCCTCGATATATGGCAGTTGTAAGATGAAGGAGATTCGTTGTAGTAGAGCATCTGTTTTGAAACCCATGCTGGTAAGGTGTTATCAAATTTGATACTTGGTAACAAAGGAATTCGGTAATAATTTTTTCGAATAGTTTAGGTATAATACTCAATTTTGCAATACCACGGTAGTTTTCAACATCCGATTTATTTCCCGATTTAAACAAAGAAATAATAAACGAGTTCTTCCATAGATACGGAAAGTGACCATGCTCGATTGATAAATTAAATAAAATTTCTAGAGGGATAGCGATACTGTCAGCACAGTTAATTAAAATGTTATCAGGACCAGAATCGAATGAAAATTTTAGACTTTTTAATTCCTTAGCGATTGTTGCGATGTCAATAAATGGAATGTGGGTTGTTTGGTTCGCATTTATCTTGAATGGATAATTAACTGATTCGTCGTAAAAAGCATTCGAATAAGTTGTGGAGAAGAAATCGGTAAACCAATTACTTATTGTGTCATTTTCATGGATAAAGAGAAGCCAGTTGTTTTCTTCTTAGAGTTAACAAATTTAAAAAACGATTTCGGATTAAGGCTTTAATTGAAAAATAAAATTTTCCTAATTTTTCTTAGAAATTTACCTTTAAATTTTCCCAAGAAAATTAAAGTTTCCGATTTTCCACAGAAGCTCCTAAATTTTCCGGCTAATTTTTTTTTTTTGGATTCCTCATAATTTTTGCTTTAAGAATCAGCAATAAAAAATGGGCCCCGACTCCTTGTTTGGACAGGAGAAGAGCATTAAGAGACCACCTTGTTAAAAATACATTTTAAAAATTATTTTACAGTTAAAAATACATTTATGAAGAAAAAATCTTTCTTATTTTGCTGCTTATACTTAATTACAATATTTATTAAAAATTTCAATTGTCTTGGCATCATTATAAAATTAAAGTAACTTTAAATTTAGCACGTCGGCAGACGAAGAGTACCGCTTTACATTAATTGACATATCAGAAATATTTGGTATGAAGCAATGAAACTTTTGCGTTCCAGTTATAGTTTTGACATTATTATATCTGTTTTGAATTCGTCGCTCCATGGCATCGTGTTCTTTTTGAGTGCATAAAACTGTGTTAATGGCAATTTCCTTGCTTTGAATCCACGAAAACAAATGTTGTACATTTAAGATCTGGTCAGTATATGGCCTTTGCAAACTTGCCTTAGTCGCCATGCGTTTTAGGGTTCCCCCTAACGCATCGCATGGGCCCTTACCGTGGGACGTCGCGAAAAAGTGCCACTCGACCTTGCAGTTTTGTTCTTCTTCAATTATGCAAAGATTGTAAAATTTTTTTTATTCTTGTACTGAGAAGCCGCGCCGTCTGAGAAAAACGTTACTTTGTCGATTGCATCGAATTTTGATCTTAAGAATTCAAACAGTTTCATTTGAAATAAATAAACGGACACATAATTATGAGCTAAACTCTCCGCGACAACAACAAGGCTTACGGTCTGTAGTTCGTTATCTTCGTTTTTGAAATAAATGCAAAAAGGATGCACCGTGCACTGGTCGTTTGCCCAGTGATAAGCCTGAATTTCATCCTGAACGAGAAAAGTGTAATTCTCGGCAAAGTCGCTTATCACAATGAATTCATTTTGGGCTAATTTCTCCTTACTTTCCTTTAGAAATTTCGATTGCATCTCGGATATCAAATGGTGCGCCTTCAGTTCATTCAACTTGAATCTGCTTTACCACGGTCTCAAGGGAACATCTGCCGCTGCTAATTATCTACTGTTTGAAATGCACCTCCTGAATTAACAGCTGTTCAAACTTTTCCGCCAAATATTGCTCTAGCTCGTCAATCTTCGGACAATTATCGCATTTGGACAGATGACAATTTTCCGTGGGGTATGCGCACAACGACTTCGACAGGAGGTCCCTATATGTTTCAATTTCACCGTGAAATACTTTCAATTTCTTGCAAGGAAAGAAAATTAATTTGATGTTTTGATAAAACATGCAAACGCAGACTGAATACGTTCCGTGCCTGTCTAATGCCAGCACGCATTCTTTTGGTCGTAGGATGGCAAACTTAGAAAATCCCACTTTTTCTGCTGGGTATTTCTCATTGAACTGATGGTATGCTTCGGATAGATTACATAATAATAATCTGCGCTGCTTGTGTACTTTTTCTCCATCTTCACGTGTGATAACATAGTCACGTGTACCTGGGCAGGCGCGGCTGTTGTCATCATTGCAGTAAAAATCTTGAATCAATTTCACCGTTGCTTCGCTGTGGGTCCTTGAGCCAAATTTCTTGGTGGGAGTCGCCAATATGCCCTTCTGTCGAACTAATTCTTTGCTTCTTCTCGCGATGTAAAAAGATGTTTGAAACTGTCCAGAAATCTTGCGTATAGACCATGATTGAGGCAGCACATATAAAATGAGATATTTCTCCGGAAAAGTGGTCGCTAAATTGAATTTTCTTTTCAACTGCTCAATCATTTGTTTGCCGTCATCAACGTCATCTGCTTGACTGCATTCGTTATCAGAGCCTTCATCAAATATTGTCGCGATTGCACTCATAACCTTGCCTTTTTTCTCTTTCCTGTATGTTTCACTTCGCAACTTTCTTTTTCTAATAGGCGTTTCACCTAAAGTGGTAATAGCCTCATTCAAAGGACTCAAAGACATATTGACCATCGGAATGTCTGCCTCACTATCAGATGAAACATTTTGTTCACTTGTCATTTCACTCTCGGATTGTGGCTGCATTTGCTTGTTGAGACAAATCGATTTTACACTTGGGGCAAATGAATTCTGCTTCTTCACCGTATTGTATATTTAATTCATTCATGTATCGCTTCGAAACACCAGTTAATTTTAATACTTTTATCTTTTTCGAACGATGTCCACTCTTGTTAAACGGATTGTAGCAAAATTTATTCATTTTACTTTAAATTGTCTTTACAGCTTCACTCTTTACTTTACAAAAAAAAAAAAAAAAAAAAACACTTTAACACTTTCACGTTTAGTATTCAACTGAAATTTGACTCAGAGTGTGTGAAGTATTTATATTTATTTTTTGGTAAAAAATAGGTAAAAAAAATAAGCGATATTTGCTTTTCTTTAATAGGAAAATTTGCGTGAACTACTGGTCATAAAATGTTTTTTAAAAGGGACTTAATTGGTTACTGCCAATAAGCCGACCACAGGTCATAAAATGTTTTGCAAATTTTTTAAATTACCAGGTAATAAATATTTCGCCATATTTATGGAAAATCCGTGTTTTATGACTTGTTTCTGCACGTGTCATTTTAGGCGAAATATTTATTACCTGGTAATTTAAAAAATTTACAAAACATTTTATGACCTGTAGCCTCAGTCGGGTTTGGTGTGCCATTACATGCCACTGCTGCTATTATCCATGGATTTATGGCCGATCTTGTGAAGGCAGGCAGACCATATTCACTACACACTCAACTTGGGGCTCTTAAAAAAAAATTGATTTTTTCTTCATAAATGTATTTTTAACTGTAAAATAATTTTTAAAATGTATTTTTAACAAGGTGGTCTCTTAAATGCTCTTCTCCTGTCCAAACAAGGAGTCGGGGCCCATTTTTTTTATTGCTGATTCTTAAAGCAAAAATTATGAGGAATCCAAAAAAAGAAATTAGCCGGAAAATTTAGGAGCTTCTGTGGAAAATCGGAAAATTTAATTTTCTTGGGAAAATTTAAAGGCAAATTTCTAAGAAAAATTAGGAAAATTTTATTTTTCAATTAAAGCCTGATTCAATACCTCTCCAACGAGCTATCACTCGTTGCGATCGCTTTAGTAGTTTTTTCAACTTTCAATGAGGTCCCTTATGAAGAATTCTTCAATTTTGTCACATGACAGTGGTGTACACCACCACTAAACCAGTCACTATAAAAAAAAAAAAAAATATGTAGGTACATTATTTTTTGCTGGGCAATCGATTGAGACTATTTATTTTAAAATCGGAGAGGGGTCGTCCAAAAGGTGATCGCTTTCATATGGAATTGCTCTGAATTTAAATAATTTTCGTAACACGCTTTATTAAGCAAAGTGTACTCAGAGCGGCAAGTCGAGTATCTTAGGTAATCCACGGATGATCCGGATTTTTTGAATTTTCTGTTTTTGTTTTTAGCATGAGCCAATTGTTTATTATTCTAAGGTGGACCAGTTATTTTCCTATATACTGCTTTTGGAATAGCCAAATCCATAAAACGGTAAACTTTATTGTAAAATGCGTTACACGTCTGATCAACGTCAGTAAAGCACGATAAAGTATTGTGCCAATTTGTATTAGAAAATAGCTCAATTAACATATTATAAGTAGTATGTTTGAACGAAAATACCTTTTCATTTCTAATATACGAGAACACAGGCTTACATGGTATTGAGAAGAGCAGCTCAATTGTAGGATGGTAAATATCTTCAGGAGTTGAAATAGGTGATGAGCGCCTAATGAAGCAATCAGCTATATCATTGACGAACACTAAGTCTAAAATTCGATTACAGTTGTTGGTAATGCCACTCATGTAAACAGCAACATTTCTTCAAAATTTATTGATCAATATTATTGAAATAAATTTTGAAAACATTTGTTCCAGATGATGTCGGATCGCATTGAACAGCAGGAGGTACATCAAGTTTATCTTTAGCTCCCTGTGTATTATTATTGATTCTTGGTGATTTACGACGTATTGGGGAAGGTTGAATAGGAGATTTTAAATCATCTTACGATTTATAATCATTAAAAACTTCCCGTAAGCAGATATACGCTCGTTTAACTGAGCAACTTCATTTTGAATTTCATTTAATTTTGATTTTTGACTTTGAAAAAAGCGGTAAAAGTCAACTCCCAATTTTCTAGAGTTTTCACAACACCAGTGCAGTCCATTATTCTTCGTTGTGGCTTCTGCAACTAACCCAAATAATCCACTGCATTTAAAGTGACAACATTCATGACACAGCCAACAGACGATCATTCGGTCATCAACACCTTTGATGCTACAGTTTTTTTCTAAACAGGCCATCATAGTAGAGCACAATTGTTCGCTGGGATATGATAAAAAGCTACTATCCAACAGATGGCACCACTATAATTTTTATCAAATACACAAACCAATAATGTTGTAATAAAACGTATTAAGTTGTCAAATGTTTAATTTGTCACATCTGAGAAACGCAAAAGTTGAGAATACTTTGTTTTTTATATAAAAATCTTATTTATATTTAGATATTTTTAATTAGGCTTAAGTTCATTGAATTTAATTTTCATTAAATTATTTTTATGAAGACAGCAATTTCACAACATGAAATTAATTAAAATTTTATTGATAATTTTTCAAAAAGCAAATTTCGATCTACCAGGGTAAAATATCATATGGTTTAAGGATTGATGTTTGACTATTGACGTCGCCCGGCTTCAATAGCCGAGTGAGTAAAACGGCAAACCCCACTGACGAGATTGTGTGGTTACAATCGAAACTAGTATGGGCAACCTGTCCGTGAAAGCCTGGGTTCAAATCTCAGCGCAGTCAAGAATGAAAAATTATCAATAACATTTTAATTAATTTCATGTTGTAAAATTCCTGTATCTAAATTTGGATTAAAAACCATTAACAGTTCAACAAAATAACCACAATACTAATATTGTTATCAGCTAAGGCACGAGCTATGTTTACATTTGTCCTTCAAGTTGTGCTGAAAAAGGTCAACAAGAAAAAAGAAAGACAAAAACATGAAAAACAAAAAAAAATGTACTTTGGATTTCAAGAAGAATTCTTGACAAAAGGTACGAAAAAACAGAAGTTATGAAGAACATGTAAATCAATTAAAATAGATAATCATTCATTCAAAAAGCAAATTTCGATCTACCAAGGTGAAATATCATTTGGTTTAAGGATTGATGTTTGACTATTGACGTCGCCCGGCTTCAATAGCCGAGTGAGTAAAACGGCAAATCCCACTGACGAGATTGTGTGGTTACAATCGAAACTAGTATGGGCAACCTGTCCGTGAAAGCCTGGGTTCAAATCTCAGCGCAGTCAAGAATGAAAAATTATCAATAACATTTTAATTAATTTCATGTTGTAAAATTCCTGTATCTAAATTTGGATTAAAAACCATTAACAGTTCAACAAAATAACCACAATACTAATATTGTTATCAGCTAAGGCACGAGCTATGTTTACATTTGTCCTTCAAGTTGTGCTGAAAAAGGTCAACAAGAAAAAAGAAAGACAAAAACATGAAAAACAAAAAAAAATGTACTTTGGATTTCAAGAAGAATTCTTGACAAAAGGTACGAAAAAACAGAAGTTATGAAGAACATGTAAATCAATTAAAATAGATAATTATTCATTCAAAAAGCAAATTTCGATCTAACAAGGTGAAATATCATTTGGTTTAAGGATTGATGTTTGACTATTGACGTCGCCCGGCTTCAATAGCCGAGTGAGTAAAACGGCAAACCCCACTGACGAGATTGTGTGGTTACAATCGAAACTAGTATGGGCAACCTGTCCGTGAAAGCCTGGGTTCAAATCTCAGCGCAGTCAAGAATGAAAAATTATCAATAAAATTTTAATTAATTTCATGTTGTAAAATTCCTGTCTTCATAAAAATAATTTAATGAAAATTAAATTCAATGAACTTAAGCCTAATTAAAAATATCTAAATTTGGATTAAAAACCATTAACAGTTCAACAAAATAACCACAATACTAATATTGTAATCTTATATATATTTTTCATTTTTCGAATTTATTCTATGAGTTAAATTTCAGTTATGTATTTTATAAAGCTTTTTGTAATAGCTCTATTCCTTAATTTTTTTTTTTGAGTTTTGTTAATTTTACCTTGAATTCAACTGCCGGGACCACAATATCGACAAAAACATTTCTTTCGCATATTTACATATCGAGCCATAACCGCAAAAAAAAAGCTGAAGACAAGCAAAATTTTGCAGAATGTTTTTTATTATATTTCATAAAAATTTTGTATGAAAATTGGCGTTTAAAGTTTAATTGTTTTTGCTATACAATCGTAACGGTACCTTCTGTGACCATGAAGTTTTAGAGGATGATGCAAGTGTTGTTCTTATCGATATTGTGGGCCAGCCAGTAAATTTAATATTCGTATCGGTATCGGCGATATTTCTCTTTGAGTATCGTTATCGTATCGGCAAAAAAGCGTATCTTTGCATCACTAATTTATGCCCCTATTGCGGTTCTCCACTTTTGTAACAGTTTGGTTGTCTTTGGTAAATTTGCATTGCCATTCTCAACTCGACTGGCAGTTGGGTTTTCAGTTGTGTATCTGTTTTTTTCGTGGTATTGCCGTTTTCAACTTTGTAAAAGTTTGGTCGATAGAAACGATATAAATACACAACTGTTTATTAGTAGTTGAGTTGTTTTCAGTTTCAGTTGACTTTCATTTTTAAAAGCAAAAAAAAAAAAAAAAAATAACAATGGAAAAACCGTAAGTAGAAAGATTTGTTATACTGTATATTAGAATTTCAAAGCATTTAATACATTCGTAGATCTTTGAAAATTACTACTAAATCACAATTTGAGAGGCTTGTTAATCTAATGGAAAAAAAAACCCAGAGATTGCACGTGGAAAACCAAAATTTGGTATGACCAAAAATCAGTGTAAAGATATATGGGACTTTAACACATAACTTTAATATAGGAGGAATAGCCACTACGCGAACAGGTGGTTTTTAAATGATCTTTGATTTCATCCAGCAAATAACAAAACGCTTCCTTGTTTAGACGGAAATAACTTTTAAATCTACAAATTTAAAATTATTATTTAGTCACGTTACTTATTATAAGTTCTTACTTGGCATTAGGTAGCTCAAGAGGGTTGGAATCATCAGGAATTTTTCTTCTTGTACGTAGCACATCTGTACAAGAGTTTTCATTTTTATCATCATAAAAAAAAATCGACACTAATATCCATTGTAAATACGTTTACATAATTCAACACAACAATTAAAAATACTTTTAGTTTAAAAAAATTATTTACTTTTATAAAATTTTCACTTGTCAAACGTTATATTTAAAGTTGGCAAATCGATATTTTAAGTTGGCAACTTTATAGCAAACTCAACTAAAAACAGTTGGGTATCACAATACCTAAAATGAGTTTGGTTGTGCATAAGTTGGGTTGACTCTCACACGACCAAACTGAGTTGAGTGGAGAACCGCAATAGGGGCATTAAATAAAGGCAAAGAATTAATAACAATTAATTTTATATATAAAACAGATTACTTATTATAATGTCGTGGATTCCGTGAGTAGAAATAAACAACCACTTCTGAATACTGCTAATTACCGAATGCTTCACTTCATTATTCTTAATATCTATTTCTTTTATTATTTGACAAACGAGAAGCGTTGCCAGATAGTAAACTAATTCTATTTAATTCAGTTGTTACATATGAATATAACCTGCATCCCCTTTTTTTGTTGAGATGCATAACTTAAGGCTACTAATAATGCATGAAATTTCTTTATTTTATAATTTCTAGGGTTTAACTACCTTACCACCTTGACGCGGGCTTAATTCACGCCTAGATGTACCTATTTCGTGGTGGTAATGTGTGTGAGAGCTGGATTTCAATTCACCTTGACTCATGTAATTTTCAGGAGTAATTGCGTTGTTTGTACAAACTGCAACATCGTTATGTGTGATAGCTCCGTCATGCACCGTGGAATTGTTGTTATCTGTAACATTTTGTTTAGGACTTCGTATCTGATTAAGATGTATTTTGATTTGCCTATTGTATTTGGCTAATGCCCAGTGATATCTTCGTGGGCTAAGTTGTTTGTTGCCGACAACCAACTAGCTTTATTCGGATCTGAGTAATCTCGTACCCAAACTTTTTCGTCCTCATTAAATTCAACGTTTCGAGAACCCCTGTAATTGATAGTTTTTTCTTGGCTTCGTGTTATTACGTCATGAACTAGTGGTGGCCTAAGCAAACTGAATTTTGTTTTTGGTGTTCTGTTCAGAAAAAGACTTGAAGGTGTTGCATTTGTTGTACAATGCTTTACATTGCGATGGTCTGCTAGAAACCGACAGATAATTGTGTCTAAACTTGCATTGTTGTCTGATTTAAGACTTGCATAAATAGACTTTTTTAATATTTTTGGTCGCAGGATGGCCATTAGCTGTTGAAATATGTCGGACACAATTGAGTTTTAAAAACTCAAACGCCAACGACAAAACTGGAAGTTATCAGACAGAGGTGTTCTGGAAATCGAAAACGCAAAACACAAGAGCTCCTGACAAGGAATACAATCTTTAATGAATTCCTCACTATCCTTAGCCAACCCAGGTCACCACATGTACGATCTTGCCAAAGCCTTGGTTTTGACTATACCTAAATGTGAAATATGCAATTGTCGCAATAATTGCTGTCTAAGTTTTGGGGAAATAACACCTATATCCCCACATAATACAACCGTATTATATGTTCAATTCATTGGCTTTGACACGAAATGGTTTGATATTATGAATGGTTTCATATTATGAAGAGTGCCTGATTGGATTGCCTCATAAACCTTCGAAAAAGTCGGATCTCGTTGTGTACCTCTTGCGATGTCGTGAAAGTCAGCAGCAAGCCAGCAACGGAAATGTTGCTAGCATGAGTGGTCAGAATAATCGGTAAATTCGCGTTGAAATGAATTAGCATTTGATCTGATATAATGTCTGTCTTGATTTGTTCGTATGCCTGCTGGAATTCTTTTGACTAAACTTTACATTCTTTGCTAATAAATTATATAAAGGTATTATTTTGTCAGCAAAGTTGCTCATAAATTTGGAATAATAATTTACCATGCCGGCAAAGG
Source organism: Pollenia amentaria (assembly GCA_943735925.1). Taxonomy (NCBI): domain Eukaryota; kingdom Metazoa; phylum Arthropoda; class Insecta; order Diptera; family Polleniidae; genus Pollenia; species Pollenia amentaria. The sequence continues at coordinate 98,625,770 of OX031007.1, forward strand.
CTTTTAGTTCGGTCACATTAGTTTGTACCGGTGCATTCTTAATGCAAGATATTCGCTCTGGTCTTTTTCGAAGTCCATATTTATCTATTCGAAAACCTAAATAGGTTACCTCGGATTTAAAAAAACACATTTGCTCTCATTTAAAGTCAAACCTGCAGATCTCAGCTTTGACAAGACTGCATCCAATGTTTGCAAATGTTGCCGTAAATTCCTGCCAGTAATTGTAATATCGTCCTGGTAGACGACTACAAGTGGAATTCCACGAAAAAGATTCTTAATAGTCTTTTGAAAAATAGAGGCAGCAGTTTTAACACCAAAAGGAAGACGTTTGACCCTCAAGGTGCCAATGTGGGTACTTCACGTGCAAAGTTGCTGGGAGTTAGAATCTAAAACCAATTGGTTGTTCGCATTTGACATGTCCAGCTTTGTAAAAAGCTGACCGCCTTCCAACAACGCGAAAATTTCCTCTATACGAGGGAAGGGGTACTTTTCATCATTTAATTACTTATTTATTGTGACTTTATAGTCAGCACATATTCTAAAATCGCCATTTGGCTTAATGACTGGCACTAGAGGCGTCCCATAGTCGGAATTATCAACGATTTCTAACAAATCGATTTTTATCATGTCTCGTAATTTTGCTTCGATTTTATCTTTCCAAGCGAGTGGAAGTGATTGTGGTTTGCAAAATATTGGAGTTACATTCTCTTTCAGAGACAAATTTACTTCACTTAACCGGTATTTGCCTGTTTCATTACTAAAAACATTCGAATATTTCTGTTTAACTTGTGCGATGATTTCATCACAATCGCCCTCAGTATTTATAGTGTTTTTTTGTAATAATTCAAAACCAAATGCACGTAGAAAAGATCTACGAAGTAAAGGGGCATTGTTTGATTTAAAAACAACAAATCTTAATTTTTTCGTAACTCCAAGATATGAAACTAAGGCCCTAATCATGTACAACGCAGCGCAACGCCAAACAATAACATTGAAAGCACAAACAATGTCATAAATATTTTGTAATTTTGTTGTTGCTTTCAACAGAAATTCATGTACCGTTTTAAAATTTTCAACGACACAAGCAATGGAGCGTTTGAAATTTTAAAACGCAATGTGAATTTCTGTAGAAAGCAACAACAAAATTACAAAATATTTATGACATTGTTTGTGCTTTCAATGTTATTCTTTGGCGTTGCGTTAGTTCTGTGGCGTTGCGCTGCGTTGTACATGATTAGGGCCTTAATCGTCGTACTCACCCGTTATATCTATTTCGTTTTCGCTATAATTTATGTACGGTGCACTACACTTTAACAAAGTTTTATTTTCGTCCATGTTCTGGAAAACGCAGCGTTTTCAAATCGCTTACGATTTGAAAAACGCAAAACGTATTTCAGCATGTTCTGAAAACCAGGCGATTTGCTAGCGTTTTGCTATTTTTCGAAGTTGTGTTTAAGCAAAGAAAACATATGTTTTATCATAAAAAAAACGAAAACAAACAAATAATTTTCAAATTAGTTCTGTGAAATAAATTTAAAATTTTAATGCCTGCAGCGTTCTTACTTGGTATATTGGCTTTAAAAAAGCTACAATTAAACGAAGAGTTAATTAAAAAAAAAACACTAAGGGATTCTTCCAATCCATTGGACATTCCAGACCAAGAGTAAGTACATACAAACGTATACATTGACAATTAGATCAGGTTTTATGTCAAGTTTTTGCCCTTTTAATTTCATAGGTCTCTACAGGTTAAACAAATCTGCATTTTTGATGATTCAGGCATATGAGTAAAAGTTCTCAGCATATGAGTAAAAGTTCAATTCCAGAAATATTGCGTTTGGCCGGCGCTTTAAGATTTTTAGCAGTCGGGTCCTTCCAAGGTGTGATCGCCAATGACATGAATATAAGTATGGGCCGTAGCCCTTTCTGTAAAGTTTTATGGGACGTACTTAATATTCTTGAAAAGGATGTGCCCACTTTGGATTCAGTTGTAGATGACCGAGTCAGAAGCAAGAGAATCCAAACTGAATTTTTATGAAAATTATAAAATACCCGGCGTAATGGGATCTGTTGATGAAACCCATGTGCGACTTATAAAACCTCCGCATGCTTCTGAACTTTACTATTGTAGAAAGGGATATTACAGCTTAAATGTGTTAATTGTAAGTAGTTTAAGCATCTCTAAAAATTAACATCACTAGCATAAAATTTTTTTCATAGATCAATTTAATCAGCTGTTTGTTGTATAAATCGCCAGTTCATAAGTAAACTACTGCGACAAACAATTGACAAACTCAAAGCTAATTTTTAAATTGCATTTTTTTAATTAAAATCGTGAAAAAAAAGTTACAAGTTTTTCCTTAAATAAAAACAATTAACATCACTAGCATAAAATTTTTTTCATAGATCAATTTAATCAGCTGTTTGTTGTATAAATCGCCAGTTCATAAGTAAACTACTGCGACAAACAATTGACAAACTCAAAGCTAATTTTTAAATTGCATTATTTTAATTAAAATCGTGAAAAAAAGTTACAAGTTTTTCCTTAAATAAAAACAATTAACATCACTAGCATAAATTTTTTTTCATAGATCAATTTAATCAGCTGTTTGTTGTATAAATCGCCAGTTCATAAGTAAACTACTGCGACAAACAATTGACAAACTCAAAGCTAATTTTTAAATTGCATTTTTTTAATTAAAATCGTGAAAAAAAGTTACAAGTTTTTCCTTAAATAAAAACAATTAACATCACTAGCATAAAATTTTTTTCATAGATAAATTTAATCAGCTGTTTGTTGTATAAATCGCCAGTTCATAAGTTAACTACTGCGACAAACAATTGACAAACTCAAAGCTAATTTTTAAATTGCATTATTTTAATTAAAATCGTGAAAAAAAAGTTACAAGTTTTTCCTTAAATAAAAACAAAACATATTAAACTGAAATTGTGCGCCACTTCCTTTTCTCTTTAAAGTGCAGTTTTAATAAAATAGACCAGATCACTTAAGTATACACTAGCGGTCTTAAAACGCCAAATTTCTAGCGTTTTCATTTTTCGGAACACCGGTTTGGCGTTTTCATATCGAAAAATCTAGTTCTAAGCGACTTGCGTTTTTCAGAACACCTATTTGGCGTTTTCAAATTGAAAACGCTAATTTTAAGCGATTTGCGCTTTTCAGAACATGGGCGTTTTTTGATTTTTAAGAAACGAATCAGCAACCAAGATGCATGGCGCGCCAGTCAGCATTACCGTTGTGATACTAAAGTATCAATTTGACCCTTTTTTGGCGCTCTTGATACCTTGAATGAGCCTTTTTTTAAATTACCCCTTTGTATCATTTCAAACAATTTCGTGTCATTTTTTGACCGTATTTAGAAATAGCACTTATATGTCGTTTTTTGGCAACATTGCTGTAACAGCTTTTGTAAGGGGAACGGGTTTATACGATCACACAAGTCGTGCGTATTTTGACGAAAATTCATCTTTCATTATTGTTTGAAAAATTTCCTAAAAATACGTAAGACTTTGTGATCGTGTAAACTACCCTTAAGCAGCATGTTGCAAGCAAATTTTATATGCACAGCGTTGCCTTTTTTCCACTATAGTTGCAAATTTTACCCTTTTTTAAGGGCCTTGCTAATTGTATGACCCTTTTATGAAGTACTCTTCTGTATCATTTTAAATCAGTTCACCTTTGGACTATTTTTAATTTTATTCCGCGTAATTGTATCAAGAATAAATAAAAAAAAACACGAGAATGAATGTGTTTTAAAATTTTTAAAACCCGTATTTATAAACTCCAAACAAGATATACATATATTATCTTGAAATTGTTCCCGAATTCAAGACATAATTTTTAAAGCAGTGGTTTTTTTTAACAACTTTAAGTTATAAGAAAGTAAACTTAATTTTACAACATGTAGTAAATAACAAAACCTATTGCGGAAAAGTTTAATTAGGTCGGAACATTAGAAAACATATATATCAAAAATATTTACTTAAATTTTAATAAATTAGTTTTCGCAATTAGCATTGCTTAAAAATAAATTTTGAACAGACTCAAAACAGAAATATGCGATTCCATACTGTTGTTTCTTAATTTGTTTGAAATGGAGCTGGAATAATGGACTCTCAAGTGAAGATTTAATAACCAAATATAGAACGAACATAATAAAAAGTAGATAGTATTCTCAGAAACATTTACTAAAACATGTTTTTGTGACTTCTAAATAAATTTTACGATAGTGAAGTACAGATTAAAAATACAATATCCGCAATAACCTAAATCATATATGTACATATTTGTTATTATTTAATTTATTAAATAACTTAAGTTAATAAATAAAAAAAGTTAAGTTTTTTTAGTACTAACTGCCTAAAATAAATATGTTTTCTTTGTTTATAAAAAACTTGGTCTTCTATTTTCTTTAAAATGCAAATGTAAATACTGTTTATAAAAAGCTTGACCCCTTTTTACTTTGAAATACCCTCTTTGTGACCCCTTTTTTAGAAAATCCCCTTTTTGTGACCCTTTTAGAAAATTTCCAACGGTAACCCTGGCACCAGTGTCACATGTTGCTTCGACCTTTGTCCCGTCAATAACCACTGAAAGTGAGTACATCTTACCCACATTACCATCCGTACTGATGCTGAAAATAGAATTAAATATGTTATTAACATTATCATCTTCTGACTCACTGTTATTGTTAGGCACATAATTTATTTTGTTATTTTGTCCGGCATATTGATGCCAAGTGCCCAACTTTGTTGCAAAAAATGTGCATATGTGCTGTTTTTGTATCGGCACTCATTGGATGAGTAATTTTTCCACCCGCAGTGAGAACTTGTCTTAAGTTGTTGCTTTTTTCTCGGTGTTTAATATAATTAACTGCGCTCACGTCGACGTCGCTGTTATTTGCAGCTGGTTTCGTTTCAAGTATCATCGCTTTACGCAAGGCTTCATCTGCCGTCAGCCGTTCATACCCCCCGCACATTATTTCTAAAATGCTTCTGGAAGCCCGATCACAAATTGGTTAACAGCCTGTTCAGCGATTTCGAACGTTAACGTTCGCTTAGAAAATTACATTTGAAACAAAAACAAAATTCGACAATTTGTTTTTGTTTTAAATGTTATTTCCTATGCGAACGTTAACGTTCGAAATCGTTGAACAGGGTGTAAGAATAAATGCATCTAATCTGCTTTCGAACTTACACCTTAAAGTGAGCTTCTTGACTCGTGCATACCACTCAGCTACAGTTTCACTTAAATCTGTTGTGGCTGCGTGAAATTCTCTTCATTCGTGAAAGATGATTACTGGAGGCATGTAATGTGTATCAAGAAGTTTACACAATTCTTTGTATGCCAGAGAAATATGATTGCATACGCAGTAAGCCTAAACACCAACTAACTTCAACAAGGTTACTTTTTTTTCGTTTTCTTTCAGCTTTTGCTTGCAAACTGCCCATTTCTATCCTGTTGCCCGTTTCTGTATTTCTCGCATCGTAAAATTTCCCGCATGAAACAAGTGAATTATGACAAAAACGGCAATATGAAACAAAAAATGGTTTTTCTCACATAAGTGTTTCTGTATCTTTACTTTGCGAGAATTGTCTGTCATTTAAATAATTTTCCAGCAATTATTGGAAGGATGTGAGAAAAAGTGTTTCTGTAACAATATTTTATGAAAAGTTTCTCACAAGAACTGTCAAAATAAGTCACATTTGAAATTGATGCGAGAAAAATTAAATTTCAAAAAATGGAGCACAAATTATGTATGTATGTACACAAGAATGTGTATTATTATTTTTTATTTGAAGAAAAAGAATTTAAATGATGAAAATAAATAAAACACAATTGTTATATTTTGTTATATTAATTTTTGTAATAACCAATTTACACTACAACGAAATCTAGCACTTTCGAGATTTCGAGCCAAATCTAGTTGTTTTTGGCTAGATTTCCCGTACAAAACAAAATCTACTCCGTAACTAGATTTTGACGAAATCTATTCGAAATCTAGTAGTACTTATTGATGCAACTATGCTTTTCCCCATATAGCACTAAAAACTACTTCCCTGCACAATAAAAAAAATGACATTAAACAAAAAACAAAACAAAAACAATAATAGCTGCTTGTTAAAAAAAATTCAAAAATTTTGTAAAATAGTAAAAAAAAATGCAAATGACAAATAATATTGATAAAATAAATGAAGTTGATTATAATGAAAATGTAATGCAAATTTTTAAATGCCTATTTCTTTATATGTAAGTATGTGTTACACAAAAAACTTTCAGTCGGCGGTTTTTGTTGTGAAAACCAAATCTCGCTAATGTCAAACAAGTATAATGTAAACGAACTAGATTTGGAGGAAGATTTCAAATGAAATCTACTAGATTTCGATGTAATGTAAATGCCCTATAAGCCCTTCATTGTTTTCGTTTTATGGAGGGCTGCCAGATAAATTTGTAAAAAAATTCGTTAATTTCCTAAGAAAAAATTTGTTTTAAAAAATCGGACATTTTAAAATTAATTTTGAAAAATTTTGTTCGATTTTTATTAAAACATAATCAAAAAAAAAAAAAATTGTTAAAGTTCATGGGTAAAATACATATTTTATACATGCATACATACTTAAGCTCGATAACAATTTAAAATTTCAGATTTTTTCTTTTTTTTTGAAAAAATCACACAAAGGCGTGACAATATATCATATTGAATTAAAACTAAAGGTACGTTCAGACTGATGAAATATTTGAAAGCAAACATCAAATATTTCATTAACTTAGTCTGAACACAAAATATTTTTGGGTATCAAATAAAATAACAGCTGATTTTGAGCAAATAAAAGTATTTGCCGGCAAACAAATATTTGTCCAATGTGAACATAGTGTGAACACAAAAAATCAAATATTTTAGTAATTTTTGAGAAAACATTTATTTGATATTACAAAAAAATTTTAAGAGCAAACAACGACAAATAATTTTAGCCATGTTCCGGATAGAAGCAATTTTTCCTGCAAGTTTTCGGATTCTTTACCATTTTAAAGATTTTCTATAATTATTAGACTTTGCTATTGCTTTTAGCAAATTTTTGCGAATTACCACTAATTTAGCAATTTTTATAGAATTTTTGCCATTCCTTATAGTTTAGGCACTTTTACTAAATTTTATGGCTTGTTTGAAATATTAAAATGGTTCGCGAATTTTCGCTATTTTTGCAACATTTTTTTTTGTTTTTCCCCTAAATTTTGTTTTTTAACCAATTTAGCAATTTCAAATATATATATTTTAGGGACTTTAAATCAATTTTATGGCTTGTTTGAAATATCAAAAATTTTCGCGAATTTTCGCTATTTTTGGAAAAAATTTTTTTTTGTTATTTTTCGACAATCTGTTTTTTTAACCGATTTCAAATATATTTTATGGTTTGTTTCCAGTTTGCCATTTTTTCGAATTTTATCCATGTTCGCAAAAGAAGCGATTTCTTTCTGTGATTCTTTGCAGCTTTAACTATTTTTAATAATTATGAGTACTAAACTTTGGTATCATACCGCTATTAGCAAATTTTTGCGAATTTCCGCTAATATAGCAATTTTTATAGAATTTTTGCAATTCCTTTTAGTTTTAGGCACTTTTAATAAATTTTATGGCTTGTTTGAAATATCTTAATTTTTCGCGAATTTTCGCTATTTTTGCAACATTTTTTTGTTTTTTTCTTGACATTTTGTTTTTTAACCAATTTAGCAATTTCAAATATATTTTAGGGTTTGTTTCCAACTTTGCAATTTTTCGCAAATTTTAGCCATGTTCCCGTTACCCAGTGGCTTCCATTTTTTTTCTTTTAAATTCTCCTGTTCTAACACTATAAGAGATGCTGATCCACAGAATAAAATAAATAAATTAGCTTTTGCGCTCATTTTTACTATTTGAGAAATATATTTTTATTTTTGAACACTTTCATTGAATAATTATTTGATGCAAATATTTCTATTAGTCTGAACGCATGGCAAACATGAATTAATTTATTTTATTTAACACTGTTTGCCAACTGTTTCATCAAACAAAAATTGTCAAATATTTGAGCTTAGTTTGAACATTAAACAAAATATTTTTTTGTTTCACACAGTTTGAAGCAAATATCAGAACAAATATTTTCGTCAAATATTTCTTTAGTCTGAACGTACCTTAACACTTTTGACCAAAAAAAAGGCAAAAGTTTTCCTTTGAAATTTTGATTTTGCTGATAAATTTTTTAAGCTGCCTTGTTTTAAATGATATCGTTTTTATACAAACATATTAAACTATTTCAAATTATTTTGTTTCGAAGATTGAATAATATCGTCACTAGAAAAATTAAGCAAAATGGCACTTTGCTAATTTTGAAAAAAAATCGTCAAAATGACGATAAATCGTCAAATCTGGCCGCCTTATTTTTATTATATCTATTTCTTTTGTTGACGTTTCGCTTGCATTTGACACTTAATTACTGGAAGTTTTCCAGTTAAAACAGAATCTGTGTTGTCCGTTCTCGCATTCAAATACAGAAACACTTTTTTCTCACAAATCGAGATACGATGAAATTTTTTGTTTCACACTTAATGTGAGAAATTTTGCGAGAAATACAGAAACGAGCTACTGATGGTGTGAATTCCGGCGACAATGTTGTGTAATATTGGTTTGGAGCTGTCGATCGGTTGGGGCTCTTAGTTTTACCGCATGTGTTAGCACTTTCCGACATACTAATGTCTCTTGTGTTTTTGCTTCTATTAGTGAAGAATAAAAATTTTTTATTAAGTGCAATTGTTTTTTTTTTTTTGCAAAATAAGATATTGTAATACAATACCCTTGGCAAAATTAAATGGTTATGAACGCGGTTTTTTATTTTTGTGTGTCTTCTTTTTCTCTTGTGATCCTCGTCGCCGCTATAATGTCGTGGGGTCCGTGAGTAGAAAAAAAACAACCACTTCTCAATACAGCTAATAACCCAATGCTTTATTTCATTATTCTTAATATCTACTTCTTTTATTATTTGACAAACGAGAAGCGCTGCCAGATAGTAAACTTATTCTAATTATGAAGACTACGGCTGATTTCATAAACGCAGTATTGCAGAGCATCACTAAAAACAATTCGTTGACAAGGCTTTACAAATAAAAACAATGCACAAATATCGCAACCATTTCGCCGTAAATACCGTTACCATGTAATGACGCCCTCAAGGCCTGGTCTGCAGAAAAGTTTTGGAGTGGATGAAGCTATTCTTTTTAGTGTTGAATTGCAATAATTCGTTTATGAAGTCACCCTACATATCTAAAGTTAAAAACATGCATACATACATAACTGCAACATTTGTACAAAATTAAATAGGCTTAAATTGTGTCTAGTTTCTTTACATAAACATTTTTCATAAAATACATTTCAAATTAATTTTAATTAAGTTTTATATATTATTTTATTCGACCTTTATGATATATAAATAAAAGAACTTATTATTAATTTATTAAATTTTACCGATATTTCGTTTTTCATTGAAAAACATCTTCTGGGCTATAATGTAGAAATTACAAGTAACAAAAATAAACAAACAAATGTATAAATTTAAAATTCAAACGCGTATGTTTATAAAAATAACAAAACTCTTACATTGAAAAAATTATTAACGTAAAAAAAAAAACAGAAAAAATTAACTATTAGTATGCTGTGTTAACATTGTTTAATTGTGAACTGAGCGTAAACAAGAAAAAATTGCACTATGCCCGTTTGATGACGAGATGGCTGTATATTCTTGCGGAATTCTCATCGACATCGGCTTTAAAATTCATCTGTTAACTATATGCTATTTCTGTAAAAGTTTATGATTAATATGGCACCATTAATATTGTATTCTCTTAGAATATTCTAGTAGCATTTTTTTTTATATAAACCCATACTTGTACACAATACATAGATTCAGTTATTAAAATTGAGTTTAAAGGTCGAAATAAAACAGAAGTTAACAATTAGAAGGGGGATAATATTATTCACAAGCAAAGTGAGGCTAAGTATTCAACGTGGTTCCAGATTTACACAGATAGATAAACAAGTTTATTGGCAAGGAGAATGAAGGTGATGCTGGTTCGAGTCAATAAAGGGCATGAGTGAATTGCACGGTTGGTCCGACTCTTTTCGTTTAGAGTTAGTACGTTCAAATTTAAATTTATCCATGTCCGTCTGTTGAAAACACGCTCACTTTCGAAAACCTCAAAAGGTAGGAACAATGTTTGTGTCAAATTGCTTGTAGTTTTCCTAAGCAGTTTGAGATTGAAATCCAGCAAAATCCGATCAGTATGATCCGAGTTATGAATCTAAATGTACAACCACCGCCCTAAAAAATTGACAATTTTGTTACAAAAACTAACATTAAAGGTGGCACAATGTACGGCATGATATAAGATTTTGCACAAACTCATCTTATATGACTAGAAATTGTACTGTACATCTAAAACCATAATAAATATTGCTCGCATATTAAAATGTGCTACGCCATAATTTTAAAGGAGTAGAAAACACACTGTCATATTTCGTAAAGATCGGTCCGTAATTTACCATAGGCCTCATTTAAAGCCTACTCCCGGAAAATAGTTGGTACGCCAGAAGCCGTAATAAATTACGCTATCTTAATAAAATTTGGCACGTCACTGTTTTATAGGATTAGTAATTTTGTGAAGATCGGCCCATAATATACAATTGGCCGCATAACAACATTCTCTCGGAAAACAGTTTAGTATGTTAAAAAACGTAATAAATTATGCTATTGTAATACAACTTGGTACGTCAAAGTTTTATGGGACAAAAAATCACACTATACAATTTTCTGAAGCTCGGTCCATAATTTACCATATAATCGCCTGGGTTCTTTATTTCACTACAAATTGAAAGTGAAACATTTTTTAATTCCACATATACAATTTCACTGTGTTCTAGTAAAGTAATGAAACGTTATTTTCGTGATGATTTCATTTTGTTTTAAACAACTATTTAAAGAAATAAAAATTTATTTTTGCTCTTTTTACATATATTTATATGTGTTACTGACGTCTTGCAAATTTAAAAAAAAATTTTATTTGCTGTAATGTTGGTTGGTCTTCATAAATAAAATCGTGTCAATTTTGTTGTATTGCTTCCAAACTTCTTACTTTTCATTTGGGCTCTGCAACTTAATCTGGCATTAGAGTTTTTCTTTTCCCGGACTTTTTAATTTCCCGGGAAAGCGGGATACATTTTTCAATTTCCCGGGATTCCGGGAATTCCCGCAAAAAAAAAATTGTAAGAGAAAATGGTAATTTTTTTTAAGTAATTATATTTTATTAAAAAATCACATTTATGAGATTAAAAAGCATACTATATAATTAACATTACACAACGTAAACAAAAAGTGTTAAAAAATTAATAAAAAAACGTTAAACAGTAAATAAAATAAAATAATTCAGTCTTTTTTCTATACATATCATTAATAAATGTATAAAGATTAAAATATATATAAAAAAGCAATTAGTCTTTGTTTTTAAAATGCGTTTTTAAAACAGAAATAGCATTTATAGATTCGTCTGAAAGTCTATTTCGAAGTTTAGTAACTAAAATTCCAGTCAGAGAAAACACTCGTTCACTTTCAACAGAGGTGGGTCGTATTGTTAATAGAGCATCAAAGAATTTTTGAATGTTTTCAGTTTTTTTACCAGATCTTTCAAAAAATGTTAAATCTTTTTTTATGGAACATTTCAATGTCTTTGAATTTTGTTTAGTTTTTTCATTAACGTTACATATTGCAGCATTTAATTTTTCGGCAAATGTCTTTTCTTCTGCAATATCACTATCATCGCTGCTTTCAATTTCTTCCAAATCGATTTCTCCACCAAAAAGACGACCGTAAAGATGTTCTGCATATATAAAGACCGAGTTTTTTGAAGCATTTGGGAACACGTTGTCATTATTTTCATCATTGAAGATATCGGGATTTTTCAAAAACTTAATTAGGGTACACTTGGAATGTCTTCTTTCTTCTATTCTATTTTTGAGGGATTCAAACATTGATTGTCCAACAGTAGTACGAAGTGATGCAACTTCTTTACATAATGTATTTACTACAACATCAGCTGTTATTAAATTAATATTACGACGACAAAGTGCCTCTACAGCTAATTTTATTGGGTTGAGAATGTTTGATAAGTTCTTTAATACCATGATGTTATCTTCAACCCATAGCTCAGCCATATCTAAATCAATTAGGCTTTTCCTAATTGAGTTCTTCAACAACAAAAATTTCTCCATCATCGGAACCATTGAGTTCCATCTCGTAGCAACATCCAATTCAAGACAAATTTCTTTTGAATGTTCTGCTACTACGTATTTTTGTAAGACACAGTTTTTTGTAGGACTTTTTTTAAATAATTTTATTATATTACGTGTTTGCTGTAATACTTGTTTATAGTTGGTGGTGATTTCAAAAATTTCGTTAGTATTTACAACATCTTCAACATCATCGTTAAAATTATCCTCATCGCTCGACTCCGAATCAAAAATTGATGTTTCTAATGTTTTTTTATAAAACACATCAACGACCGCTAAGTGCAAAGCATGGTTGAGACAAAATATGCCTTCGACAGGGCTGTCTTTTACAAATTTTTTCATGACATTTGGACCATCAGTTATGGTGGCTACTATATCTTTTTTGAAATTGATGTTATATTCCGATAATCTCGTTTCCATTAAGTTACGAATTTCAAAAGCCCCGCACTTTCCGGATATATAAACCATCCCTAAGTTGTGAAAAGTTTTTTCACTTCCATATAAACATACCTATATTTAAGTATCTTCGGTTTTTAATACTCGTCCATTCATCCATTACCAACGAGAATCTACATTTATCATTTAGTTTAGCTTCAATGTCGTGTTTTATATCACCTTTGACTTTTAAAAAGTGCTCAATAATCAGATTTTGGACATCACGTTCCGTTTTGGGCAGATTAAAACCTCTATTTAGCATTGATTCTCTAATAAAAGAACTTCTGGTTATTGACCGTATTGAAAACCCATCAATTGCAGCAAGTTTTGAAATGATTAAGCCCATGTCATCCTTTTTATTACTTGCGTATTGATGTAATGTGCCCTGTGTTTTTTTGACCTTTTCTAGAGGTTCTTCCTGTGGTACCACTTTTTCCAATTGTTTATTATGTATTCCTTTTAAGTGGCGTATAAGACCGCTTGTGCTTTTGCCTTTGCATGAAATTAATTTTGCACATAATTTGCACGCAGCAGTATCTGTGGATTTCTTTATAAAATATTCCCATGCAAACGAGTTTTCCATCTAAAAAAATACAAAAAGTGATAGTAAAAAAAATCAAAATTCAACTTAATGGCTTATTTACCTTGAGCAGCCAATTTTTTTCAACAAAACCTTAAAACAACCAATAAAATAGTAGTCAATAGACCTAAAAATATCAACAGCTGTTTCAAGGCGAATTCAAGTTAATTCGCCTTGAGCTGTTTAAAACCATAAAAGAGTTGCCATTCAACCGTTTTAAAAATTCCCGGGAATTCCCGCTTTATTTCCCGGGATTTCGGGATCAAAAACTTACGGGACGGGAATTCCCGTGAAAAACTTTATCTGGCATGTAAGTTTTCCATTGTAATGGGCCGATTTGTCTCTTTTCTAGGAACGCCGAATGATCGTACACATTTTAAACCCTCTAAAGCTCTGCATCATCTTTAGATGAAATATACTGCTTATTGTTAGGACTATCTGCTGACGTATCCGCTCTGTTCTCGGACAATTTTTTGCGTATACAGGCTTTACAATCAGCCCAAATCTTTTTACAAGCAGAAGGATATTTTTCTGAAAGACCTATGGAACTTCGTTCTCTTGCTATTATAAAATCCTTTAGCTAATCCAAGGTTTTTTCATGAACCTTAGCAGCGCCTCTTCTTGTTTCGAATTTTTGTGCTTCTCCCTTAAAAACAGAAATAAACTCACAATTTTATTAATTTACTCACATTTTATTATTTTCGAATCAAATATAAAAAAAAGAATAGAAAAAATAATATTTTACCAAAAAGTATTTTTTTCACGATTTTCGATTTGAAATAGTGAAAATGATTCGTAGAACATTTGTCTTGAAACTAACTGGAAATGAAATTTTACTTTCCCTTTCACTTTAACGATTTAAAGAACACAAACTAAGTTGAATTTTCACTTTCATTTTATTTGACGAATGTAGAACACGGACAAATGTTCAATATTATGCTCACTCTGAGAAAGTATTTAAATACGTCTAAAACCGTAGCAGATATACATAGATAATGTGGTAAAATTCTGAAAAAAACTTTAAACGCTTAAACAAATTTCACTACTGTATTGGAATTTGTTCCATTTAGATTTTTAATAACATAAATCACTCTAAAAGATTTAATGATAATTAGTCCATAATTTACCATGGTCTTATATAAATTCCCCTCCTGAAAATAATTTTAGTTCGGCATACACTGCTACGAATCGTGATATTTTATTCAAGTCAGTTCAACTTGCAAGAAATAAAAGCATAACGGTGTCTGATTGTCGTCCAATTGGTTTAAACCGGAAACTGACGTCCGTTTTTACAAATATTAGTTAATAATTTATAGCTTTCATATATTTTAACTGTCGGTGGTAGGTATCAAAGTTTCGGCGCAGCCGAATACAGCACTTTTACCTTTTTTTTAATGCATTACGTTTTAAATGGTTAAATATGGAACGAAAATGATTCTGTAAAAATTTTAAATCGTTATTTTAAATATTGAACCGCCAATTTCCAAGTATTTTTATTTTGGAAAATATAAGAAAAAATTTTTTTAGATTCCTTATGCCGAAAAATTTTGGAGTTGGAGTCGCGAGTTTTTGTGGATATTATGACTCCGACTCCGGTACATAAACCAAAACTCCGACTCCACAGCCCTGATTATTGGTCCTTTATTAATTGAAAGCTACTATTTTTTTAATTTCTTATTTTCCACCGCTACTGTTTTAGGTAGGTAGAAAAGCTGGTGTGAAGTCTCCTTCACACCTTCACCCAGAGACCAATATGGTCCATTGTGATACCTTGTTTAGAACTAAATAGCTGAAAAGTAGGTGAAGTAAACAGCGAAAGCATTAGAAAAGATAAGGATAGATAAGAAAAGGAAGATCTGACCAAACCCGAGAGAAAAGCCTCACTCAACACAACACCGATCCGCCCTATGTGCGGTTAGCTCCCAGTCTCCTGCTGCGCAGCCAGGCCATCCCCATTACGAATCCTATCAGACTCGAGCCCACAGCCCGGGACATCCTTCGCCTAGGAATCTGCTGCCCAGCCACCTCAGCCTGCTGCACAGTAGCCTGGGACAGCGGCACAAAATGTGCTCAACCGTCTCCAACTCCGCCGGGTCCTCACACAACCCGCAAATATCCGACACGTCGGATCCCAACCTCATCGCCATCCTGCCTATCATGCAATGACCTGCGATGATTCCTATTATGGTCCTCACGCAGACCCTACTTCAGCCCAGCAGCAACTCTGAGTCGGACTTCCTAAGCACCGTCCACAGCGTCCGTGATAACCGGCAGTCCGTTCGGTTCCCCCAGGCCCTACTGGTCGTGCCCAGAATTCATTCTCTTATCTTTCTAAAGTAGAAGCCTATTGGAAGCCTAACCGCCTCCATATAAGTAAGATCCTCCATCTCTGAGTCCTGTCTCGCCAACTCATCAGCAATCTCGTTGCCGTTAATGTTGCAGTGACCAGACACCCAGCACAATCTCAACATATACACTCCTAAAGCTCCCTCCAGAGCCCTCCTACAATCATCAACTAGCTTGGAGTTCACATAACAGCCCCTTACGGCCATTAGAGCCGCCTGGCTGTCGACGTATATAGTGACCTCTGAGCCCCTATCAATGTTGTCCGTCGTTAGTTCCACGGTCCTCAAGATCCCCAGAACCTCCACCTCAAAAACACTGCAGTCGTCAGGAAGCCTATATGACATTCTGATGTCCAGATTCTCTATGTAGACCCCCGCACCCGTGCCCCTCATTTTCGAGCCATCAGTGAAAATAGCAAATCCACTAAATAATATGCTCCTACCTGCCGAACTTTCCCTAGAAGGCGTTACTACCTCCGGCAACCGCCCGAAATCTACCCTTGTGCCCACAAAATACGTGGAGCCGGGTGATCCCAGGCAATAACCACCAATCTCATAACCAATAACCATCAATCTCACCCAGGATCCGTGAGTTAGCCTGCGTGAAATTCCTAATCAATCCTAGCTCCCTCAGCCTAAGAATGCTTCTGGCTGCCATTCCCATAACATACTGCTCAATGGCCAGAAGATGTAGAATGACATCCAGGGCCGCTTGCGGAGTACTTCTCATTGCACCTGTCATGCCGATTGAAGCACACATCTGAGCCTTAGACAGAAGGTTCCTCGACTAGCCACTCTCAATGACTCCCACCAAACACAGCATCCATACGTAAGAATGGGTCTAACCACCGAAGTGTACAGCCATCCCACTACTGACGGCCGGAGTCCCTAGCTCCTACCTATCGATGATCTGCAAGCATAGTAGGCATTGAGACCCCTCTTAAGTCTCAATTTGGTACTCCTTCCCCACGACAGCTTGCTATCCAGAAAATCTCCTAGATACTTAGCGCTATCAGATAGTCTAAGCTCTACTCCTCCTAGAACCGGCAGCCTAAAATTCTCTACCCTGTACCTGCTAGTAAAAAGAACCAACTCGGTCTTCTCCAGATTAACTCCCAATCCTTTATCATTCGCCCATGCTGACAGTTCGCCCAGCGCCCCTTGCATGACTTCGCTAATTGTCGGCAGAAACTTGCCCGATACCAATATCACTACATCATCCGCGTAGGCCACAACTTTCTGACCCATTCTGTCAAAAAGTCCCAGAATGACATTGACAGCTAAGAGCCATAATAAGGTAGAGAGAACTCCCCCCTAGACACCAGTTTCTTTAAGCGCTCGTTTCTCCAGTCCGAGTGAATAACTGCTGCTCAGCATCAGGATACACACATCCCGGAAAGTGAGTCTCCATTAGCAGACAAAGAGATTCAGAGCTAGATTCCGTCCATGAGTTGTCCGGTCTCTGAATAAATCCCGGGACTACAGGGTTCTTGTATAAATTTCTCCTGAACCTGGACATCTCATTTACAGATTCCACTGACTCGCTAAATTTGACGCACGAGTCCCTTTTCGCTCTCCTAATATCTCCCTTATATCTATTGTAACTTAATCTGAATTTACTCCAATCTTCTTCCCTACGCGTATACTTCGCTCTATTGAACAGCCTTCTGACAGTGGACCTTTGAGTCCTCAACTCGTTTTTTCACCATCTTGGTTGTGTGCGCTTGCCCGGAAAGTTCATTGAACAGGATGGTGTGCATTGGCGTCACACCCTAGTACCAGCCTCGAGCCACTTCTGCCCGAGTACTCCACCAACTCTCGCACTTTTTCACCAGGTGGATCGGTAGCCTCGTATGGCAAGTATACCGATGCTAGTGCCAGGACCGTTTTCTCCTTGGCTTCTCCTGTAACAGCCGTGAGGTCTCCACTACTGTAAGAATGAGAAAACATAAATTTATACTCAGTTCTCGCCAGAATACAAGTTCGTATCTTCTCTTCTGTGTGGGGTACGAACAATGTATACCCCGTGACCCTTAATCCAAAGGCCACGTCCACGTTGTTATCGATGAGGTGGGTTACTAATTTGGTTGAGGCTGCTTTACAGTGGTGCAGGTTTATCTGCACCACTTCCAACCTTTTAGGGTCTATAATATTTAGGATACCTAAATTTGATAGACCCCAACCCGAATACCGCAACCCCTCCCATCGATGCCAGCTTTTTAAGAGACTCCCGGTACACTGCTAACCTGAAGTTTCTTCCCTGGTTCTCTTACAACCCAGTGAAGCTACCAACTTCCACTGGCTTGTACTGAGTCCATTGTTCTGGTTGGCCAGTACCGCCAGTATGACCTCCACCAGTTTTAAGGTGGAGGTAGCCAAAGCGTGACTATCGGCCTTTGTGGTAACTCTGACGCGAGTATAACGTCCAGACTAGCTTCAGGACAGGAGATTCCACACCTACGAATTGCGGCCTTTAAAAACTCAAAGGTTTTTTGATTGCCGCAACTGACAGTTTTGACACCTCTTGCCCAGTCAGCCCCTTTGAACGATACTTCGTCCGGCCTTCCTTTGGCACTAAAGATTTCGTCGAGTAGTTTGTTCTCTAGCACCTGCCATCTCTCGACATTGATCCCTATGATCTATGACAGCCGCTAGAATTCCGTCCTTACTCGACGACTCATTAAGTTTCTTTGACGTAGAGGGGTGGTCCTCTCTGCCGCAGGGGATTTTTGGTCATCTCCAGACCTCACTCGCTTAACTACGCCCTTTTTGGGGCCTTAGCAGAGCTCTGTCGATGATCACCTGATTTCCTTACAGATGTGGACTGGTTTGTCCCGGTAACCCTTCCTTTAGTGACTCCTTTTTGGGAGTGACTATTGGAAATTATCAAGACATTTCCAGTCCTCATCGCGCGACTAGTAGTGGGTAAATCGTTCACAGGCCTATCTCCCTTAACTGTGACCATACTGTCGCGATTAAGAGGTCCAGGTGTTGAACTTTTACCCTCCTTTTGATTATCCTCTGTTTTATTCGAGGATTCATCAACAGGGGGTGCTGGGGATTTGCTGTGTATGTCGCAGGATAGGGAAGCCCTAGGATGGCACCGACAGAGCCGTGGATTCGTTCGAATCTAGCAACGTTCTTTCGGTGCTTCCTCAGCAGATGCCTATCCCGCCCATCGTGCAGTGAGGAGTGTTTCTTAGCTATCGTTTCTAGAAAGGCTAAGTAGGCTCTCACAATACTTTTGGCTTTTTCGTAGCCCGTTCGGCTATCTGGCGTGACCTGTTCTGTCGCATCTTGCCGAACAACGAGTTTTGATACACTCGCCAATCCGCTCTCCATCCCGAGTGTGACTCCGAAAGTCGATGGCCCATCCCTATGGTCCTCATCATGAGCCCAAATCAGTGTTATTTCGTGCTCATCATCAGAGCCCAGAGTTATGTCACCGAGTCTTTCCGATGCCCCTGTACGAGACGGAGAGTCGATTGGTGAGTTTATTCTGTCCGTCTCTGTCATAACTGTCAGTTCTGCCATTAACTGACTCTCTTGCAGCAGAATATCTCTGTGAATACCCATCAAGTCGGAGTCCGAACCTGACCCCGAATCTGCTGAGCCGACAGCTACATTCCCTGCGCTAGCTGCTTTATTTCGTCTTTTAATTAATTTATCCAGTTTTTGGTCCCACGAGTGCGCACGTATACAAAAGGACAATCTCGGGCAGTGACGGCTTGCGCAGACTATTACAACTGACCCTTGCCATCGGCGTCAGAGGTAAGCTGTTCACGACCAGTTTCTTGAACCACTAACTAGCCATTCAGGTCCTCCGCACTGCTATCAACCTTGACCTTAAAAGTTGGGGATGTAGGAAAGCAAAGGGGGAGTAGGTAGGATTATAGGTAATGATGATGGGATATGGGATGGATAACCTTTGGTCATGCTGGCCTTAAAGCTTATGCCTTCAAACTTGTTCCGGTTAGACTGTACCGAATCTAGTTCCAAGACATACACTATCGCCGGCATTTAAGCCACCACATCGCGGCAAGATAGTTATCCAGGTGGTGGGACAGGATCCTGTTTTAGTTTTTTAAATTTAATTTTTTAATTTTCATTGATATTTTTAATTTTACCGCTGCCACCAGGTTTATGTGTTTCGCCTTTTGATTTTCGATGGGAATTCAAATCAATCTCCTAAATGATAAGATTTTTAAGCGGAGCCACCATAAGCCAACACACATACATAAATGGTCATTACTTGCAGGCGACGCACAGTGGCTGAAAATTTAATTTCATTGGCCAAAATTCCAATTTTTGTTTGTCACCGATTTCCAAAATTTTAATTTTATTTAATAGTAAACATATTAAAACTAAGGTAGCCAAAAAATTAGATCAAAATATCGGTAATTGTGGTCGTGCCATGTTGTTAAACACAAATTTTTATTTAATATTCTGAAAAAAAGTGATTTTTTTTTTATTTAATCCGAAAGAAATTATCATTGTTCAAAAACTATCATCGATAATGACCTGTTAGCTTTCTTGCTAGGTTGGTAGTCTTGTTATCTTTAAAAAAGTAATATGTGCGACTATTGTGTTATTTATATTTACTATATTTTTTGTCAAATTTCAACTTTAGTAGAGTAGAACTTTTGCGGATCAAAAGGGATTAAGAATGTAAAACCACTGAGGAAAAGGTGTTTTCTTAAACCCTGTATATACTCTTGTACCCGTTTGGACCCGTCTGTTTAACACTTTTTTAATTTTAATGAAATTACTTAAAAAAAAAAAATTTTTTTGTTTGAAATTTTTTTTTTACAATTTTTTTTTTATTCCGCAAAAATGTTTCAGAAGAAACAGAAATCATGTGTTATTGCCTTCAATATTATGATATAGGGAATAATGATCGTGATCGAACTGAGTACAAATAGTACATATAAACAATGTTATTATTGTTACACAATCAGAAAAACGTATAGCTGCCCTGATTAATCCTTATCCGTTACACTACGTTCACAAGCGTTTACGCTAAACAGGTATATTGTGAATCCCACCTTAGTAGGGATTTTTAATTTTTTTATTTTGTCCTTTTTATTTTATTTGTTTTTATGATAATACTCTATGACCCTATAACTATGCAATGCGTTGTTAAATTTGTGCCAGGTATTTTATAGCATAAAAATAAAAGGATTTTAAGTTTTTTGATCCTTTTTATTCTACCTGTATTTGGTATGAAAAAAAGTATGAAAAGGTTTAAAAGCAACTGACATTCGGATGCAAATCATCACATAACATCTGCTAAAATGGACTGTTCGCCATTAAAGGACACTATTACAATCACACCAATTTCGGCAGAGGTACAACTACAATATCTACTTGATCACACAGCCGAACGCTTGCTACAATCAATAAAAGGAAATGAGAAAGAAATATGGAAACACAAAGTAAATTCTTTTTTGTAAATGGGGATGTGATGGTTCTTCCGGACAAAAACAATACAAACAAGTAGTATGTGAAAATATTTCGGACTCAGATATGTTCATGGTATCATTTGTACCATTGCGATTAAAAAAGATTTTAGAAGATTCAGAGCCTTCGTCTAGTACAACGCAAACAAAGGATATTTGGAAAAATGAGACACCATCTTCTACGAAATACTGCAGGCCTATCAAATTAGAATTCAGAAACTCATGATGCCATTAACAAAGTTAGTGATATCAAGGCCCAAATTGCAACACTACAGCCACTACAATTAGATTTATATGGGCAGAAAATTGAAGTTATCTACCAATTAGTGCTAACAATGATAAATGGAAAAGTAGGCCAGACATTGACTAACACGAAAGCTGCATCATATGCCATGAAAATCAAGCCAATTAAACCAAGTCCCGACAAAATCATTAGATAATACTGATGCATATGAATTTGGATTATCACCACTACATGCAAGAATACGACTTATGGAACACATACTAAAAATCAGTTATGACTTGGATTTCGGATCTACAGGATCAATTAGAAACAACGAAACCAACAAGGAGATAAGAAGTTAAAAAAAAACATGTTCATGATGGATATCGAAAATTTGGATAGATTATAGATCAGCCAAAACAAGGGCAATACAAGGCAAAAGAAGGCAATACAAATGATGGCAATAACGCAAGAAGATTCTTTGCATATCCAGAAACAGCATCTGAAATAACAGGTGTTGATTTTAACCTAATTTTTAGATTAAAATAATCCTAGAAGTACTTGCGTGCAATGAAGAAATTGACGCTAGAAAATTGGAGACTTTGCTAAGGAAACTGCAAAAATATATAAAACCAAGTACCAATGGAGAAAAATGTCTGCTGCAGTTCACAAAATCCTTTATCGTAGAGAGGATGTTATTAAATATCAGTTGGTGCACCTTGGAGATTTATCAGAGGAAGCTCAGGAAAAGCTCAGGAAGCTCAGGATTACAGATTTTATAGAGAGCACAATACTAGAAAAGTTTCACGAAATTCCACAAATGAAGATTCATTTAATATATTATTGCCAACGTCATATCCGTTCATCTCCAGTATTCGAAATCAATGGAAAGTGGAACATCTTGATTTAGATGAAGAAGTGCAAAACTACTAATGAACAGAAATAATACAGAACAGAATATGGAATATTTGCAATCAATCTTTCAATTACATGAACAATAATTATAATTCATTAGATCAAGGTTTTTTATCCACAAATGTATGAAATGTTTAAATAAATAAGAAATATTCAAAAAATAAATATTTTCGTATCAAAATTAAAAAAAAAACAACAGAATTCAGCGGATTTGTTTTGCTAATATTAACAAATTTTACATTAAAAAATAATAGATTCATCTGTTGTAATAGCAGGATTTTAGATAATATTTCTTAAGTTTTTTTAAAGTGTAAACAAATTTTACAGCAAAAAATCGTTAAATACTCAGTAATAATAGCAAAATTTCCTTTGATTTTACTATTTTTTTTTTTTTAATGTTAAAAAATTTTTTAAGTGAAACAATAAATTTTTTTGAGTGTCCCATTATTACAAAAATGTTAATGATTATTACAAAAAATGTTAATGATTATTATTTATATCCAAATATGACATTTTTAAATAATAAAAAAAAAAAAAAATAAAAAAAACAATATTTCACGCTAAAGTTAAAAAAATCTAAAGTTCCGCTTTGCCCTTAAATTCGCCAACAACTACTCAACCGATTTTAATGAAATTGAAAGTGGAGAAAAGTTCAAGAATCTATCTGTCGATTATGATCTTCAGCAACTGTGCGACGCACAGTGGGAAATTTTACGAGAAGGCGGTCAAAATTCCATAACTTTTGACTGGATCGGTATTTTTTTATGCGATTTTTTAATTTGCGCTATAAAACGTAAAATTCGACTGATAGGAGCAAAAGTTATGGGGAGTTCAAAATGCATTTTCATTTTTTTGTTGAGTTTCGGTGTAAAAGTTGAATATTTCAAATATGAGTTTTTTTATAATTTATCATTATTTCTCTTGTATTTTACAACTGATACTTATTTTTTATTGTCGAACTTAGATCCTGTCAGAAAATGCCAATATTTGGCCCCTGTAAATTTTTTAGTCCCAATATTCACAGGGGCCAAAGGTTGGCTTTTTTTGGGACGAGACGAGTTGTTATAAGGATAAAACTGAAAAGGAATATTTTGAAAAATGCCCAAATAACATTCTTGGCTATCGATAACATTTTAGGTAATTAAACTTTTATTTTTGGTTTGAGATGTATGTGTATTTTATTTTTATATATTAATACAAATATATACTTAAATCAAAAACAAATTATAATCTATAAACAATTTTAAATTAAACAATATTAGTAAAAATTTCTTCTAAATAGCTTTGGGTTTCATTTTCCAGAAGTTGTTTAGCTTCTTCCTCTAATTCGATTGAGGTTGATTTCCATTTTTGTCGAATACTGGACATATATGGATCTGATGTGCACAACAAAATAGTAATAAGATCTTCATTAGTACAACATCTGGACATTTTTCTTGTATTATGCTCGCGGAAGAATCTTTAGTCTTTGTTCCTTTTTTCTTGCGCTTCTTCAGATAGATCTCCAATTGGTAGGATATTGTGTTGAACTATTTGTTCCCCATGGTATAACTTTTTATGAACTGTGGTTGGCATATGTCTCCAAGAGTATTTTTTGTTATAAAGAATTGCTGTTTCATTTGCATACTGGCCAAATTTTTTTACATTTATCTTTCATGATATAACTTGTAAAATGATCTGGAATCGTCTTATTAATTCAAAATGTACTCCTGTGATAGATGCTGCAGTTTCTGGATCGGAAAAGAATCTCCTTGCAGTGTTTCCATCATTTGAAATTCCTTCTCCTTGTTTTGGCTGTTCAATTATATTATAAGGTCTAGGTGAAGGTATTTTTCTTGAATTTGTTTTTTTCTTTGCTTCCTTTTTTCCACATTTTCTTTGTTTTTTCTCACTGTTTCGCCTAACGGGCCAAATTCCAAATCATAACCCAATTTAAGAATATGCTCCATGAAACGAATTCTAGTATGAAGAGGGGACATTCCAAATTCGTATGCTTCATTGAAACTATTGTGTTGTGATGGGGGTTGGCTTAATTGACTTGATGTCTTTTGACATATGGTACAGCTTGACGAAGACTTTGTTTCGGTTAATGCTTGTGCAACTTTTCCATCGATCATTGTAAGGAACATTTGAAAATTAATTTCAATGCATTGGTCATCAAATTTAAATATTGCCGGTTGAAGTTCTTTAATTTGATCTTTTATTTTTCGAACTTCTTCAGTTATGACATCTTTAGTTTCCTTTTTGTAAACAAACTTTATTGGTCTGCAATACTTTGTTGAAGAGGGAATTTCATTTTTCCATACATTTATTGCTGTAACTCTACTGGTTGACGGCTCTAAGCCAATATAAGTTTTTCTTAAACGTAATGGAACGAAAGATACCATAAATAAGTTAGCATCAGATGAGTTTTCTGAATTACATTGCTTGTATTGTTTCTGACCAGAGCTTCCATCACATCCCCATTTAGAAAATAAAGTGATGCTGCAATTTTTAAGTTTTTTTAAACAGTCAGCATCAAGTGTATTTAATAATCGTTCTGCAGTGTGTTCGGGAAGAGCCTGCAATTTTACTTCTGCTGAACTTGAAGTTACACTAATAGCCGTTTGTGAAGGTAAGCACTCTTTTTTGACAGAAACTAAATCTCGATATGCTGGAAAGATTCCACAATTTTTTTCATTGGTTCGCTTTCGCAGTTCTGTATACTGATTTTTTGTCAGTTTTAAATCTAAAAATAGTGCAAATGCTTCTTCTGGAGTAAATTTCATTTCTTCAGTTAGTGTAGGCATACTTTTTAAAATCCTCTTTGTGCGTTTAAGGCTCGCTTCCACTATTTTTTCAATTATTGCAATTTTTGTTTTCTTATTTTGCGTTGGTTGAATTTGATGCAGAAATGAATCCTTTATCATACTATGAGAAATTTCTTCATTGATATTTGCAAGCTTGCGTCCTCGTGATCTTTCACTGCAATTGTCAATTTGTTTTGCGGGCCGACCCACTTTTTCAGTTTCCTTAGCGGTAATTGACAGCTTCTTAAAAATCAGATCATTTGTTAGCCATTTTTCGTTGCGTAAGTAAAAAATTTTCTTGTTTCTAGAACATTTAAGGTACCGTTTTCTTAATGTAAATGAAAAATTTTTAATTTTTATCTTATGAATTTTGATTTCTTGTTCGTTGCATAATTTAAAGAATGGATTATTCATTATGTGTAACACAAAATCTTTTTCATCTTTCTGTTAAAATATATATCTGCGAGAACTTTATAACTGAACTTAGCCATTGTTTAAACAATAATGAAGGTAAAATTATGAATGCATACATTTTTATACTCTTGATAGAAGTTTTTTTAAATGATCTTTTGTTACCACTTCTTGGAAACATATAAAACCCTTTTTTAATTACAAATTTAATCTTTTATTACCATTTCTTTGAAACATAAAAAAACCCCTGTTTTTACACTTTTTAAAAGGATAACATACCGGCAATAAATTAACAGGTAACATGTAGGTAATTTTCACGTAAAATATAACTGCTCTTCCATTTTTTTAAATTAAATTGCAATTTTCAGGTAATTAAACTATGTAGTTTATGTTGCGGCTATTTACTAATGTTTAACCTTTTAACTTACTCAAAAATCTAACGTGTTAATCTATTTATGTCGAGTATTCGTTTTACAGCATCCGTTCACCCACAATAAGTTCATAACAATGGCAATACCTTTACCTTCTCCAAATTAATTGATAACCTGACGTGCTAGATAATTTATGTGGCCTGAACTGCTTTATTTGTCGAAAATTCTTTAAGATTCACCTTCTTTAATTTCAGTAATGTTTCCTTGCAGGACTTATTTTTTGAACCGAATATCTTACCTTGGGTCACAGAAATTGCTGTAGTTCGCAAGATCGTATCCAGATGTGTGTACAATGGGGTATAGAAATGTAGGTTAGATTCTTGACTACAAGAGAGTATAGATTTTTTTTGACGCGTTTTGACGGGCAGGACTTATGTTCTATAAAATAGGAAATTTCCGGGAAATTTTGACATAAAAAAATTAAATAGTTCTACAGGTCGCAGAGTTTAATGCTTTAAACCACGTATAGCTAATAAGATAAACTAATACACAAAACTTATTCTGTCAAAAAATCTTGAAAAACAAAAAAGTTATGAGCATTTCAACTTCAAAAGTTTACTCAGAAATTCAAAACTATAACCAAATACTGAGAAAGTCCATTTGGGACCACCCTGTTCTCAATGAAATAGTTGAAATAGGGTTGAAATTTTTTGGCTCCCGAGGTTCACTAGTATTTACTTTCACATGAATAAAAAAATTTTAAAATCGGAGAACATAAAAAAATAGTTTTGGCCGCCTTCTCAAAATATGAACCAGTGTGCGACGTTAAGCTTAAAAAAAAAAACGAAACGCATCCCATTTACAGTCTGAAATATATCCTGTATAGGAAAATAACGCTAGAGAAGCCGCACAAAAGGAATGGTCCCGTGTAATGTTTAAACTGCCAAGAATTTGGTCACACTAAGCCATACTGCCATTTAACCCCTGTTTGCGTTGTATGTGGAGAATTGCATGGTACAGCTCACAGCGATTAGTCTAAAAACGACCCCAATGTAAAGAAAGGCAGCAACTGTGGTGGTAATCATACTGCCAACTATAGAGGATGCCCTGTATACTCCATGGTCAAGCGCTCGGTTGGAGGTAACAAATCAAGTTAATACTAATGACATGCAGGTACCGCAGCCTAGTAATAACAGAACATCCTACGCTAACGTCCTAAAATCAAACCATATGCCAATGCAAGGTGAGTTGCCAAATAATGATGAAACTCCAGTTTATAATTTAAGTCGTCTAGAGAAAACCATGGAAACACTAGTGCAAACAGTAACTAACTTTACGAACACAATGGGTAATATGATGCAGGAAATGCTAATAATGCAATCGATGTTATTGCAACTTAACAAGCCATGAATTGTTTAAAAATCTGTTTTTGGAACGCAAACGGCATTCGCCAACATAAAAATCAACTAGAATACTTTCTTAAAAGTAAACATATTGATGTAATGATGGTTTCTGAAACTCATTTCACCTCAAAAAATACGTTTAAAATCAATGGTTATATATTATATGATACTAAAGACCCTCGAGATAGAGCTTGTGGAGGTTCTGCTATTTTGATAAAAGCCCGAATTAAACACTACTTACTGTGTGATCATCGTGAAGATTATTTGCAAGCAACAAACATTTGTGTTGAAGAGCTAAATCGAAACTTAGTACTTTCATCTTTATACTCTCCACCTAGATTTTCAATATCAGAAAGCCAATATTACAAATACTACAAATCATTAGGACCCTATTTCCTGGCCGCTGGCGATTATAATGCTAAACACCCCTTTTCAAGGGGTCGTGTTCTAAAATGAATTTAAATGTGGTAGCGAGCGGACAGCCAACTTATTGGCCTACTGATCATCAAACAATTCCAGATGTCATAGATTTTGGCGTGGTTAATAACATCCCCATAGACACGATTCATGTGGAAACGTCCTTAGAATTATCTTCCGATCACACACCTGCAATTGTTACTTCAATGAATCCAAATAGAATCGTATCTCCGTCTGGTTACTTATCGACAGCAGCCTCACAAATAAAATGGTTCAAATATAAAAAATATCTTAGTGCCCATTGCAGAGAAAATATTCCGCTTAGTACACCGGAGAACGTGGAACTCGCTATTGTTAATTTTGACAGTTATATTAAACTAGCTGTTCAACATGTCAGCATAACGCTCAAAAAAAAAAACCAAAAACAATAACATTTATTCTACAGACGTCGAGCGTCTCATGATTAAAAAAAAGGAGAGCTCGAAGAGAGTGGCAATTGCACAGATCCCCCAACTCAAAACATTATTAAAAGAGTGAACAAAAAGGCTATAAAAGTCACTGCAGTCTCAGAAAACGGCTTCCCTGGAAAAATATCTTAAGGGACTTGATGCAACTCCACAATCAGACTACTCATTATGTCGTGCAGTTAGAAGTTTCAATAGACCAGTTAGTTTTAAGCCACCATTGGGAAACTTGAATGGAAGTTGGGCCAGAAATGATATTGAAAAAGGAAATCTGTTTGTAAATCATCTGAAAAATGTATTTACCCTTAATATATCTCACGTAACCATGATACCAAAGCCAGGAACCATGATACCAAAGCCAGGAACCATGATACCAAAGCCAGGAAAGGATCACACAAAAGTTGAGTCATACAGTCCTATCTAATATTTCAAAGCTATTTGAGAAACTACTAGTGTCAAAATTAACGCCGATTTTAAATGAAAATAGATGTACTCCAAACCATCAATTCGGTTTTAGAAGAAAGCAAAACACAATTGAACAAACTCATCGAATAGTAAATGTCATAAGAAAAGCCTTTGAAGAAAAAAAAATATTGCTCAACACTCTTCATCGATGTGTCTCAAGCTTTTGATAAAGTCTGCCATGAATGATTTTTACTGAGATTGCAGCAAAACTTACCAGCAAACATACACAAGCTGTTAGAAAGCTACTTAGTTGGTCGTTTCTTATTATTAAAGAAGGCGATTTTTTAAGTTCTGTAGTCCCACAAGGTAGCATACTGGGCCCTCTATTATACTTAATTTATACTTCGGATATGTCAACAAACAGCTATACACAAATCTCAACATTTACGGACGATACAGCTTTTCTAAGCGTACATGAAAACTGTCAAGAAGCATCTCGTTACTTACAGTAGCATATATTTCAACTAGAAATTGTGTTTAAACAATGGAGGACATATAACATTCACCTTGCGTCGGGAAACATGCCCGCCTATAAATCAATAATCAAATAATATTCCAACACCCGCATGTAAAATACCTCGGTATACATCTAGATTGGCGTTTAACTTGGAGATACCATATACAAGCTAAATTAACTCAAATTAAACTAAATGCAATTCAAATTAATTGGCTTATTGGAAGAAATTCTGTTCTTAGTCTCGATTACAACCTTCTACTTTACAACTCTATCTTTAAGCCAATTTGGTGCTACGGTATTCAGTTATGGGGCACTGCCTCGGCTTCTAACATCGAAAACATTCAAAGGCGCCAAAATAAACTTCTTCGAATAATCACAGCCGCTCCATGGTACTTCAAAAACTCAAATATCTACAAGCATCTCAATGTGCCATTAGTAAAAACTATGATAACGAACTATACAGTAAAATATTTAAAAAGGCTGGAACTGCACCCAAATCCATTAGCTCGAAATATTTTAAGTTATGGCGGCCACAATCGCTTTATGAGAAGGGACACTGCAGCACTCACCCAATCAGATGAGCGATAAACACCTACATGTGTGAACAGAAATTGTGATGACTTAATCTTTTTTGTCTGGCACGGGCAGGACAAAAAGTGAATATTAGTATAAGATTTGATTAATTATTGTTAGTTCATGTTTAATATATGAAGATTCAATAAATAAAAACTGGGAAAAAATTTTGGGCTCTGTAATGCTCCAGCTACATTCGAGCGTTTGATGGAACAGGTGTTAAAAAGTCTCCACCGAAAGACATGTTTGGTGTACCTTGATACAAAATAGTCAAGGTGACGAGGTGTTGAAACGTATGTCTACAGCCGGACTCAAGTTAAGTGTGTATGAAATTTTTACTGTTCCAGAAGGAAGTAAAATACCTAGGTCATCGTGTAACATCTGATGGCATTTCAACAGACGACGAGAAAATACGATCAGGTCTCGCCTTCAAGATATACATGTTTCTAGGATTACAGTTTTCTAGGATTATGTACATACTTCAGGCGTTTTATACCGAATTTTGACAATATTGCTGCCATTTTGCATGAATTGACCAAAAAGGCGCAGGCATATAACTGGGGTTAAGCACAGAAAAACATTTGTGCTAGATACCGATGCGAGCGGATTTGGAATTGGATGTGTGCTGTCCCAAGTGTTAAACGGTGTAGAGAAAGTCGTAGGCTATTACAGTTGAATACTTTCGAAGCCTGAGAGGAGTTACTGCGTAACTCGGCGAGAGCTTATGGCTGTACTCGAGTGCATAAAGCATTTCAACAAATACTTGTATGGCCAACATTTTGATTTAAGGACAGACCATTCTGCACTCAGGTGGTTGCTACAATTCAAAAATCTGGAAGGCCAGATAGCGCGTTGAATTGAGCGCCTTCAGAGCAACGATTTTAGCATTAAACAGAGAAAAGGCGGAAAACATGGCAATGCGGATGCTCTGTCTAGGCGACCCTGTAAACTGGAATGCAAGCATTGTGTAAGGGCTGAAGGAAAAGAAAACTTCTGTGATGTTTGTCTATTGCAAAAAGATTCCCCCATTTTAGCAAAAAATCTGGAAGCGAAGGAAGGGGCAGAAGTCCATTGATGAAAGCATACTGGGCTCTGTATAACAGCCTTCAAGTAGTAAATGGCTGCTTATACCGTACGTGGGAAAGCATGACGGAAAATCAGTAAAAAACCTTTTAGTTGTGCCGTCAGCGAAAGTAAAAAAAGTTGTGAGGGAATTTCATAACCTAGTGGTGGCCATCTGGGTGTGACAAAGGCCCTAGAAAAATTAAAACAACGGTTCTATTGGGTTGGCTGTCAACAAGCCGTAGCTGACTGGATAACAAATTACGCACAATGCATGGCCGCTAAAGGTCCAGTAAGGAGGAGTCGTAGACCGCTACAACAGTACCATTCTGGTGCACCGTTTGAACGAATTGCAATGGATATAGCTGGGTATTTTCCTGTAAGTAATCTTTGAGAATAATTGGGTGTGCCGCTATGGTGTTCCAATGGAATTACATTCTAACCAGGGCAGACATTTTTAATCTGCTATATTCAAAGAAATGTATGAATTGTACGGAATAAGGAAAACAAGAAAAACCCTATTGCATCCGCAATCTGACGGCATGGTTGAAAGATTTAACCGTACAGTAGAGGAACATTTGCGAAAAGTAGTTAGCACACAACAAAACGACTGAGATGAGCACATTTCAAAATTCCTGTTGGCGTATAGATCAGCTGTTCACGACTCAACTACTCGTACACCCGCTAAAATTGTATTTGGAACAGAGCTCAGACTACCAGATCTAGAGTTTGGCGTTAAGCGTACACCAAAGGGTGAAAACAATGAAGGCTTCACCTCACAAGAACAAGAAACTATTAATAAACTTCATGAATTTGTACGAAACCGCATTAAGCTGTCGAGTGACAAGATGAAAGCCAGATACGATCGAGCGGAAAATTCGGAAGGATTTAAGGAGGGCCAGTTGGTTTTGCTTTTTAATCCCCAACGAAACAAAGGATTATCTCCCAAAACTACAGACACATTGGGATGGGCCATATAAGGTGATAAAGAAATCAAATGACGTTGTATATCGAATACTGAAACACAAAAGTCCAAGTTGTTCATTTGGAACGATTAGCCCCTTAGGGAAGAGGTGATTCTGAGCCTATTCGGGTCGAACAGGCTTAGGTGGGGGGACATTGTTACGAAAGTAATTTAAGTTAAGAATAAGTTTAATTTATTAGTTATTTTTTATTTGCTAGTAATTTTATTAGTTTAAATTGTTTCTAATGTAAAAATCACTGTACAGAATTTTCTAGTACAAATGTTATTTTATAATTGTTATACATAATTGTATAACATAATAGTGTTAAAATGATTGTTAACCCATAAAGTATGCTTTAGCTTATTAATGTATAAGAGCTCAATTTAAATTCAGCCATAGTGTTAATGCATAATGATATTAGCTGAGTAAGTTAAGATAAATGACGCTAGAGAGCCTTCCGGAGACAATTCGAATAATCTAGAGCCATCTAGACGTTTTGGTTAGAGTATAAATACTACTCTCAGTTGTCACTAAAAATCAGTATTAGTACAAACATTTAAGTGTGTAGATCGCAATTATAAGTTGTATAAGTGTCCAAGTCGTATATAAAGTTGTGTGAATAGTTTATAGTACCAGCTATAAAGAATAGTGTTAAAAGTACTGTGTTTTATTTATTTTATTAAGGTTGCAATAAAAGAACTCAAGAGGTTTACTATAAAGGAAATAAACCAAAAACGTTATTGAAAAGGCAGTAACGTAACAATATTGATGGATGGTGTTTGCGAGGCGATCAAAAGTATCTGTGATATGGGCCGTGCAGTTAATAGAGGAGTGTGCGATGACACGTTGGCTAGTCTGAAACCTGGCCCACTCAATTTATCGTGCTGGTTGACAACAGCTTCAAGAGTTTTACGTCTCTATATTACGGAAACATTGCCTTTGGAAAATTTGAAAAATCTGGCTGTTTTCGTTATGAAGGTATACGCTCCTTTTTGATTTCTGGGAAAAAGTCAGCCTCAACATATCAATGGTAGCCGACATTTATTTAAGTATATTAAATGGATACACCAATTACCAGAACATATGCAAGTCATAATCCAAAGATCAGTGCAGAAAAATGGGTTTTATTGCCCATCCGGAAAATATAATTTTGTCAATGATTACACATGAGAGCAAGGACATAAGTCGTGAAGCCTACGACATAATTTTTCAATCACGGGAATATACCATCCAACAAATTCGACAATTTACTGTGCCTGAAATACATTTTAATTGTGAAATGCTCAAAAATATGATAAATTGGAATGAAGTTGAAACTTGTATAGAACCACCTTGTATGCAGTTTTATACACAAGAATACTTGTTGGAAATTCAAAATTCTAATAAAATTATTAATATTCCAGGTAAAAAAATAAAATACAAAAAATATTAATATTGTTAACGAATTTATTTTAGTATTTTCTTGCCATTCACAAAGCACTGAGCGTTTTGTACACGTTGCCATTCAATCTACAGTATCGGTAATCGATAAATATTGTCCGGATTATATTGCGAGCCAGATCGTGTCGCGCAAGCAATATACTAAAATAGAATCACGAAAGGATTTGATGTAACGCTTTTTAAAATCGCAATAAATGAGTCTTAAATGTGCTGTATAAAAGTTTTGCGAATAGAAATATGCCGCCAATAAGTCGTCGAACATGGCTTTTTTTTTTTCTTTTTTTCTTTCTTTAGTCCTATTTTCATCCATACATACATGATCTAGGAACTAAATCTGCTATCATCTTAATTATGCCCAGGTCTTAACTTTTACTGCTCTTCCCCCAAATATTACTGAAAGTAGCTCTATTCCTGATGATAACGTAATTGTTCACAGAGAATTACGTGCAATACCTCGTCCGAAATCAATCTTCATATCCCGTCTTGCCTCCGAAACTACTATTGAGGATATAAAAAATTACTATATAACTACTAAGTTGAATTCAAATGCGGAAATTTCAACTTATAAATTTTCATATGCACAACCCAGAAGTATTGCATCTTTTAAAATAACAGTTTCAGCTGAAATGTATGTGAAATTGATTGATCCATGTTTCTGGCCTGATAACACACTGGTTCGCGAATACAGGTACAAAGAAAATCAGAGAAATAATAATATTACCCGCTTACCTTCAACCAAGGACCGGAAAACGTTTTATTTTTATGTTTTTTAAAAAATATTTATCATTGGTGTTCGAAAAATATTTTAAATTGTACAATCACCAAAAATAAATAAATATATTTTGTTTGATATTGTTTCTTTAAGTTCAAAATAATAAAGTTCTCAAAAAAAAAAGGTTTTTAGAAAAATATTTTTTTTTTTTTTAGTACTTTTGTACAAAAAATTACGAACCGAAAATTAAATTTTTTCTTTTTAAAAATATAAAAATCATGCGTCCAAAATAATTTTTTTTTTTCATCAGTTAAAAAAAATAAAAGCAAACACAAAAAAAAGATATTTATTTTTTCAGTACAATATTATTTTGTACATGAAAAAAAAAAGAACCGAAAACTTAAAATTGAATTTTTTTAATTGACAAAATTTAAACTCATACGTACAAAATTATAGTAAAAAATATAAAGCTAATTAATAATAAGTAGTTATAACATGATAAAGATTTTCCTAGAACTAAATAGTATCTTATCAATTAGCTTGATGTTGAGTTTGAGCAACAATAAATTTTCTACATGCTCAGAACTTAAATTCCTTCTATTTTTGGTCATAATAATTGGCAAAGCACTGAAGGCCGTCTCCACAGATACCTGTGTTGCGGGTACAGCTAGTGCAACAGCAGCTAGTTTTGATAATTAAGAATCTCTAAAGAATTTTTCCAATTGCAATTTTAAACACAATTTTATATTATAATTTTAATTAAAATTCACAATTTTAACTTCAAATTGAGTTTTTATTTTTAGTTTCTAAAAACAAAAAAAAAATATTTTTCTCAAAAACGTTTTTTTAAGAACTTTATTATTTTGAACTTTGAAGAACAAATAAAACAAAATAACTTTTATTTTGTTTTTTTTTTTTTGTACAGTTGAAAACATGTTTTGAACACCAATGATAAATATTTAAAAAAAAAAAAAATGTTTTTGTGTATTTTTCAAATTTTTGTTTTTTGTTTCTTTTCATGTACAAAACACATATTGTACTTTAAAAATAAATATCTTTGTTGTGTTTCCTATTTTTTTTTTTAACTGATAGAAAAAAAATTTATTTTGTACGCATGAGTTTTGAATTTTTCAAATGAAAAACTTAAATTTTAAGTTTTCGGTTCCTAATTTCTGATGCCTGCCTTCAACATCCGGTCAAAAAACTATCTATCTCTTCTGATAACCAACTGTATATTGCTTACCAAAACGTTCGTGGTCTCAATACTAAGCTTTCTAATCTGTTTATAGATAGCTTCACTTTTGATCAACATATTATTGTTTTAACTGAAACCTGGTTAAATAAAAAGACCTTAGATACTGCAATTTTTTGTAATGGATACAACGTATACCGACTCGATAGAGAAACTACTACAATTGGTGGTAGTGTCTTAATTGCTGTTTCTTGTCTTTTCTCATCCGAGGAAATTAAAACTAACACTCCTCATAAAATAGAATTTATTGCCGTTCGTATTAAACTTAAACACAAACATATATAGCTAACCTGTTCCTATATTCAACCGAATTCTGATGCTCTAACTTATAATCAACATTATGAGAACATTAAATCCGTCGTATCGTGTGCCCAGCCAGATGATTCAATATTCGTTTTTGGCGACTTTAACTTGCCCGCAGTTTCTTGGAGACTCTTACCAGATTCATTTTACTATACTCCCACAAATTGCAATGACTATATCGATGTATTTTTTAATAATCTATTTGAATTGTGCCTTTTCCAATTTAACGGTGTTTACAACGAATACGGGAAACTATTAGATTTGGTGTTTGTGAATGAGCCTGCTGACTGTTCATTAACTCGTGCTTTTCCAATTTCAAAACCTGAAGATCGTTATCATCCTACTATTGCAATTTCCTGTAACACTACATTTGTTAAACGTAAAGCTATGGTCAATAACAATAAAGTCTACTGTTTTAAATGAACAAGTTACAGCGAGTTAAATTTTCTTCTAAATAATACAAATTGGCTTGATAAGTTATCTATTTTAAATGGCACAGCATATTCCTTCGATACTATGATTGATACATTCCATAAAACAATTTTTGAATATTTAAACGAATGTGTTCCGAAAATCACTGTGTTTAAGCATTCAGGTCCTCCCTGGGGCTCAAGACAGCTGTCTAGACTTAAAAACATAAAAAATAAATATTACAAAAAATATAAAGAATCCGGATAATTTTGTGCTTATGGTAAATATTCTGTATCTCGTGCTGAATATAATTTACTAAACATGAATCTATATAAAAATTACTTAAACGAAATGAAAAATAAATTTAAACATGATCCTAAGTCATTTTATAAATTCGTAAATTCTAAACGTAAATCTACAGGCTATCCAACTATAATGAAGTATTTAAATAATGAGTCCAGTGATGATTTGACAATAAGTAACATGTTTGCCGACTTTTTTGCAACTACATATTCTGATGCGCAATACAACAACTCCAATAATTACCCTTACGTGATTGATGAACACCAGTCAATATCGTTTTCTCCAATTATAACTTCCCAAATAGTAACCAGTCTAAAAAGCGTCAAATCATCTTTCTTTAGTGGACCGGATGGTATTCCAAGCTGTATTTTAACTAACTGTGCTTATGCTTTTGCCACACCTTTATCAATAATATTTAACCATTCAATTTTATATGGCTACTTCCCTCAACTTTGGAAAGAATCTTACATAATTCCATTATTTAAGTCAGGAAACAAATCAAATGTATCAATTTATAGAGGTATAGCCAAACTAAGCTATTCCTAAACTCTTTGAAAAGTGCATAACTGATTTTCTCTCTCGTCAAGCATCTTCATTACTATCACCTTTCCAACATGGTTTTAGAAAACTACAACTAACCACTATTATTCATAATGGATTCAATAATACCCAAATAACGGACGTTATATACACAGACTTCAGTAAAGATTTTGATAAAGTCAACCATATCCTTCTTCTTAAAAAACTTTCCATAATGGGTTTTACTAACAACAGTCTTCGCTGGCTTGAGTCATACCTTACTTATAGGAAACAAATTGTTCGTTTTAATAATACAACATCAAAGAGCATCATCGTCAATTCTGGAGTACCGCAAGGAAGCCACCTTGGCCCAATCTTATTTTCACTTTTTATAAATGATCTGCCGAATGCAATACACAATTGTAATGTGTTAATGTATGCCGACGATGTAAAAATCTTTTTAAGCTACAAAAAATCATCGGAAATGCTCAATCTTCAACATGATTTGGATAATTTTTATAACTGGTGCAATATCAACATCATGTTTCTCAATTTAACAAAATGTAAGCATATGCGCTTTTGTAGAAAATGGAATCCTCTGGGTATCTATACTTTGGGTGACTGCCAACTTGAATTAGTTAAAGAGATTTTGGATCTTGGTGTTTTACTTGATCCAAAATTAGATTTTATAAAACACATTACATCAACGATAAATAAAGCTCGTGGTGTACTTGCCTTTATAGAACGTTGGGCTAAGGAGTTCATTGATCCTATGATTACGAAGCTGTTATATACATCTTTGGTAAGACCTATCATCGAATATGGCTCTATTATCTGGGATCCTGATTATGATGTTCACATAAACCGAATAGAATCTGTCCAAAAACAATTTTTATTGTTCTGCTTAGGAAACTCAACTTGGAATCCTTCTGAAGTACTTCCTTCTTACTCTGTAAGACTTGCACGCGTTAAATTACCATCACTAGTAAGCCGAAGAAAAATGCTTAACATTGCGTTTTTAGTTAATTTGCTTAATGGTAACGTTAGTTCGGAATTCCTGCTTAATAATGCTAAACTCAACGTTCCTCAGCGATCAACTCGCAATTACATACCATTATATCTTCAGGCCTTTCACACAAACTATGCAAATTCTGATCCTTTTCGAAGAATATGTAAAGATTTTAATGAAATGTATGATTTAGTTGACTTTTCTTTAAGTGCCAGTGTCATTAAACGTAGTATTATCTTGTTTTTAAATACATAAGCTAATAATATTGTTCGTATTTTAATTATAGTCTGTACGGATTAAAATCCATAGACTTAAATAAATAAATAAAAATCATGTTAAAGTTACCACAAAAGTGCATTTATATATACATATATATTCCAGAGCACCGTTTAAAATGCATCTAATTTGCAAAAATCTAAATTATTTACATACAAAGATGATGACCTTGGCAAAAGAAAAAATTTTATACCCATATATTGCCCTATTTTAAACGAAGGGTTACTACCCTATTGCAGTTTTGTCAAAACGCGAACTAGCACGAATTTAAAAAAAAAACTGAGTCCCGTATTTAATTAAATCGACTTAAGATTAAAATATTTTATTTTGGTATTTTTATTACAAACAACCCCGAACAAAAAATTCAAAAACCGTTATTTTTACAGAATATCCTTAAAAAAGGACATGGACTATCGTCCTTGGACAAATTGTATATACAGTTGGACGCGCCTTAAAAAACCTTTCTTATGATACCCATATTGTATATGTTGGTAAGGAAACAGATTCTCAAATTAACGAAGCATATAAAAACAGACCCTTTTTCAAAATGGTTCAGCTCACTGGAGGTCAAAGCTGGAGCCGAAATATTTTAAATGTCATCTTAAAAAATCCAAGGTTCATTTTTCGGGGGCTACACCTTGCACGAATTTCGCTTCCATACAACTTGAGTCGCTCTAATGTATATATTTATGTGTGCACATAAACAGCTTTATAATAGGGAATATTTATGTATATAACTTAAATCTGAAATATAATGAATTTTTACAATAATACCTCCTGCGGATAGTAAACAGATTTGCAACCTTTTGGCTAGAAATCCGTTGTTGTAGGCTTTTCAACGGGGTTGAAAAGCAGGAAAACCAAATCATAAAGAAGTTAAATTTGGTAAGAGGTAAGTTCTACTCACGGTTCAACCAAGGTTATATTCAAGAAAACTCGAAGTGATTTCACGTTATAAGCCTTTTATTTGTAAGTAAAAAATGTAGAAAAAAATAGAGCTAGTGCACCTGCAAGTAACTTTGTACAATGCTAAAAACGTCACACCACCCAACAACAAAACTCCCCGCCATTAAGGCGAATCCCCTCTGTCAAACTGCATTCACAATAGTAACCTACAGCAGGGGCTCGATGTCTAGATCAAGAAAGTCGTCCTCCTGATCTAACATCATCTCAGAGGGCGCCTCAACATGCCGCCCCCCTTGCACGGGTGCAACGAGAATTGCTTCGCTGAGTCGGTTCATGGTAGCCACCATTTGGCGTAGGAGCTGGTGAGTCGTGGCTTGCCCAGCCGCTTGCTGCTCCAGATGCCGTTGAATGGGATTCGGCCTTCTTCTCGAACGCCGTTGTCGAGCGATGAGGACTTGGACTCCTCCCGCAGAGGACTCATCGCTAAGGCTCGTATGGTGTGCACGGCGCTGCAATCGACGGACGGGGGGCGATGCCACCATTTGGTCCTGCAAGCTGGCATCTCGACGAGGAAGTTGAAGACGCTCCTATACCGGACGCCGCTGGCCGGAACCACTTCCGGACGTAGGCCTTTGCCGCTCCTTATGCAGCAAAGTGTGGTGCAAATTACCGCATTTACGACACACAGAGGAAGTGTTACAGTCAGCACTCTTATGAGTTTGAGATAAGCAGTTGCTACAATAGCCATGGACTCGTACGCTATATACCCTTTGTGGGACAGTAAAACTGGCAAAAACCTTACAAAACCGTAAGTGATGGGTTTGGAAACAGATGAGGCATGTTGCAGGGCGACGAATAGGCTCCATTCTTATCTGAAAATAAATTAAAAATACAAATGTTGAATCATAATATAGGATTAACGTAGTTATTTATCCATAATGGGCAACCAACAGAGTTTTACGATAGGCCGAGTACCGATACCGTACTTGGTCCTTACGTCAGCCACTCTTACACGTTTATCTGGTCCGCGATAAACAGATTCTACACGCCCTAATCGCCAATCACAAGGTGGAAGTAATTCGTCCTTGATAATCACAAAATCGCCAACAAGTTATTTTTTTTTTGGATGGCGCCTTTTGTATCGTTTATGCAACTCCTGTAAGTACTCGGTTTTCCATCTTTGCGCAAAACGATGGTGAAGGGCTTTCAGCCTTTCCCATCGGTTAAGAAGAGATATATTCAAGTCATTAGCTGGCCTTTCCGGCTGAACCATTATCGGTGCCCCTCGTAGGAAGTGTCCGGGCGTCAATGCGTTTAAATCGTCAGGATCTTCAGTCATCGGAGATAACGGCCGGGAATTTAAAACGCCTTCAATTCCTACTAAAAGTGTAGAGAACTCTTCAAAATTAAATCTTTGATTGCCTACAACCTTCCTAAAGTGAAGCTTAAAGCTCTTTACTCCAGCCTCCCAAGGGCCTCCCATGTGCGGCGCACTAGGTGGTTTAAACTTCCATTCGAAGCCGTGGACAGCGTACTTTTCAGAGACGTCTTTGGCTGATTCTTTAAGAAATATTGAATATTCTTCAAGTAATGCTCTACTTGCACCCACAAAATTAGTGCCGTTATCAGACATCACGCGCTTTGGCAAACCGCGTCTTCCCACGAACCTGTCAAATGCAGCCCTAAAGGCCTCTGAAGAAAGAGTAGAGCATGGCTCGAGATGAATAGACCGTGTTGCAAAACATACAAAAATACAAGCATAGCCCTTCATGTATGGAGAATTTCTCAGAGTGCCGGCTTTTATCTGAAACGGACCAGCGAAGTCCACTCCTGTAAAAGTAAATGGTAAAGAGAACGTAGCTCTCTCCGCTGGTAGAGCTGCCATGATCTGTGATAAAACCCGCTGTTTGTAGCGAACGCAAGTCAGGCATTTATTTATACATTTTTTAACAGCTCCCATAGGTCACTGGTTCATATCCGGTTCGAAGGACCATAAACAGATTTGCAACCTTTTGGCTAGAAATCCGTTGTTGTAGGCTTTTCAACGGGGTTGAAAAGCAGGAAAACCAAATCATAAAGAAGTTAAATTTGGTAAGAGGTAAGTCCTACTCACGGTTCAACCAAGGATATATTCAAGAAAACTCGAAGTGATTACACGTTATAAGCCTTTTATTTGTAAGTAAAAAATGTAGAAAAAATAGAGCTAGTGCACCTGCAAGTAACTTTGTACAATGCTAAAAACGTCACACCACCCAACAACAAAACTCCCCGCCATTAAGGCGAATCCCCTCTGTCAAACTGCATTCACAATAGTAACCTACAGCAGGGGCTCGATGTCTAGATCAAGAAAGTCGTCCTCCTGATCTAACATCATCTCCTCAGAGGGCGCCTCAACAGATAGAATATTTTAAAATCTGAAAAAGAGAGAAAAATAAAACTTGCCAGTTGAGATATTAGTTATGTGTTTTGTTTTTGTTTTTAAACAACAAAAGCGACGGCGACTTGCTTGTTTGAAAGCTAGCATATAACTGGGGGAGCAAAGCGTGATGATCGTTGGTTAACGGGTAGATTTAGATTCAATTTATATATTAAGCCTCCATGCCAGACTTTGTCGAAAGCTTGAGAAACATTAATGAAGTGCAGAACAATGCATTTTTCTCTTCAAAAGTTTTTTTAATGACGTTTACTAATCTGTGTGTCTGTTCAATTGTGCTATGTTTCTTTCTAATTCCAAATTGATGATTTGGTGTACGTTCATTTCCGTCAAATACCGGAAACCATAACTTTGACATGTTAGATATTAAGCTAATATGCCTATATGACTGAACTCCTGTGCGATCTTTCCCTGGCTAAGGTATCATGTTAACTAGAGACCTTCCATCCTGAAGGGTAGTGTTCTGTTCGTAAAATTGCATTAAAAATTAAAACGATTATTTTTATTGCTATGCTGGGGAGCTCGATAAGCATTGTTTTACTTATATTATCATAACCAGGTCCTTTCTTGGGGCTTAACTCAGCAATAGCCTTCTGAATTGCCCTTATCTTGTAAAGCTGTTCCGCTAACGACGGGTTGCAACTCGATTGGTGTATCGTTTGGTAAATTAGGGGTGAATAAATTTTTTAAGTGATCAACAAACAGACTTCCCTTTTCAACATCATTTCTTGCCCAACTTCCATTTGAGTTTCGCCAGGAGGTCTAGAAGTTACCGGTCTTTTTAGATTTTCAGCTGAACGCCATAATAAGTAGACATTTTGTGGAGTTGCGTCAAGTTCGTTAAGAGGGGTGCTTTCTTCTGGGACTGCAGTAACTTTCTAAGTTTTTTTGTGCATTCTTTCAGTAGATTTTCAAGCTGAGGGGATCTGTGGAGTTGCCATTCTCTTTGAACTCTTCTTTTCCAACCAAGAGTTGCTCGACATCTGCAAAATATATTTTGTTATGTCTGATTTTTTAGAAGAAGAATGTTCAGCAGCTTGTTTGAGATTTATATTGGCAATAGAGGTCTATATCTTCTGGTGTACGTAGCAATATATTTTCCTTGCAGTGGGTACTAATATGTTTTTAGTATTTTAGCAAATTTATCCATGGTGCCGCTGTAGATAAATAAGCAGTTTAATTAGGGTTCATTGTAGTAATTATGGTGGGTGTGTGATCAGAAGGTGATCATAAATCTACATAAATCGTTGCTATCCGGAAGTTTTAAACCACGCCAAAATCGATGGCATCTCTCCACTCACTATTACATTTAGTCACCAGCAGCCACAAAACAGAGGCCTTGTGATTTATAACATTTATAATATTATAAATCACAAGATAGTGATTAAACGATTGCCCAAAATCACTACCGAAAAATGTATAATCAACCGGATTTTCGACGATTCTTCATTGATTTTTTTAATTTTTATATCAAAATGAATTAATTTTTAGTTTGTTTACCAACATTTTATATATTTTATATTAAAATTAATTAATTTAATATTTCTATTAAAATTTTTGTGTTTTTTGAGTATATTTTTTAATAAAAAAATATGTTCTATAAAAAGTACCATCACAATTTTTAAATTTTCCATCACTCTTCGAACTCCCTTATATGCCTCATAGGGGCATATATGTAAATTAGGCCTATAGTTACATTGGCGATATATAGTCCACGATTTGGCTGAAACTTAAGGATGTGACTATAAGTGAAAAGTACTGAATATAATTTTTAATAAATTTAAATACAGTCGAACTTCCTTATAATGAAATATTTTTCCCAGGCTTATTTAAAAATAAAGTGATGGAATATAAAATGTTTATCTATATTATGTCTTTATTTCTCTTTAGCTTTATTAAATACTAATATAAAATTTTTTTTTTTTTTTTTTTTTTTTGTAAAGAAGTAGCACTTTCTTCAACATTTTTGTTTATTGAATACGGGGGCTGCTCTCAATACTACGGGACTATTCGGTCCTTTGTTTTAAGTTTTCAGAAATCACCTAATTATAATTTTCTTTTTGCTCTGCACATAGCGTTGTAAGTATGTATGCGCTACTTTTAAAATAATTCCTTATATGGAGACAAATATTTTAAATGTTTACTTTACTTAATACTAATGTACTTTCGTTGATGATACGTCGTGTTAATTAAGACAATTAAAAATTAGAATAACGTAACAAACATAATTAATAAATTAATAATTTTTCTCAAAAATATATCGGTAATCGCATTTTTATCCTAAATATTTAAAATATCTTTTATATCTCAATTAATTTCCATTTTACAACGTTATTTGCTTCTAATGTAAACTATGATGTTACAATATTCTGCATTTAAGATGACGATATGTGCAGTTCTTTTAGTTTTCTTTTTTTTAAATAATTTTTGCCTACAAAGAATCTAACACACACTTTGACTGGTTGCCTTTACCAAAAATATTTTACAAAAACAAAAT
This sequence comes from Pollenia amentaria, assembly GCA_943735925.1. Lineage (NCBI taxonomy): Eukaryota > Metazoa > Arthropoda > Insecta > Diptera > Polleniidae > Pollenia > Pollenia amentaria. The sequence continues at coordinate 98,669,495 of OX031007.1, forward strand.
ACACACAGGCATTTCGTGTTGTGGCCATGCAAAAACGTTAAAAAAATGATGAATGGTTAAATATGAGCGATCATGTATGAATTTTTCTGAACTCTGGACACATACACACTTTTTTCTTAATTTTCAAGAAACAATGGAATATATGGAATATCTTTTCGATGCCAGAAGTTCAACATACAACATATTTTCCCATCCAGAAAATGTTTCTGGATATTTAGTTGTCATTAGTTCAAATTCATAAAAACATGTATCCTTTACAGTAGTCCCTTGATTTACGTCGCAATTGGTTTCGGAAATTGACGACGTACATCGAAACAACGTAAATCGAATTTAAATATGCTCAATGTGTTCTGTAAAAGGTACCTGTATTAAAAACTTAAAAATTACGTCTAAAGTAAGGTATAAACAAATTACAAACCCTTTACAGAATTAAACTAGTAAGAAAGTATATTAAAAAACAAATTTTCAAAAGTCTACCCTATTTGGGACCTATGGGCAATCATGGACCCATAAGAAAAAATTATGTTATGAGGTTAAGATTCATTTAAAATTTCTTTATGCCGAATATTATTTAGATATCTTCATCTATATGAGATAAGTTTAAATGATTTTAGATAAGGGGGTTTATATGGAAGACCTATCGCTTATTTTGGATCTACAAACACCACGTTTTGCCATGACATAGATGCTATCGTTTTTTGCTAAAGTTTGTATCAATACCAACATTTATAAAAAATATATTTTCGGGATAGTATTTGTATGGGAACTTTGGTCAAATATGGGCCAATTCCAACGTAATTTTTTAAGATGTTTTAAATTGAAATGAAATAAATTTGGGCCAAATTTAAGCTAAATACCAACATAATAAGTTGGTTAATGGGAACAAATACTATATTCCGAAAAAAACCTTTTGTGGGGGCTATGTGAAATTATGAACCGATACTCACCATTTCCCATTGGCATGTATGCCAAATTTAATAAAATTAAAAAACTGTAATTTGCGTACAATGTTTCCATTGACTGCCTGCAAGGCAGCCGAACGAACGGATATCGTTAGGTCAATTGAAAAAGTGATTCTTAGTCCATCGGTTTACTAAAAGTAGGGTCTACCAATATCTTAAAGTGTTACAAACATTATCACAAACGTATAATAATACCCTTTCCACTACATATTGTTGTTTTTGAGCTCATATTTCTGTTCGTTGTGTTTGACAAGCAAAACAAAAATATTTCCAGGTATAGATAGGAATAGCTACACACTCATGAAAACACTCAAAAGAAAATTTCAACTAAAAACTGTGATTCCCCGCTTTTTGCTTATAAAACATAAGCAAATAAGGCGACGTAAATCGAATGGCGACGCAAATCGAGGTTATAAGACACAAAAAATCAGAAGACGCAAATCGAATGGCGACGCAAGTTAAATTAAGAAGTCACAAAAAATTTGGCGACGCAAACCGAAACAACGTTAATCGAGGCGACGTAAATCAAAGGATTACTGTATGGTATATGCATTGATTTTGTGTTTCTTATCGGTGGTTCTCACACTTCAAATCTTTGCCTTAAAGTCTTGAGCTTTTAGGAAAGAGGGGAAAAGAGAATACCATTTCTTTTCTTCTCTCTCTCCCAAACACTTAAGACTTGACGGCTAAAACTAGAAGAGTGTGAACCAGCAGTAATGCTTCCAATCGGGAAATCCCGGAATTTTTAGGATTAGGCCAATCCCGATTCCCGGTATTTTTGGGATCCCGATTTTGTTTATATTTTTTATTATGTATTTTAAAAATTTTTTTAAATAATTTGTATAAAATTTTTTTTTTGTATGCGTATTTAAATTAAATATTTACCAACGATTAACAAGTGTTGAGTGCGAAAGATGTTTTTCAACTGCATCATATCTTAACAACAAAATTCGTTCGTGTTTTTGGATGCTTTAATATTCTTAAGAAACTACTTGAACTAAGTATTAAGTACACGCCTTTTAAAAGTTTAAAATACATAATTTCTAATTGTGTTTTAAAAGTTTCCAAATGTTTTTAAAAATTTTTAATAGTATTTAAAAAATTTTCAAATGTATTTTAAAATTGTTCATATGTATTTTAAAATTATCTGAATGTACACGCAGAGAAAAAATATGGTTGAAGTATTGTTGAAAAAATTATACTATGTTCTTCGCAACAGCCACAAACAAACAGTTGTTGTTTTTATCACGATTATTAAAATTTTGTTTAAATTTAACAATAAAGTGTTTACCTCCATTGAAACTTCCCATATGGCTGAATTTAACAATATAATGTTTTAATTAACTTTAGCTACAACGATATGTACTTTAATATATAACAATATCATTTTTGTTTTTAACAATAATATAATAAAAATAAACATTTAATGTTTAAATTGTTTTCGTAAAAAAATTATGATTAAAAAGAAACAAAAGGAATTGTTGAACGCTTTTCTATCAGCTTAGTCGTTTTTTTCAATCAGTCGGTGAAGTATTGTTCGCACAATAAAAAAGTGTTTTATGTTAAATAAAAAATAAATAATTAAATACATATAATTATAAACCACATATTCGAAGCAAAGAAGTGAGTCTTAATTTTGAAACGTATATATGTAGATGCATTAGTATTAAATATGATTTAATTTCTTTTAAGTAAAAAAGGTGTACGGGATTCAAAATGTCTTAGAGATTAATGTATGTTGCAACGAGTTTGAAATAAATTCGGACAAATTTTCTCACTTTGTGAGACAGTACATATGCAGCACCGATTTTGTTTTAACGATCAGTTGTCAAGTAAGTGCAATTTAATAACATTTTCATTACAAAATTTAATTCAAACGAATATTTTTTCTTACATGCTGAAAATAATGCTGCAGTTATAAATAGGGAGCCTTTTTTCATTTCCAATCATTCAGCTGTAAATACGTTAGGCACAAGCGAAAATAAAATTGGTTTGAGTCTGAGCACAAAATTTTAAAAAATATTTGCAATAGCTCAAATAACAACATTAATAATTTTAAGATAATTTATGCAAAAAACAAATATAGTTACTAGAGTTGTTAGTATATATATATGTATATATATGTATATATATATATATATATATATATATGTTTATATATATATATACATATATATATATATATATATGGGGGATTTTATGTCAAGTGACCCACATTTTGAAATCGATGTCTTCCGATTTGGATGAAATTTGCACCAAGGTTAGTCTTATTGGATAAAAGTTTAGACACAAAATTTTCAACAAGATCGGTCAAAAAGTTTCTGAGTTAGAGGGGGTCAAAATTCCACATTTTGGCCAAACCGGTGTTCTTTCTCGTCCATGTAAGTTATTATATATTGGTGTTAGCAAAATTTGTCCCAAACAAATAAGATAGCTATTTCTTCAAGCTATCGAAAAAAAAAAAAATTTTGTATTTTTTTAAATTTTTTAAAATATTTGTTTTTAAATTTAAAACTTTTTTTTTTTTTTTTTTTTTTTTTTTTTTTTTTTTTTTTTTTTTTTTGCTTCCAAGAAAGCTTATGTATTTTGCATTTCGGTAGTTTTGGTCGCTTAGTGGGATGAGAAAGAACACCGGTTTGGCCAAAATGTCAAATTTTGACCCCCTCTAACTCAGAAACTTTTTGACCGATCTTGTTTCTAACCTACTATCCAATAAGACTAACCTTGGTGCAAATTTCATCCAAATCGGTAGACATCGATTTCAAAAGATGGGTCACTTGACATGAAATCCCCCATATATATATATATATATATATATATATATATATATATATATATATATATATATATATATATATATTTATATATATATAGTGATATTGATATTATAACGAAAATTTAATTTATAACAATATAAAATTTTATTATACATATACAAAAGACTGTTAAAAAATAAATATTTAAAAAAAATATGAATATTATAATAATTATTAACTTTTATTACTGTAGTAAATAAAGGCAATATTACGGTAAGTATTGAATAAAATTACCAATAATATGGTTAGTTTTTGCCATATTATAATTACTTTTGACCAAACTATGGTTAATGTTACCCATATTATAATTACTTCTTACCAAATTATGGATTATTTTAACCATATAATAATTAAATTGGACCAAATTATATTTATTTTTGACCAAATTATGATTAGTTTTAACCATACAATAATTATTTTTGGCAAACTATGGTTGATTTCAACCAAATTATGGTTACTTTCAACAATATTGTAATTCCCTTCGACCGAAGTATGCTTAATTTTAACCAATTGATGTTCATATTTTACCGTAACATGGTTAATTTTAACCAAGTTATGTTCAGATTTAACCATAAAATGGTTAAATGTAACCAAGTTATGTTCATTTTTAACCTTAATATGGTTACTCAAAACCAAATCATGGATAATTTTGACCAAATTATGATTATTATCAACCAAATTATGCTTAATTTTAACCAAGTTATATTTATATATAACCATAACTTGCTTAATCGGAATCAAGTAAGGTTCAAACTTAACCATTATATGGTTAATTTAAACAAACCCATAGATAATTTTAACCAAACTATGGTTAGTTTCGGCAAAATTTTGTTCAAATTCAACCGTAATATGGTTAATGTAGACCCAATCATGGTTAATTTTAACCATATGTTCAAACTTAACTATAATATGGTTATCTACAAACATTAGCATTGTTCAAATTCAACCATAGTAGGTTGCTCTTAGAATATGGTTGCCTCCAACCATGTTTTTTTTCTACGTGAAATTTAAAATTTGCTCAATTGAAATTTGCCCAAAAATCCCAGGATATTTTCAATCCCAAATTCCAGGATTCCGAAAAACCAGTCCCGATCGGAAGTCCTAACCAGCAGTTACAGTTTTAACTTCAAACATTTCCTTAGTCCAAATTGGTGTAGTGTTGTGTATTTTTACTTTTTGTAGTACTTTAACGAAATTTTTTATGAAATAACCATTTATTTAACTAAACTAATATTATTTTCTTTTTCAGTACGGAATTTTACGTAAAATCAATCAAATAATAGATGTTGTCAATACTGCACACGATACTGGAACATCATGGTTGGAAGGACTATTAAACAGTGTATGTAAAGTATTTTTAAATCTATATCATTACTATGCTTATAGTTAAAGAAATATTTAAATGTATCATCTTAAAAAAAATCATTTAAAGATTGCACCGAGGTACACACATAAACTCATTTTTGTGCAAGTGCGACGAATTATATTTTGTCTTGAAAATTTTGAGGCCATACTGTCAGCGTCAAAATAAAATATTTGTATGCCATATATTGTCTAAAAAGTGAATTATAAAAATTAAAGAATTGTTTATTGTACACTTTGTTTATTAAAAAAACTGCAGTCAAAGAAGTAAAAGTCAATTGTGATTTTTCTTCGACTTCTTAATTTTTCATTGGCCAAACACAAACTGTTGCTTTCACTTCTGATTCTTAAAACTTAAACAGTCGCAGTCAAGTCAAAAGCAAGTTTGCCAACTCGACAGTTAAAAAAGGCTAGAATTGTTACAATATACAATGTGATGGCAGCGTTGCCATAATATTTTTAAAAATAACTGCATCGTATGAAAATAAAAACTGAAATTAACTAAAAAAAAAACTGCACATAAGAAAAGCCAAAAAAATATATATATAATTTACTTAATTTTTTTTAACATATGCACGTGTAGTACAGCAACAAATACAATATTACATTGTATATTATTAACGAATATTGTTACTTTGTAGGCTAGATGAAAGAAAGTGCAATTAAGGGGGGGCACAAGGACATGTATTCTTGCGATTTGTTTTGTTTCCTCATATAATACAAAATTTATTTTAATTCGGGGTCAGATTTGCAATTTGTCAAGAACATACATGAAAAATTGCTGCAATTAAACTTTTACAATGTAATCTCAAATGCAACTTTAAAAAAGAAACATCAAAAATCACAAAATGTTAACAGGGACATAATTAAACTTCCAAAAGTAAAAGCCAAATAGGCAAACATGTCAAAATGGTACATTTGTTTTTTTTTTTTTTTTAGTATTTATTTATTGAATCTTCATATATTAAATATGAACTAACAATAATTAATCAAATCTTATTCTAATATTTACTTTATGTCCTGCCAGTGCCAGACAAAAAGAGTTAGTCATCACGGTTTCTGTTCACATATGTAGGTGTTTATCGCTCATCTGATTGGGTGAGTGCTTCAGTGTCTCTTCTCCTTAATCGAGTGTGGCCGCCATAATTTAAAATATTTCAAGCTAAGGGATTTGGGTGCAGTTCCAGCCTTTTTAAATATTTTACTGTATAGTTCGTTATCATAGTTTTAACTAATGGCACATTGAGATGCTTGTAGATATTTGAGTTTTTGAAGTACCATGGAGCGGCTGTGATTATTCGAAGAAGTTTATTTTGGCGCCTTTGAATGTTTTCGATGTTAGAAGCCGAGGCAGTGCCCCATAACTGAATACCGTAGCACCAAATTGGCTTTAAGATAGAGTTGTAAAGTAGAAGTTTGCAATCGAGGCTGAGAACAGAATTTCTTCCAATGCGCCAATTTATTTGAATTGCTTTTAGTTTCATTTGAGTTAATTTAGCTTCTATATGCCATTTCCACGTTAAACGCCGATCTAGATGTATACCGAGGTATTTTACATGCGAGTGTTGGGGTATTATTTGATTATTGATTTTAATAGGGGGGCATGTTTCCCGACGCAATGTGAATGTTATATGTGCGCATTTTTGCTCATTGATCTTTATTCTCCATTGTTTTAACCACCTTTCCAGTTCAAATATGTGATCCTGTAAGTAACGAGATGCTTCTTGACAATTTGCGTGTACGCTTAGAAAAGCTGTATCGTCCGCAAATGTTGAGGTATGGGTGTAGCTGTTTGTTGGCAAGTCCGATGTATAAATTAAGTATAATAGAGGGCCCAGGATGCTGCCTTGTGGGACTCCGGCGTTAATTGGCTGAGGAGAACTTAAAAAATCGCCTTCTTTAATAATAAAATGACGCCCGACTAAGTAGCTTTCTAACAGCTTGTTTATGTTTGCTGGTAAGTTTTGCTGCAACTTCAGTAGTAACCCTTTATGCCAAACTTTATCAAAAGCTTGAGACACATCGATGAAGAGTGCAGAGCAATATTTTTTTTCTTCAAATGCTTTTCTTATGACATTTACTATTCGATGAGTTTGTTCAATTGTGCTGTGTTTTCTTCTAAAACCGAATTGATGATTAGGAATACATCTATTTTCATTTAAAATCGGCGTTAATTTTGCCACTAGTAGTTTCTCAAATAGCTTTAAAATATTAGATAATAAGCTAATAGGCCTGTATGACTCAACTTTTGTGTGATCCTTTCCTGGCTTTGTTATAATGGTTACTAAGGAAACCTTCCATTTCTGAGGGTAGTATTGAAGGCGTAAAATAGCATTAAAAATAAAAAGAATCATTTTCTTTGCTGTACTTGGTAGCTCCAAAAGCATTTTATAACTGATCTTATCAATACCGGGTGCCTTCTTGGTGTTTAAATCACAAATAGCCTTTTCGATTTCTCTAAACTCGAATCTTAGGGGAATAGCTGCTCTAACATTTACAGGCGGTAACTCAACTGCTATATCGTGAAATATATTATGGATAAAAACATTTTTCAGATGATTAGCAAACAGATTTCCTTTTTCAATATCATTTCTTGCCCAGCTTCCATTCAAGTTTCTCAATGGTGGCTTTGAGATAACTGGTCTATTGAGGCTTCTAGCTGCACGCCATAATGAGTAATCTGATTGTGGAGTTGCATCAAGTCCCTTGAGATATTTTTCCAGGGAAGCCGTTTTCTGAGACTGCAGTAACTTTCTCAGCCTTTTTGTGCACTCTTTTAATAAAGTCTTAAGTTGGGGGGATCTGTGCAATTGCCACTCTCTACGAACTCTCCTTTTTTCAGTCAATAGACGCTCGACATATGATTTTGTTTTTGGTTTTTTTGAGTGTTATGCTGGAATGTTAAACAGCTAGTTTGAGATAACTGTCAAAATTAACAATAGCGAGATCCACGTTCTCCGGTGTGCTGCTAAGCGGAATATTTTCTGTGCAATGGGCACTCAGATATTTTTTATATTTTAACCAATTTATTTGTGAGGCTGATGTCGATAAGTAACCAGACGCAGATACGATTCTATTTGGATTCATTATAGTAACAATTGTAGGTGTGTGATCTGAAGATAATTCTAGGGACGCTTCCACATGAATCGTGTCTATGGGGATGTTATTAACCACGCCAAAATCTATGACATCTGGAACTTTTTGCTGATCAGCAGGCCAATATGTTGGTTGTCCGCTCGCGACCACATTTAGGTCCATTTTACAAATTGTGTTAAACAAAACACGACCCTTAGGTTTAATAAGTCGTGACCCCCAGAAAGTGTGTTTAGCGTTATAATCGCCAGCAGCCAGGAAGCAGGGTCCTAATGATTTGAAGTATTTATTATATTGGCTTTCTGATATAGAAAATCTAGGTGGGGAGTATAATGATGAAATTACTATGTTTCGAGATAATTCCTCAACGCAAATGCTCGTTGCTTGGAGATAATCTTCACGATGATCACACATTAAGTAGTGTTTTACTCGGTTTTTTATCAAAATGGCAGAACCTCCACAAGCTCTACCTCGAGGGTCCTTGGTATCGTATAATATATAACCATTGACTGTAAACGTGTTTCTTGAGGTCAGATGGGTTTCAGAAATTCATAACATCAATTTGTTTATTTTTAAGGAAGTATTCTAGTTCATTTTTATGTTGGCGGATGCCGTTTGCGTTCCAAAAGCAAATTTTTAAACAGTTCATGGCTTGTTTAGTACAGCTTGCAATAACATCGATTTCATTCTTAACATTTCCTGCATCATATTACCCATTGTGTTTGTAAAGTTATTTACTGTTTGTACTAATGTTTCCATGGTTTTCTCTAGACGACTAAAGTTAGAAACTGGAGTTTCATCATTATTTGGCAACTCACCTTGCATTGGCATATGGTTTGATTTTAGGACGTTAGCGTAGGATGTTCTGTTATTACTAGGCTGCGGTACCTGAACGTCATTAATGTAAACTTAATTTGTTGCCTGCATTTGAGGGGGATTAGGTTTCGGTCCAACCGAGCGCTTGACGATAGAGTATACAGGGCATCCTCTATAGTTGGCCGTGTGATTACCACCGCAGTTGCTACATTTTTTTACATTGGGGTCGTTTTTAGACTTATCGCAGAGAGCTGTACCATGTAATTCTCCACATACGACGCAAACAGGGGTTAAATGACAATATGCCTTAGTGTGACCAAATTCTTGGCAGTTTAAACATTGCACGGGTCTATTCCTTTTGTGCGGCTCCTCTATTGTTATTTTTCTATACAGGATATATTAAAGATTATAAATGGGATGCGTTTCGTTCTTTTTAAGCTTAATGTCGCCGGGTTCTAACTCCACTCGAAATAGTGGCTGGGGATTTTTTTCTCTATTTTTAATGTTTATTACAGTTTTTATTTTGAAGCCCTTCTCTTCTAAAAACGTTTTTATCGCACCTGGGTCCACGCATGAGTCAATGCCCTTAATCACTACCTGAAGACCTGTTCAATCCTGTTGCGTTGTTAATATGGGTATTTGACAAACGATTAAATCACGTTTGTAGAAAAATCTAAATGTTGTATATTTTCCAAACTGCTAGTGCTAAATTTAATAATTTGGGTGAAAATTTTTCAGAGTCAAGAAGGAAACTGCGAAACATAAAAATTTAAAAGAATGAAAGTATTTTATAAGAATTTATTGAAAAATAATTAATTAGGTTTGGGTGGTTTATTTGGTAACAGAAAGTGCGTGCTTCCAAACCCGTTTGTGTTTGATCGTTGTTGTTTGATTGGCGCTTAAAGCTTGCATCTGTTATACGAGTATGTGTTAAGCAAATTAGGTAGGATTATGGCTTAAGAAATAACAAATTATATAACAAAATTGAAACTAAAAAATATTAATGCAAAAACTGCAAAATCTGCACAATTTACAAAAAAACTTATATTTTTAACAAAAAACTTCAAAACTACTCAAGGCGTAGAAAAACTGCAAAATGCAGACAAATCTACACATTTGGCAACTCTGTGTGATGGATATGTCCACTCTACTATATAAATATATATAACAATGTGGCAGATATGGCAACCCAGAAATATATGGGGATTTTTGAAGTTAAGGTAGAGATTAAGGTTATTGATTGTTAGCTGGTAAGCACGTGTTGAAGGAAAGAAATAAAGAAAAATTTAAATTTATTAACTTGGAGTTTTGTCTGTTATTACTGGCCCTGGGCTGATGCAGTTTGATAATCCGGAAAAGTACTGGCCGGTGTGGAAACAGCGGTTTATTATATATACTTATTAGCATTAGGTAAAAAATAGGAAAAGATGAGGTTACGGATTGTATTTCTGCTGCACTACATTGGAGAAAAAGCATTAGACATTTATAACTCCTTTAATATAAAGTATTGCAATCCCAAGACAAACGTTACGATTGAAACCTTCAACTTTTTAGTATAACGCAACAACAAGGTCCACCGTAAAAAAATGTAAAGAAAGTTTACTGCGAAACAACGTCATTTTGGGTGTGTTTGATAAGAATTTTTAAACAAAACTCTTGGAATCTAAAGAAAGTAATTTGGATGATATTATTCAAAAATGCAAAGTTGCGGTGATGTATCGTTTGAAACCCTCATTTGGTGGAACAAATAACCGCCGTCTTAATGTTGTAGATAAAGAAGAAGTGGAACCAGCCAAAACTGAAACAAAACGGAATATTTTTGTGCTGGTAAAAATTCAAGAAAAATATTATAAAAAAAAGTGTAAGATAAGTTAAATTGCAAATATCTCTGATTGTGTAATTTGAAATGGTGGTGATGGTGTAGCATGCATAGCATGAATTACATGCGTTCATTGCCAGCAAGAATATTTTGAGTAATTAAAATTAAAAGGGATCACATTACAAACAATCGACACTAGTTGCAGTGTACAATGACTGTTGTGTTTACAGTAAGCTTAGCTGAGAACACACCGTCAAACTGTATTAACATCCACTGTACACACTGTCTAACAGTCATCGCTTTTGGTGTTGTACAGTAGGTTGTCCCGATTTTTTTTTTTAGATTTCCCTTACGCAAGACCTCCTAAAATTTGTGTAATTGATCGTAGATTACCAAAATGATTTTAAAAATAAAATGAAACTATACCTTTAGGGTTCTACCGGTCTTCAAAGTTTTGAAAAGTAGTTATTTTCATGATTATATTTCGCTATCCTTAATTTCGACACCTAAACTAAATATGCCACGACTATATATAACAACTACACTTTACTGGCGACTACGAATTTGCTAGACACAGTGGAGTTCGTTTATAACGTACACCGGTTATAAAGAATTTTTTATAAAACACCAAAACATTCACTTTCAAATTTTATACCAATTATTACGGTAATAGCGAACTCTTGTTTATTACGAACCAGTTTCTAAGTTCCTTTTATAGTAACAGCTTACTCCCTAAGATATAGAAACCCATGAACATAAATAAAACAAATAAAAAATTTGGCAGCACTTCATAACCACCTGTTATATTTATTAATACCAAAATACGTAAATTGGGGTTTCCCCAAAAAAGAAAACTTACAAACCAAAAACGAAACAAATCTATAATACATAAGTCAGATGCGATAGTTACAGTATTAAGAGCGGTGTTTGCGGTTTAAAAAAAATGAGTTCGAGGCGTAGTGCGGCAACTTGTGTTATATTGTGACCATATAATGCTAGGAACACAACTGGGACGAACGACGAATTTCGCCCAACACGACGAATTTTTCCGTAAAAATTCGCTGAGTAAATTCGTCGTATGAAGCACAATAACGACGAATAGCTGGCAGCTTTTATAATTGAGAAAGTTGATCACTGTTTTTGCAAAGAGAGAAATAGTGTGACCATATTCAAAAAAATAATGCTTAAAAATCAAAACATAATCGAAAAGAGAACTTAAAACAATTTTTATATCAAAATACTTTGTATACTTATTTTATGTGTTATGCAATAAAAAAAACAATTATTAAAGGAAAAAGTAACTTTATTTACTAAACTACTTCTTAACTAAAACCAAACATGGTCACCTAGTACTGATTTGTTCGTCGTTCGCCGGCGTATGAAATAGAATTAAATCTATTTAAAGTTCGCCGCGTCTGGCGAATTTTCGGCGGCGCCCTGATTGTGTGCATTTTCATATACACAAACGTCTTTTATTTTTGGCGACGAATATTCGCGGCCAAAAATTCGTTGTTCGCCCCAGTTGTGTTCCTAGCATAAGGAACTTGATGATCGGCAGCTACCAACTGTAGGAGACGTCCTTAAATATATTTTAATTATCAAGTATAACATGAAATTAAAGTATAATGGAAAGGATCCATCAAATTCAGATATACATATATGCGATTGTTTTTGAAGAGATTAATATTTGCACCAAAGCTTCGATTCCAATCGTAACAAAGGAACGAGTTATGCAGTTACTTAAATCCTACTCTCAACTACCTCCATTTGAAAAGATACCCAAAAAGCAAACGAAAAACTAGTTTCGAAAACAAACTAAAGTGTTTTTGGAGTCATCTGAGAAACTTTTCGACGTTGCTTCTTGCAAATGCACATCATTTGAATTTTGTTCTTGTTTAAAAGCTAAGAAAGTTCCAATCAATCAGACTTATTACGGTTCTCGATGTCGAAAACGACTCTGTAATAGATTAAAGTAACACACAACCAGTGTTCTTTAATCTACTACAAAATTCGACTTACGCTATTACCGACATCGAGAACCGTAATAAGGCTGAATGACACAAGTTTTTTGATGGACCAAAGAAATTGCAAAAAAAAATGGTTATATGTGGAGTTAATAAAAAAGAAACAGCTCGATTAATAAAACGAAATCAAAGACAAACTGAACATTCCATAAGGGCAGCAAAAAAGGAGCGTTCTACTCAAGAAACCGATTCTATCCCAGAAAATTGTGATGAAGTATCGTTGTGTAAATCAACCCTAGAAACGTATCCGATAAAGCAGGCATCTCCCACTAACACACTTCCGACAGATACACCTTCGACTTTAACGACGAATCGGAATACATTGCCGTTGCCAACAGTTGCAAAGGTCTGCGATAGATAAGGTTTATCGACTTGTTCGGCTGTTTCTGCGGTTTGACTGACTTCGGCTTAATTTTTACCGAAAATTTAACTCTGGTTTTCGATAAAAACAAAATACGCAGAGCTGTATCTAAAGTCCGGAAAGAAAATTCAAAAGACATTGGATGTATTGTTATTAAAAGCATTTACTTTGATGGTCGAAAAGACAAGACGCTGATAAGTGAGAAAATACGGGTTACCATCGCAAAGAAATTTTAGAAGAACACATCTCAATTTTAGCAGAACCTGAATTATTTTATTTGGGTCATACAACACCAAGTCGTAGCACTGAAAAGGACTACTTCGATCACAACTTTATTAGAAGATAAAGGTTGGAATTTAGACGACGTGAATTGCATTGGATGCAACTAATACCGGTTGGAAGGGTGGCGTTTTCCAATATTTGGAGGAGTAGTTGAAGAGACCGCTACAATGGCGTGTTTGTATGCTCCATGCCAATGAGTTACCCCTTCGTCATTTATTCTTGACTTAAGATGGTTGCACTTCGGGACCTAGAGAATATTTTGGACTTATTGGAAAACAATTAGCTACTTGTGATAATGAAATGGTGTCTTTTTGTGCGGTGGCTGGTAATTTACCTGACTTGCCGAAAAATGTGGTCGATCAACTAAGTACGGATCAAAAATATCTATGAGATATGTAAAGCTGTACAAACTGGTCATTGTAGTTCTGAGCTGGGAAACCGCAATCCAGGGAAAATTGCGCACTCGAGATGGCTTACCTCTGCTAATCGTTTTCTTAGAGTTTACGTTAGTACCCTTAATCCATCAGAAAATTTTAAATTGCTTGTCAATTACGTTGTTAAAGTATACGCTCCGATTTGGTTCCTAATCAAATAAAAAACGCCTTTTAAAGAAGGAGCCAAACATATTTGTCATCAGATTATGTACTCTCGTTTTTTACCCGAAAATATGAGATCAGTTGTGGATTCTGTTATCGAAAGAAATGCTTTTTTTGCTCACCCAGAAAATCTACTTGTCAGTATGCTGTTTGATGATAGAGATAGGGTGCCCCGGTAGGCTAGCTGGTAGAGAGCTAGTCTATCAGTACCGAGGTTGCGGGTTCGATTCCCGCCAGAGACTCTGGTATCCTGCAGACAAGTAAAAAGCTTCGCGGAATTTAGTTTAGGAATAATAAAATTAAAAAAAAAAATTCCACAAGTACTGGAAATAGAAATTGCATTTAAAAAAAAAAAAAAAAAAAAAAAGATCACATTCAAGAATAATCAAAGCTAAAGAAGCTGAAAGTAGCACTAAACGCAGAATATTTAAACTACCAAAAATTAACTTCTCTGCTGGAGATTATACCGAAATTATTATATGGCACGAGTGTAGGGTTACAGCACCATCGGTTCTTCGCAATATTTCTTATGAGGAACTTCGAATCATGGCAAAGAAAAACAGCTTGAAAATTGTTGACTTTCCTTGTCACACACAATCAGTGGAAAGATGTGTTAAACTGGTAACAGAGGCCTCTGAAAGTGTAACTAACGCTGCTTCTAGAGATGGCCTTATTAGAACCAGGTTGAAATCACGAGCAGAAATGCCAAATTTTGGTCAAAAAAATATGTGTAAATTTTAAGTTTTAGTCATTTATTCGAAGTTTTATTTTCTTGTAAATACATTAATTGCAAGTTTAAAATATATTAATAAAATAAATTTGTATCTCGTTTTTTTTTATTATTTTAAGCACACGGCTTAGGTTTGTAAAAACGTTTTAAAAAATAGAGCCCTCAAGATGGCATATAATTCGATTTTTATTACTTTTACCGTAATCTGTGTAAAATTACGCAAATTTCGATACCTCTTGCGAAAGTGTAGCTCGAAAAAACATTTTTCTCATTCAAGGACGGGACAGCCTTTATAGATCGAATTAAAAGAACGCTGTCCATCGCTACATTTCCCACTGTTAGTGAAAATGCTAAGTAAGCATTATTGTACAATAAATTAAGTTCAATTTCATTAAATAAATCAATCAATAAAACAAAGCTCAACAAATCGTTTTATTTATAGGTTTGAAGTTGAGGAATAAAATTTGTAGGTCGAATACTCGGTTGTTTGCCTATGGGAATACTGAAATAGAAGTAGTTGGAAAAATTAAATTAAAATGTACTGTTGACTATAGTGAGCAAGACCATCATTATTGAGTTCGATATAGTGGCCGACGACCATCAGCCAATTTTAGGGATATGGTCTTGTGAGCTATTGGATCTTATAAGGCCAGTTAATAACGTTGGTTTTAGGGAACTGTTAAATGGCAGAATACTGTCCAGATAATAGAAAAATCTGATGGATCTTTGAGGATATGTCTTGATCTTAAACCCCTGAATGAGTGCATCATACCTATGTCTGAGTCGATAATAAGTCGGATAGGGGGCGCAAAGTTTTTTACTGTTATGGATCAAGTTGTTCTAGATGAAAGCTCAGAGCTGATGACGTTTAGGACACCTTTTGTATTGTACAAATAGAATCGACTGCCTTTCGGTTTGAGCAGTGCCCCGGAAATATTTATGAGCTACATGCCTAGGATATTTGAGAACCTTGAAGGTGCGGTGCTTATGTATTTTTGGAAGATTTATGTATTTTTGGACGTTCTAAGCAGAAACATGATTTGCGACTGAATTGGGTAATTAATAGAGCCAGGGAGTTTTGGGTGCGATTTAATGGATTTAATGCAGAATAGGCAAACGGAAGTGCGTTTTATGGGGCAGATAATATCGGAGGGAACAATAACACCGGACAGGAAATACTTGAGGGCTACTGAGGACATACCTATCCCGAAAAACAAACACGATTATTGGGGATGTGTAAATTTCTTGCAAGGTAGCGGGTGGTTAAATTTTTAGGGCTGATGTTGAATGTGAACCTCACCTAAACATCAAGCTTTTTTCTGCATTTCATTTGACATTTCTCAATTTCAGACTAACTCAACTTGAACCATGGAAAGATACACAATCGAGCAACGCGTTAAACTTATTCAGGCTTATTATGAAAATGGGCGTTCCAATCAAAATGCATATCGTGCACTTCGTGATTTTTTCGGTCAATTTAATCGTCTAAATGTGCGTACAATCGGAAAAATCGTGCAAAAGAGAGCTATCATCGACCCTGCCTATTTATTGCATGGACACACTGATGCGGTCTACTGGATCCCTTTTGGCACAAAAAACAGTATTTGGCTGGATTGTGGGGGGACAAACTCCAAAAACTATTCAACCCAGAACAACAGTTTCGTTATTAAATACATCGTCCCTTGACCAAATCCTCACACGCTTTTGGGAGTTGGAGGAAACCCCAAAACAGATTTTGAGGTCTGACGAGGACACCATAGTGGAACACAATTTCAAGAAAACAACACGTAGAAACGACACGGGAAGGTATATAGTTACCCTGCCCTTGAAAAAAAAAACAGAAGAAATAGGCTCGGAACATGGCTATGACTCAGCCAGATCTTGCTCAGCCAGAAACCCGAAATAAAGTAATTATATGACAATGTTATTTTGGAATATCTTGAGTTAGGCCACATGAGAAAAATCGCACCCGGATATAAATAAAACCTGACCGATTGGCCACTAAACTTTTCAATGCCTCTAACCCAACGTCAAATAAGAATAGTCTTAATGACATTTTATATCCAGGACCCATTCTTTAGCAAGATATTGTTCTTCTGATAGCAAAATGTAGATTTTTTCCGCCTTGTACACCGACATTACAAAAATGTATCGCCAAATACTGATTGACCAAACTCAAACAAAGTTTCAAAGAATCTTATTCAGGAAATCCCAACATGACCCCATCGAAGATTACGAGCTTCTCACAGTCACATTTGGAGTTAATTGTGCACCATTCTTAGCCATAAGAACGCTTCTTCAGTAAGCTGAAGATTATCTCCAAGCAACGAGCATTTGCGTTGAGGAATTATCTCGAAACATAGTAATTTCATCATTATACTCCCCACCTAGATTTTCAATATCAGAAAGCCAATATAATAAATATTTCAAATCATTAGGACCCTGCTTCCTGGCTGCTGGCGATTATAACGCTAAACACACTTTCTGGGGGTCACGACTTATTACACCTAAGGGTCGTGTTTTGTTTAACACAATTTGTAAAATGTACCTAAATGTGGTCGCGAGCGGACAACCAACATATTGGCCTACTGATCAGCAAAAAGTTCCAGATGTCATAGATTTTGGCGTGGTTAATAACATCCCCATAGACACGATTCATGTGGAAGCGTCCCTAGAATTATCTTCCGATCACACACCTACAATTGTTACTATAATGAATCCAAATAGAATCGTATCTCCGTCTGGTTACTTATCGACATCAGCCTCACAAATAAATTGGTTAAAATATAAAAAATATCTGAGTGCCCATTGCACAGAAAATATTCCGCTTAGCACACCGGAGAACGTGGATCTCGCTATTGTTAATTTTGACAGTTATCTCAAACTAGCTGTTCAACATTCCAGCATAACACTCAAAAAAACCAAAAACAAAATCATATATTCTACAGATGTCGAGCGTCTATTGACTGAAAAAAAGAGAGTTCGTAGAGAGTGGCAATTGCACAGATCCCCCCAACTTAAGACTTTATTAAAAGAGTGCACAAAAAGGCTGAGAAAGTTACTGCAGTCTCAGAAAACGGCTTCCCTGGAAAAATATCTCAATCAGATTACTGATTATGGCGTGCAGCTAGAAGCCTCAATAGACCAGTTATCTCAAAGCCACCATTGAGAAACTTGAATGGAAGTTGGACAAGAAATGATATTGAAAAAGGAAATCTGTTTGCTAATCATCTGAAAAATGTATTTACCCATAATATATTTCACGATATAGCAGTCGATTTACCGCCTGTAAATGTTAGAGCAGCTATTCCCCTAAGATTCGAGTTTAGAGAAATCGAAAAGGCTATTTGTGATTTAAACACCAAGAAGGCACCCGGTATTGATAAGATCAGTTATAAAATGCTTTTGGAGCTACCAAGTACAGCAAAGAAAATGATTCTTTTTATTTTTAATGCTATTTTACGCCTTCAATACTACCCTCAGAAATGGAAGGTTTCCTTAGTAACCATTATAACAAAGCCAGGAAAGGATCACACAAAAGTTGAGTCATACAGGCCTATTAGCTTATTATCTAATATTTTAAAGCTATTTGAGAAACTACTAGTGGCAAAATTAACGCCGATTTTAAATGAAAATAGATGTATTCCTAATCATCAATTTGGGTTTAGAAGAAAGCATAGCACAATTGAACAAACTCATCGAATAGTAAATGTAATAAGAAAAGCCTTTGAAGAAAAAAAATATTGCTCAGCACTCTTCATCGATGTGTCTCAAGCTTTTGATAAAGTCTGGCATGAAGGTTTACTACTGAAATTGCAGCAAAACTTGCCAGCAAACATACACAAGCTGTTAGGAAGCTACTTAGTAGGTCGTCAATTTATTATTAAAGAAGGCGATTTTTTAAGTTCACAAGGCAGCATCCTGGGCCCTCTATTGTACTTAATTTGTACTTCGGACATGCCAACAAACAGCTACACACATACCTCAACATTTGCGGATGACACAGCTTCCCTAAGCGTACATGAAAACTGTCAAGAAGCATCTCGTTACTTACAGGATCACATATTTGAACTGGAAAGGTGGTTAAAACAATGGAGGATAAAGATTAATGAGCAAAAATGCGCACATATAACATTCACATTGCGTCGGGAAACATGCCCCCCTATTAAAATCAATAATCAAATAATACCCCAACACTCGCATGTAAAATACCTCGGTATACATCTAGATCGGCGTTTAACGTGGAAATGGCACATAAAGGCAAAATTAACTCAAATGAAACTAAAAGCAATTCAAATTAATTGGCTCATTGAAAGAAATTCTGTTCTTAGTCTCGATTGCAAACTTCTACTTTACAACTCTATCTTAAAGCCAATTTGGTGCTACGGTATTCAGTTATGGGGCACTGCCTCGGCTTCTAATATCGAAAAAATTCAAAGGCGTCAAAATAAACTTCTTCGAATAATAACAGCCGCTCCCTGGTATGTCAAAAACTCAAATATCCACAAGGATCTCAATGTGCCATTAGTAAAAACTATGATAACGAAATATGCAGTAAAATATTTAAAAAGGCTGGAACTGCACCCAAATCCATTAGCTCGAAATATTTTAAATTATGGCGGCCACACTCGATTAAGGAGAAGAGACACTGCAGCACTCACCCAATCAGATGAGCGATAAACACCTACATATGTGAACAGAAACCGTGATGACTAAATCTTTTTGTCTGGCACTGGCAGGACATAAAGTAAATATTAGGATAAGATTTGATTAATTATTGTTAGTTCATATTTAATATATGAAGATTCAATAAATAAATACTGAAAAAAAAAAAAAAAAAAGTAAGCTGAAGAGGTGCAAATGATTTATCCCTTAGCGCCCAATATTCTTAAACAAAATATGTATGTGGATGATGTCGTAGCAGGAGGTCATACAATTGAAGAAGCTATTAAAACTAGAAAAGAATGAGCTTCTGTCTTAAAATCAGCCGGGTTTGATCTAATGAAATGGAACTCTAATAAGCCACAAGTCATTCAGGATTTACCTAGTGAGACTCTTCTACCACTCGACTCGTTGAATCTATCCGAAAATGACGGGACCAAGACTCTCGGGATCAAATGGACCATTTCGTTAGGCTCATTTTCATTCACTGCCCCAAATGTAGAATTAAAAGAAACTTACACAAAAAGAGAAGTTTTATCTACAATTGCCAAATTTTTTGACCCTTGTGGATGGATAGCTCCAGTTATTGTTGATGCCAAATAAATCATGCAACAAATTTGGCTAGATAAAACGACTGGGATGACAACCTAAAACCTTTGACAGAGGTTCGTTAAAAACTGCTCTGCAATAAATACGTTGAAAATTCCTCGTTGGATTCGGTATAGCCCAAAAACAATGTAGAAATACATGGGCTTAGCGACGCCTTAGAAAAAGCTTATTATGCGACTCCATACGTTCGAATACAGTCTGAAAGTTCTGCATTAACCTTTTTACTGGCTTTTAAGACTCGTGTTGCTCTCATCAAACAAATATCGCTACCTTGTTTGAAGCTTTGTGGATCCGTGTGGTGGTTTGGACCACCACACTTTTTGGATTCCCGGGAAAGCGGGAAATAAATATCAAATTCCCGGGTTCCCGGGATTCCCGCCCAAATTTTTTTATTTATTTATTTATTTATTTATTTATTTACTTATTTCTCCAATGCAACTAATATTTCTTACTGGCTATTACGCTTAAAATAATTAAATCTAGAATCTATTATATAATAAAAACGAAAAAATTTAAGATTTAAGTAATTTTAAGACACTTAAGAGGTTATTTTGATTCCAATAGGCTCATAGAAATCAATACACGTATATACATTGTCAAATTCAGAGCTCATTTGCATAATTAGAATGAAAGTATTGAAGTCTTAGTGGAATAACATTTCTGAAAGGGCGATTAGGAACTGAAAGCACAGATTACGAAATAGGAATTCTGAAACAATTTTACCGTTTAACAAATTCAGCAGGAAGGAGAAATGTTATTAACTACATATATTTAATAACATATTTTTTACAATGTTATAACCCTTAATCAGCAGTGGTGTATGTAGGTATACTAAGTTTGTCGATTTAGTCATATGGGTGTCAAATCGTTTCTAGATCTTCTATGCTGTTCGGGGGGTGAATTCCAGTAGAATCGCTTGAGTAGGGAAAGAGTTATGCACCCAAATGTGGAACTACCTCCCCAAAAACTAACATAAAAATGTGGAGGTGCATACCTGTTGTCATTAAATTTCCACAAATTCGTTTTATAAGGCACCAAATTTCGTGAATGTCGGTCCATAATTTACCTACGGCTCCATGTTTAGACCAGTTTTGTAAATCATGTAAGTATGGCTAAAAGCGTAATGAATACTGCTTTTGTGGTGCAATTTAGCATATTCTACTTTCATAAGGCTCAAAATTACTTGAAATGTCACATTTAAAGCACAATCTAGGAAAACATTTTACTACGCGCTTAGCCGCAAGGCCTTATAATATTATTAAAGGTATTCACGTCAAAAATTGTACTCTTGCGAAAAAAGCATAAGTGCAAAAGCATAACAACAACCACATAGACAATTATTTAGCTCAAAAGATGAAAAATTTTCCGGGGATAAGTAAGTGCAAAATTATCAGAGCAAAAGCATAAAAATACTGCAACTTTTTTTGGTATTGCCAAGTTGAAAAAATGTTAAAAAGTACTCATAAAATCAATTCTACACCAAACAACAACGCAGGAATTCCATTTTGACGTACGTTTTTTTCTTTGAATTGAAAAATATTATAAATTGTTTAATGATGAACTTTGTAAAAAATATGACAATTAAAAAATAAAAAGCGTGAAAAAATTGAAGAAGAAGAAATAAAAAAAAAATTAAATACTTATCTGAAAAAATGTTGAGGTAGACAAGTTATAAATTTGACTTGTAAATTAATAAAATCAATGATTTTGTGTGAGCTGAAAATTGAAAGTGCAACCAAAATGGGTTGTTCACGTCAAATAAGTGCAACTATTCTATTTTGCACAGTTGCAAGGGTAACAAATATTGGCGTAAATACGTTTATTGTAAAATTTGCACTTCAGTGTGCTAAGACAAGAAATAAAATTTCGTGAAGATAGGCCTATAATTATCATAGGCCCTATATAAAGCCCATTCTTAAAAATGGGCTTAATACGCCTTAAACTGTAGTAAAGTTAAATATTGTGTTGAAATTAAGTTGGATTAAACTACTAAAGACACTAGTCCGACATAGATTTTCTAAAGTTTTAAAAAAAGATTTACTTCAAAATTTCCCAGGATTCCCGCAACTAATTCCCGGGAAAGCAGGAATGAAAAACCATTGAAAATTGGACGGGACATCCCGGGAACAAACTCTACTCATGACTAATATTATCCACAGATAAAAGGCTAAAATCCCGTAGTCCAGAGGACACCAATTTAGAAGCAAAAACTGAAAAAACGTTAACTACTACCATTTACATGGACCCATTGAACCGTTTCTCCAATTTATCACGCGCATATAGAGTAATAGCTTATGTCCTACAATTCTGGAAAAATACTGGTGTAAGCAGAACCCACACAAGAGGAATAATAGACGCCAAAACGCGGCTCATTATTTGGACACAAAAACAGCACCACCCAGACGATTATAGTCAGTTAAAGCTTCAACAAAGGATTTCTTCTATTAGCAGTATTTTGACTCTCAATCCGTTCATGGATCAACTAGGCATTCTCCGAGCCAACGGACGTCTGGCTCAATCACCAGCGCTCACATACAATTTTGTTGCCATACAACTCTACGTTTACCAGATTAATGATAGAATTCACTCATAAAATAACGATTCACGGTGGAAATCAACTTATGTTCCGAGTACTTCGTACAGAATTTTGGATTTTTCGTTTAAAGCCCTTAATAAAAACGGCTATAAATAACTGCAAAACATGTATACTTTACAAAAAACATACTCAAAGTCAGATCATGGCTTCCCTGCCACCTGAGCGTCGAGACCCTTTACAGTTACAGGTGTTGATTACGCCGGACCCTTTGATATAATAAACTTCACAAAGGGTTATGTCTGCCTCTTTATCTGCTTCGCCACTAAAGCCTAACATTTAGAGGCTGTAAGCGATCTAACAACTTAAGCTTTTTTGGCTGCATTTTCTCGCTTTATAGGTCGCCGAGCATGTCCTACCGTCATGTACTCAGATAATGGGAAAAACTTCGTCGGAGCAGCAGAGCTCCTAAAGAAAGATCGTTTAGAATTCCAAAAGACTCTTCAGAATCAACTCATTCAACAATATAGCCATCAAAACATTAACTGGAAATTCATTCCTCCCGGGGCTCCACACATGGGTGGACTTTGGGAAGCAGGTGTAAAGTCGTTTAAAACACACCTAAAAAAATTATTGCCGAATATGAAAGTCACGTTTGAAGAGTTATCCAATATTTTAACCCGTATTAAATCTTTCCTTAATTCTAGACCCCTAAGCCCTGCTAGCGATGACCCTAACGATCTGAACCCATTGACCCCAGGACACTTTTTAATAGGTACCCCACTTATGACCGCAGCAGAACCAGACTTAACAAATGAAAATATGACACTTGCCAACCGCTGGAAACGCCTTAAAATTATGTATCATTCCTTTTTTCATAGATGGAAAACAGAATACCTTGCCGAACTCCATATAAGGTACAAGTAGAAGTTTCCACAGGAAAACGTAAAAGTGAATGAATTTACCCACCAATGAATGGAAATTGGGTCGCGTGACGAAAACCTACTCCGGATCGGATCACAACATTAGGGTTGCTAAAATTCGAACTGTAAACGGAACATTTACACGATCCATTACAAAACTCGTTGTATTGTTTCATAATTAAAAATTCAATAACAAAATTTAGAATTTATCGTCTTTGCCCCTAGTTATGTCATCCAAAGTTCAACCCAGGTGCCCCGATTGAAAATGGTCATGCGGGTTATGTAAAGAGGATCATGCGATAAGGACATGTAAAAATTTCTCTCCACCAGTGCCGACGAGCGATATGACATAATCAAAATTAAGCAGTATTGCATAAACTGCCTCGCTCGGTCACATCTTCTCAAAGATTGTAAAAATGAATTCGGATGTCGAGTATGCACAAAACGTCATAATACTCTCTTACATGATGCCCCACAACTCAAAAAGTCACATGACCCAAAGCACCAATATCAACCCAGTTGCTACGTTAAAAAATCTGAGGTTAAAGCCAACTCAAGACCCATCTCAACCCATTCAACAATGACCCAAACAACACCAATTGAACCCGTAACATGCCCCAACTGCCACCGTACGAATCGCCTCCAAATAAAAGTCGGACAACTGGTCATCTGCAAGAGCTTTACTCACCCAGTCAATTAGCATTTCACGAATTGCAGGATCTACGGTGAAAAAGCTCAACCTGTCGTCAATTGATAAGAACGGAACTCGATTCGCTCAATTTCATGTGAAAGCTCGAAACAACCGTTCAAAATTTCATAAAAAGCTAATAGCTCTCATCACAGACGATTTACCCCGTAGACCCTATTCAACACCTATCAAGGACAATCCGTATGAAGAGTTTACCGAAGACACCCTTGCTGACATGGACCCTCGAGCCAACAGCCAAATTGAATTGGAACTGGGTGGCGACGTGTTCCCGCTTAAACGCCGTGACGGAGCTATTGAACTGGAAACTGGAAACGTCGTTGCTACGAAGATGGCTTTGGGTTACACCTTTGCGGGACCCACCAGTGTCTTACATTAATTTGCACCCACTTATGGGGGCCGGGATGTTCAGCACTGAAGGTTGGCCACCCCGGACCAACAGTATAATGTTCTTTGTTTTCTCATTCTCATATTCTTTTTTTTTTTTGTACAACATGTTATTTTCCTTTTTTATATAAAACTTTTACTCCCTCTAGTTTGAACTTTAACAGTGAACAGAAGCAAAAAAAAAAAAACCAAAAGGTCATAAAAACAGAACAGAAAGTTTAAAATTTTAATAAAACAAAAAATTGTATAAATTAAAAAACCTAACGTGAATATTTTGAAAACTTAAACAACAAGTGTAAATAAAAACAAAAAGGAATTAATTTAAATAAAACTTGAAGTTAACAAAATATAGAATACAAAATAAAACAATTTTTTTTATTGTAAAAACAAAAAAAATTTAAAAAGAGTGAACCGTGTTAAAGTTGAGGATTCAAAATTAAAGTTCAGCCCTCAACAAGAACAAAAAACGACTTATATTTTGTTGTTGGAAATTGTAAGTTATACTGTCAAAATAAGCTAATTGGCTTTTGTTTATTTTACAAAACAGCAAATTCGCTTTAAAACATGGCGGCGCCATACGTTGTCAACTAAAAATTTTCAAAACACACCAAAATTAAGAAAAATCGCTTAGTGTTGGACTAAATTTACAATATTTTTTATTGAAGATTTGCGTTATCTCGCTCGGCTCTTCGATAGATCCAGAATTTTAATCGAGAACCGAAGCGTATGTTGTGGAAAAGCAAACTGGACAATTACCTACTTGTTCACTGGCGAACTTTGTTCATTTTAATATGATTTACCTGATTTATCACACACTTATTTTAAATTTTTGCATATGGTGATGCTATTGGGTGCCGATATATATTCCCAGATCTTGTTCCCTGGTGTTAAAAAACAAAAACAATAGAAGAGGTGCCAAAGGCTTAATTTTTATCTCCAGCGGATATTTCTTGTGAGAATTTGTATCATCAAACCACTTACAGGAATGGATAACGATATATCGTTTAGTTGCTATTTTAATCGCCATTTCCTGTAGATTGTAGATTATAGGTGGTCCATCTCGAAGGTCAGCATTGTCTCAGTTTAACAGAACTGAATCACGATTGATAGAAGCAACCGAAGTCAAAATTCAATATAATCAACTGTAGTGTATTCATACATTTCATTTAATAATACATTCCTTTTAATAATGCATTCTTTCGTTTGTTAATACATTCTTTCATTTATAGACAAAATTATTTTCAAAACATAAACAAATATTATTAAGACAGCTCAGTACCAATATTGAATCATCGTACGTTGTCGCGGTCATAAATTCTTTTTGTGCAATTTGATATTATGAAATAAACAACAGTCAACGTTCGCTTACTTATGTTGACAAGACAAGTTCAACGTACATTTTTACAGTTATGCTGAACTAGCAAATTCTTGACTACACAGCAATACAAATTAATGACTCAAATTGTTCTGCTTGATACAATACTGTATGATTGCATGTAAGTTAATACTAAGTACTAGAATAAGTGATTGAGTGAACTTTTGTAAAGTCACTCAATATTAGGTTAAGTTTTATTCTCATAAGTAGTATTTAAGCAAATAAGTTTTGTAAATAAAATTAATCAATTATTATCCATCAAGCAACTCGCTAATGTTTTTCTTCAAAGAATTAAAACACTACATGGCGATCCTGCTCTAAACCGGATAGAACAGCAAATAAATTTGCTATAATCTGGTTATAAGAGCACCAGGAAAATAGACCCAGCATACATAGCTTATGCTTAGCTGGAATCTATTAAGAAATTTTTTTTTTAAATATCCTTTCCATATAAAGATAATTTTTTTTTAATGAACGAGACTTGGGAAGAAATCCTTGAAAATCTAAAGGAAGCCGAAGCACGCTGGGCTCGGTTATTGGAAGAAGGACGTACCAATGAGAAGCCGGAAATCCTCTACGCAGGACCAAAGCCTAAGAAGATAAAACCTCCACAGCAGAATGAAATAGCAGTGCCCATATTCCCGCTGCCGAACATAAAAAAAAATCAAGGGGAGGATTAATAAATAGAAAGAAGAAGGAACCTCAAGAAATACGTTTAACATCAATGGTTATATACTATATGATACCAAGGACCCTCGAGATAGAGCTTGTGGTGGTTCTGCCATTTTGATAAAAAATCGAGTCAAACACTACCTAATGTGTGATCATCGTGAGGATTATCTCCAAGCAACGAACATTTGTGTTGAAGAGCTGAATCGTAGCATTGTAATCTCATCTTTATACTCTCCACCTAGATTTTCAATATCAGAAAGCCAATATTGTGAATATTATAAATCACTAGGACCCTGTTTCCTGGCCGCTGGCGATTATAACGCTAAACATACCTTCTGGGGGTCACGACTAATAACACCAAAGGGTCGTGTTTTGTTTAATACAATCTCTAAAATGAATTTAAATGTTGTCGCGAGCGGCCAACCAACATATTGGCCTGCTGACCCGCAAAAAATTCCAGATGTCATCGATTTTGGCGTGGTTAAAAACATCCCCACAGAAACGATTCACGTTGAAGCTTCCCTAGAATTATCTTCCGACCACACACCTACAATTGTTACTATAATGAACCCCAATAGAATTGTATCTCCGACTGGTTACCTAGCGACGTCAGCCACACAAATAAATTGGTTAAAATATAACAAATATCTCAGTGCCCATTGCACAGAAAATATTCCGCTCAGTACACCGGAGTATGTAGATCGCTCTATTGATAATTTTGACAGTTTTCTGAAACTAGCTGTTCAACATTCCAATATTGCCCCCAAAAAAACAAAAACTATTAAAATATATTCCACAGATGTCGAGCGTCTCTTGTCTGAAAAAAGGAGGGCACGAAGAGAGTGGCAATTGCACAGATCTCCTCAACTTAAGAACTTGCTAAAAGAGTGTACAAAAAGATTAGGAAAGTTATTGCAGACTCAGAAAACGGCTTCTCTGGAAAAATATCTTAAGGAACTTGATGCAACTCCACAATCGGACTACTCATTATGGCGTGCAGCTAGAAACCTCAAAAGGCCAGTTGTCTCTAAACCACCATTAAGAAACTTGAATGGAAGTTGGGCAAGAAATGATGTTGAAAAAGGAAATCTGTTTGTAAGTCACTTGAAAAACGTATTTACACCTAATATATCTCACAATATTGCGGTCGATTTACCACCTGTTGCTGCTAGAGCAGCTATTCCCCTAAGATTTGAGATGAGAGAAATCGAAAAGGTTATATGTGACTTAAACACTAAGAAGGCACCTGGCATTGATAAGATCAGCAATAAAATGCTATTAGAGCTACCTCGCGTAGCAAAGAAAATTATTCTTTTTATTTTTAATGCTATTTTACGCCTTGAATACTTTCCTCAAAAATGGAAGGTTTCCTTAGTTACCATGATACCAAAGCCAGGTAAAGATCATACGAAAGTTGAGTCTTATAGGCCTATTAGCTTATTGTCAAATATGTCAAAGCTATTTGAGAAATTATTAGTTTCAAAATTAACACCGATTTTAAGTGAAAATAGATGTATTCCAAACCATCAATTCGGATTTAGAAGAAAACACAGCACAATTGAACAAACTCATCGAATAGTAAATGTCATAAGAAAAACATTTGAAGAAAAAAAATATTGCTCAGCACTCTTCATCGATGTTTCGCAAGCTTTTGACAAAGTCTGGCATGAAGGCTTATTACACAAATTGAAGCAAAATTTACCAGCAAACACACACAAACTGTTAGAAAGCTACTTAGTCGGTCGTCAATTTATTATTAAAGAAGGAAATTTCTTAAGTTCACCTCAGCCGATTGGCGCTGGAGTCCCACAGGGCAGCATCCTGGGCCCTCTATTATACTTAATTTATACTTCGGACATGCCAACAAACAACTACACCCAAACTTCAACATTTGCAGACGACACAGCTTTTCTAAGCGTCCACGAAAACCGTTATGAAGCATCTCGTTACCTACAGCATCATATATTTCAACTAGAAATATGGCTAAGACAATGGAGGATAATGGTCAATGAGCAAAAATGCGTACATATAACATTCACCCTGCGCCGGGAATCTTGCCCCCCTATTACAATCAATAATCAAATTATTCCTCAACATTCGCATGTAAAATATCTCGGTATACATCTGGATCGGCGATTAACGTGGAAATGCCATATAGAGGCAAAATTAACTCAAATGAAACTAAAAGCCATCCAAATTCATTGGCTTATTGGAAGAAATTCTGTTCTTAGACTCGATTGCAAGCTTCTACTTTACAACTCTATCTTAAAGCCTATCTGGTGCTACGGTATTCAACTATGGGGCACTGCCTCGGCCTCTAATATCGAAAAAATTCAAAGGCGCCAAAATAAACTTCTTCGTATAATCACAGCCGCCCCCTGGTATGTTAAAAACTCAAACATTCATAAGGATCTCAACGTGCCATTAGTAAAAACTATGATTACAAAATATGCAGTAAAATATTTAAAAAGACTTGAACAACACCCAAATCCTTTAGCTCGAAATATTTTAAATCATGGCGGCCACACTCGCTTAAGGAGAAGAGACACTGCAGCACTTACCCAACTAGATGAGAGATAAACACCTATATAAGTGAACAGAACCCGTGATGAAGAAAATTTTTGTCTGGCACTGGCAGGACATAAATAAAGTATTAGGTTAAGATTTGATAAATTATTGTTAGTTCATATTAAATATATGAAGATTCAATAAATAAATAACGAAAAGAAAAAAAAAAAAAAAAAAAAAAAAAACTTTTAAAAATAGCAAATTTAAAAATTGAACTGAAAGATCTAAAAATGAAAAAAAAAATAGAACGTAAATGTTTGAAAGCTTAAACCTTTTTATACTATCATTAATAGCAGCGTATATTTTGCTTAAAATAAGTAAAATAATATTAGCAGTAGTACTTACAGTGTCAACTTTGACAACCATAGCATATTCATTTGTACTATGGATAAAAATATATATAACTGATGTAATAGAATATGAATAGGAAAAATAAGCAGAATTGTTCAAAACCAAAGTGAAAATATTGTAAAGATAAAAGAATTTTTTTTTTTCTACCAAAATTTATATGTAAAATCCAAACTTTAATATAATTAAAATAAAATAAAAACAATTGAAAAAAAAAAAAAAAAAAACATTAAATGTATAGAAGAAATAAAATTAAACCAAAAAACCCGGTAAACTGGGATTATCAAGAACCTGCTGAGCTAAGTGCAGAAAAGAAAGTAAAATTACTAACAGAAATTTGGAAGAGAATAGGTATAGAAGGAACTCCGACAATAGAAGATTGGTATAATATGAACAAGACTCTTTTGGAAATGAAACTCAGTATAAAGTGGGCAGATAAGCATTATAAGAGCACTTTTGATAAATAAAAATGAAAAAATTTTGTGTTACGCTGTTAGTATTAGGATTAGTTGTCACATTGATAGGTTTTTGGATTAAAGTTAGCATTGTTAGTGCAATAGAACGAAATGTACAAGAAATTCAAAATTTTATAGGAAGACAAATAGAAAGAATTTTCTCAATAAAAAATATACTACCGTTCTAAGTTTAAAATAACTAATGAATGTTTTAAAAGAATTGTACAATAGGTATATAGGCTGGATAGTTATATTTGTAATCTTAGCCCCTATAATCGTAGTTTTGGATATGAAAATATTAAAATTTGTGAAATTAGTCATAAGAGATTTTTCTAAATGGAATTCATAGAGCAACTGAATCAGATTATAATTAATGCAAGAAAATCAATAGGAAGACCCTATACTGCAGATACTATTAATGAAAAAAAGCTAGAGATAGAGAAAATTGAAAAAGATTTAAATATCAACATAAAGGATTCAGAGGATAAAGGAATAGTAGATGAATTTAGAAAATTAAAAGAAGAAGCACTCAATTTATTAAAAAAACATTTAGATAGGAAATCTTTAATACAGAAAAGACAAGTCATAGTCATGGCATCCTTAGATTTAAATGAGCTTTCAAGTATCACAAAGTTAATACCAATATTTTCGGGTAAAACTAACGAACTGCAAACATTTTTATCAAATTTGGAAATGGTATTTGCATCTATTTCATCAGATAAGCATATTTCTTTTTTCAATTTTGTTTTCAAATCAAGATTGGGATTAAATGTACAAAACCGAATTAAACAAATACAGGTACCTACAACCATAGAAGAACTAAATAGAATTTTGAAAACAACATATAAATCATTAAAGACCTCAAACACTTTGCTAAATGAAATAACACGGATATCACAAAAGGATAACAACATATTGGGTTTTGCTGCAAAAATAGAGAAACTCATTACAGAATTAAACGAGGTGCAGGTATTAGAACAAGGTGAATCTAGTAGGAGCACTATAGTAAGCACAAACAATAAAATAGCTTTCAATGCATTTTTGAATGGGTAAACTGACAAACAATTAATATCTACTATCTACGCAAGCCAAGTAACGACATTTTCTGAAGCTTTGAAAATTGCCGAAAGCGCTTCATCTCGTGTAGAACAACAACGGATACTACATTACAAAACACAACAGAATCAAAATTCGTTAAACAGAAACTGTAGAAAATGTGGAGGAAACCATAATGGTAAATGCCCCGCAGATGGAAATAAATGTCATAATTGTGGAAAATTCAACCATTTTGCAACAATGTGTTTGACCAAAACACCAGGCTACAACAACAGAAATTATAACAACAACGGTAATTATAATAACAGAAATCATAACAACAACAGTAACAATGGTAACTAAATTTTAACAACAGCAATAACAGAGGTAATAACAATAACAGAAATCATAATAACAGAGGCAATAACAACAACCAAAGAAGCCAAAACACAAACAACAGAAGTTATAATATAAATCACATGGAAGATCATGGAAACTTCCAAATCCCGGAGTCAACCCGCACAGAGACTCCATTGGGAATGAACTAGACACGAAAAGAATTTATAGCATATCATCTTACCTCAGAAATTATGTAAATTTACATATCGCTGGCGTTAAGAACAGCCTTACGTTTTTGATTGATACAGGAGCGGATGTCTCGCTGTGCAAAGAACAATTTTTAGAAAGTTATGAGGAAAATCAAGATGATTATTGCAACTTAACAGGAATCACAGAAAATGTAATTAAATCACTGGGTTCCACAAAAATAAAGATTAAAATAAATAACGATGTAATTAGTCAAAAAATACAATTAGTAGAAAGTAAATTTCCAATAAAGACAGATGGAATTCTTGGCAGAGATTTTTTTAATAAGATATAAATGCAATATTGACTATGACAAGTATGTGCTAACATTTAACATCAACAACGAAACAGTAATTATCCCGATACATGACAGTACTTACAAAATAAATGAAATTAGAATACCACAAAGAAGTGAAATAGTTTTACCATTCACAATTGATTTAAAAGAAGATGCCGGAGTATTTTTGGCAAATGTAATAGTACCCAAGTATGGAAATCAACATATAAAATTATTAAACGTTACCGATAAAATAGTAATCATAGAGAATCTGAAGATAGAAACCGTCCCATTAAAATATTACGATATATGTACCATTAATGAAAAGGAGAGTGACGAACAAAGTTCAAACAGTCGTTTTACAAAACTTTTAAATACACTTAATCTGGATGAAGTAAACGATGAGAACAAGAAGCAACTAATAAATATATTAAAGGAATATCAGTCAATATTCCATACTTAAGACGAATACTTAGGTATCAATAATTTTTATAAACAGATAATAAAATTGAACGACAGTAGTCCTGTATATATAAAAAATTATAGATTACCACAAACTCAGACAGCAGAAATAAATTCGCAAGTGAAGAAACTCTTGGAAAGCAACATTATTGAACCATCTTTAAGCCCATATAACGCACCACTGCTGCTAGTTCCAAAAAAAGGACAAAAAGATTTAAAGAAATGGAGATTAGTTGTCGATTTTAGAAAATTGAACGACAAAGTTGTAAACGACAAATTTCCTTTATCTCGTCTAGATGACATTTTGGATAAATTAGGAAGAGCAAAATACTTTTCAACATTAGATATGCCAAGTTCATTTCACCAAATTGAACTTGATCAAAAATCTCGCCCGTATACAGCTTTTTCCACACCTGATGGGCATTATCAATATACAAGATTACCATTTGGTCTGAAAATATCTTCCAACAGCTTTCAGCGAATGCTAACAATAGCTTTATCTGGGTTGGAATCCGAATCTTTTATATACGTAGACGATATAATAGTATTCGGATGCAGTCTAAAACATCATAACGAAAGTCTTGTAAAGGTATTTGAAAGGTTAAGAAAATACAATTTGAAACTTAATGCTAAAAAATGTTGTTTTTTGAAACCAGAGGTAATATATCTAGGACATTTAATAACTTCAGAAGGAATTAAGCCAGATCCAGAAAAATTTTATGCTATAACTAAATATCCCGTACCCAAGAATGCTGACGATAAGATTTGTGGCATTTTGTAATTATTACAGACGATTTATTGAGAATTTTGCTGATATAGCGAATTGTTTAAACAAATTATTGAAAAAAGGTCAAAAATTCGAATGGACTGAAAGATGTCAAAGAGCATTCGATACTCTAAAAAATAAACTTATTAGTCCACCTATTTTGCAGTATCCAAATTTCGAAAAACCGTTCGTCCTAACAACGGATGCATCAGAATTTGCTTTAGGCGCTATATTATCGCAAGGAGAAATTGGTGAGGATAAACCAATATTATTCGCAAGTCGCTCACTTAACAAATACGAAAGGAATAAATCGGTATTCGAAAAAGAATTACTGGGAATCTATTGGGGTATACAATTTTTTAGACCTTATTTATACGGCAGAAAATTTATCGTAGTAACAGACCACCGTCCATTAATTGCATTATTCTCACACAAAAACCCAAGCTCAAAATTAACCAGAATCCGATTGGAACTATCTGATTATGATTTCCAAATAGTTTATAAAAAAGGAAAAAATAATACTAACGCAGACGCACTGTCAAGAATACAAATAGACTCAGATATATTAAAAACAATGGTACCTCAAACAATTGACGAAAATATAAAGAAAACGCTGGTGATCACAAGAAATATGAAAAAGAAAATGTTACAAAATGAAGAAATACAAAATGAGGAAATGAGGAAAATAAAAAGAAAAACAAACAGAGAAGAAATCGATCCAAAGAAAATGGTAATATAAATCCTGAAGAGTCTGATCAACTCAAAATATGGGATTGTACATCCATAAAAGATATAAAACTTGTAAGAAAGTTAAAATTTATATTAGAAAAGTCGACCAAAGAATTCGTAGTGGAAAACAATCATGCATTAAATCAAACGGCCGTCAGATGTAGCGATAATCATTATTATTTAGATAATATGTTGGAGAAACTACCTTCTGTTTTAAGCAGATTGAATTGTGTAAAGTTCGCACTAGAAAAAAGTGACGAGATATTTAAGAAAATAAAAATAGAAAGATTGAAAGAAATCATAAATAAAGGTAAAGAAAAAGACGTCAGAATTCTACTGTATAAAAATACTCAAAGAATTAAAAATGAAAATAAAAAACATGAATTAATTAAATTGTATCACAGCACACCATGCGGAGGACATTTTGGAGTTAGAAAAACTTTAATAAAATTAAAACAGAAATACATATGGAAGAATATGTTCAAAATGGTAAAAAATTATGTATTAAAATGTGACCTTTGTCAAAGAAATAAACAGGTGAGACACACCAAGGAACCATTATGTATCACAGACACACCAAAGGATAGTTTTTCTACTATAGTCATAGATACAGTTGGACCTCTACGACCATCAGGAAACTACCGGTTTATACTAACTATACAATGTGAACTAACCAAATACATAAAAGCCGCACCAATGGAAACCAAGGAAGCAAAGTCCATAGCAAAATGCTTAACAGAAAACTTGATAATAAAATATGGTATATTTAAAACACTAAAATCAGATAGAGGAACAGAATTTGCAAACGAGTTGCTTAAGGAGATATGTAGTCTGTTCAAAATAGAACAAAAATTATCAACACCATACCATCATGAAACTCTTGGTACCGTGGAAAGATACCACAGAGTTCTGAATGAATATTTCCTATCATTTGTAAAGGATGATAATTGGAAAGAGTGGATTCCTTACTATGCATTCGCATACAACGTAACACCCCATGTAGACACAGAGTACTCACCTTTTGAGCTAGTTTTCGGAAAATTACCAAGTTTGCCAGGGGATGAAGTCATGAATCATCCAATGGTTTACAATTTAGAAAACTATGCTAATGAATTAAAGACAAGGTTAAAGCATTCTTTAGAAAATGCTAGAAAGTTAATAGAAATAACAAAAAAAAAAAAATAGAAGTATAGAATCGTACAATAAAATGAATAGGATAGATTTTAGTATAGGAGATTTAGTGTTAGTAAAATTAGAAAATAGAAGAAAAAATGAAGCACCATATATTGGTCCTTATGAAATAATAAATATAGATAATGTAAATGTAGAAGTAAGAATTAATGGAAAAACCAAAATTGTACATAAAAATTTATTAAAAAAATATGTAACATAAAAAATGTTTCATTGTAATACTTAATAAAACAAAAAAAAAAAAAAAAATACTAGGACATAGCAATTACAAAAAAAAAATTTAATAAAACATATAAGTATTGTACCACGCAGACAGCACATTAAATACACATAAAATTAAAATTTTAGAATTTCAAACAAAATTGTAAAATTTTAACTGAAAGATTGGGGGTGTAGTGTATTCATACATTTCATTTAATAATACATTCCTTTTAATAATGCATTCTTTCGTTTGTTAATACATTCTTTCATTTATAGACAAAATTATTTTCAAAACATTAACAAATATTATTAAGACAGGTCAGTACCAATATTGAATCATCGTACGTTGTCGCGATCATAAATTCTTTTTGTGCAATTTGATATTATGAAATAAACAACAGTCAACGTTAGCTTACTTATGTTGACAAGACAAGTTCAACGTACATTTTTACAGTTATGCTGAACTAGCAAATTCTTGACTACACAGCAATACAAATTAATGACTCAAATTGTTCTGCTTGATACAATACTGTATGATTGCATGTAAGTTAATACTAAGTACTAGAATAAGTGATTGAGTGAACTTTTGTAAAGCCACTCAATATTAGGTTAAGTTTTATTCTCATAAGTAGTATTTAAGCAAATAAGTTTTGTAAATAAAATTAATCAATTATTATCCATCAAGCAACTCGCTAATGTTTTTCTTCAAAGAATTAAAACACTACACAACGTCGTAATGAGTACTTGACATTGGAACATATGGTCTAAGTCAGTCCAGTTTTGTCTTATTCGCCGATTACAAATTACTACTTACCCCACCACGCAGTTTTGAAACCCGACAATTTAACGAATAAACTTCGTGCTGCTTTAACGCTTCAAACCCATCCGCTAATGGAGTAAGTTTAAATAACATTTTGCATACTGGGCCGGCTTTGCAAACAGATTTAACTGCTTTAGTTCTTTGATGGTGACTTTTACAGTCAGTTTTTTATGTTGACATTGAGAAGATAAACCGGTAAATTTTTATAAGATCAGACCAAACGTGGTTTCAACGAATATTGTTTCGCACAGAACCCGGAGCATTGAGTATTATGAGTTAACACAGTCAGTTTTGGTGTAAACTGCGTCCCATACTTAACGATACGAACATTGCATCAGCTTGCTCGTGGTTGCGAACTTCTGTACCCAAATGCGTCTGAAATATTACGCAATCAGATGGATGCTGACGACGCACAGTGGCGCCATTTGAGTTTTTTCGTTGCAAAAATCATATCTTTTGCACCGAATAAGCTAATTGAACATTTTAAACAGCATATGATAGATAACTGTTCAGCCTATGAAAAGAGCGTTTGGAAAGGGTGCTACGCTTTGTAGGGGCCTACTTATGGGTTATCAAAGTTAAAATTAGTAGAAAAATCAATTTTATGGTAACTAAAAAAAATTATTTTTACATTTTTAGATTGTTTTTATTTTTTTTCTTAAGGGTTTTATGTTTTAAATTATTACCCAACAAATTAAAAAAAAAATTATTTTTTTTTTTAAATTTATTTATTCAATTTTCTGTAAAATATTCATCACAATTCGTAAGAGAAGGTATATCTAAAAGACTAACCATTTCTAAACTATAATTATTTTGTAACTCTATTCGTGACTTCACATGCCGCAGGGAAGAAATAAGTGGATCGGAAGATGCTGCCAACATGTTGAAGAGGTCCTCATTTTGCCTTACCCTTGATGCTTTGAATGTGTTCTGCAATCTATATTTTTTATAAAATTTGTTAAGAGACTCCTGTGCTTCTTCAGAAAGCTCTCCAATTGGCAAAGACTGGTACTCAATTATATCTTTGCCATGCGCCAATATTTTATGGACGGTCGGGGTCAACTTCTTCTGTGGATACATTTCTGCTAAAAGAGATGCAGTTTTCGACGCATATTCTCCATATTTTGTAGAATTGACATTTTCTTTGCAGTTTAAAACATCCAAGATCGTTCCAATCTTTTCACGATTTGATTGTCAATTCCAATGATTCTAGTTACTGCCTCATCATTTTAAAAAAATCTCCTAGAAGTGTTTCCATCGTTTGAGTTACCGTATCCGTGCTTGGGACAGTCTACTTTTAGTCCAACTTGTTTAAAAAAAGCATCCTGTATTTGCTTCTTTGTGATCTTTTCCTTATCCTTTATTGATGTATTTTCATCGAAGTTTTCCTCCTCTTGTGGTAGGGTATATGCCAGTTTTAGCAAGAATTCCATACACCTTATCCTTGCGTGCAATGGTGACATTCCATATTCGTAATTCTCCTCATTTGTAGAATCGTTTAAATTACCAAAGTTCTTCTGACAAATAATAATAAAAAATCGATAAAAAAAAATATAAAAATAAAACGAAAAAAGGGGTTTAAATAGGTTTTTGCTAAATGTTTACCTCCAATATAATTCTGTCTTTATATATGTATATGATAACTAATTGAAATATGTTATAATTAAGCAGAAAAAGATACTAATCTTAAACTCTTTACAACTAATTATATAAAATTGAGATGTAACATATTGTATATGAAATAAATTGAATTGAATTGAAAAAAGTTCTTCTGACTCTTTTTGCAAATCGGGCATGACATTGTTGAGGTTGTTCCTGTCAGTTCGCTTACGACTTTTCCGTCAACCATGGTCAAGTGGAACTCGTAATTGCATTCAATATATTTTCCTTCTCCAATTTGCAGCTTTGTAGGCTTAATCTTGCTTATTTGTTCTTCAATGTCCTTCACCGTAGTCCTTATGAGTTCTGCCGATTCCCTTGCAAACTGAAACATTATTGGTCGGCAATAATGCACTGATGACGGACGTGGATTTTTCCAGTGTAGGGAATCATCCGATTTTAGCCGCAAAGGAACAACAGATGCCATAAACATATATCCGTCCGATATTGTAGCGTCAGCGGAAGATATCCTTTGCTTATAAACGCTTTGTCCGGATGATCCATCGCAGCCCCATTTGCTGATCAATGTCAACTTCTCAGGAAGAATTTTCACCTCATTTTCAGGAAGACTCTCCAACAACCGTTTTGCTGTATGGCCCATGAGATCCTGCAGATTGGCTTTCGCAGAGACTTCCGTAAACTCCGTATGCAGTGGTCGTGAATTTATTTTGGCTTGCGTAATATGCTTGTATCCGGGTAAAACGTCAGCGCCGTGTCGCGTTAAAGATGCCCGCAGTTTCTCATATTTCTCTTTGGAAAGTTCTAAGTCCATAAACAAGGCCAAGGCTTCTTCGGAACCATACTTTTTAATGTGTGCGTTTGTGGGCGTGGGAATGCTTTCCTTAATCCTTTTTAGTCGCAGTGGGCTTGCATCAGCAACAGATTTGGTTATCTGCGACCTAACTCTTTCACTATCCTTTGTATATTTAATAGACAGCGCGTCCGATAAATGCTTCGTGGTCAAGTCATTGGTGGCATCGGCAAGTTTCCTCTTTCTTGTGAAAATTGAACACTCCTCAATACTTTTTTTTGGCCTTCCTTTTGATTCTCTGGTTGATGTGGTGGGTTTATCTACTGCTAATATATCCAGGATGGTGTCTTCATTAAGCCAGTCCTTGTATTTGGAGTTGAAGTTCTGAATGGTTCGATTAGATTTCACCCATTTTGCCTTAATATTTGCATATATCAGATAAAAATTATCTTTTATAATTTCGCTTCTCTCAATATTTCCGTATAAGCTATCAAGTTCTTCTAAAGCAGCTTCCGTGAAAAACTTTGGTGTGGTTGACTTTCTAAACAGTTCAAATAATTTTAAATTGTTCAACGCCATGTTTTCAGTACTTAAATTGTTTAATGGTTTCAGTAATTGTTGTGCCAACTTTCAGTCGTAGACTAATCCAGGCGTTATGCTTATTTTGCAATATATAGGCTTATGCTACCATGCCTAAAAATTTACCTATTCCCTGCATACATATGGATTTAGGCTGAATAATGCAATTTTGATATTATGCACGTGTCCAAATAAGATTTGTGCCTACCTGTAGGGACCATAAGTCAATATTGTTTCTGACCATTTGTACGCCAAAGTATTGTTTATGTGAGGTACGTACCTGCTAATTTCAATTAGTAGTTTTTTTCAAACTATTAGATCAAACTACTGTCAGTCAAAACATATAAGGGATGGACGCCATACAATTTCTGCAACCATGTCTTTTTAACCTTTTTTACCTCTAGAAGCCAAACGGGCACGTACGGGCAGATAAAACCTTTTGAATTATGTAAAGAAATAATCAAAGAACAGGTTTTGCAAATATGGCAAATATAGAAAAATATAGATTTTTTTAATTTTCCGTCAAAGTTGAAAAATGGTGAAAAAACGGATAGTTTTTAAATAGTGATTTACCAGGTGAAACACAAAGCAAACAGTTAATTTTTTTTTATCATTATACATTTAATAAATACATCAATCAATACAAACAAAAAATAAAGCGATTCGTTACCTATTTTTCTTGATATTACACCTGAAATCGCAACAAATTGACTAAAAATTGTGTGTTTTTTTGAAAACCGAAAGTCGGTCAACTTTGAACGGTTATATCTTCTAAACTAAAAATGTGATATTATTAAGAGTGGCATATTTGAAATCGTTGAAAAGTTTCCTATAACATGGGTTTATTCAAAACTTCGTCGGCACTCATGGACATTTTGATTTTTGCAACCTCGCTTGCTCTACGGGCGCCACTGTGCGACGTTCTAACTGGCTAACATTCTGTTGAAGAAGTTGTGCGTAATCGCGATGAACTTACACACGC
Organism: Pollenia amentaria; assembly: GCA_943735925.1. Classification (NCBI taxonomy): domain Eukaryota; kingdom Metazoa; phylum Arthropoda; class Insecta; order Diptera; family Polleniidae; genus Pollenia; species Pollenia amentaria. Next base: position 98,709,631 of record OX031007.1, read on the forward strand.
TTTAAGTTCCGCAGGATTTTCTCTTCGAAAACGGACCGCTAATAATAAGAGTATCATTGAGAACATTCCCCCGAACACCTATTAGATTCCGATTGTTTAAAATTATCAGATACTAGTTTTACTAAATCTCTTCATCCCGCTCCAGCGGCCGATTTTTCTGTCGTCACATAACGTTCTGTCTTGTCTCAAAAAGCTAAACTATTTAACCCCGTTGGGTGGCTGGCAACTAAAGTTATTGTTGCAAAGATTATTATGCAACAAAATTGGAAAGACAGGACTGAATGGGACTAATGTTTGAAACCCATGACGTTAAATAGGTGTCGTGCATTTTCAGATGATAACCCCAATATCGAAAAGATTAACATACCCAGGTGAGTTAATTTTAACCCGCAGCGTGAAGTTCAACTTCATTCCTTTTGTGATACTTCTAAGAAAGCATATGCTATCACGCAAAACTGGTGCATTCACTTCGTGAGGAACTGAATCTTACCATGTCGGAAGTCTTCTAGAGGACAGCTTCGACTATCGTTTTGTCCTGACATCAAAAATCCCCGTGCCACTGGCCGACTTTCGTAGCAAATCTAGTTTCGCTTGTTTTGAACAAGGTTGGTATAGGTTATTGGAATCATGTAGATTTGCACAATAACCCGGCTGATGTATCTAGTCGTGGTATAACTGCAAATAAGCTGGCTACCTTTGATCTTTGAGTAAGTCGTATGCTCCAGAATGGAATTTTGGGTCTCAAAACTAGAGAACTTAGTTCGCACTGTTATTATGAACTGTAAAATTTGTACCTTGTATAAGAAAAGACAGAGCCAACGGATTATGGCTACCTTACCCCCTGAAAGGACAATTCAATAGCGCTCTTTTACCCATACTGGACTTGATTTTGCGGGTCCTTTTGCAATCAAATCCTATATTGGTCGTAAATATCGAATTACTAAGGGGTACGTCTTAGTACCCAATAAGTATAATTCCAGTCCTGTTTTTCATTTCCAAGCCTTGAATTATACTTGCATTGCATTGAAATTCAATAGCATACTCCAACGAAATGGATACTGGAATTCCAGTCGAACATACCAGTGTAAATACAGTTAAGCTTTGAATTACGGTTTAGTTCCATACTCAAACACGCAATAATTATACTTGTATTTAAGTGTTATGGCCAAGTTTAAAACCAGCATATAATACTTATATAAATCGAGCCTGCAATTCCAATGGAAAACAAATTAAAAATACAAAATTTGTTGTTTTCGTCTTTTCTCTTAAATTATTAAAAGAAATATCTATTTATAATAAATTGAAAAAAATTAACGAATTAAATATGTTTAAAAGAATTTTAGTAGGTATACACATACAAATTAAATGAGTTTCTATGTGTATAGGTAATACGTTAATACCCTGTCGGAAAATGAGTTAGCTTAAAGTTAACTCATGGTTAATCAGAAGTTAGTCACAGGTGACTCACAAGCTAACTCATTTACATGTTTACAGCTATTCAGTTTTTGCACGCAATGTCCGCAGTACGAGTCAGTACTCACTCACACTGCATAACATACAATATGTTGACTTTAATAAAAGAATAAAAAAAAAAATTACGTATTTTTGCTTTATTTATTTTTTAAAGAGATACAGAGAATATTACACATATGTTTTCTTTCACTTTTGTTGCATTGCCCCTTTGTCTACAGAAAAACTCTCAATTATAAGACACCAGCAGCATGCCCGATATGATTTTCATAATAATTTTACTTTGAAAATGAGATGTATTTAACTAAATAATATTAACAAATAGAATATGGAAACTTTTGCTTATTATTTAACTTTGAAAAAGTACCCAAAACAAGCAAAAAGTTTTTTACCAAAGCCCACTGCATCAGCTTTGAGTTAGCCAAACGCTAGTCGAATACTTATCGAGAAGAAGTCAGTTGTACAGAACACAACTGACTCAAATCTGTACCAATTATGAGTTAGTTTACAAGTCAGTTGTAAATAAGTTAGCTAAAAGTCAACTAAATGTTGAGCTAGCTAATAATAATCCGACAGGGTAGTTAACATCAAATAAGTTGAAATATTTTATATCTTGAGACTTCTTTACACATCTATTTTTGGTTTGCTGAATATGCAAGATAACCGCCTTTTCAAATTCAGATTCACAACGATCAGGCAATATTTGAGTATATGCCACTAAAATAATTGTGTTTGTTCATAGAAAAATATAATTTTTAAAGTTTTCGATATTTAACGTACATTTAACTGCAAGCATGGTTGAAAATAATTTTAATGCCATTTTCGTCGGAGATCCTTTTCATCGAAACTCTTTAGTTTAAAATAGTGAAATTTTTTTGAAAATTTATTTGTAGGATAGAAATTTTCTTAAATGTTTCCCTAGACCTACGCTTTAGGTTGATAGGTTGAACGGTATTATATATTAGTAACTTTTTCAATTAGAAAATACTTCAATAAGGAAATTCTAAATTTGAAAGTACATATATTAAAATGTAACTTACCAAATTGGAAAAACTTTCTTCGGAATCTTGAATGAGCTTCTCAAATCTTAAAAATTTATCCTTTTTTAAAAAGAAGCCTTTGGTAAAATTGATGTAGAATTTGCAGAACGCATGCTACATGATGCTTGATTTTTTTTGGAAATAATTAAAGTTCCTCAAACAGCCTTTCAAATAGATTCTTTATCAATCGATTGGTGTTTTCAAATTTTAGCATTAATTCTTGAAAAGGTTCAGATTATTTTTGAATCGTTGAGGAGTTAATGGCTTAGTAAAAATATCGGCTCGTTGTAGATCAGTCTTAACATATTTTATTTCGAGGCTTTTATTGTTCTGAAGCTCTCTGATGAATTGCAATCTGATGTCAATGTGTTTTGTGCTGTGATGTAATTCTGGATTGGCAATAAGTCGAATTGCTCCTTGGTTATCCACATTTAAAATTATTGGCCTTTTTTGATTATAGCCAACATCGGCCAATAGTTGTTGCAGCAAAATCGCCATGCACTCTGCTACGGTTGTCGATAACGCAACTGTTTTTTGTCGGTGACTTCTCCAAGTTATTGCGCTGTTATTGATCAAAAATACGTAGCCTGCTGTAGATCTTCTTGTGTCTATATCACGAGCAAAATCGGCATCTGTATATCCCTCAAATTTAAAATTTTTTTTTTAATTTATATACAATACAATAGTCTAATGTAGCTTTTAGATATCGAAAAATTCGTTTTAAAGCCATAACATGACTATTTTTTGGACTCTCGGTAAATTTGCTCACTTCTCCTAGGCAATGTCGGGTCTGGACACAATTGCAGCGAAAATAAGGGAACCAACAGCTTGTCTAAATGGAAATTTTTCTTCACAGTCTCCACTTGATTTTGACAAATATATGTTGGAGGTTGCATTGTTCATATTGTATCTGTTTATAATTTTCCTTATGTATAATTGTTGATATATTTTAACGCTTTTGTTTAACCAACATAATAATTATGTTCACCATATGTAATACGAAAGTTTGTTGATAGTTTATCAATAAACATATCAATTGCTGGTTTGCTGGGAGATATTATTAAACCATCATCAACGTATAATCGAATTTTTTTTGAATCAGTTTAAATTTGTTGGTGGCTATCTATATAAATCAACGATCATCACGCAATGCCCCCAGGGACCGAGCACTTTTCGGGATTTTCACACACACAACCCGAATGTTACCGAAACTCACTTCAAAGATTGTAAAAAACTATAATTTCATTCAGTTGTATGCTAGCTTTCAAACAAGCAGGTCGCCGTCGCTTTTGTTATTTAAAAACAAAAACAAAACACATAGTAAATATCTCAACTGAGTACTTTTATTTATCTCTCTTTTGCAGAATTTCCAATATTTTCAGTACACTTTAAATATTTTTCTACTATTGCATGTGTTTATTAAAATGTGGAAAATAGAGTGGGGAAAAAGTTTTAATTTTCATCTAATATTTTGAATAAAGCTGCATACAAATTAAAAAAAAATAAAATGAAATAAGTGCATACATGCAGTTATATAACAAAAAATATGTTTAATACACAAAAAATTTGTTTTCGACATGTTTATCTAGAAATTTCTTTCAGTGCACCCAAAATACACTCACCACTACAAACACATTTTCAACTGCCTCTCTTTGTGATTACCTCTGGTATAGACGATTCCATTGGAATGTTTTTTCTCTTTCTACTGATTTCAGTAGTGCAATTATTGTTGTAAATATTACATTTTTATTGTTTTCTGAGTTTTGAGCACTTTGCTCAGTCATTAAGTCTTTCACTCAACCAAAAATTTACCAAAATAAGGTTGAATGGGGTGTATAGTTGAAGAAAAGTAGATTATTATACAGCCAACGAAAAAATTAATCAAGACTACGGTTGCTTTTTGTATATTTTGTAAATTAGTAATTTTGAAGAAATTTCTTTAAATTGATTATTGTGTTTCGTTATTTAACGGGATGTTAATATGAAGAAATTTTAGTAAATTTGAATAAAGAAATTAGTCAAATTTACTCATTATTTAAGTAATTTCTGATTCATATTGAAGATTATTATTCAATTTAACTAATTAATTTAGTCAATTTTAATAAATTTTTTATTAGTATTGAAGAAATCTTATTCAATTTAAGTCCTAAGTTTAGTTAATTTGAATAGTACTTTTATTTATATTGAAGAATTATTCTTTAATGTTACTACTTCATTTTACGCAAATATCAAACCCCAGTAGGAACTACATTTATTATTCTATGTAGGCATTTAACACAAATTTTTGTAATAAATACATTCAATAATTCTATATGTGATTACAAAATATTACTTTGTGTACATTAACATATTTATATTGCCTTAAAAATCTGTTAAGTTAAACAATATAGTACATAGTTAATAACGTGAGAGATAATATTAATACGTATATTAAAAAACGTCACCAAAATTCGCTGTAACACTAACAAAATGTTTTGTTGAAAAAATATGTAAACATATAATGTTCATGTATAGTATATTTACAAAAGTTTATATACCACATGCATATACAAAACATAATCAATTGTTTAATAAAACAATGATTTTTTTATTTAAAATCCATTTAGATCAACTAATCATTATTTTACTTATTTAAAATCTCGATTAATTGATTTTTCATAGTTTTTAATAATGTATATTTTAAATAACTAAATAATTTAATTTTATATATTTTGTACAAAAAACCTAAAATTACTTATTTCACAAAACAAATTAACATTTTTTACAAAATATGTAATTCTAATAAAGGCAATTTCATGCAAATGTTAACATATGTATAATTTAGAATTGTAACTTATATTTTACTCTTATAATTCAAACAGTTATAAAAAATGTATATTCTCAAATTTGTATTTTACGTGCATACATATGTGTATATGTACGAGTATATAACTTAACATAAACACAAATTCGTTTGTTTTTATTAAAATTAAATATATATGAAATGGAATTTAAATTGTCAATTAACTGCCTATTCATCGATTTCGAAAGTTAACGTTTGCATAGAACATTACATTAAAAACAAAAACATATTTTAAAATTTTGTAGTTGTTTTTAATGTAATTTTCTATGCGAACGTTAACGTTTGAAACCGACGAAGAGGCAATAAATTGCCCTACAAAATAATTTCAAATTTGAAATAAGGGAATTTATTTGGGGACTGCTGTAGTCAGTTTTTGTTGTAATATTATAAAATTGCTTCTGAATAAAGGACCAAACTAAAATAGATTCCTTTGGATACTCTAAGTTAAATACGAAAAATATTTTAAAGCAAGTATCTATAGCATTTAACGCAGAATTCATGATATATTTTATGCCTTCATAATAAATTAAAATTTCTTTTAGTTCTAAAATTGAAACCGATATTAATATTAAAGGCTGAATTTTACTTTTACTTTCATATGTTTTTAATAACTTGCTCGCAATCAGCGACCGAGCTTCCATCAATAATAAACCTTCTCTGTGAATCTCGTATAGAAAAGCGTGTACATAATTTTTTTCCGTTGTCAACATTAAAGAGTTTTGTTGATGGTACCAAAATACTTTGCAGAAGTTGAAATATGCCAACGCAACGACCATCTGAAATGATTAAAATATTGAGATAATACAATTTTGAAATAAATAATGTATAAGAAATAAGATAAAACATACTTTAGCTTAAGCTTTCCATTTTCGACATAGTTTGAAATAAAACTTTGCTCGATGGGTCTTTGATAAGATCTTCAAAGACGTAGCCGATTTTTGAACAAAAATTCTGAAAATTTAGATGCAGGCTCTCTGCTTTTGGGTACAAATGTTTGAAATCTATGCCAATCTGCAAAAATATACATATTAGTTTAGTACAGTATAAGTCAAAACCTAAACCTACCAGCTTGAAACCCAATGGCTTTTTATACTGCGGCCATTTACTTATGATATCATGTGTACTTTTAAAGTAAATATTTCGTTCATCCGATGGTTTTTGGTTGCAGCCCAATGTCTTTCAATTTCCGCCCACGAGCAGTTGTCCATTAGAATTACTTCGATGTCATTTTCAATATTGTCTTGAGGACCTATATGTACAAATCTTTAATAAATACATAGGCGTCACAATGGACCATAATGGTCTCCGAGTGAATGTGTGAAGATTGGCTTCACACTGGCCTTTATACATTTCCTAATATATGCACATACATATATTAAATAAATATTGTATTTCTTACCCAGGCTTAAAACTTTTTTATTATTTGTAGTTTTATGGGAGTATGGCCTTTTTTGGAGAACACCATTATGTTTAAGTTTACGAACTGTATTGAAATATTTATCATACAGTTTGCCTTGGGGTTTCCTTCGATAGAACAAAACTTTTTTTCACATATAAAACACTTCATTCTCACAAATTTTTTTAAATTCTTACGCTTGTTATTTTATTTGTTTCACTTATTATTTTTTCTTCACTTATCCAGAAGCGTGTTTTATAAAGTAATGCGTTTTTTATTTTCCTTCTCCAAAACTTAAAAAAATTCTTCAGTTCTACATGTCTTTATTCATATTTACTAAATCAAATTAGTTAGTTTGAAGATGTTTCTTCAATTCTACCGGTTTTAAGCCAGGTTCCAAAATGTTATTTAGTTAAATTTTACGAAATTTCTTCAATTTAACTGGCCTTTTTTGAAATAATTTTGCCATTAGTCAGTATGAAGAATTTTCTTCATATTTACTAAAATAAATTACTATACTAAAACTTTAACGAAATGGTATTTAACTTATAGTGCATTTACACCTACACCATAAACAGGTTATAAGTTGTTTATGATGATAAACTAGTTTAAGAAACTTGTTTATCCATACAAATTATAAACACGTTTGTAACTAGCTTTTGAGATAAACTAGTTGCAAACAACCAGTTTTTGTTAATGCAACTCTGTTCTTTTCAAATTTTGCTCTGGCAACGCTAGTGATATTTGACATTTCATAAAAAAAAAAAATTAAGTTAAAAAAGTTTGCGTTAAAAAAAAGGAACACATCAAGAAAAAGTTTAAAAAAATTAATTGAAAATTGTTTTATATAATATGGATAACGAAAATAAAAGGTATGCTTATCGTATGTATAACTGTACGTGCACCAACGTTTTTAAGTTTTTTTTACTGAAATCAGCTGTTTTGTGACACGGCTGTTAAACTGTTAACTGTCAAAACTGCTGATGTAAACGACATAGTTTATGAAAGTAGTTTACGATCATAAACTAGTTTGAAAATTACAAGTGTAAATGCACTATTAACACCTTAATTGTTTATTTTTCTTCTTCTTCTTCATTGCGTTAGAAAAAATTACGAAACATATTCATATAAACTAAAATTTTATTAAAATTACTTCCATTTAACTAATATTGTGCGTTTTTTCGTTTACGATGCGTTACTACCGTTTTTATAAATTTTTGTTGTTATAGAAGAATTTTAAATATTTTTTTATTTTATTCAAATAAACTATTTTTATTAATATATATTTTTTGATTTGAAAAAAATTTTAGTTTATTTGACTATTTTTTCGTTAAAGGTTAACTAAATTTTTTCGTTATTATTACCCACGAAATTTTTTTCTGTGTTGGTTTTAAATTTACTGTATAGCCTTTTTTGTCACTTTTAAATATAAGAAAAAGTTATTTTTTACTTTAATAAGAAAAAAGTAACGTTGTAACTAATTTTAGAATGATACCAGGCCGCTCACTTATCACGGTCCCGATCGAACTCCTGGAAAATCACTTAAAAGTGGTACATGATATTGCCACTGAAAATGGTAAAAGTAAAGATGGAATTGCACAAAACTGTTTAAAGCGTGGAAAAAAATTAATTGATGCTTTCGTAAAAATATTCATTAGAAATTATTGTTTCCAAGCTTGCAATAGTAGATGGCTTTTCTATTAGAAGCATTACGCAATCCCAATTTATAAGATAATCAATTTCTTCTAAAGGGTTTTCTAAAAGTAAAACCAACGTTATTTATAATTTAATATTACAAGATTTTGAGAGCAAGAGATATTTAATAATAGAACGGCTGAAGAATGAAAACTACAGCTTAACAATGGATGAGTGGGCTAGTACTCGAGATAGCCGATACATAAACGAAAATATACACAATTCCAATGGCAAATTTTATAACATAGGACTAAGTCGTATTTTTGGAACATGTAATTCTGGAAAAACTCATGAGCTTGTACGGAAAAAGTTGCTTGAATTTAGCATTTCATTGGACTCAAACATTGTGGCATGTACTGCGGACAGAGCAGCAGTTAATATTAAATTCGGACTAGAAAATCCATCAGAATTTCAATTATGTTTGGCCCATAGAATCTGTCTTGCGGTAATAGATGTAGTTTATGAAAATTGTAGCTATAAACCAGAAATAGAACAAATTGAAAATGAGGAAAATTTTTGTTGTAGTTATGTATGTGTAAAAAAAAACTTAACCTCGAATCTTGAAAAAACGCGTGCTCTGCAATTCAAAGCTTTATTACAACTTAAAAACCAGTATAAAAAAATGATATGTACATAAAATATAATGTCAAAATTTCAATTACAGTGTTGTTATAAACAATATATTAAAAGAGTTGCCAATTTCCAAATATGATTTATTTCACATTCCAACATCCTCACTAAATAAATCCTTATTGATTCCCAATTGCTCCAGACAGTTCGAAAACTTAACATTTACCAGAGGTTTAGTAAGAATGTCGGCAATCATTTTGTTAGATGGAAGCGTGTCCAAAATGAAGACCCTATTCTTCAAGCAGTCCCTGATGAAATGGTAGCGGACATCAATATGCTTCGTCCTAGGATGATATGACTCATTCAGAGCAAGATGTACTGCCGCATGGTTATCGCAGTATACTTTCATAAGATCAGACTGTTTTCTCAATAGCTCATCTTGAATACCTTTCAGCCATATTGCCTCCTGCACAGCTGCACTCAACGACATATATTCAGCTTCACATGTAGACAACGCTAATGAATTTTGTTTTTTCGATGCCCAGCTGACTGGTGCTCCCTGCTTCATGAACAAAAAAACCATTGACCGATTTTCTTTCGTCCAAGTCACCTGCATAGTCGGCATCGCAGTAGCCCTCTATTTTAGAGTTTCCTTTTTTCTTAAAAATGATATTGTAGTCGATCGTGCCCTTTAAATAACGACGAACTCGTTTTGCCGCCTGCCAATGTATGCCATAGTTGTCATTAAAACGGCTCAAAAAATTTACCTCGTAACAAATATCTGGTCTTGTTAACTGCGCAGCAAATAACAAACTTCCAATTAGTTTCTGATATGGATATTTTGCCATCTCAAGTTGTTCTTTCTCGTTCTTCGGACTTTGCTCCTTGTTTAATTTGACGTTAGCATCCATAGAATCGATACGGGATTACTTGTTGACATTGAGAAGCGTTCTATTAATTTTCGAATGTACGCCGTTTGATCAATTGTTAAATTATCTCCTGATTTTTGTATACGCAATCCCAGAAATGATTTTATTTCGCCCAAGTCGTTAAGTTTAAACGTTTCTTTTAGTTTACGAACTAATAAATTTCGTTGATGGTAATTGTCCCAAAAAATTATAATATCATCAACATAAATCGGCAATATAATTATATTTTATTCTTCAATTTTGGAATAAATAAATTGGTCACTTTTGACTGTATCAAGCCAAGATTCTTTAGCGTTTCGCTTAACTTAATGTTCCACATCCTAGATGACTGTTTTAGCTCATATATATGTAGGTCTATTAAGCTTTAAAATTGTCCCGTCAGGTATGTTAAAACCTTCAGGCACGTTAATATAAATGTTTTCATCAAGGTCTCTTTGTAAAAACGCAGTACAGACATCTAGATATTTAATTTTAATTCAACCGCTAACGAAAACAAGTAACGAAATGAGGAATACCTTATACCGGTAAATAGATTTCGGTGTAATCTATGTTTGACCTTTGTGAACAACCCTTAGCTACTAATCGGGCTTTATAACGAGCGACATTACCACGTTCGTCGCATTTCAGCTTAAATATCCATTTTGTGAAAAGTTTCTTTTCTTTTCCAGTGTAGTTTACAATAGACCATGTGTTATTCTCAACCAATGAATTAATCTCATCATTTATTGCTTTCCTCCAAAACTTTGCTTCATTAGAGTTAACTGTCTCAAAAAAACTCTCTGGCTCTATTTTACTACCAATAGATGCATACGCAACATAGTCACCTCTATCAGGTGCACGTGAAATTCTTGATGAACGTCGGAGAGTATCAATTTGGGTATCAGTTACGTCCTCACTATATCCTGAAATATCATTAGATGAAAAACCAAGTAGCTCCTCACAATCGTATACAGTGTCTTGCAGCTCATTGTGATTACGTTCACCCAAACCATTATTGGAATGATTCAAATTTTCTTCCACCATATTCCTCACTAAATTTTTATCATTTGAAGAATTAGACTCTCCAACTATCTGACCATTTTCAATACAACTATTTTTGTCTTCCGAAAAATACATTTGGTTTTCAATGAATATTACATTTCAACTTACATGTAATTTCTTTAATACGGGGTCATACAATCGATATGCCTTTGAAGTCTCACAATATCCAAGCATTACACATTTTACTGATCTAGCGTCCCATTTCTTTCTCAACTGTTTCGGTGTCATCACCATTGCTACACATCCAAAAACTTTCAAATACGACAAATTTTGTTCACGACCGCTAAATACTTCCTCGGGTGATTTCCCATTTAAATTTCTATGTGGTGTTCTATTTAATAAATATACTGCTGTACTTAATGATTCAGCCCAATAAAACTTTTTTAATGCAGCATCATACATCATTGTTCGCGCTTTCTCAACAATTGTTCTGTTCATCCGCTCAGCTTTTCCATTTTTCTGCGGAGTGTACGGAGCTGATGTTTAGTGTATGATTCTACTACTGTCACACATTTTTCTAATGTCCTTATTACAAAACTCTAGTCCATTATCTGAACGTAAAATCTTAATTTTCCTGTCTGTCTGGTTTTCTACCATTTCCTTAAATACTTTAAAGTTAGCTGGGACCTCTGATTTATTCTAAAGTATATAAAAAAATACGTTGTTAGAGCAATCATCCAAGAATAATAAAAAATACAAATCACCACCCATCGATTGCTTCTCCATGGGCCCGCAGACATCTGCATGTATCAGTTCCAGAATGCCATTAACCTTACTAGCCGATGATTTAAATTTTAAACTTGCTTGTTTTCCTTGAAGGCATGGATGCATTTTTTACCTTCCGTCTCATTCTGAACGTTTTTTAACCTCTCATCGATGTTCCCAGCATGGCCTAATCTTTTATGCAAGAGTTCTCTTGTAACGCCAACCAAATTGTTTTTTTATGAATGCAGATCCAGTTTATATCGCTGTTAAGAGTGGCAGTCGCTATGACTTTTCCGCACTTTCAATCATACATTTTTCAATTGTAAATTTCATCTTGCATTCTTTTTTTACTAGTTTTTACTAGTTGACTTACTGAGATCAGATTTCTTCAGATTTGAGGCACATAAAGAACATTTTCAATAACAGCATCCAGCAGCTTGTTGTTCAATTTAAATTTTACAACAACATCACCTTTGCCCAAAACCTTTAAAATCGTATTGTTTGCCACCATTACACTCTCATCAGAAGTAAACTCGACAAAGTTTTTAAAACTTTTTTTATTTTTTGTCAAATGTGCAGTTGCACCAGAATCAACCAGCCAAGTATCTTCTTCATAAACGTACTGCGCATTAAATGCTGCAGTCAAAGTTACACCTGTGTTCCCTGATTCATCTTTTTTACTTCTGCAATTTTTTGCTATGTGACCTTCACTTTTATACTTAAACACACAATAGTATTTTTCTTTCTATGAACATATGAATCTTTGTTGTGCTTTTGCTTACTGTATAAAGCCGAATCTACGAACTGTGTTTGACCATTTGCATTATTATAATTATCAAAGTCCTGTAAAAGTTTCGTTTTGATTTTGTCAGCCGTTATTGCAACATTGCTGCTTTCTATTGCCATGATCATTGGAGTGAAATGCTCTGGTAAACCACTCAATAATAAACTGCCTACCCATTCATCGCTTACCGCCATGTCGATCTCATTCAACTTCTGTGCCGTGGCTATTATTGTATCCACGTATTCGCCAATGTTTTTACAATTTAATAAATGCGTAGTTGTGAGTTTTCTTAATAAACCGCAACGTCTAGTTAGACCGGAGTCGTCATAAAAAGCTTTTAATTTCTCCCACATTTCCTTAGCATTTGCCATTCCCTGGATGTGTATGTACAGGTTTGATGAAATATATAATACTAGCCTTGACATTGCCTTTTCTTTAATATCGGCCTTTTCCTCGGTACCTAGAATCGAATTCCAATAGCCCTGTAGTTTTAACGCGTGCTATGCCGAAAACCTCTATCTATGGTAATTATCTCTACCGGTTAGTTTTTCGATCTCTATTATGCGCTCCATTTTGCGCTATCTGGGCCCATAACCTGTTGTAGTTTTATGTGTAAAAAAAAATTAACCTCGAATCTTAAAAAAACGCGTGCTCTTCAATTCAAAGCTTTATTACAACTTAAAACCCAGTATAAAAAAATGATACATAAAATATAATTTCAAAATTTCAATTACAGTGTTGTTATAAACAATATATAAAAAGAGTTGCCAATTGCCAAATATGATTTATTTCGCATTCCAACAGTTTTGATAGAGAGGAAGATGAGAGTTGTGGACATACTTCCTCAAAAATGATTGCTTATATAAATTTGAAACTTGAAGATGTACGAAAAGTGGTTCGAAATTTTAAATATTCTTCACTTCGCAACAATATTTTACAAATAAACGTTAAAAAACAATCATGGTCACGAGCTAAGTTTACTTAAAGACTCCCCAACTAGATAGAATTCAATCGCATTAATGCTTGAGATATTATTGCTTTTAAAAGAATGTTTTAACAATAGTTTAAAATAATTGGCGGCCTTACATTTATTGGAGGCTATAATTTTGAGTTTTTAAATTTTTTTAAAGAAACAAAAAAGAAAGAAAAGAGTTGGCAACCCTTACGTGAAACGTCAAAATTTTTAAGTTCTGCTGCAAATTTTTTTTTTAAATTAATTTAATAAATATTTGTTAAGAGTTTAAATAAAAGTAAACAAGTATTTTTATAAAGTGAGTGATAGAGAATTAAAATATTTTTAAAAATGCCTAAATCAAGTCGTCGTAGTTTGGCAAAAACCAATAAGAAAAACTGTGGCCAATGCAAATTAGTGGTAGATGAAGAAGAAGACGAATTTATTGAGTGTGATAAATGTGATAGAACATTCCATGTTGTTTGCTGCTCTAATTTGGATAAACGTAAATATAAATACTTGTTACAGCATAAGAAGGAAGAATTTGCATGTCATCTGTGTGATTGTAGTGGTAACATCAAAGCAGAGTTAAATGAAATCAAAACAGAATTGAGAAAATTAGATCAGTTGGCAGGTATACAAGAAACTATGAATTTTATGTCTCATCAGTACGATGAATTACTAAAGGGTGTTGCAGAAAATAAAAAAAAATTGATATGGTTCAGAAAGAAAATAAACTTTTGAAAGCAGAAATTAATACTCTTAGAAACTCAATTAAATTTCTAAACGATTAAAGAGTGAAATATGATTGTTTAGTTAGCGCTGTGGAAGTGCCAAAAGGATCGTCAGCAGTGGACACAATTGTTAAATTAACCAGTGATGCTGGTGTGGTTTTAAATCCTGAATGTATTGAAGATGCCTATTTTATAAAGAAGAAGAATAGCCAAAACGATAAAGGTAATAAGAGTATTGAGAAGCAAACAAAATTCAACTCCAAAAAATCTAAGGAAAAATTGATGTCTGTAAAACCAGTGCTAAAAGAGAAAGAATCTAAAGTTTTTGTTAATGACTACTTGAGCAGAGAGGCACTTAAGTTGTTAAATCATGCTAGGACATTAAAAACAGTGGGTTATCGTGCAGTATATGCAGCTGGTGGTAAAATTTTCGTAAAAAGAAGTGAGCTATCCAAACCTAGATTAATTGGTAATGAGGTTGAAGTGGATAAGATTTTGCTTGAGGCAACAACAACACAGGAGAAAATCCGTAGGTCGCTTCGTGGAAATGATAATCAACATGAAACAGCTGATGACGTTTATTTATCACCCTAGTTTTTTGTGTATTTAAATATTTGGTACTCTTTTTTAAGTATATACTTATAAATTTTTTATGATTAATAATCAATACTTTTTAAATTTAAATTCATTTGGTGGTTTTGCTAACAAATTTTCAAGTTCATATGTTGCAATAGTATCTGTCAACATAAGAAGTATCTCTTCTATAGATAAATTTAATAAATTCAAAGCGTTTGTTTGTAGATTACCGCGGCTACCCAGTATTATTGCTGTTCAGGAAACGTGGTTCAGTAAAGAACTAATTCAATTATATAATATTCCTGGCTTTAAAAGTATACACTGTTGTAGACGCGATGGGTTGGTGGAACGTCGATGTTTATTCAGGAGAATATGCAGTATGAAATTGAAGTCTGTAGAAGTGAAAACTATTATGATGTTATAGTTTTACATTTAATAATCTTAAAATAAGTGGAAAACCTATAAAAGTAGTATCATTTTACAGATCGCAAAAGTGTGATGCAAATAGATTTTTACTGTTTTTGGAAAATTTACTTGATTCCTATGGTCGTAATCCTTGTATTTTTGCCGGAGATTCAAATATTGATGTATCAGAAGAGCATTCGTCTGAAGATTTGTTTAATTTACTTGCAAACTATGAGTTTCGAAATTGCCATTAAATGGTTACTCGCCCTAAAAGTGGTACATCTATAGACAATATTTATAGTAACATTCACAATTTTTTGTACATTGCATCTGTGGTATGTAATTTATCTGACCATAACCTAATTTCATGTGGTGTTAGATTTGAAACACAAAACGAAATATGCACAAGTGAAATTCGTGTCCACTGTGACTATAATCGTGTTTCAAACTATATTTATAACAAGTTACCTGGATTAACCCAAACTGGAGACCCGTCTATCGATACAACTGCATTAATATTGTGTGTTGATGATGCTGTTAAAAATTCTACGTGTGAAAAGAGGCAAAAAAGAATAAAAAGAAGAGAAATTACTCCATGGTTAAATGCTAATTTGCTAAAACTAATATCTTTCAAAAAAATCTATTAAAACAACGAAGGAAAAAACCTGATAATGCTGATATAGAGGCAAGGCTAAAAAGAATTAGTAACATAGTTAAGAAAGCAAGTAAAGAGTCAATAAATAATTTTTACAGAAACAAATTAGACTGTTTTCAGAATGATCCAAAAAAATGTTGGAAGTTTCTAAATGAGACAATGGGAAGATCTATGAGCAGATGTATTTATATTAAGGATTCGCGCGGGGACTTAATTACAGACGATTTTCAAAAAGCCGAAGTTTTAAACAATTATTTTTTGAAATCTATAAAGGATTTAAAGGTACAAATTGAAGAACTTTCAATAGACTCATTTTTCTCTTTAAGAACTATTTCTCAACACAATATAAGATTCCATCTTGATTATGCAACAACTGATGATATTCGAAATGCAGTAGTAAATTTGAAGCCAAATAAATGTGGTGGCCATGATAATATAGTGCCGAAGATACTTTTAAATAATATAAATGAATTCACACCATATTTGGTTAAAATATTTAATAACATGGTGAACTGTAGCATTTATCCATTTATTTTAAAAATCCACAAGGTTGTTCCGATTCCAAAGGAAAACAATGCCTGCACTGCGGATAAGTTTAGGCCTATTGCTGTTTTATCTGTTATAGATAACGTGTTTGAAAGAATTTTGCACAGTCAAATTTCAAAGTATATGATAACTCATAACCTGTTGAATGAATTCCAATTTGGATTTAGGGAAGGATGTGGTACAGAGGAAGCTGTAGTAAATGTTATCAACTTTATTTGCAAAGGCCTGGACGAAGGATTTAGTGGAGTGGCAGGTATGTTTTATGATTTTACCAAGGCATTTGATCTTATAGATCATGATATTTTATTGGAAAAATTGAAACTATATGGTATTTGTGGTAGAGAAATGTCGCTTTTAAGAAGTTATTTAATGAATCGCAAACAATTTGTTCAGATAAAAAGTCATAAAAGTTCACTTGGTGCAGTTGAACATGGTGTGCCACAGGGTAGTGTACTTGGTCCATTATTGTTTACCATTTACCTTAATGATATAAAAAATCTTCAACTTTCTGGAAAACTCTTCATATATGCGGATGATATTTGTTTATTCTACCCCTACAAATACGAAACAGTAGCCAAGGTTTATATGGAACGGGATGCGTCGTTATTAACCGAAAACTAAAACTCGATTAATGAGATTTAAGCCATATGGTGATCACATCCACTTTAGTGTATTTGTGGACGGTTATGAGGTGCAGGAAGTCAGTTCCATTGAGTATTTGGTAGTATAAATCCAAAGCAATCTTTCTTGGAGTCAGCATATTCGGAATTTAAAGGCAAAAACTGCTCAAGCTGTGGGACTTCTTTATAAATTTAAAAATAAGTTTGATGTTAATACGAAATTATTGCTTTATAGTGCTTTAATTCAAAGCCATTTTTACTACTTAGCCATATTGTATGGATATAAAAAGAGCAATGACCTTAAGGCATTACAGAGAATGCAAAACAAAGCATTAAAAGTTACAGCTAACCTTCCAATAACATATTCAACGGTATCATTATTCAGTAATATTTTTAAGAATGTTTTACCTATTCACGGAACTTATAAATTGCAGTTATTAATGTATGTTTTTAAATGTTTGCACAATATTGATCATCACACTATAAGCTTCTCGAGAAATCAGTCTTCATTTAATACAAGAAATAATAACAATTTATCAGTAGCCCGGTGTAGACTTGAAGCAACAAAACAAAGGATAGAATACATGGGTAGCCGTGAGTTCAATAATTTGCCTCAGTATTTGAAAGATATAAATAGAATTTCAACATTTAAAAGAGAGGTTAAAGATAATTTATTACAACACATAGAAGAGATATTAATGTAATAAGTATAAATGTAAAATTTATAGAAATTTATATATGTACATGCATTACTTTTTTTTTTTTTAATTAGTTTAAATAATATACAACTGTTAATTTTGTAGTATTTAATTGCCAACTCGCCTCTAAAATGCCTTTTAGGCGCAGAGGCAACAAAGTTATGATGAATTATTTAAAATGAAATAAAAAAAAAAAAAAAAAAAAAAAAAAAAAAAAAAAAAAAAAAAAAAAAAAAAACATTTCTGTTAATTAAAATGACTGTTGAGGCCATTTGTCATTCAGAGGCTAATATTATAACAGCTTGAGGAGCTCTAGAATTTCTTTACACAAAATTACGTGGTTTAAATACAGATATAAGTCAAAAGTTTTTAACGTCTATTAAAAGCAACATGCAAGAACGAAAAAATACAAATATTGTTGACTTGGCGAGGTATATTTTAAATCCCACAAAAATTCCCACTGCGGAAATTATTAATTTTCAACCAAGCTATTAAAACGTTTGTATCAAAACGTCAGATTCCGATTATGAAGAAAATTACTGCAATTCTTTGCAGGACGAATTGGAATCTGCTATGAAAAAGCTTGAACAGACGTCAAGCAAAAGAGGGATTTCAACGTTCCCCTGCAAGAATTTATTTTTTACAGAAAAATTAGTAACAAATAAAAAACATCCCTAGAGGGAAGCGAACTGACACCAAAGTAGTCCCGTGATAGGTCTTTGGTGGTAGAGACCGGTTCTAGGTCTAATAATTTATGAATAGGATGTATCGCTTTTACATGGGGTTGCCATTGGAAGGGGTCAATTGACACCTAACAACCACCATATATTTTATATTTTACTGTTGATACGCCTATAGTTTTTCTGAACAAACAATTTAATTTTCAATGCTTATTTTTTGCATAACAATATATACTAGTATGGACCAGCAGTCGACACAATCGTCTGCAATCTAGAAATAACTTATTTGTACCGTTTTTTTTTTCTAATATTAAATATTAATTTAAACGTCTGGGTTTAAACTTTATGAAATATATATGTAGATATGTATTTATTTAGTGTTAAAAAACATATCGCACTTGATCATAAGGAGATATTGACTCAAAATATAAAAATTCTCAGAAGAGCAGAACAATTTTTAATTTTGTATTAAAAGCATATGAAATTTTGTGACGATTTTTTTTTAAAAAAAAAGTCAACGAAACTTTTTTATGATTAAGTACGATATATATTAAAAAGTTGACATAAATTTAAATTTAATATTTATTTTTACATATGTTTATATTTTAAAATAGTTGATTAGGATTTCTAAATGAAGAAAAATACATACATATTTATACCTATATAACATAAGTCTCAATGTTTATAATAAAGCCTTTTATATATTTTCCATTTATATTTATTTTGTTGATGAATTATGTTGTTATAAACCTCTCTATAGACTTTATTTTTTGTAAATACATGATTATCATATAATGAATGACCCTGATCGGTAGTGTCTGTTATATAAAATCGCGGACCATCAAAAGATCGCACTTTATTTAAAAAAAAAATGCAATAAACACATTCTTTACATTGTAATCATATTAATAATATAACAATAACATTAAAATTATTCATGGGCAAAAAATTTAAGAAATCAACGGTAACACTTAAACATAACAACTCTTCCAAAAGAAAACAAAATACTTTAAATTGTCTCTCTCTTTTTTATTTCTTATTTTCCACTGTTCTCCAATTTGAGGCATAGCAGAGAACTCTGCATGCTGTTGTTCTTTTTACTATGTAAACACAAACACAAAGCATACTGCTTCTGTTATGTATTGACATTTTTTGCTCACACGTACACGAGTTTTTTGTATGTATTAGTAACACTTTATAACGTCTATAACTCCTAAAATGCTCAACCGATTTCAATAAAATTTACTTTGTGCACTTCTGAAAAAAAAAATCTTTCGAATGATGTATCATTTGCTAAAATCCAGTATATAGTGTTTGCGTTAAAGGGAGCAAAAGAAAGCGGCTTGCCTATTAATATATATGATGATAATAAATTGTTTCCTTTCATTCCTAAGCTAGAAGTCGGTTCACACCACGCGTTTGCATTGTAACTTGCCAATACAATTCTACACTACGACTTTTTAGACTGATGCATAGACGCATTGAATGCTTGGTGTGGACCTGCAACAACACCCGTTTTGGTTTGCACCGTAATGGTAAAACGTGCTCCCATTGATAAATCTTGTATGTAGTTGTACGTTTGAAGAATTTTCTGCTAATTTTGATTTTTGGGTTACTTCAAAGACACTACAAAAGCCATAATGAAAACCGCTGCAACATTTTCTGACACTATTTCGACAGTAAACGGTCTACGAAAATTATAAGAAAACACGATAAATGAATACACTGAGATGCAGAATAGTTCAGATTCTTAATAATTGGCGATTTACGTATCATTAGCTCTGAATGAAAGATTTAAGTGTTTCGAGGATAATGAAATCTATTGTTTATCTACAATTCTCTACCTTCGATACAAAGTTAGAAATTTTCAACGGCAATAGATCGAAAAAACGTCTTATTGAGATACTCAATATGACTTTACATTCCGAAAGTGTTAAAAACACGGTCACCCCTACTCCTAGTAAAAGTTCTGGAAAGTCTACAAGAACTGACGTTTGGAGCGTTTGGGAAAATCTTTGTCCATCCTACGCTGTAGTTCAGCTAAATAAGAAGTTCCGTTTGTTTACTGGCGTTTTTAAATATTTTACTCAAAATTTAAGACCATGGCGCAGAAATACTTAAGTTGTCAAAGATGTCAATCGCATCTGAGAGACGATTTTTGACTGCAGGTCTGCTTCAAACGGAGTTGCGAAGTTATGTCCGCAAAAGTTGAGAATACTTTGTTTTTTAAAAAAAAATCTTATTAATATTAATTTTGAATATTACTAATCTCTTACACTGCTTTTTTGTTTAAAAAATAAATTATTTTGCCATAAATTTAAAACATTTTGTTCTCTTACACTGTATTTTTGTATAATAAAGAAATTAGTCTACATGAGTTTTGTAAATTTTACCTTGAATTTAACTGCCGGGCCCACAATATCGACAAGAACATTTCTTTCGCATATTTAAATATATTGAAAACAATAATAAAAAACTAAAATTTGTTTTTGTTTTGAATATAAATATACGAAAGAAATGTTCGTATCGACATTGTGGGCCATGCAGTAAATTTAATATTCGTATCGGTATGAGTATCGGCGATATTTCTCTTTGAGTATCGGTATCGTATCGGCAAAAAGGCGTATCGTTGCATGCCTAATCATAAGCAATACAAAATTTAAAAAAAAAAAAAATATTTTCAAACATTTTTGTATGAATTGGAATATTTTACTTGAAAATATGGCATAAATTAAAGCTGAGTTTCAGAAATATTTAAAGCACTTGAATTTTTACAAATTTTTTCCAATCACTCAATATTAAAATATTTTATTATTATATTCCCATCGCCCCCTGAAGATCTGGTAAAAATATCAAGTAGATACAATTTTATGGCCTATATGTATAATGGACACAGAAAAATATTTGTTTTAAATGCGGTTTATGGGGCACAGAATAAAAAATAAAAAACATATGCCACCCCATTCAAAATGAAAATTTAAAAAAACCAAAATTTAAGTTTAAGGGGGCTGAGGCCCTTGGGGCCCCATAGGACGGTGCTTGTTATGACATAGAGGAGAAAATCCTTGCGCTCGGACGAAGGCCGGCAATTACCTTTAATTTGAGTACCCATATATGGATATAAGTAGGGGTGGTTCCACTTTTTTTTTTGCCTCATAGGGCCCCAGAAGCCCCGCCTGCCCTAAATTTTATTTTTTTTCTTACACAATTGCCTTTAATTTGAGTACCCACGCTTACCACTTAGTGGGTGGACCGGTTTTTTGGATCCAGGTGGGGGGGTCATAGGCCTCAGCCCCTTACATATTAATTTTTTGTTTTTTTTTTTTTTTTCTTTTTTTAATTCCAGAGGGGTAAAATTTTTTTTTCGTGTGCCCCGTAAAAGAAATTCATACAAATAGAAATTTATAATTTAGGATCTCAAAAATTTAAAAAATAAACGTGTTAACAAAAAGTACGAACTTTAATCCTTTTTGGATAAAATTTTTCAAATCTATCCCTCGTGTAAGTTTCAGCCAAAAACTAAATAAATTTTAAAAATTTGGTTGTGTAAATGCGGTAAATTAAAATAACCTAATTAAATTAAAATTCCCCTTTTTGCCCACTTTTAACCCCTAAAACTCGATTTTAAAAATTGCTATTTTTATGACATGGCCACGTGGTTAAAGGAATTCGTACGAGTAAATATTTTAGATATATGATGAAGGGACTTACTTCAAAAAAGTCCGTTACAGTTTTGCTCATTTTGTCCCTTCCTGGGAATTCAGGGAAAAATATAACCTAAAGCAATTTTGTTATAACATTCTCTTTTGGGACGAAATTTCATCGAAATCGGTTCAGCCGTTTGGGCGTTATTGCGGAACAAACTTACACCTCATTTTTTAATATATATATAAGGATTGAACCGATATTTTTAAGTATTTTTTTTTTTAACTAAAATATTATTACGTTTTTCAAATTCAACTTTTACAGATTTTTCAACCTAAGGAAAATATGTTAAAACTAGATGGAAATAACCAGGATCCTGTAAAAAAAAATACTGAACCACCTCAAGAGATTGTACTTGCCTGTCAACAATTAGCGGATGGTTTAGTTGAACGTCTAATAGAATTAGAAGATACAGATAATGAACGAATGTTAGGTTGTATTACAACATTACATTTGTTGGCTAAAGTTCGTCCACAATTATTAGTAAGACACGCTATAACTATTGAACCATATCTAAACATAAAATGCCATCCATCTACTGCACCCAAATTTATATGCGCTGTTGCTGATATTTTGGAAAAGGTATGTTATTGTCGTAATTACTACTAAGTAAAAGCCATAAATCTGAAAATATTATTAAAATTTATAATATAAACATATATGTTAGTTTAAATATATGTTTAATCAGCATGTTTATCGTAAAAATGTGAAAAACATGCAGAGTTGTATATTGGGGATATAATCGAACACTCCCTCTCAAATCGGCACATCATGCGATATAATAACAAACTCAATAAGTTAAATTCTAACCGCCTTATTTATAAAAAAAAATAAAACAGGCTTAGGGCTTATTAAACAAATTTTCATGGAAAATCCGTTTTATAAACCTTTTATAAACCACTTTTATTTTTTATAAATAATGCCATAAGTAAATATAAATACAGTCATACTTACTATCTGTTGAGATACAGCAGAAAAAGCTCACAGGAAAACATTACATACAACGAAATAGGTCGATATTAAGGCAGGTTTGTACCAATGTTTTTCTTGAAGCAAACGCTAAAGCAAATGAAAACGATTTTGCGTAATGACTGTTCCAATTCCAATATCAATAGCTAAGCACGAGTTTGCGTTACTGCAACCTGAAAAGACAATAATGTCAGTAATGACTGGCTGGGAAATTTTTAAAAAATACACACGCAAAGAAAAAACATGGTTGTGGTAAACATATTCTAAGTGCAACATATTATGATAAGATTCATGATTGGAGTCAACATATTACGATTTTTATTGAATCATATTATTACCAAATATATTCGTAATATACGAGTACATCATAATATTTCTCCCTTAATCCTAATTTGTGTCTATTACATCATATTATAACTTAATGTAATCATATTATTATCATGTTAATCATAATAAGTTAAGAAGTTATCATATTATTATCATGTTAATCATAATAATATATAGATTAAATCTAAAACCGAAAAATATTTTTAATATATATTTATGATTATTTTCTTACTGGCAACCTTAACGTAAAACTGTTACAGATATTTCACATCATAATATTTAAACATAATATTTTTGTTGTAGGTCGCAATTATTTTATAGAATTTTCATTCTTTTTCAGTAAAATAACACAAAACAATGGTCAATATTTTTGTACCATTTTCAAACAATATTAAAATTTTTTAGCATCGATATTTTATTTTGTTACACTTAACAATTTTTTTTAATGTTCCTTCAATTTCTTAAAACTTGGATTTTAAATGGGTATTTTTTTAAATTGTTTAACCACTGAATAACAAATATGTAATTCGATAGGCATATTTAAAACAAACGCCACAACTGATGCAAAATTATTTTACAAATGGCGATAACAAAATATTAATAAGGTAAATATTTTGCTTGTACCTTAAACATATTATGTGTACACGTATAGAAAGTTATCATGTTATGGCTATTAAATATCATTAAATGGTTGTGAGGAATATAATATGTTTTCAAAGTAATCATTATTTAGTTGTTATAAAAATGATTATTTTTCAGTCAACCATAATTAAATTTATAATTGCGATAAACATTGGCATGTTTACAGTAACTATAATATTGTTGATATTAAATAATAATAACAATATTTTGTGTACGACAACAATATATTGTTACAATAAACATAGTGTCGTGTCCGTAACCATACCCAACCATATTTTTTCTCTGCATGCACAGAATTCGCTATCTGAAAATTTGTGAAGAACTTCTTTCATTACAAATGTGAAATGTCGCAAATTTAGTTCATAACACATGACTGATTGTATTATTATTTATTATAAATTGTAGTTCAAGAGCAATTGTGGACTTGAAACCAGCCGGTAAAAATTAGATATGTTTCTTTGAAATGATGCAAACTAAGTCATTGAAGTAAATATACATATAAATGTTTATTATTGCATTTTTAAAACAAAAAAAAAAAAATTTACAAGTTGACTTTTAAGTACCTTATCGTCCACCGATTTAAATTAAGCATACATCGTTTTAAAGGTATTTGTGTGTAGATATGCACAATCTAAACTTCTAGAATTAAAGTGCTTAAAAGCGTTTTAATTTATTTTGCAAACACACGTACACATATGAATTAATGGTGGTTAAAAAATCCAATGCTGTTGGTTGTTCTTTTAAAATGTTTCCTTCTTTTCTACCTGCAAACGCACATGCACACACATAGGAGAAAAGAAGCCATTTTGTTGTTTTCTTAAAATCTGCACGTTTTTGTTGTAAAACTCACTAGTTCTCCCGAAAATAAATGTCAAGTGGTCGGATATGCACTATATTTAATTTGTTTCCTATTTGTGTGTAGGTGTTTTTAAAACCTTAAAAAAACTTATGCTGAGAAACTAGACAAATTACCCTTTCCGACGGTATGTAACATACGTAACTAGCATTTTATCCCTTCGATACTGTAGTACCCACAATATGTTAATCCCAGGAATAAAATAACTTTTCTATAGAAATGTTGTCAAATTAATTTTTTTTATTTATTTGTAATAATAATTTAATTAGTATTTTATTATAATAATAATAATAATATCTAATAATAATAATAAAAATAAAATGATAAATAATTTAATAAAATTTATTCGTAATCACATTAGATCCGTTAACATCATAACTATTTTTACACTTAATTTATTGTAGTTGATGAACTGTTTACGTTTTACAAATTTTCCAATCCAGGTCTTTCATCCTCCTTATTTATCGCCTTTATTTTCTGCTATTTTTGCCAAACCTTTCTTGGCGTTACTAGGTTCAGCTGTTGATTTCGTTGCTGGTTTCTGGATGGGTGCAGTGTAAGGCCGACCGTCATCAGTTTTTCAATTAAAAATTATTTTTCTAAGTCTTTTATCTGCCATTTCTAAGAAGTCAAAAATTAATTAATTTTATTTTAATTAATTAATTAATTTTTGACTCCCAAGAAAAACTTTGATTACAAATATCCAAGTGGCAGTGTAATAAAACTAAACTGCCAAATAGCTTTAAAATTTGATTTTGTTGCGAAAACAATAAAATAAAGTAATTTGTTTTTTCCTTACGTACTAGTTGTACATTTAGAGTTGGGAAAAACCAAACAATTGTAGTTGGGAATGTAAGAAAAGATAAACTCACTGTTTATTGTTGTTGTATTGCTTAAGCTTAGATATTGTAACAAGTAAAACTTGGGTGTTTATAATTCTTATTTGCTTTACAATTTTATTTCTAGATCTTTAGATTTTCTTAAATCTTTGAAAAAAGGGTTCGTGATGATCTGACCTAAGCCACCAGTGAAGTTAGCTAATCCCTCCAACAATAAATACCAAGAACAATTGCGTGTGTGATATTTTTTGTTGTTTTATCTTGAAGCTTAAATCGTCGACTTCCACAGGGCCTTTTACCCTTTTGCTTTATTTTATGCCTTAAATTTTAAAATGTATAGCATTAAGTTCCTTCAAGACTTGAAAGTATGATCAGATAATTAATTAAGTAGACATGGGTAGGGGAGCCAATACCCGTTTTGCCCTATTTTACGCCCTAAATGTTGGAATTTCCAGAAAACTTATATATCGAAGCTCCTTTCAGATGTTACATTGTCTGCATGCCAAATTTTAAGAAAACAGGTTGATTAGTTAGGAAGATATATGGGAGATGAGCTTTTACCCCTCTTGCCCCATTTAATGCCCTAAATATAAATTATACGATTTAGTTCCTTCCAGATGTTATGCTATTTGCCTGCCAAATTTCAAGAAAACTGACTAGTTAAGAAGATATAGGGAGGGGGGAATTTTACACCTTTTGTCCCTTTTTAGAGCCCTCTAGCGGGTTGAAATATACTTTACGACCTATTCTCATACCTAACAAATACACATACAAAATTTCATAAAAATCGGTCAATCCGTTTCCGAGGAGTTCAATTACAAACAACGTGACATGACAATTATAAATATATATATATATATATATATATATATATATATATATATATATATATATATATATATATATATATATATACACGAGTAGATTACGTTTTGAGAACTAAAATGTATGTACATATATATACATATTATATATAACTAGGACTTTTTTAATATTTTCATATTTTCTAACTTAAAAAAATCAGTTGGGTAATTCCAATTCAAATCAACCAAGAGTGGGACCCTTTCGATTTGAGTGAAATTTGGTGTGATCCTTTCATCCTATAAGGAACATATATTAACGAAAAAAAATAAAAAAAAAATTTTTCTTCAAAAGTTATGTCTTATTCAAAATGTTATAATTTCGCCGAATGTGTTGGATTTATTACTTCACTTATGAAGATGATTTGTATGTCATTTAAAAAAATACTACAAACAATATTTAAAAAAAAAAAATTTTTAATTTAATATCTGCAAATTTTTTTTATATAATTCCTCAAACTGTTCTTTAAAAATCCTGAAACTTTGAAGGTGGTGAATTTTTTTCTTTTTAAGATATGATTTTTTTTTCTTTCGCAACCTGTGAAAAATAATCCTAAAATAAAATTTGTGTGTTGTAATTTTGAGCAATAAGTATTTATTAAATCTTATTTTAGGTGTTTAAATAAAGTAACGACATTGATAAAGTTTCTTGTGTTATTTGTTGCATTTTTTGCTAGAGCTCAATGTGGGCACTTTCAAAGAAAAGTACACTTTTTGTCACGCTACGTGTCCAAGAAATTAAAAGAGTTTTATACATTATTTTAGCGAAGTCGACTAGTTTCTGAACGAAGTTCGCGTCAAAAATAGGTAAAAATAACGTTTTAAAGGCAAATATTGGATCTACATTGAATTATGCTTCAATGTTCATATCATATTAGCATATATACCAGAAGTGGGCACAACTAAAACTGCGCTTGTAGTGATGTTTATTAGTATTAGTGAGATGGCAGAAGTACCCACCAAAAAATAATATAAAAAATATAAGAAAATATGTAAGCATCCGCTTCATGTGCATTCAACGCTGTCTCATCGAAAACTAAATTAAAGAGGCTAAGAATACGTGTGAAATCTCTCAGCACAATTGTGCTATGGAGCGTCCACCATTGATATATACATACTAGGGCTGGTCGATTTAAAAATTGCCCAAGTGACAATGAAAATTGCATTCTAGGGGTTAAAATAAGAAACTTTGCCCAAGGAACCATACCTCTAAAATGAATTCTGATGTTCCTTATTTTGACCCAAAGTCAAATTTTGAAAAATCACAGTTTGACTCATTTAATGTGCCCCAATCGAGTCTTAATGTATTAACGACCCCCACTCATTTTAGAGGGCCGGACCTTGTCACTTGGGCGATTTTTAAATCGACCCGCCCTAATGTACATATTTTTTATCTATTTTTTCTTTTAAGAATAATGTGCAAGGACTTGACATCTGTCAAGTTACTTGGTTACGTATGAGTATTATTTAACTTCAATTTATTAACATACATACGCCATGTGGTACAACTAATAAATCAAACTTTTAAAAAAGCAGTAAGGGAAAAAATAAGATTTTTTGTAATAGTAGGGCTTTTTCTGAAGAAAGTCATGTAAAATTATGCTTATTTCTAAAATTCTTGGCTTGTTGAAAAAAAATTAATTTTTATAATTACTCTATTTTTCTTAAAAGAATGTGGTGAAAGTTTACGGACTTTTGAAAAAAGTTACCTTTTTTTAGGATGGAGCGATTTCGCTGATTTGGAGATGTTAAGAAAGAATAATATTGGTGAAACTCAATATATAGAACATATTAATCAATTAAAACAGGTTATCATTCTTTCAAAGCAAATTTCGATCTACCAAGGTAAAATACCATTTGGTTTAAAGATTGATGTTTGACTAATGGCGTCATCCGTCGTTAATGGCGGTGAGTGTAAAACGGCAAAAGCCGCTGAAGAAATTGTGTGGTTACATTCAAAACTAATCAGGGCAACCGGTGAAAGCCTGGATTCAATTCTTAGCTCAGTCAAGTATGAAAAATTATCAATAAATTTTCATTCATTTCATGTTGTAAAATTCCTTTCTTCATAAAAATAATTTAATGAAAATTAAATTCAATGAATTTAAGCGTGATTAAAATATCGAAATTTGGATTAAAACCCGAAATGGTCGATTTGACATGGAATTACCCAGTTGCTAATTATTTTTTAACTATAAAAAGTTGTACTATTTTAAAGTGCATTTATCTTTTCATGTTACATCTTTACGAAAGTGTAAATGTTATGAATTCCTGAAATTTTATATTGTTGTAAATAAATAAATTAAAAAAAAGTGCAATTGTTCAGAATTATAAAAAAACAAAATTTACCGAAGTTCCCGTTCGGTCTGACACTAACGATATAAACCAAACCGTGTTCACTAGTAGCTTGAATAAAACAACAATTTGTTCAGTAATCTCAATTTTACCCGAAAATGAGCTTTCATCATTTAATAATAATTTCAATAGGTTAGTAAATGAAGTTGTGAAGTTTTTTTTCAGCAGCCAATGCAAAAATCATGCGTAGTGTGGAATATCTTAAGACAGGTGATAACGTTTCAGTGTTGCTGACACCGAATTCTTGGATGCAGTCTTTTACAACTAGGCGTGCTTTAAAACGTTCTACATTTTCATCATTTTAGCCATCGTCGAGTGGAAAGGGTACCATTGTACCTTTTTTTTATATATAACTTTTTTTCTTTAATCATCACATGTCTGAAATTCTGCGACCTCTCCACACTTTTAATACACAGTACAATTTTTGACATTTAAAAAAATATCGTGGGGTTACCTCTAACAATAGGGCCTGGTACAACAAGAAGCAAGAAAACAAAATATTTTTATTTTTATTAATATTATATAATACAATAAATGACACTATATAATATGAGTTGGGAGTGCTAGCTACTATGGCCTTCGACTCCAATGGTTATAGTCTATATTGATACTTATTTACATTTGGTTCAATAAATTACATTTTTTAATAAAGTTAAAAATTTTTGAGATGTTATTTTGGCTTGGATCCTTCAGACTTGAGCTGGGAGGCGTCGTGTCAAAAATTTGTACTCTTTCTGTGGAATATTCTTGGCATTGATCAAGTATGTGGTTTGTCGACTGATGTAAGTTGCATCTACGGCGGATGGGGGTAGCTTCATTTTTCAGCAAGTGTTTGTGAGTAATTTTGGTATGACCCAACCTTAATCTAGTAAAAACCCGTAGTTATAGTCTGGTGTTCGATTTTGGCAAGGTGGGGGTGACTCCATTTGGATTAATAAGTTTGTAACGATGGTTGTAGTTTACCCATAGATTTAATTTGTGTTCTTTAAGGTGTTCGGATATAAGTCTATTTAGATCTTTTACAACATGAGTGGTGAAGGTATATGTTGGAGATTTAGCGGCAAGGCATGCAGTTTTGTGGGCTGCTTCGTTACCTGAAATGCCAGCGTGCCCTGGTACCCACATTATGCGCAATTTATTTGGGTATTTAATTAAAAAGTTACGTATAAATGTAACAGATGGTTCCGAATATTTGGTATTTAAGATAGCTGAGATTGTGGAATTGCTGTCTGTGCATATAACGTAACGACCTTTTTGTTTTGAGGAATATTCAGTAGCAAGTTTAATTGCTAGTGCTTCAGCAGTAAAGATACTACAATGTGGTTCTAGAAGGCCCTTGAGTATAGGTGTTTCATTTTCATTCACTATGCCAAAAGAAGTATATAAATGTGTTTTAGAGCCATCTGTGAATATAAACTTCCAGGAATTATAGGTGGGAGAAAAACGAATGGAATTGAACTCTTGCTGATATATTATTGGAGGGGTTGATTGCTTGTCATATTTTTGCAAGTCAAGTATAAATGTACTGTTTTTTAAAAGCCACCAGGGTTCATGTTTCGAGAAAATTTGTAATGGTTGTATAGTTGGGAAAAATTTTCTAATGTAGTCAACAATCCTGTGTATTGGAGATTGTTTTTTAAAGGTACGTCTGAGATATATAGTATTCTTTACAAGTTTATGCAGATTTCGATTATTACAAATATATAATTAAGGTATAAGTTTTAAGTCTTTTTCGTATATTCTTTCGATAATAGATGGGAATCCGGATTCAACAAGTAAATTTTTAATGTTTGTTGTCGGAAAAGCTCCCGTTGAACATCTGATGGCTGCATGATAAGGCGAATTTAGCATATTTAAAAACTTTTTTGGGCAGTTTCCATAAATTTGTATACCATAATCAATTTTGGAAAGTATGAGGGATTTAGTTACGATAAGAAGTGCATTTGTGTGAATAGAACTTTTTTTGGATGAAAGGTATTTGATTATATTCAGTCCTAGTATAAGTTTCTTCCTCAGGTTGCTGCAATGTTGGCCAAAATTGAATTTATTATCGAAAGTAATACCCAATATTTTCAGATCAGAGACATGTTCGATATTGATGTTGTTGTATGAGATGATAGGGGGGCTACAATGTTGTTTGTTGCATATATGGAGAATTTTACATTTGCTTAGAGAGAGTTGTAGTGTACCTCATAAGTTGCCACCGCCTACCCTTAAACTACTCTTAAATCTATACACACCAACCTAAATAGAGTAGGGTAATTATGCAAGATCAAATAACGGCATTTACCAATCGACACACATTGATTGGAATGCAAGTTAATTAGGGCATAAGTATGATAAAACAAACGAACAATTCTACTCAATAAGAATTGTAAATTGAGTGACAAATAGGAATGAGTGTAACCGCAAATATTCCTATTGGTCAAAGCAATTGTAATCAGGGTAATTATGCATATGTCCATAATATCGACAAAGACAGCTAGAACTTTATCGATAAGTAGAATAAGTAAGACAGGCTAAGTTAAAAACTCATGAATAGTATTTAAGTGCATGTAAATTAAAAATAAAGTAGACTTGAAATTATCAATCTATATCGGCAATAACTTGCCTTGCATTTTTAATTACAAGCTCTCATATCTTTCGGCAGTTCCTTTGAACGCCTATCCAAGCAGCTGAAACCCTGACAGCTAGTTAAACTAACCAAGGGCTATAGGGAATAAAAATCCAATACACAAGGACATACTTTACACTAGAAACACCACTTCCAACACCACATGGCGATCCTGCCCACTCGGACCACAACAAATTAATTATTTCCCTCCAATTAATTAGATCCTTCCAAACTAAAAATTAGTTGAAGATCCTGCTAACCAAAATTTTTAAATTCAAAAAAAAAGTTTGCCTTTGTAATTAGACTAGAGAAAATTTTTTGATGTCCTTAGAGGTGGAAATAGACAAAATTGTTGCACGCTGGGAGTTATATCTGGAAAACAGCAATGAAGAAGAATATGAGCCAGATCCAGTAGAAGAATCGACACCCTGCTATGTACCTCTACCACTAAACGCAGGTCCAAAGGCTATTACCCTGGAAGAATACAAGAAGCGGCAAATAAAACCAATAAGCGTGAAGACCATTGAAAAGCAATTCCAAAAGAAAAAGAAGAAGAGGGCAGGCAAGCAGTACCAAAAAAGGAAAGAGTTAGCGATCTTATACAGAGAACTACATATGGCAACAGAAAAAATAAAACAGACACAAATAAGGTCGCAAATCAGGGCATTCCATAAGGAAAAAACAATTAAAAATACATAAATACATATTTTGTAATAACAATAAGAAAAAAAAAAATATATATATACATTTATTTACTTCATAATTAAGTACAATCGTTAAGAGAATATTATCAAGATGGCATGGTGGAAGAACATTCTAAAAGCAATTCCATTAGTTTTTGCAGGATACGAGGTAGGAAAGAATGAAAATCATGAAAGCGAACAGAACAATCAGCAAATTATAGAATACATGAATGCTATAAGAATACAAAGTGAACATAAACAAGAGAATGTGAACATTTTTGAAATAATAATGATAATCACATTAGCTTTATTAGTAATTGCCTACATCATAAGGTTAATGTATGCAATACTTAGTAACAGGCGGTAAAGGAAAAATAAATTTAATACAATTTAAAACTAATTGTACCCAATACTATTAATAATTCAAATATACATAAAATAAAAACAAAGTAAAGAAAAATAAATATTTTCGCTGTACAATTATAAATATTTTTAATGTTGTCTAAAATAACAAAAGTCTTAGTAATTATTGCTTTAATCATATTCTTATTACAAAGCATGTATAAGTTTATTAATAGTTGTAAAAACAGAAACAATAGTAGAAATAAGATAACAGAAGTATAGAAAGTGAAGATAGATGGAAGGAAGTTTAATAAAACTTAAAGACATATTAAAGAATTTAAAGAAAAGTCCAGGAAGGACATATTCGGAAAAAACAATAAATCTTAGACTAAAGGATATACAAATTATAACAGAAGAATTTGAGTTAGCACAACTAGAAGAAAAAGACGAAAAGAAAATAGCAGTGCTCAGATTAGAATTTAGCAATATTATTAGGAAAATCAAAGAGTACTTAATCAAAGACATTAAAACCCCATTAGAGGCAGAACCTTCAGAAATAGGAAATACAATGGCAGCATTTAGTTTAGAAACAGTGTCTAAAGCACTCCCACTTTTTACTGGAAACTTTGAAGAACTGGAAAGTTTTTTAATAACAGCAGAACTCATTGAGAAAACTCTTGCTGAAACAGCAAAACAAGATTTCCTACAATATGTCTACCACGCCAAATTAACCTCAAGGGTAAGAACAGCAATAGGTAGTTATGCGAAACCCGAAAACTTCGGTACTTTAAAAACATAATTACAACAAAGGTACAAAAGTACAAAGACCATTCCAGAACTACAGTCCATACTAAGCAATATCTACCAAGGGAAAACGTCTGTCAACGCATTCAGGGAAAGAATATTAACAGTAATAGACAACCTGAACAAGTTAGGAATAGAAGAACTTAGTAGTGACGCTACAGAGGCGGAAAAAAATGTCATTATCAGATTAAACTCAAAGCTTGCTCTAGATTCATTTAAGAGTGGAATTAATGATAATTTAAAGACAGCCATTTTTGCAGCTCGTCCAAAAACTTTACAGGACGCGGTAGAACTTGCGCTAGAACTAGAAAATGAAAATAAAATAACTACTAGCTCAGTGCAGTATATACAACAACAACATCGTAATAATAATGATACCAGACACAACAATAGCAAATTTCATAACGCGAGGAATAACATTAATAACAGGAACAACTATAATTTCCCAAACCGTAGTACTAACGACTACAACTCAAACAATAATAGAAACAACAGACATTTTGACAATTACACTAGGAATAACAGTAATTTCCAAAACAGTAGAAGTAACAACTACAATTCAAACAATAACAGAAACAACACAAATTCGTCTGCAAACAACAATTACAACCGTAATACACCTAGAAGCAATAATGGAAACTACAGGAATGACAATAATAATAGAAATAGAACCAACAACAACTACGGAAATAATAACAATAGAAGAAATATACATGTAGTACAAGACGAGGGAAACGGGGAAGGCTCGGAATACAGGGATATTCCGGACAGCCAAAATTAAAGGTATTTAAAATTTCTAATAATAACACAAACTACATAATCGCTAAATACAAAAGTAAAGAATTAACGTTTCTTGTCGACACAGGAGCCGACATATCACTATGTCGCAATAAAACAATTTTTGATGATGAACCACTAAATATAGAAAACAGATGCAAATTAACAGGCATCACTAAAGAAGAAATATATTCATTGGGGACAAGTGAACTTGAACTTTCACTAGCAGACCAAACATGCAAATACAAATTCCATCTAGTAGATGACAATTTTCCAATAGAGACGGACGGCATAATAGGAAGAGACTTTTTAAGAGAATACTTATGTAAAATAGATTATGAGACATTCACAATTTCTTTCTTTACCAACAATGAAACCATAATTTTGCCCATGCAATCAAAAGCATTCGACACATTAAAAATTACCATACCCCCCCGAACAGAAATCATACAACCATTGAAATTAAACCTTACTGAAGATTGCGTAATACTTAATAATGAATTAAAAAGCGGTATTTTTTTAAGTAATTCAATAGCACCAAAAAACGGAATGACACATATTAAAATTTTAAACACAACAAATGAGACACAAATTTTACAGGGCATTAAACTGCACACTGACCCACTTAAGAATTATGACGTATTAAATTACACAAATATAAACAATGACGAACGTTTTCAACAAATTCTAAATGACTTGCAATTAAATGAAACTGATGAATATGCAAAATCAGAATTAATAAACATATTCAAAAGATACCAAAATGTTTTTCATTTAGAGAATGAGAAATTGACTGTAAACAATTTTTATAAACAAAACATTACGACCTCAGATAACACTCCGGTGTACATAAAAAACTACAGACTACCCCACTCACACACGGACATAATAAATGAACAAGTACATAAAATGTTACATGACGATATAATAGAACCATCAATTAGCCCCTACAATGCTCCACTTCTTTTGGTACCCAAAAAGAATACGGAAGACAAACGAAAATGGAGACTTGTAGTAGACTTTAGAAAGTTAAATGACAAAATAGTTAATGACAAATTTCCACTAACTAGATTAGAGGATATTTTGGATAAACTAGGAAGAGCTAAATGGTTTTCGACTCTTGACATGACTAGCTCATTTCACCAAATTCAGTTGGACAAGGACTCAAGACCACTTACAGCTTTTTCTACACAACAGGGACACTACCAATTTAAAAGACTACCATTTGGACTTAAAATTTCATCAAACAGTTTTCAGAGAATGCTTACGATAGCACTTTCGGGACTTGATTCAGAAGCTTTTCTTTATGTCGATGACATAATTGTTTATGGATGTAGTTTGAACCATCACAATGAAAATCTTGTGAAAGTTTTGGATAGACTTCAGCGATACAATTTAAAACTGAATCCAAAGAAATGTTGTTTTTTAAGACCAGAAGTAGTTTACTTAGGACATTTAATAACAAAAGACGGTGTGAAAACAGATCCAGCTAAATATGAAGTTATAAAGAATTACCCAATACCTAAAAACGCAGATGAAGTTAGACGTTTCGTTGCATTCTGTAACTATTATAGAAAATTCATACCGAATTTTGCGGACATTGCAAAACATTTAAATATGCTATTGAGAAAATCAGTAAAATTCTTATGGACAAATGAATGCCAAAACGCTTTTGACACTCTAAAAGAAAAATTAATGAACCCACCAATTTTACAGTACCCAAATTTTGACAAACCTTTTATTTTGACGACTGACGCCTCAAACTACGCCTTAGGAGCAATCTTATCACAAGGTGAAATTGGAAAAGATTTACCTATTTCTTACGCAAGTAAATCACTTCAAAAGCATGATATGAACAAACCCATTATTGAAAAAGAATTGCTCGCAATTCACTGGGGAATAAATTTCTTCAAACCATATTTATACGGTCAAAAATTCATAGTGGTAACAGACCATAGACCATTGATATCACTATTTTCACATAAGAATCCCTCATCAAAAATGACAAGAATTAGACTAGATTTAAGCGATTATGACTTTACGATAGTTTATAAAAAAGGAAAAATTAACACTAATGCGGACGCATTATCAAGGATAGAAATAAACTCAGACGTACTAAAACAAATGATACCGTTAGAAAATGATGAGAAAGAAAAAAGAATACTAATAACTACGAGGGCAATGACAAAGAGAAATGAAAAAGAGGCAAATAAAGTTACAAATAATGAGGCAAATGAAGAAATAGATATGAATAAAGCGCGCGCGTATAGAAATAATCCGGATAGAAGCAACGCGTATAGAAATAATGTGGAAAAATGCATCTCTCAGGAGTCTGATCAACTTCTAATATGGGAATGCACATCCATAAATGACGTCAAGAAAATGAAGAAAGTACAGTTTAATAAATTTGAAAATATAGAGGATATAGATATATATATAAAAGATAACGTTGTGCACATAGGGCGTGATGATAATTCATCGAAACAAGATTCGACTATGAAGAAATCACGTACCCAAGATAATAATCATATGAATAAAGGATGTAATGATAATTCATCGAAACAAGATTCGATTATGAAGAAGTTACATGCCAAAAACATACAAAATGATAATAATATGCATGCAAGATTCAGCGATAACTCAGCGAAACTAGATTCGATTCTGAGGAAACTGATATCTAAAATGAACAAGGAAAATATAAAAGAATTAGCGCTAGCAAAGAATGATAAGATATTTAAAGTATATACAATGAAAGATTTTAAAGAAGCCTATACAAAGATAAGAATAAACAACAAAAGTCCTCAACTAAAAATATTAATTTACAATGCCCCAACAAGAATAACAGATGACATACTGAAATATAAACTCATCGATGAATTCCACAATGCCACACACGCAGGCCACTTAGGAATAAGAAAAACAATTATTAAATTAAAACAGCGATACATTTGGAAAAACATGAATAAGATGGTAAAGCAATTCGTAAAATACTGTGACAAGTGTACTATAAACAAACAAACCAAACACATTAAAGAACCACTTACAATAACGGACACACCGAGCAACAGTTTTGAAACAATATCAATTGATACTGTAGGACCTCTTCGTATTTCAAACGGTTACCGATACATATTGACAATGCAATGCGAGCTAACAAAATTCATTATTGCTCACCCAATGTCAACAAAAGACGCACTTACAACTGCCAAAACACTTGTAGAACAATTAATTTTAAAATTCGGTAAATTTAAGATGCTCAAATCAGACAACGGGACAGAATTCAAAAACGAACTCATGCATAACATATGTTCACTACTCGATATCAAACAAACATTTTCAACCCCTTACCACCATGAAACAATGGGTGCGGTAGAAAGAAATCACAGGGTTCTCAATGAATTCTTGCTGACAACAGCAAATGATTACGAATGGGATAAGTGGATAAACTATTTTACTTTTGCCTACAACACGGCTCCACACATAGACACTGGTTACACACCATTTGAATTGGTATATGGTAGATTGCCATGCCTACCATCAGAATTTTATGAAACTGATAATAACAAAATATACAATTATGATGACTATGCAAAAGAGCTGAAACAAAGATTAAAATATTCTTTGATTAGAGCTAAAGATTTCACAGATAAAATAAAAGAAAAAAGAAATTTAGAAGATAGATATAATAAAAGTTTAAATCTAAATATAGGAGATTTAGTTTTAATAAAAGTAGAGAATAGGAAAAAGAATCAAAGCCCGTACAAAGGCCCATATAGAATTATTAGAAAAAACGGTGTAAATACTATAATAGACTACCACGGAATTGAAAAAGAATTTCATAATAATCAATTAAAACCATATATAGGCCTAAGAGACAATAATTAAGTACTATAAGAATACTATTTTTACTACTATTTTTAAATAATTAAATAATTATAAATTAAATATTAATTACATTAAGAACTACTTTAAAAACTATAACTCATGTAAATACATATTATAAAACTATTAAAATATTAAATACTATATAAGAATTACTTTGTAAAACTATAACATATGTAAATAGAAATTAAGAACTATTTTACAAATATTGTCGGTACTATGAATATATCAAGAAAAATCAATCCCCTAATTTTTCTCTTAGCGGTGAGGGTGTAGTGTACCTCATAAGTTGCCACCGCCTACCCTTAAACTACTCTTAAATCTATACACACCAACCTAAATAGAGTAGGGTAATTATGCAAGATCAAATAACGGCATTTACCAATCGACACACATTGATTGGAATGCAAGTTAATTAGGGCATAAGTATGATAAAACAAACGAACAATTCTACTCAATAAGAATTGTAAATTGAGTGACAAATAGGAATGAGTGTAACCGCAAATATTCCTATTGGTCAAAGCAATTGTAATCAGGGTAATTATGCATATGTCCATAATATCGACAAAGACAGCTAGAACTTTATCGATAAGTAGAATAAGTAAGACAGGCTAAGTTAAAAACTCATGAATAGTATTTAAGTGCATGTAAATTAAAAATAAAGTAGACTTGAAATTATCAATCTATATCGGCAATAACTTGCCTTGCATTTTTAATTACAAGCTCTCATATCTTTCGGCAGTTCCTTTGAACGCCTATCCAAGCAGCTGAAACCCTGACAGCTAGTTAAACTAACCAAGGGCTATAGGGAATAAAAATCCAATACACAAGGACATACTTTACACTAGAAACACCACTTCCAACACCACAGAGTGCTGCGCCAGAGGTTTTGGACCAATCTCTGATGTCACTAAGGAGGTTTGTAAAGGCCAATTTGACTCTGTCATTATTATTATTTTTTGAAAAAAATACAGCGCCATCAGCATATAATGAATGCTCAATTATATTGTATTTGGAGGCTATTTTACTGATGGCGTTGAAGGCAATTAAAAAAAGCACAACTGATAGAGGTGACCCTTGGGGGATGCCGTTGAAGAGAGAGAAATTTCTTGAGAGAGTTGAGTTGATACGGACTTTAAACTTGCGATTTGTTAGGAATGATTTTACTATGTTATATATTTTGGTTCCTACTTTCCAATTTATTAGTTCTTGCAGGACAATATGTACACCTATGCGATCGAACGCTCTCTCAAAGTCTGTGGATAATATGGAGATATGGTTCTTATGTGAAAGACCTTGTGAAATGAAATGGTTAATGTGAAGAAGGGCATCTAACGTGTTTTGTTTTTTTTTTTTGAAGGCGACTTGGTTGGAGTTGATAAGGTTATTTTTGGATAAATACCATGAGAGCCTCTCCGCTATGATTTTTTCTAATACCTTGCCTAAACAGGGTAATAGAGATATAGGCCTGTAGCTGCTCTTGTTTTCTACCACTTTATTAGGTTTTAGTATAGGTAGTATGATCACATTACGCCAGTTTTGTGGATAAATTCCAGAATTAAATATATTGTTATATAGGTTGATTATTCTATATTTTAAACAAGTTGGCAGGTTTTTTAACAGCGGGTATGATATTTTGTCATAACCGGGAGTTTTGCCTTTTGCGGTTGATAGCACATGTTCAAGTTCTAAAATGTTAATTTTGTTTTCCAACTGTTTTGCGGCTTTAGTTAATTGTATGTTGCCGTATGAGAGGTTTATTATTTCCAATTTTTTAGATACAAAATCCGAGTGGAATTGATTGTCATGCGATAAGTCGGACCAATGTTTCCCAAAGTTATTAGCGATGTCGATTGATATTGTAAAAAAGTTTTGGTTCAGTTTTATGAATCGGAAAGAGTTGTATTGTTTATTGCCTGTGAGAGTTTTTATATCATTCCATATCTTTTTGGTGTTGGTGTAGGGGTTGATAGCCGCAGTAAATTTTGCAAAAAATTCCTCTTTTGATTTTTTACACTTCTTTTAAAAAGAGCATTTGCTTTTTTATATGCAATTAAATTGGCTTGGGATCTAGAACGAACAAAAGTGTGCCACTTTTCTTGTTTTTCTATTCTTAGCCTTTTTAAGGTAGAGTTCCACCAGGGAACTTGTCTTTTGTGTAACATAGATGACGTTTGCGGGATAGCAGAATTTGCTGCAAAATTAATAATTTTGTGAATTTTTGCTGCTTCAGCATTGATATTATGAGATACATTAGAAATAGTGTTATGTGTTTTACAGTGATTTTGAAATCTGACCCAGTCGGCCATATAAATTTTAAATTTGTTAATTGGTTTGTACTGAGTAGAGTTGGCGTCGCATCCGAAGGTAAGAAATATAGGTGCCATATAAAGAGTTAAGTGTTTTCCACGATATGCGATGTGCAATTTGAGAATTGCAAAAGGACAAATAAACGTTTGAAAATGAATTGTGAGCAGATAAATGTGTTACAGAGCCATCATTTAATAATATTAGATTTTTTGAGAAAATAAGATTCTCAACAATTTTCCCCCTTGGATTGGTAGCTAGTGAACCCCAGAAAGGACTCCAGGCGTTAAAGTCACCTAGTAGTAAACAATTTTGTTTGGTGGGATATAATATATCATTTAAATCTTGATCTGTAAACGGCTGATTAGGGGGAATATAACAATTTATAATAGATAACATAGGATTAAGATTAATAACTAATTCCATTGAGGCGAGTTTTGTGTTACGAAATAATATATCATGAGGTATATGTTTTTTTACAAGAATGCCAATACCTTGTTTTGATGTTGTTATATTGGGTAAATTATAAAAGTACCCCTCGTATAATCTTTGGGTTGTAATTGAGGTGTTCTGAGGTATATGAGTCTCGTGTATAGCTATTATGTCAGGGCTGTAGTCATTTATGAGAAGAGATAGTTCGTTAAAATTGTTGTTGTAGCCATTCATATTCCATTGAATTATTTTTATCATATTGATTTTGAGTGAGAGTTTTGTAAGTTGGGAGAGTTAAATTTTATTATTTCTTATTCTTCTTCGCTAGACTGGATTAGTTGATAATCCATTGTTTCGTCTTGTTTTTTATTTAATTGTTTTCCAGGCTTATTTATTATTTCTTGTACTCTAGATAAGAGATGTTCTTTTTTTAAAGTTATGTTTTGTTTAGTTTGTGTGTAGGTAACTTGTTGCTTTTCTGTGATTGTTGTTGGGTTTTTTAAACTTTCTTTTTTATTGTTTGTTGATGAGGTGGAGGTGGAGGGAGTAAGTTTTTGTGATGCATTATTACTGCCTTGCTTATTGTCGTTTTTTTCGAATTATTTATTTTGTGTATTGTTTTTGTTATATGTAATATTACTTTGGGTAATTTCATTATTGTTTTTTACAATATTTGATTTTGTTGAATAGTTTGATACTATTGTGGAGAATGTAGTATTTGGGGGAATTATACTTATTGAAGTCTTGTGGATGCGTTTAGCTTCACTTATGGTACATTTGTTTTTAATTTTAATTTTTAGAATTTCTTTCTGCTGAATGAATTTGGTACATTTCTTTGATGATGCTGCATGTTCTTCGAGGCAGTTTGCACACTGGGTGCGAGAACAGTCTGTGGGTTTGTGAGGTGGTAAGTTACATTGGACACAAATAGTGTCATTTTTACAATGTTTAATTGTGTGCCCTAATTTCTGACACGTCTTGCAACGCATCGGATTGGGAATGTACTCTCGGATATTTACCGTGTTCCAAGAAACTTTAATTTTTTCTGGCAAGTGATATAAGTCGAATGTAAGAAGTAGAACACCAGTTTTAGTAATCTTATCATCTATTAGTTTTTGGAATTTGTACACGCCAATGACGCCTTGGTCAGAAAGTTCCCTGATGATTTCGTCATCTGGGATTTCATTAAGATACGGAGCATAGATTGTTCCTTTAGTACTATTTAGGTTCTCATGTAGCTTACATTGAATTGAGCATAGGCCAACCAACTCCTTAGACTGAAGGAATTTTTCAGCAGTTTGCTTGTTGTTCACCAATAAAAGGAGGCTTCCATCACGTAGCTGGGAAATAGATGTAATGTCTTTGCTGATTAACTCTATACCTCTATTCACCGCAAAGCAGGAGAAACTAGAGAGAGGTTTATTTGGATCGACAGTTTGCATTATTATGTATCTGGGATTGGGAGGTTGAACTTTGGGTAACTGTGGGAATGGTGTTGAGTCTTTATATTTTGTTTTTTTACGTTTGGGACTTATCGGATCAGCTAGTAAACTGAAACGGTTGTCCCCAAGGTTGGGGGGCCCTGTGGGCATGTTGTAGTTGGTTTTTTGCGCACTGAAATATATATGTATATATTAATACGTAGAGAGAAAAGTAGAAACACTTTGTAAAGCAAAACGAGAAAAGTAAAAAATTAAAAATAAACAATCCGAGTGTTTTATAAATACGTCTGCTTATTACAAGTACTAGTCGGAGACTGAAAACAAAATAAAACGATTTAATAATGAAGAATTCATCATCAAAGGAAGCGTTTAACTTTTCCACCGGAAGTAATCGAATTATTAATCTGCGGGAATCCCACAAAAACCACTTTCCCTCAAGACAATTAGAAGAAGAATTTAGAGATGAAAATTTAATTTTAGAAAGT
The DNA here is from genome assembly GCA_943735925.1 of Pollenia amentaria. Taxonomy (NCBI): domain Eukaryota; kingdom Metazoa; phylum Arthropoda; class Insecta; order Diptera; family Polleniidae; genus Pollenia; species Pollenia amentaria. Next base: position 98,752,290 of record OX031007.1, read on the forward strand.
GAATTATATGTATGTATGTATACTTCTGCACATAAAAATGTAAAAATATAATTAGCGTTTTTTATAATTTTATTAAAAACAAGTATGAATAAAATTTTAATTTAGTTATAGCTAAAAATATATAAGGTAAATTAATTCATTAATTAAAGAAATGTGCATTTAAGGGTTTATGTTTTCATCCAAAAGTTATAAAATATACTTAAATTTAAATAAAAAATAGTTTGACACCCCAAAAATTTTTTTTTTTTTTATTTTTTTTTTTTTTAATTTGCTTTAATTTTGGGCAAGAAAAGTGGGCTGCGAGACCACAGTGCATGGGTCTAATACAAATTCCCCTCCTGAAAATCATTTTAGTTCGGCATAAACTCTTACGAATCATGATATTTTATTCAAGCATAACACTGTCTGATTGTCGTCCAATTGGTTTAAATCTGAACCAATTTTTATACTGACGTGCGTCTTTATAAATATTAATTAATAATATATAGCTCTTAGATATTCTTAATGTTAGTGGAGGGTATCAAAGATTCGGCACAGCCGAATGTAGATTTTGTAAAAATTTCAAATTGATATTTTAAATATTGCATCGCCAATTTCGAAGAATTTTTATTTTGGAAAATATTAGTAACTTTTTTAAAATTTTTAATGCCGAAAAAGAGATTGAACTTTTCCTTCGTAGTGCCATTCTAAGAGTAAAATTACAAAGTGAGCGCTTTAATCTCATATAACTTATCAAAATGTGTTGTAGACACTACAACAACAACACACAAGTTGTTAAAAAACGATTTGCTTGTTGTGTGAAGAACCAACAAAAACCACATAACAAGAAGAAACCGCATTATTTTCATGTTTTAAAAGTAAAATTTAAAGCCAGAGTTTTAATCTAGTTTTTATTATTAGTTAAATATGTACTTTAAGCTTTTAAATTATAAACCATATCGGTCATGATGCTAGTGTTTTATAATTGAAATTCTGTAAGGTTAAAACAGGTAAGTAGAATAATCATAATAATATTCGGAATTAAATCAACTTTAAAATCCTTGAATCAAGCGCATTTTGAGATTGATTCAATCTTAGTTTTACTTAAATCAATCCCATTTTCGGATTATTTCAAGTACGAATTCGGGATTGAATATGGATATTTTAAGTATTTCGCGATTGAAAAATCCGCACTTGAATCAACTTTTCTGTACTAGATTCAAGAAAATTCGTACTATTGACTCCGCTTCTTTTTGATTTGAGTACGGATGGATTGATTTTTCATTTGACTGTAGGTTTGCGAGTGTAACAACATACCAAAGACGAATCCTTAGGGCTAATAAATCAGAGCAAGTTAAACTCTGTTTTTGGTTTAAAATGTGCTTAAACCGACAAATCTATAAATCAGTAAACATATAAACCATATTTAAACGCATAAAATTGGGCGTTAAAACTACCGATACAGACCATATGAATTTGACAACATTTGTCGTAGTGCTGCCACATGTTACTATTTAAACTACATATAATACACGGGACACTGATTTACAACTGTTGAGTTAAAACTACATATAAATTTAAGTTTAGTTCAACTAAACCAGCGTTTAAGCACTCACTGATTTATTAGCCATTAGAATGTCTTTTGATAACTATCTGAAGTCTAAGAATTTGCTTTTTCTACACAAAATTATTATTAATAAGGAACCCAGTTACCTATATAAAATGCTAATATTTACCGCATCTGCAATAAATAATAGCATCATCATCTATATATGCATATCGCCACCTTAGACCAACAAGGTTATATCTGAAATGTTTTCCAAAAATTAGTTGTATGTCAAATCGCTATAAATCGACTACGGTCTTTTGATGGTCGTTCTCAGTTTTTGCCTATCTCTTATAGCTTCTGAGATATTTTTTATAACTAGGTTCTAACTACACGTTTTTGGTTTGAGATTCAGTTAACAAGGTTCTAACTAGCTGATAAACCCTTGTTTACTCATAAATCCTCTATGTGTACAAAAAGAACCATGCTGCTCAGATTCAAAATTTTATATTGCAGAAAAGGAACCAACTGCCATAAAACTTTTTCAAAAACGGTTGCCTTACCTAGTGGTATTTTCAGTAGTGGCCACTATTGTACGTTCTTTCAAAGATTTACATAAGTATCTAATTACTCAACTATTACTTTAAAGAAATCTACTTTGAGTTTAGAAAAAAGATTTAATCAACTTTATATTGTTAAATAGTTTCACCACTATTTTAATCGCTAAAAAAAACCATCCCAATAAAAATTGAGCTTCAAACATAGCAGGTTTATATGGAAGAAATGTAAACGACTCGCTTACCATCTCGCTCAAGTTTTCTCAAAGCTTGTGTTGGTGTAAATAGAACATTTTTGACGTATGCTCGCGAATATATAAAATTTTTTTTAATATTTTCTCAGTTGAAAAAAACTATTCTTAAAGCAAATCTCGCAAAGGGAAGTGAAAAAAAATATTGTTACGTTACTGCCTTTTCAATAACGTTTATGGTTTATTTCCTTTATAATATACCCCTTTATTTATAGCTGTACTATAAAATATTCACACCACTTTATTTAGAACTTAGTCAATTATACCACTTATACTTGCGATCTACACTTAAATGTTCGTACTAATACTAATTATCGATGCCCACCTTCACGCGTATTTATACTTTGTTCGACCGCTGGCATCTAGGTGACTAGAATATTCGACGTTTTCGAAATGTCTAACATTTTCGAAATTTCTGGACCATTCGAGCCTTTATTATCTTAACAGCTAATATCATTATGCATTAACACTATCAGGCCTGTTCTGAAAAACACGTGATTTCAAATCTCATGTGCTTTTAAAATCACACCGTTTTTGTGTTTTTTGGTGTGATTTTCAATTGTCGAAAGCACAAGTTCTTAACACCTGCTTGTTCTACAAAGGCGTAGCTCATTTTTTTAACGCTTTTTATGTTATTTTCCGAGAATTCGTTTTTTAACCGATTTGGCGATCTCAAGTTGGTTTTAGGGCTTGTTTAAAATTTTGTAATTTTTCGCGAATTTTAGCCATGTTTGCGATAGAAGCGATTTGTTCCTGTAAGTTTTCTGATTCTTTACAGCTTTAAAGATTTATAATAAATAGAAGAGTCTGCTATCTTGCCGCTGTTAGCAAATTTTTGCGAATTTCCACTAATTTAGCAATTTTTACCGAATATTTGCCATTCCTTATAGTTTTAGGGACTTTTAATCAATTTTATGGCTTGTTTGTAATATTAAAAATTTTCGCGAATTTTGGCTATTTTTGCAAAAATATTTTGTTATTTTCCGATATTTTTTTTTAACCCCATTTAGTGATTTCAAATAAGTTTTAGGGTTTGTTTACATGTTTGCAGTTTTTCGTGAACTCTTGCCATGTTAGCGCATAGAAGCGATTTTGTCCTGTGATTCTTCATAGCTTTAACGATTTTTAATAAATATTAGACTTTGCTATCATGTCGGTGTTAGCAAATTAGAGATATTTTATTCAACTAAAAAGACAAGCCTGAAATCACAACAGAAGTCACAAAAGCAAATTTTATTTTTGTACTGCCGTCGAGTTTTCTTTATTTTAAATGATTTGTTGTAAATAAAACAGCTTATTACATAAAAAAAATAATAAACAACACATTGAACATTTTTTTAGGTAATTTATCTTACAATAGTCGAAAAAATAACAAAGTGATTTTAAAACGTTGTTTACGTAACTGAACGTTTTGAAATCACAAAATAATTTGCCCAGAACACCTTTCTTGTGATTTCAAATCACTTTGATAAAATGTGATTTTCAGAAAAGGCCTGTATGGCTGAATTAAAATTTAGCTATATATTATACATCAATAACCGAAAGCATACTTTAAGGGTTAAAAATAATCTTAACAATTATAACATTACATTTGTATTAGAAACTTATGTACAGTGATTTTTACATAGAAATATGCATAACTAATACAATAACAATTTAAACTAATAAAATTACTAGCAAATACAAGATAACTAATAAATTAAACTTATTCTTAACTAAAGTTATTTTCGTAACAATATATATTCCAGAGTAAAACTGCGGTTCTTAATTATTATGAAGACAATGGTTTAGTTCCATTACGACATTCTAGCTGAAATTTATTTATAAATAAAAACGGAACGGATGTTATGTCATATATTTTATACGATCGTTTCTTAAAATTTTTTGATCAAAAAGCCTTAAAAGGCATATATAACGAATTAGAAATTTTTTAATCAGACTTGAATGGTACAATAAATTCAGTAGAATAAAGGAAAAAATGCTTTAGCGTAATCATAAATGGTTAACAAACGAATTCAATTTTGGAAAACTGTATTTTTAATTCTTCAGAAAAAATTGGACGACCTTTGAAACCAATCGATGAAATCAGTGAACGATCCTGGAGACGAAAACTTAAAGACACAAATGCGATAATGACTGATCAATTAATTAAGAATTCCTTTTTCTACCGAGTGGGACTTCCGAGGAATAAAAATAAATAAAATTTAAATAATTGAAAAAAAATTTAATTGCAAGCCCTAAGCCTGTAAAAAGAATATTAAAAAGCATACCCACTTAAATGAAGATAAAAATTTTGGTTGGGGTATGGGGCAGTGCCCCATAGCTGAATACCGTAGCACCAGATTGGCTTTAATATAGAGTTGTAGAGTAGAAGTTTGCAATCGAGGCTAAGAACAGCATTTCTTCCAATAAGCCAATAAATTTGAATTGCTTTTAGTTTCATTTGTGTTAGTTTTGCTTCTATATGGCATTTCCATGTTAAACGCCGATCTAGATGAATACCGAGATATTTTACATGCGATTGTTGGGGCACTAATTGATTATAGATTTTGATAGGGGACATGACTCCCGACGCAAGGTGAATGTTATATGTACGCATTTTTGCTCATTGTCCTTTATCCTCCATAGTTTTAACCACTTTTCCAATTCAAATATATCATTCTGCAAGTAACGAGATGCTTCATGGCAGTTTTTGTGTTCGCTTAAAAAAGCTGTATCCTCAGCAAATGTTGAAGTTAGGGTGTGGTTATTTGTTGTGGTTATATTTATAAATATAACAGTGGGCCCATGATGCTTCCCTGAGGGACCCCAGCGTCAATTGGCTGAGGAGAACTTTAAAAGGCCCCTTCTTTAATAACAAGCTTTCGACCGACTAAGAAGCTTTCTAACAGCTGTGTGTGTTTACTGGTAAGTTTATCTTCAATTTATGTAATAACCCTTCATGCCAGACTTTATTAAAAGGTTGAGAAGTGGTTTTGTATTAAAAAATATTGTATTTCCCTTTATCATGACATTATGTTATTCTTATTTGCCGTTTGTTTTCTTTCTCAATACAATGTGTCCTAATAAAATTTGAATTAGAATTAAAATTTGTATTTTGTAATAAAATGGTGACGTTATGTCTGCTTGTTTATTTTAGCATTAATCTGATGAAGAACCCTTTTTGTTATATTTAAGAAGCATAAACATGAGTGAGCATTAGGGGTATAACCAAAAAAAATACCTATCACGACGGGGTGGGCACTGATGTATATATCAAGAAAACAGTTTTTTGAGATCAATTTGGATCAAAAACCTCCCCCCCAAACCGTTTTTTCCAAAAGCTTCCAAAAATTAATAATATTTGAATTTTTATTTTTTAAATACCATACATACAATCATGTACTATATATTAACTTCAGATACTAAAAATGATCTTTGTTGAAGGAAATAAACTTTAAGTTAAAGTGCGTGTTGTTCTGCAATATTGTATTTTTAATAAACAAAAAAAAGCCAAATACTAAACTTCAAAGTGGTTTGGGGGGGAACTAGTGAGCATGTTAGAACGTTGCGATATTTTTAAATTTCCGGTTTCGAAAAAACAGGTTTGTGGTTCTTTTAAAACAGTTTTCAGAATTTACACAATAGTCAAAGTATTTAAATTTAGTTTTTTTGTATTAAGAAATATGGTATTTCCTTTATGCTTACATTATGTTATTCTTAGTTGCAGTTTGTATTCTTTCGCAAAACAGTGTGTCCCAATAAGATTTAATAAGAATTTGTATATTGTATATTTTAACATTAATCTGATTATTGTAGCAAACTAGCGATTAATGGTTTTTTCGTTATAAATAAAATCTTGAGACACGTTGTAGTTTTGTCTATATAGATTTTAAGACATTAAGGAGATTTCCTAGTTAAGCTTAAAAGTTTCATTTTATCATTAGTCAGTATATCGCAACATTTCTTTAAGTGAAAATATATTTTTCAACATTGAATCATTGTATTTTTGTGTATATAGATTTTAGGACATAAAATCATTTATAAACCTTTTTTGAAAGTTCAAAAGAAAAGTTTTTATTACCTTTTTTGAGAGTATTCAAAAGAAAAGAAAAACAAAAAGTTCTATCAAGCTTGTTGTTTAAGAAAGTGCAAAATAAAAAACTTTAAAATTGCTCCTGTATATTTCTCAATTTTCTCTTCAAAACTGAGCTGTTTAAAATATGGGATTGCATAGAAATACTTCTAATTGTTTTGATGCTTACCATATGCAATACGTCTTTTTCCAAAAAAATGGTTAAGCTAAAAGAACATATGTAATTGCATACAAATGCTTCAAATTATTTTGATGGTAATCACCATGAAGTTTGTCAGAAAAAAATGCTTAAGGTGCACATTAACCTCCACTGTTCAATGTGCAAGAACTTTTTAATGAGTTCAAGAAAACTCTCTATAAGCAAATCACCACTTCTTCGAAGTTCTAAAGATAAACATTTCAATGAATGCAATGAATTAATACAGACAACACCATTTAATGCTTATATGAGAACAAATTGTCATATAGAGTATGTTCAAGCAATTCATATTAATAAAACATCAACTGTGAGACAAAGTAATTTTAAAGGAAGAATTGAAACCTATAGATTGGTGAATGAAAATAAAGGAATTCTGTTTCCGGAGGAGCTCTATAGAGATGCGAAGGCAATTTTAATTAAAGAATTAAAATGATGTGGCATCAAACACACTACATTTAAATTAAACATGGAGTTGTTATGCGAATACATGAAATTGGTGAACGATTAAATTAAATTAGCACATTACGAAAATTATGTTAAAAATGCTTGCTGAGGATATCAGTGAATCATGGACACTCACTAAAATAAATTATGTAGAAGTGAATGTAAGCAAGGCTAGCACTCTAAGAGGATCCCAATTTATATTATTGCCCACGAGCATAAGAAATATTAAAGGAGCCTGCATAAATGTGAAAAAAAAAGATATTTTCTGCTTTAAATGGTGTTTAATTGCAGCACTCTGTAGTGACTTAAGCTACAAAAAAAGAAGAAAATGCAATTCTTATAATATAAATATTTATAATAATAAAATTGCTATGGGTGACTTGGAGTTTAATTTTGAGGGATAAGAGTTTCCTATGCCTTTAAAATCGATAAAAAAAAATTTTAAAACAAAATGATGTAAGCGTAAATGTATTTGGATATAATGGTGAGTCAATCGTTGGACCATATTATATAACGATTGAGGAAAAAACTATCCATATCAATTTACTGCTTTTGCATTCCGGTTAAAAGTTTCACTATGTTCTCATACATGATATTTCCAAGTAAGTTTTTCTTTACATTTATAAATAAACATATATTTATATATGTATATGTATGTATATACTTATTTGTTTTTAAATCTAATTAAAAAAATTTGTTTTTTTTAGACTAATTCGATCTAGTATAACCTCACATAAAAGTAACATTTATGTTTGTAGTACGTGTTTATACCATACATAGCTAAAAATCATAAAAATTTATGTGGAAGAAAGATATCAAAGATGCCCAATCCCGAGGATTAATTCATATCTTTTGTAAACCACAAGAAGCAACTTGATGTTCCGTTCGTGATTCATGCCGATTTTTAATCAGTTTTGGAAAAATAAATGATAGTGTAAATAATAAGACAACAAATATTCAAGAGCACATTCAATGTGCTTTTAGTTATTATACTAAATGTAGTTTTAAGGATTCATATAATAACCATATTTATTATTTTGGAGAAGAAGCATCAAAAGTTTTTGTTAAAAAAATTGTTTAAGATGCAACAGATATTTATAATCAGTACATGTCTAAAGAAGAGAAAATAATAATGACAATAGATGATACTGAGCTTTTTAATAAATCGACAAATTGTCACATATTTAAAAAAAAAAATTGTATAATTATAAATGCCATCTCACTGGTCATTTTCGAGAAGCTGCACATAATAAATGCAATTTTATACTAGTGATCTTCCATAATCTTTAAAGAGCTGTCAACAATAAAATATGCAACAAAAAAGTTATTCCTTTAAATAAAGAGCGTTATATTTCACTTTCTGTTTATATTAAAATAGATAAAAATCGTGGATTTGAAATTAAGTTTTTAGATTCAATTAGGTTTATGTCTTCGAGTTTAGATTCTTTAGCTAAAAATCTTGATATTAATGTTTTTCTATGAGTCCGAGAACGTTTCTCTTATGATAATCAATTTAATCTTATCAGGAGGAAGGATGTATTTCCGTACTCTTACATGGATTCAATAGAAAGGTGTAATGAAAATCAACTACCAAATAGAGAGAATTTTTTCAATATTTTAAGTAATGAGGAATGCAATGTAGTCGATTACGAACATGCTCAAAAAGTATGGAGTGAATTCAAGAGCAAGAACCTTCTTGACTATACAGAACTCTACCTTATATCTGATGTTCTTCTCTTAACAGATATATTTGAAAACTTCAGAAAAATATGTAAGAGTATTTATAATTTAGATCCTTGTCAGTACTACACTGCAGCTGATCTCTCTTGGGATGCAATGCTTAAGATAACAGAAGTTACATTAGAGCTATTTACTGATAGTGAAAAATACCTCTTTATGCAAAATGGAATACGATGTGGATTAGTTCAATGCTCCAAAAGATATTCTAAGGCAAACCACAAGTATATGGAAAATTTTGATGACAAAAAAGCATCAGAGTATTTGGTGTATTTAGAAATTTAAGAATAATATTGCTTGTTTATTACTATTAAGATGGCAGTGATTAGTAATATAAAAATAAAAGGCTTTGTATTTATACATATTAAAATAAATTTAATTATTTTATATATTATATTACATCTTAATACATTTGTTCTAATATAATAACAGTTAAAATAAATTCATTTATTAATTAGTTTCTTAATAATAATGTACAACAGTTACATAGTATTTAAATCAATAATAATAATTCAATTTAAGGAAAGAAAAAAAATATATCAAAAAAGTTAAAATAAAAGATTTAAAAAGTAAAAAATAAAAATAGTTGTTCTTATTTCAAATTAGATTTTTTCTTTCAAGTAAAATAGCATTTTTTTAAAACGCAAACTCCATAGTTGTGATAACTGCAATATGAGTTTTCTGGATACTTTTTATTAAGTTCTTTTAAATTTATACATCCGAAATCCTCTTGCTGCAACATTTGCTCCAACCATTTGATTTTTTCTGTTCTATTTACATATATATTAGAATTTATTAAATCATCTTTTAAAAAACTACAAACACTCTGAAATGATACTACTCCTGTATTCCGGTTAAGACGATGAAAATATTTAATTAACCAATATGCTTCTTTTTGCTTCTTTTTGTGATAAACAATTGAAATCAAATGGTGGTTTTATAATGAAATGATATATTGCTTAGAATTGAAAGCAATTGCAACTTCTTTAACAATAAATTTATTTGATTCTAGTTTAAACCCTTGTAAATCAATGAAAACACGTTTGCAATACATTTTTTTTTTCTTATTTGTTATTTAGGATTTATAAAATTTTCTGAACTTGTCCCTTTAATAAAAGAAGAACGTTAAACTTTGTTTTTAGGTATATTATTCTTGTAAATTGTCATTATTTTATTGGTCTTAAATGTAATCGACAATTGACTGGCAAATAAATGAGATTCTCATTTATTTGACTAGTAAGTAAATATTGAAAATATCAACTATAAACTCAAACTAGACACTGGTGCACAGTGTAACGTCTTGCCAAAATGTATAGTGGATAAATTACGAAATTTCAATAAGAAAATAACAATTAAACCAACCAGGGTAAAACATCTTGTGTCATTTGGCAATCATAAAATGCAAGTGTGAGGTGAGATTATCGTCACCTGTCAAATAGCCGGGAAATTAAGTAAAATTTACTTTAAAATCGTAGAGGAAAACGTTAGACCAATTCTAGGGGCAGAAGCGTGGGAAAAGTTACAGTTGGTCAAAAGAGTATATGAGCTCCAGGTTGGTAAAAACCTATATGAGGGTCTAGGCTGTATAAAGAGTTTTGTTTATGATATTGACCTGGTCGAAAACCCAAAATTTGAAATTTGTCCGGCCAGACGGGTAGCATTTAAAATTAGAGATCAAGTGAAAAATGAACTGGATAACATGGTCAGAATAGAGCCAACAAAGTTGCCAACTCAGGCTGTATCCCCAATGGTAGTGGTACGTAAAAAAGATAAAAATAGAATCTGCATCGCTCCAACAAGCGTAAACAAAAATATTAAGCGGCGCCACTACCCAATGAACACCATTGAGAAAATTAGCGCTCAGCTCAAGGGAGCAAAATATTTTTCAATGTTAGACTGCAAGAAAGGTTTCTGGCAGGTTCCAGTCACTGATCGCACGAAGCAAATTTTAACATTTTCAACACCTTGGAGTCGTTACCTAGAGTTGTGTCGGTCATGAACGAACTGGTTCAATTGAACGGATCAGTCAGATGAACGATGACGGGCCGGTCAGTTTCATCGTTCAATTACGTTCAATCGTTCACTTGGGTCTTTTGAATCAGTCGGTCACTTGATTACCGGACAACTGGTTGAAAAGAAACAACAATACTTTTGTGTTGTATAAGCTATGCAATTTTAATATACTTATATATTTAACTCATTGCCACATTGCTTTACACATTTTCATAATACAATCAGGGTTGTCAAGTTTCTTGGCGACCTAATTTTCGATTTGGCGATATGGCGATTTTTTGGCGGCTAATAATATATGGCGATTTTGTTAGCTTTTACAGTTTGTTATTTAGAAGGACTATATCAATGATGGTATTCCATCTAATATAAATCAGGTTTTGCAAAAGTTTATAGCTATAAGGATACGTCCGGTACGTACCATTTTAATGAATTGCTTTTACTGTCTTTATATGCATTTAATTCCAACTGCTAATGTCTGTGTTGAAATAGTTCTTTTTAATAATTTACTCTACTAAAACTCGCCTTCAAAATAGAGTGCAATACGAACTTCTTGACACATTGTTACGAGTTATAAATTATATGAATGTAAATATAACTTTTTGTACCTTCACACGATATTTTGAATATACATGTTAAAAAAATGTATAGCGTATAATATATAGTGTATAGCGTTTTAGATATATATCCAATATTTGTTTAATACTAAACACAAAAAACGTTTTGCTGCTTTTATTAGATTATTGTACACTATTGTATCTTTTGTGTGTTCGCCAATCATTTACATTTATTCAAAAAAATATATATCAAGGCGACTTTGTCCCATTTTTGGAGAATTTTAGCGATTCATAAGATATATATTTTTTTTTAGGATTTATAGAAAGCATTGGAAAAATTTTTTAAATAAATTTTATGTTGTCAAAAACGCAAAAAAGGCTTTGGCAATTTTTGACATTGAATTTGGCAAAAACCATCAAAATAAATCTGACAACCCTGGCTGCTTTTCACAATTTTTCTACAATTTACATGAGCGTTGCCAGTTGTTCTTAATACAAAACCCGCCAAATGCTAATTTTTTCATTTGAGCAGAAAATTTTATAAATATTTATTTCATTTAATTTTTTAAATAAATCCTAAAAATGAATAACCAAATTCGATATTCGACAGCTTTATTTATAAAAGCTAAGTCAAGTTTTAGAGCACGAAATTAGTATGGAAAAACACTTTTAATGTTAGCACAGCTAACGATTTAGGAAGTTCCCATGAGAACACTTGCTAAGATGATCATAATTTCTCAAGAATTTATCTCAGATATTTACCACAGCATCACAGCCAACAATTTTTGCTCCCACGAAAACACCTGTTGCATTTGCATTGAAGTAGAAACAGCATTCTCAGAATTCACCTTTTTGCTTCCCATGACAATGTAACACGTGCAAAAATTGTAATAAGAATAAAGAATAAGATAGTCATAAGAAAACCGAAAAATACTAGACTTAAGATAATTGTAAAAATATTTAAATTAAGCAAGGTAGCGAGTAAGGAAAGTAAATAAATAAAGTTAGTTCGGTCGCAGACTCGACACAGGAACGTATTGTTTTTATTCTGCGCGTATTCATAATTGGCGCCCAACGCTAAAAACTAAAATCTTTATAATAGGAGCATAAAAAATCCTTATGATAGGATCATTAAAAAAATCCTTATAAAGTATTATAACTGGGAAAAAAATCCTTATAATAGGACCATAAAAAATCCTTACAAAGGATTATAACTGGAAAAAATCCTTACAATAGGATCATAAAAAAAATCCTTAAAACAGTGACAATTATAAAAAAATCTTTATAAACGATTAGTAATTAAAATCCTTAAAACAGTGACAGTTATAAAAAAAAAAATCATAATTTATTTATTACATTCGTTTATAAATAAGACTCTTAAAATAAAAAAAAAATTAGTTTATAAGAAACTACTTATGTATTTTAAAAGCTTTTATTTAACTTGCAATGTATGTTTGTTCGGTGCAATCTTGGAACTCAATTTTGAAGCAGATACCTCGAACCGATTGAGCTGACATTCTTAAACACGTTCAGTAAAGATGACGATGCATGGTTAACTGTGTAACGTTATTCTAAATCTAACATGATAAGACACCCAAGGTGGCAGACTAATTATTTTTAATGCATTCCTACAATATGAGTATCAAATGGGAGGGATTGCTGAGAATAAGTCGAAAAATAAAGTGACGTTACTCTAAATCATATATGGCGGACTAAGTTTTCAATGCTTGCCTTCAATATAAGTATCAAATGAAAGTACTCATGAGAATACGAATGCTAGTTTTAATATAAATTAAAAGTAAATAACCTTTTTAAAAAACAAGCTTTTATTGAAATGCGCTTAAAAGAAAAATATAAATGAATATTACGAAACCTTTTTTAAAAAGACGCTTTTATTTAAATGCTCTAAAAAGAAAATTTTACATTTAAACTTTTACTATCAGCTTATAGCGGATTACACAATTTATATGATATAAAAGCTTGTCGCGAGATTTACTTGTGTAGACAAATAAGTAAATTATATAACTTGATGTGATTGATTTTAACTATTCAAATTTTTAAACGAAGTAAATACTAGTACTTAAAAAAGTTGGCAACCCTTGAAGTCAAACGTACTTTTTGTCAGTGCACTGCAGTGGTTAAATCGTGCATATAAATTTAATAATTGTTGTGTTAAAAAATTAATGTTAAATAACACAAAGTTGCAAATACTTTAAATAAACTGAATATTATTTTTAGAAATATTTAAATAATGCCTAAAAAACCAACTAGAGGGAGTATTGCAAATAATAATAAAATTCTTTGTGACCAGTGCGAATATGAGATCAAAGAGGATTCAGATGATTATATACAATGTGACAAGTGCGGGAAAAGCTTTCACTCTCAATGTTCTGGCTTAATAAGGAGAGAGTTTGAAAGTCTTTTAAAAAATGAGAAAGAAATGTTCCTATGTCAATATTGAAAAGATGGAGGTGGAGAGATAATAAAAGAGCTTAATACGATAAAAACAGAGTTGAAAAAACTGGAAAAGCTTGAAAAATTAGATCAGCTGACTGATTCAATTAATTTTATGTCAGCCAAGTTTGATGAGGTTTTTAAAGATGTTGCAGCAAACAAAAAGAAAATAACTGAAATTGAAAGGGAAAATAAAAAATTAAAAACAGAAATACAAACTCTTAGAACTTCTGTAAAAATCCTAAATGATAACCGTGTAAAAAACGATTGTATTATCAGTGGCTTGGATGGTGCTAGTGGCGTAGATGCTAAAGAGGCAGTTTTTAATTTATCAAAAAGGGTTGGGATAGAATTTGAACCGAATGCTGTTGAAGATGCGTATTTTATATGAAAGAAGGGAAGAACTGAAAAGAAAGATGATGATAGAAAACAGTTGTTGTAAAATTTTCATCCAAAGCAAATAAAGAAAAATTAATGTCTTCTAAATCTAAATTAAAAGAAAAGGAAAATACAAATAAAGTATTTGTGTATGATTTCCTTAGCAAGGAAACTTTAAACCTGTTGAACCATGCTAAATCATTAAAAGCAGTTGGATATCAACATGTATATTCCCGAAATGGTAAAGTTTTTTGTAAAAAGAGTGACCTTGCTAAACAGCAGTTGATACTGTGTGAGGATGATGTTGACAATATGTTATTAAATGTAACAACTAATAAGCATTGGAAACGAAGGTCGGTGGTGATGAATAGAGATGATGATGACGCTAATGATTCCTCTGATGATGGTGAGGATGGTGCTGCCTATGTTTCTCCTTCATAAGGAATTGGATTATAAATATTAATTATTATTATTTTTGTTTTTACCAGATTTTTTTTTTTTTTTTTTTTTTTTGTTTTAACATTTTTTTTTTAACTAAATGATAAAAAAATCAATATTTTCATAAATTTTCAAAATTTAAAAACTATATATGTGGTTTAAATTATAATTTTCTGAATATAATAAGTATAAATATCAGAAGCGTTTCCTCTATTGGAAAATTTAATCAGTTTAAATCGTTAATTGCTAGTTTTCCAAAATTGCCGGATGTAATCGCAGTGCAAGAAACATGGTTTAGTAAGAATGTGTTGCAATTGTATACAATACCAGGTTTTAATAGTGTTCACTGTTGTAGGGAGGATGGTTATGGTGGAACGTCGTTGTATATAAATAAAAATTTACATTTCTCGGTTGAAATTTGTAAAAGTCAAAATTTTGTGGAATTTATAACCGTTAATTTTACAAATTTTAAAATTGACCATAAAAATATGAAATTGATTTCGTTTTATCGATCACAGAAATGTGCTGTTACTGATTTTATGAATATGTTTGATCTCACTTTAAATACTTTTGCTCAAAATCCGGTAATTATTATTGGTGATACCAATATTGATACATTTAGTAATTCATATTATAGTGATTTGTCAGCAATGTTTCATAATTATGATTGTACAAGTGCTCATAACATGATAACATGATAACTAGGCCTAAAAGTAAAACATCTATAGATCATGTTTTAGTAACTTTTCTGAGAGGATTTATATTGATTCAGTTGAATGCACCCTATCAGATCATAACATACTGTGCTGTAAATTGAAAAGTAATGTGAGATTTAAGGAATATATTGAAGTATCAAAAATACATTGTGACTATGAAAAGGCTAAACACTATTTGCAAAATACGTTACCCATTAATTGGGGTTTGTTTGATGCCTCGGCTTTGACCGATAAGTTAGTTTCTTGTATGCAGGACGCTACAAATCATGCAACTGTAGTTACAAAACATAAAAAACAGTAGTGTTTTGAGCTTACACCATGGATAAGTAAAAACCTTCAAGAATTGATTTTATTAAAACAGAAATTGTTGAAAAAAAGGCGTAAAGCTAAAAATAAGCACAATATAGAGGAAGTTTTAAAAAGACTAAGCAGAGTAATCCGGATTGTTGTTAAAGAGTGCAGAGATAATTATGTTGGAAGTTTAAATAAAGCTGGAAATGATTCGAGGAAATGTTGGAAGTTTATTAACACTACACTCGGTCGTACAAAAAGTAATGATATTTGTCTTAATGACACACTTGGACACTTAATAAATACGGATCAAGCTAAAGTTGATTGTCTTAATAATTATTTTCTT
This sequence comes from Pollenia amentaria, assembly GCA_943735925.1. Classification (NCBI taxonomy): domain Eukaryota; kingdom Metazoa; phylum Arthropoda; class Insecta; order Diptera; family Polleniidae; genus Pollenia; species Pollenia amentaria. Next base: position 98,768,268 of record OX031007.1, read on the forward strand.
TCGTCTGTAGTAAACCTTAAACAACAAATAGAAGTTCAACCTGGAGACACATTTAATAATTTACGAACCATTTTTCAATATCCTTATCGTTTTCATCTCGAAAATGTTAGTATTGATGACATAAGTGAAGTCATATTGAATGTTAAAGTTAATAAGAGCCCTGGATATGATAATATATCGCCGAAATTTGTTAAAGAATGTGGAGAAACTATTGTGCCAATATTAGTTAATATATTTAACAATATGATAAGTTCCTCGGTGTATCCTGATGAGCTCAAGGTTCATAAAATAGTTCCAATACCAAAGCAAATAAATGCTTCAAGTATGGAAAAGTACCGGCCAATTGCTGTTCTGTCTACAATAGACAACATTTTTGAAAAACTTTTATATGATAAACTTCTGATTTATATGGAGGAGAATAAGTTATTGTATGATTTCCAGTTTGGTTTCAGAAGAGGATGAAGTACTGAAGATGCTGTTTTGAACGTAATTAAGTATATATGCAACGGTCTAGATGAAGGTTCTAGTGGAGTTGCTGGTGTATTTTTTGATTTTACCAAAGCGTTTGATCTAGTTGATCATCAAATATTGTTGGAAAAGTTGTCATTATATGGTGTCAAAGGAAATGAAATTTTACTATTTAAAAGTTATTTTTTTAACAGGAAACAATACGTGCAAATTAATAATTCGAAAAGCTTTATTGGTTCTGTGGATTATGGAGTTCCGCAAGGAAGTGGATTGGGACCATTATTATTTTCAATTTACTTAAATGATCTAAAAAATCTCAATTTAACTGGCCAACTTGTTATGTTTGCGGATGACGTATGTTTATTCTATCCTTTTAAACATAATTTGGTTCTGAAAACCTACGTTGAGAGAGATGCGGCTTTAGTATTTGAGTTTGCACGCTTAAATCGTCTAATAATTAGACCCAATGCTTCTAGTCTTAGTAATGACTTTAACGTGTATATTGATGGGAAATTAGTAAAAGAAACTAACTCAGTAAAATATTTAGAAATCACATTACAAAGCAATTTGTCCTGGGATCTGCATATAAATGATTTAAAGAAGAAAATAGCTCCTGCAATTGGAATTTTGTACAAGCTGAAAAACAAATTGAGTGAGAAATCTAAGATGTTGATATTTCAGTCGTTAGTACAGTCGCATTTGAATTATATGGGAATCATCTATGCTTATAACAAAAGTAACAATAACTTAAAATCGCTCCAATGTATGCAAAATAAGGCATTGAAAATTATATATAATTTACCAATAACTTATTCGACTATTTCATTGTACAAAGATATTGGTAAAACGATTTTACCAATCTATGGATTACATGTGTTCAAAGTTTTAATGTATGTTTTTAAATGCATTCATAACAACGGCCATCATACCATATCTTTTTATCAAAATCAATCTCATTTTTACACACGGAATGGGGCAAATTTGGCAATTACAAGGTGTAGATTAGAAAAGACCGAACAACGTATAGATTACATTGGCAGTATAAAATACAATAGTTTGCCTTTAGAATTAAAGTCAATTAGTAGGTTATCAACGTTTAAATCATTTTCTAAAAATTTTTTGGCTAATAAAGTGGAAACGCTTCTGTTGTAATTTAAATTCTGTTGTAATTTTTTAAAATGAAAAACATTATTTTTTTTTTCTTTTTGTTAATTTTATATTTATGTAATTATTTTCATATGTTCATTTAACAATTAATATATTGCCAGCTAGCTCCAATAATGCCTATAGGCGCTGGGGCCAAAAAGAAAAATGAATTTATACTATTTATGTACAATAATAAATAACTAATGAAAAAAAAAAAAAAAAAATCTTGCGACTAGCTTTTAAATCAAATAAATTGTGTAATGACAAGCGACTAGCTTTTATATCATATAAATTTATTAATGATGTTATAAGTTGATAGTTAAAGTTTATTTCCTTTTTTTAGCGCATTTTAATAAAAGCGTGTTTTTTTAAAAAGGTTTTTAGTTCTTATAAAATAAAAACAAAAAAAAATTAAATTTATATAGTCACATCTTTTGAAAATATAATACATATAACACATGAATAATAATAAAAATTGTGCAATCGCTATTATTTTTATTTTTTGTTTCTTTTTAAAAGTATTTCGTTCTTAAAATACCACATAAATTTGAAATTTTTTTCTCTCATTATTTTTGTTTAATTACTTTTTTGTTCTTTCCATTAAAATGGAGTTAGCTAAGCATACAATATAAAATAAACAAGTTTTAAAATCGCCACGTTTGGCGAGAAATTACTTCGTGTGGCAGCCCAGATTGTACTATGAATTTTTTAACACAGTGTGGCGAGTCGCCACTGGCAATGTGTTACAAGCAGTGTGGACAGGTCTAAAAAATTTTCACAGCTAAATCTGCCATTAGACAGGGCCAAAAAATGCTAAAAATTATTTTTAAAAGTGCTAAAAATAATTCTAATTTTTTTTTTAAAGATTTTTGTTAAACATTTATTACCAGTATGAAATTTTATTCGAAACTAATTACATATTAGTGAATAATTTTTGAACGAAATTGAAATAAATTTAAGCAAATGGCAAGATTTTGGTTAAGCATGTGATACATATAAATATGTAGCACAGGGAGTTAAGATTAAATGTTAAATTTAGCGGGCCTGCAAACCTCTGATAAATTTAGACAGTTTATTTATATAATATACAAAATTTTAAAATCATTTTATTTTTTATATTTTAAGAAAAGTTGAAGCTTTAATAGAAATTTTTCCAGCATTTTAGAGCAAACAATTTTTTCAAACATTTACTCTATTGAATTCTTATCTAAATACAAAGTGAAATTTCCTTGTTCTTTTATATCGTTATATCAAAGGGCAAATAATATTTGCAATCAACATGATGAGGACATTTCTAATATTTCCCGAATATTCTATTTCTTTTAAAAATACATGTTAGGTGTTTCTTTACATAAGAGTTCATACGAAATTTTTGAGTACCACTATTTATAGCCCAAATTTATTGTAATTTATAATTTTTTTTTAGCAAAATCAATTAAATTATTCGTCTAAATTTTTAAAATAAATAATGCTTAAAAAAGCTAAAAACTTTTTCCAAAAATGCTAAATCAAATGCCAAGTGAAAAAGAAAATTTTGCAGCTAAATAAAAATTTTTAATGCTAAATTTAGCTGCAAAAATGTCAAAATGGCTAATAGTATTGTTGTTTCTTTTCAATCAAACCAACGAAAAAACTGCGTATTTGGCTTGTACTTATTGTTTTATATCCTTGCTTACACTCAAAAAAGTTTTACAGTAACTTAATGTAATTTATTAAAATCGTTTTCCGTAATTAATGAAATTTTTTTTATTTTATAATTAAACTAATTTAACTGTTTCTGCATGTTGTTCCAAAAACGAATGACAAAGAATAATAAGGGCGTTCATGATATCGCTTAAAATTTCCATTTGTGCAAATGGGAAAACTTGCGAGATTCGTTTCATGAAGACCCTTTTTAATTTTTGTGTAATTTTAAATAATTAATGTCATTAACAACTGAAACGTCAATACAAAAATCAATTAAATGAAAACAAATATAAAAATAAAAGCTAAAATTTGTGAATAAAAAGTGAAATTTGTTTTTTAAACATGCATTAATAAAGCAGAACGACTAATTTGCTTAAATTACTGCAACAATTTATTGTCTGTAATATTATTAACACTTGAATTTTCCATTGAAAACGGCGGTAAAGATTAAACAAATTTATTTTTATAAATACACAACTGAACAGCGGAAGTTTACGAGTCAAAATTGTTGAGAAAATTTACGAAGTTTGTGTAAACGAATTCTCATACAATTTTTGGCAGTTCATTTGAGAGGGCGTAAAAATGCACTGTTTGCACAGATTGCGAGACTTTAAGTGATATCATGAAAACCCTTAATGATTTTTAATTTCTGTTAATATGTTCAGTTATTTTTTATGCATAAAATAAAACTGAAATACATGTTTACATAAATAAAAATAAATAAAAAGGAACAAATATTTGGCTCATTTGGTAGGTCATAATGACAGGTAAAAACACTGGTTTAGCTGTCTTAGTACGTAATTTAAATTAAGTTAATATATTTTTTGTAGTTTGTATATGTTTTTAATTTCAAATAAAGAGAAAAGTTAATTCATTTTTAATTATTATCTCCGTTATAAAATTAAAATTAAAAAATTACCTTACAATTGCTTTATTTAAAATTATCCGTTTTCTAAATACATTTTCAGTTTTCTAAACTTAAAACCTATTCTTTTGAATTTACCAACATAATGTTTCGAGTGTAATCTCACATGTTTCTTTTAACACATTCAATCGATTGTTTAGTAAAGAAGACAAGACAAGTGAACGACTGAACGAAAGCGACCAATGATTCAAAAGACAAACTGACCCAAAAGTCAAACTGACCCAAAAGACAAAGTGACCTAAAATGAACGATTGAACGAACTCGTTCACTGTTTCAAATTGAACGATAATGACCGGTCACCCAAACGAACGATTAAGCCCAAGACTAGGCGTTACTCATGCAAAAGGCTACCATTTAATATCTCATCAGCACCGGAAGTATTTCAAAGTATTACGCAAATTCTATTTTCAAAACTGCCAAATGTAAAAGTCGCCATAGACGATGTACTAATACACGCTAAAAACTGACAGGAACTACGTGATACTACAGCTAAAGTTATCAAAGTTATTAAAACAAATGGCCTAAAACTAAACAAAGAGAAATGTTTACATATATGAGCAAAGGACAATCAAATTCCTAGGGCACGTTATTTGCGATGCTGGCTTATATCCAGACCCAGATAAAATAGATGCAATCAGTCGCCTTAAAGCTCCTGAGAACCGAAAACTACAAAGGGTACTGGGCAAATTTACATATCTGAGTAAGTTCATTTAAAATGTTTCACACATTACAGCCCCTCTCCGGCAATTACTTGAAAAATCAAACTCGTTTTGCTGGGACACTAGCCAACAAAATCTTTTGAAGAATTAAAACAAAATATCAGTAAACCTCCCGTACTTAAACTATATGATGTCAATAAAGACGTTAAGTTGCAGGTAGACTCCAGCTCATATGCTATGGGTGCAGTGCTATTACAAGATGAGCAGCCAGTGGCCTACGCTTCAAAATTCTTGACAGAGTGTCATTTGAGATATTCTCAAATAGAAAAATAAACGCTGTCTGTCAAGTTTGGATGCGAAAAATTCCATCAGTACGTCTGGGGCAAACAAATAACCGTAGAATCTGACCATAAGCCTTTTGAATCAATTTTCCAGAAGCCGTTACACTCATCACCATCAAGACTTCAAAGAATTAGGTTAAGTTTACTTACCTACAATCCTAAAGTTGTATTTAAGCTAGGCATTAAAATGCACCTAGCAGATCCACTGAGTCGCGACTGCATCAACGAAAGCAACAAAGAAGCAGAAGAAAATCTGGAAATACAAACTATACTGGCTATATCCAACAAAGAATTAAAAACGTTGAAAAAAGAGATACAAAATGACCAAACCAGTAAGTCGCTCGTCAGACTAATTCGTAACGGATGGCCAAGAACAAAAGAAGAGTTGCCTACGGAGTTGAAGCAATTCTGGAATTGTAGGGATGAATTGTCAACAAATGATGATGGCGTTCTTTTCAAAGCTTCAAAAGTATTCATACCTCCAAAAATGAGAGCAAGTATATTAAAATACATTCACAACGGGCATTTCAGCTATGCCAAGTGCGTAAGAATGGCCCGAGAATCTGTATTTTGGCCACATATGAGCAAAGACATCCTAAATTGTGTCAATAAGTGTGCCGCATGTCAAGTTTACCAGCGAAACAACAAAAAACTAAAAATTAGTGAAAAAGAGATTCCCAGTCACTGCTTTGATGTAGGTGCTACAGACTTGTTTCATTTTAACAACGAAGAGTACGTTGTTTTTATCGACATCTACACGGGCTACCTCAAATTTCAAAAACTCTCCGGAACAACAACAAAACAAGTAATTTTGTTTCTGAAAGATATATTTTCCACATTTGGGCCACCACTCACTTTAGAAACAGACAATCGACCACAATTTTCAAGCAGGAAGTTTTCATCAGCCTGGAAATTCAATCACCGGACCAGCTCCCCCTATCATCCTAGCGGCAATGGTTAGGCGGAGAAAGTGCAGATTGCCAAAAATATACGAAAGCCTACGATAACAGTGACTACTACTTAGGACTTTTAAATTACATGAACACCCCCCGGGTCAATCTTGGGTCACCTTCCCACCGTCTTTTTGGCCATGGAATCCGAGGCAAGCTGCCAAATACAAAGGAGCACTGGAATCATCGGAAATAAAAATATTACTGAGTACCTAAGAGCAGAAATAGAAAAGCTAAGCAGATATGCAAACCGTGTAGCTCTAAGCCATCCTCTTCAGCATTCCAAGGGTGACACCGTTGTTACGCGCAAGAATAACCAAAAAACCTGGAAACCAGCAACTGTCAAGAGACAAATCCACCCTCGATCATACATAGTCGAAGATGCGAGGGGCAATCTGTACCGTAGGAATTCGACTGATATTAGACCAACTCAAGCCGGCATAAAAACAACGCCAGACGTCGTCGCAGAGAAAGCAGAAGTCAACATTCCACTCAACACCACGAGTACTCACCCATTAGGCGACAGGATCGAACACCATAATCCTTCGTCCGCCGCTGCCATCCAACCCGTAGACGACAACTTTAAATCACCTCCTTTACTAAGGAAATCGGTCAGAAATAGAACTAAGCCTAATAGGCTGGACCTGTAGGCTTCCTTGAAAGGAAAAGGATGTAAACGGGGCCACACGTTACTACTATTTTTTACAGTCCTACTATTTTATACCAACATGATTTCTACCATTGTCTTTAATCACTTTTTCTTGTATATACACATTAATCTAGAAGTGATCTACTCGTGATATTTTAAAATCGTTTGTAAAACTCAAACTATAATAATAATTAAATAAAGTATAAACAAGGTTATCCACTCATTGTTTTATTTACAACCCTAATAATAATACATATTTGTAAAAATAATTAGTATTGTGGTTATTTTATTGAACTGTTAATGGTTTTTAATCCAAATTTAGATATTTTTTAATTAGGCTTAAGTTCATTGAATTTAATTTTCATTAAATTATTTTTATGAAGACAGGAATTTTACAACATGAAATTAATTAAAATTTTTGTAAAAACTTATGCTTTTCATCTTCAAGAGGTTGCAATGATCCAATTCGATGATGAATCTGACCTTGAATCTGTAAAGTCTGAAGTTATGATTTTTAACATTAAAATTAACATTTGCTCTTTTTAACATGATTTATCTTAAATTTCGGGTTAAATCCCTTTTCCTTAATAATGTTTGCCCCAAACAAATTTATTTGGAAACAGTAATTTTATTTTGTAATGTTTTCTAAAAAAAAGCCGCGGTTGCAGGTTCTTAAAAGTAACACTCGGACAATAACATAATATTTGCTACAAATCTACCATGTAGCAAATATTACGCTTGTTTTTTTTATTGACACAAACCACAAACATATTGAAAAACAAATTAAAACTTTAAATGCAATTCGTACTGGTTTGCTAGTTTTTTAGTTTTAAATGGTGTAAAACGCCCCGACTTTGTTTTTTGAATATAAATTGGATTGTAAATTTATCGTTTTTTTTTTTCATACTGCTAAAAGCTTTTAATATACTAGATATATCCTGGAACGCGTTTGTTACAACCGTTTCCAGGAAAGAAAAAGTTTAGAAATTCTAAAATCTTACTTATGCCATATGACATTTATTTTCTTTTAGGTTGTTCCCTTAGTTAACAATGCAAGTGAGTCATTTTTAGCGTCATTGGAGGAGCATTTAATGTTATTGGTAGTGTCCCTTAATCAAGCTGTGGTGTCCAGTTGTGTATCTTGCCTAGGCGCTGTCGTAAATAAAATAACAAAAAACTACAAACTAATTCGAGATTGTTTTCACAAGTAAGTTTTAATAATAATTTTTATTACACTGGTCGGCAGAAAAAAATCGGGAGCAGGAATAAAATAAACATTTGTCTACCGATTTGAATGATTTATTGCTTATTTTATTCGCAATATAAATGTTTGTCCTTATAATTTTTTTTATGAATTTTTACAAAACGAAAAAGTACCAAAGAGCTAAAGAAAGATATTAAATTGCCCGTATTTCCCCATTTCGGTACTTTTTTCTCCACACTGAAGTATCAATTATTTCAATATGTATTGTAGTGGGAGCCCATTATTTAATTACGTATATGTCAAAGAATGGAACAAATATTTTATAAAAAAAGTACCAAAAATAATTACGACTTTAAACCCTTAAACGTTCGAACTTCGAAAAAAATGCCAAATTTTTATTTTCTAGAAAACTTTCGAATGTAAGCTTGCCAGATTTATATTTACAAAATTCTTGACATTCTCTAAAAATTCTTGATTTTGAAAGAATTCTTTACAATTAAAAGCTAACTAAATTGTTGACCGAGCTGTTAAACTTTTTTTGCTTTTCAGTCTCTTAATTATTAGTGTTGAATATAGCGGGAAATACATACAAGTGTTTATACGGTTTTCTGTTTTAAATCAGCATTATTGAGTGTTGAATATAGGAAAAGTAGTTTTGATCAGGGACCGTAACAGTCATTCCTTTTTTAATAAAAGTCTGATAATAACCGTTATTTTTTTATTTTTATTATTTTGAACAAAAATAACAGTTATTTTTTATTTTAATTTTTTTGAACAAAAATAGCAGTTATTTTTTGATTTTTATTTTTTCGTTCAAAAATTTTGTTCGATGGGTCGGCTTCTGGTGTTGGTTTATAGGTGAAATCCGATTGATCCATTGTTTCAATAGAAAAAGAAGTTTCTCTTTCAGGACTTGGAAGCGGTGGAATTGGTATTTCATCCGGATGCGGTAGAGGTATTTGTGCACTTTTAACAGATATGTAAACTCTTCGTTTAAGGCCTTTACGATTTACTCCACATATTTTGTTTGCGCAAGCGTAACAGTTGTCGGAATTGTGCTCTCGTGGGTCAGTCCAAATCATTGGTACACCAAAAGGAAGTGAACTGCGTTTCCCTTGGATCCACATGTTAAGACCATTGTAGCACGTTTTACAAATTTTGTCTGGGACCCACGAAACGCCGAGAATTATTTCGCAATCAAAATTAAGTTTAAAAGCGCGCTCCACGTGCTCAGTTAGTAATGCAGCATTTGTTGAAAAAGCTCTTTTGCCACAAACGTAACAAATTAAATTGATATTTTCTAAACAATTTGCACTCATTTCGGTTTTATACTTTTATTACTTTTTCGTCACTTTAAAAAAACCGTACTTTACGCGTTCGGAGACACTTGTTGAATGACAAAAATCGATCAGTGAACACCTATAAATACTACGTAAGCAGTGCTGCCATGACTAATACAATTTTTACAACCAAAATTTTTGAAAAAGTTACCAAATATGAAAAAATATAAACAAATTAGAAAAGCCTTTTGTTAATTGAGAAACATTAAAATTAATTTTAAGCTGCCATTTATAAATAACAAAAAAGGAAAAAATTTAAGTATTTCCGCTTTTTAACTGTCAGTGGCAGGGTTGTGCAATGTGGTGATTTTTATATTCTTTTGGCGATGAACATTTACCTTTGGCGATATGACGATTGTTTTGGCGAAGTTGGAATGTGTTGGCGATATTAGAAATGCATATGTTGTGAATATATTCCAATTTACATATACCTAAAATATTAATTAAATGGGTATAACTTGTTTCTCTTGTTTGTAAATTGTATTTTAAAATTATAATTGTTATTATTACTGTTTCAAAATTGTTCTATTTGAAATATTTTGTGAATCATTGTTTTATATTATGACGAATATAAACAAATTCGTGTTTCAGAACGTAAATTCAATGGGGAAAATGTATATGACTGCAGTCAAAGGTTGTTTTGTTATAAATAAAAAATATTGCCAAATTATTATCTAAAAAACATTAAATAAATAAACACATCGACAGGTTATAATAAGTAAAATTTCAAATTTCTTAAATTCACGCCATTTTCTTACAGTAAATTTCATAAGTTCTAAAATTATATATCAATTAATTTTGAAAAATCATTAAAGTGCCTATGTGCATTTCAATATATTAATATATACTATTGGAAATAACGCAAATTTAGAACATTTAACATATATTTAAGTTTTAAGAACAATAAAACTACTTTTGTGTACTTTTTCAGTCATGTTCTGAAATCGTTTCCGCGTGATATATGCACTTTCTACTCTACCACTTACCTTCACTACTCTTCAAATCAGGAAAAACTACTCGCATTTAAAAAATTAATTGATAATCTCCATCAACAAAACTTCATTTGAATTCAATTTCAGAACATTTCTAATATTAAAATCACATTTGGCAATTTTTTTTCCTAAATAAAATCCTTACAAATATCTGTTAGCTGTTTTGAAAGGGATTTTTTGTTTGCGATAAAGTATAAAAAAACTTCCGTTCATTTGAATCAAATAACGAGAAAATCGTAGTGCAAAGTGCACATTGTTTGAATTCGTATATAATTGCCTTCGAATTGACCCCCCATGCAAATAAAAAGTAAAGTAACCAAAATGAAAAAAATATTCACATCTCCACATTGAGAAAAAAAATAACCAACATTGGTTAGAAATAACCAAAAACGGCAGCGTTGTACGTAAGTTTCAATATTTTACTGAGAGGTACTTATGAATTCGCGGATCTTTTAAGGGTGGCTATATACCTGATTCGTGTGCGTTTTAAATTTTTCGAAACGTTCTAAAACATGACCACTCATAAATGTGGGTGCAATTTGTGTAAAAAAATAATGCAGGTAGCCAACGGAAAAAACCCAAATATTTAAAAAAGTGCACTTTCCTTTCTTCCTTTTAATTGTCCACGCACATTTATGGCCGTTTTAAGTTTGTCACCGCTACCATAAAAATCAAATAACTTTTTGTTTATTACTTTTTTTTTTTTAATTCTGACAATCATAAAAAAAGTCATCAATGTTTTTTCCAAGGAATTTTGAGCATATCTCGAGCAAATTTTTGAAATTCATACCTTCACTTAATTGTGAATAAAAGCGAAACGCGTCCATCGATTTTCATAATCTATGTTATGTGACTTTACGTGAAAGTAATAGGACTTGACACTTCTTTGCCGTTTTGGATTTTTTATAAATCAAAAATAAAAAAAATTTAATTTTTTAGGCAAAAAATAGTTTTTTGCTTCATACATTTATTTATAACTGCGAAACTGTTGCTTATGTAGCAAAACGTTGTATGAACAGATTAAAGGAATTGTAATTCCTAAATTTGTTTCAGCAAAATCGGACTAGTGGTTCTCGAGTTATGTCAAAAAAAAGATCACCAAAGGTGAGAATTTCCCCTATATGATAGTTACTTACTTCAAATCGATATATCTCGATTCCTAGACGTGACCCAGCGAAACGCCGGGAAACGTATAACTTCTTTTTTACCTTTTGAACCCTTCCCGATCACTGACCCCTACCATTTGTCTCACAGTGTTATTTAGATGACTTTAAATATTTATATTAATGCGCAGAATAAATCCCAATGAGGATCACATATTTAAATAAATATTTAAAGACAACTCAATAATTATAACACGTACATTTCTTTAAAGAATAACTTTTATTTTTGCTCGAAAAAATAAAAATCAAAAAATAATTGTTATTTTTGTTCAAAAAATTAAAATAAAAAATAACTGTTATTTTAGATCGAAAAAATATAAATCAAAACTTTAAAAATCATAATATATTTACATAGAAAAGTTCATAAGGATCAATATGGTATACTTGAATCAGTTTGCCGGCATTTAGGTTAGGTTAAGAAGGGTTATGCGCCCAAGGGCGCAACTCCACTCGGAGACTAATGAGGTCCATTGTGAATCCCTTCAGTAGAGGAGAAAAGAGGAAAAAGAGAAAAAAGAAGTAAAGAAGAATAGTAGAAAATAGACCTAAGGTTCGGTATATTTGTAGAAGCGCAGGACAAATTCCCCCCCCTGGCCCCCCAACAGAAACAGCCGTCCTACTTCCCTGACAAACCCCAGCAGATCGGTTGGATTACATCCAGCGATACACCCCAGTTCGTCGTGAAACCTAGCCCCTAGCCATTTCTCCCTGGGGCCGTGCATCCTAGGACAGTGGCACAGTCCATTCTCAACCGTCTGCAGCTCCTCGGCATCTCCGCACAACCTGCAGAAGTCCGGTCTCGCAATGTCCCATTTACCCATAAAAGCCCTAACAGAACAATGCCCCGTCAGGAACCCTATCAGAGTCCTGAGACTACTCCTATCCAGTCCTAATAGAACCCTGGTTGCACCTGCGTCCAATCCGGCCCATAAGGCCCTTGACACCCTGTAATCCGTTCTATCCCTCTATGACCGGTTAACGGCATTACGAAATCTTTCCCGTAACACCCCATAGTAGTGACATAAGGAGGGTTTTACCCCTCTGTCCCTTACCTCTAAATCCAGATTCGAACCCCCTCTCGCGAGTTCGTCCGCCACCTCGTTGCCATCCACCTTGCAGTGTCCTGGTACCCAACACAGCCTTATTGTGAATGCCAACATGAGCGCTCTCAGAGCATTCCTACACCGAGCAACCAGGCACGATCGCACCGTATGATTTGTCAATGCCCTTAGCGCATCCTGACTATCGACGTAGATTGTCACAACAGATCCCCCCACGATGTGATCCAGTATCACTTCCGTTGCCTTCCAGATCGCTAGGATCTCAGCCTGGAAGACACTGCACTCATCCGGGAGTCTGAATGACCTTTTCACGTCAGTGTCAGCAATAAAAACACCAGCACCAGTGCCAGTGTCCATCTTGGACCCGTCCGTAGATACTGCCCACCCCTCGAACAGTCCGTTGGATCCACGCCAAACTTCCCTATCCGGGAACTTCACCGGTGGTGTTACACCGAAGTCCAAGGTCATACTCCTATGATCCGAGATTCCCCCCGGAACCCTTTCCTGATCAAGCAGACCCACTTCGTATAGAATTCTTGTGTGGTCATCTCGCCTAGGTCTAATCAACGAAGACTCGTAGATTCTAAGTAAGTTCCTGGCAGCCACACTCTTCACATAATCTTCAATGGGGGACAGATGTAGTAGGATGTCCAACGCCGCCTGCGGCGTGCTTTTCCTTGCACCAGTGATGCCAAGTGATCCACTCCTCTGGGCCTTGTTGAGCATCTTCCTATATCTGTCCACTCTCAACGCATCCTACCAAACAGTGCATCCATAGGTAAGAATAGGTCTAACCACCGATGTGTAAATCCAGTTGTCCATATCCGGTCTCAGTCCCCAATTCTTACCGATGGAGTTTCTGCATGTGTAGTAGGCATTGAGTCCTCTTTTCATCCTCTCCTGGGTGTTTCTTCTCCAAAACAGTTTACAGTCGAGGAAGTTACCCAAGTACTTAGCACAGTCAGATAGAGTTAACTCGACGCCATCTAACACTGGCCCCGTAAAACTTTCTATCCTGTACCTTCTGGTAAAAAGAACCAGCTCAGTCTTCGCCGGGTTTACCCCCAGCCCTCTATCTTTTGCCCAATCCGAGAGTTCGCCCAACATCACCTACATAATTTCACTGATCGTGGACAGAAACTTTCCCCTGACCAGTAGAACTATGTCATCCGCATAGGCGACGGCTTCCATACCCTTGGAATCAAATGATCTGAGAATACCGTTGACCGCGAGCAACCATAGTAGAGGAGATAGAACCCCCCCCCCTGTGGTGTCCCCCTGGTAACCTTCCTCCTTACCCTATGATCCCCCAGGCTCGAGTTTATAATCCTGCCGCCAAGCATGCAGACTATCCATTCCACCAGAAAGCCCTGAACTCCCAGCTCCACTAAGGAATCCTTGATCGCCTCAATCCTAATGTTATTGAAGGCTCCTTCTATGTCCAGAAACGCGGCGAGAGTATATTCCTTATGCCTCAGGCCGTGCTCAATGCAACCCACCACCTCGTGTAGCGCACTCTCAACAGATTTACCCTTAAGGTAGGCATGTTGAGCGCTGCTAATGAGGTGGGTACCAATATTACTCCTAAGATAGAGGTCTACCAGTCTCTCGAGTGTCTTCAATTAGAATGACGACAGACTAATAGGCCTGAAATCTCCCGGCTTCGAGTGGCCTGCCCTACCAGCCTTGGGTATAAAAATTACCCTGACCTCTCTTCACCCCCTAGACAGACACCTCCCACTGAGGTATTCCCTAAATATATTCACTAGCAGAAATAATGCGTCGTCCGGGATATTGCAGAGCATGGCCGGAAAAATACCGTCCGGACCCGGTGATTTATATGGGTCGAAGGTATTGACAGCCCACTCAAGCTTCTCCCTTGTGACTATTTCCTCGACGCAGGCGGACTCATGACTCGATATCACAGACATTCCGTCCCCTTGACTATCGTTCATACCTCCGTCTTCCGTGCACCCAGGAAAGTGCGTCTCCATGAGCAAGGTTAGGGTCTCAGAGCTAGACTAGTCCTAGGATCCTTGGATAAAATCCGTCGGAATCTAGATAACTCGTTGACATTATCAATGGATTCACAGAACTGCCTCCATGAGAGCCGCTTTGCCCTTTTAAGATCCGCCTTATACTTATTAAAATGCACCTTATGGGTGTTCCAATCACTCGATGCTCCCGTGAGCTTGACCCTGTTAAACAGCCTTCTTACCGTCGACCTTTGAACCTGAAATTCCCTGGTCCACCATTTGGGCTGTTCACGCCTACCCGGAAAAGTTACCGGGCAAGACAGCTCATAGCTCTCTCTTAGCAAATGAGTGAATCTGTTCACATCACCTTCCACATCAGTTGGCAGCAAGTCGCACAGGGCACATTGCGCCAACCAGGAGCGGATCCTTTCTTTAAAGAAGTCCCAATTCGTCCTCCTCGGGTTCCGAAACGGATTAACCCTAGACAGGTCAAAATTCAGTGTAAAGGTTATACGGCTATGGTCTGAGAAAGTACAGTCCGTTGCCACCCTCCAATCCGCAACAAGTTGCTCGTCGCGGTTCACTAATGTCAGATCTATAACTGCCTGCCTATCCTTATTTCTGAACGTCGGTGTGTTACCCATATTACAGATAATAAGATTGTTAGTAGTTATAAAATCAAACATTAACTCACCCCTTTTGTAAATATCAGCGCTCCCCCATTGGTTATGATGTGCATTTGCATCACATCCCAAAACCAGGATGGCACCACTCCTTCTTGCATACGCCACCAGCTCTTCCACCGTTGCGCCAGGTGGTTCTACTGCCTCGTACGGCATAAACACCGAAGCCAGTGTAAGGGTACGCTTACCTTTGGCTTCTCTATTAACGACGGTCAAGTCACCGCACCTAAAAGAATGAGATATTAGAAAATTCAATTCATTTCTCGCCAGTATACACGTTCTTACCTTGTCCTCTGTGGACGGGACAAAAAGAGTGTATCCCGTAACCTTTAACACGCAAACCATATTCTTGTTTATCCAAGGCTCTTGGATTAGGGCTACGTCCGTCCGAGTGTTGTTGAGGAAAGTTGCTAGTTCGGCTGAAGCTGCTTCACAATGGTGCAGGTTTATTTGCACCACTAGCAGCTTCTTTGGTCCTGTCATGTTTCGGATACCGGAACCTGACACAACCTAGACCGAACTTAACAACCCCCAACCTACTCTAAGAATTTAATGGACTCCCGATTCACGGCGAACCGGAAGTCCTTCCCGGTGTTCTCCTTACAAGCCAGTGAGGTCACAAGCTTCCATTGGTAGGTAAGGAGCCTACCGTTCTATTTGCCCATTACTGCCAGTATGGTTTCCACCGGGCGTACGGGTGGTAGAATCCATACTGTCACTATGGAGCTGAGTGGCAGTTCGGAGGCTTGTATAACTTCAAGATTTGCCTCTGGGTTAAAGTCACTACACTTGAAGACACTTGACAGTCTTCACTTCCTTAACCCAGTCTGCACCATTAAAGGATACATCCTCCTCTTTGCCACTAAATACAGCCAATTCGTCGATGAGCCTACCTTCAACCAGCTACCATAGATCGGTGCTGATCCTCCCATCTGGATCATTCCGATCCATGACGGCTACCTGAAGATGGTTATCCAGGCTCGTCGACTTCTTCGTTCTCTTGTTCGATGAAGAAGGCTGATCATCTCCAGATCTGACTCTCTTAATGGTCTCCTTGTTGTTGGGACCCTTAGGAGCTTCAGCCGATGATGCACCAGACATCTTTATAGATTTCCCTACTACCTTGGGTGTCGCTCCTTTGCCTTCAGCACCCTCTATGTTGCCTACCCTGCGGCAGGTTGATGAAGCCACCAGCCCTTTACTCTTCTGAGCAGTGTCAGGGTTGGAAGCTGCATCCACCTGCTTCTTCCAGGGAGAGGACCAACCCAGAACGGTACTGACAGGGCCGTAAATTCTTTCGAACTTAGCGACGCTTTGTCGGTGCCGTCTCAGAAGGTACCTGTCCCTCGCGGAGAACGCTGCAGGATCTCTCTTCGCCATCTTATCCAGATACACCAGATAAGTGTTGTCCCGCTCCGCCCCTTCTCCTTCGTTCGGCCGGTGTTGTTAATACCACGTGGAGGGGCACTTGACATCTCCTCTACGGCGCCCTGCTGAACAAGTTGTGGACATTCTTCTCCCGAGTGTCCCCTTTGATGTCCCCTGGCCTCACCGGTGGTTTCACCACAGGAGTCACTCGACAGTTCCAAAAGACTGTCCACCTGTAGGTCGGTCAGCACTTGTCTCTCGTGCCCAATGATGCTGTCATGAACAGCCGATAGGGTTAGACCCCCCACACAAGCACTGACCGACTCCCCGACCGTGACGTCCGATCGACCCTCGATTCTACCCTGGTCGATCACCTCGTCCGTCGCGTCCTCTTTCCGTCCTTTTAAATTAAGTTTATTATTTTTATATTTTAGTTCATTCATTTTTGTTCCCACGAGTAGGCCGTAAAGTCGGACCATCCGCACAGTGACGGCGTGCGCAGACTAGGCAACTGACATACAACAGCGCTTTGCCATGACGCTGAGGGGAGCTGTTAACGACTAGTTTCTTTTTGCACTAACTAGCCACCCAGACCCTCGGCACTGCTACCTTCACGTTGACCTTAAAAGTGCATATGTCGCGCACCAACCACTGGTAAAGCCCCCACCTTACAAGGGGCGAACCCGCGGGCTGACATGACGTGATATATGTACTGATAATGGACCGGATAGTGTATAGTTACCACCACCGCCTCATTATCCTGACAAGATGAGTAACCTTTAGTCGTCCACTCCTTCAGCATTCATGACCTCCTGCGAAGACGTATCCAGATACATCACCTCAGTAGATCAGAACCATAGAGTGCACTTAAGCCCTCGCATCTCGACAAGATTGTTACCCTGGCGAGGGTTGCCGGCATTTAATTCTATATGCTTTTTTTATTTTAAAATTTCAAAATAACCTCAGATGATGAGAAATTATAAACGATATGTGATAGCGGCAGAAATAAAAGACAATGTCATTTAATAATGTTAATTCAATACAATTCAGTTTTATTTTAAGCAAGGGAGGCTCACCTTAGTAGGAATCTTATTCAACTAAAAAAAGTGTATGCTAATTGTGTGCCATGAAGGCTTAGGCAAATAAAAATTGCTTCATATACTTGGCGGTTAAAATAGAAAGATACAATGTTAATTTATCCGATAAGTTCTAATTAGGGTTTTGTCAAACAAATTCAGGGCTTTTCAAACTATATACAGAAATATAACTTCAAGGGCAGCCGTTACAAGTTTTTAGTAATAAATTAAATATTTAAATAGGAATAATCAAAAATGTAAATGCTTTGTGCTAATTTATACATGCCGCCACTCCTTACAGCTTTGCAATTCAAACTGTAGTTGAGGTTTCACATAAGACGGCAGCTAGAGAGCGTATTACTTCGGACAGGACCTTTTGGTTAGGCCGACCTGGTGGGCGGTATCGATCTATTGGTCTTTCTGCGGCTTGGTGCCTTGTTCTTGGACCGACTGGATACTGCATTACGTTGACCCACTCTCTTGTGCTTGGACCGACTGGATACTGCATTACGTTGACCCACTCGCTGGTTCTTGGACCGACTGGATACTGCATTACGTTGACCCACTCGCTTGTTCTTGGACCGACTGGATACTGCATTACGTTGACCCACTCGTTCACGAATGGATCTCTGTGGCGGGTGGACACGAGGGTGACGATCAGGATGAAGAAGAGTGTGGTGCAGCAAGCCACATTGGAGGCAGGTGTCTGGCCTACGACAATTTCGGACAACATGAGTACGCGCCAAACAATTTATGCAATATTGGTGGTGCCGAACAACTTGGTTGCGCTTGGTGGAGTTCATGGCATGAAACTTTCGACAAAAGCGGAGCGAGTTATATCGGAAACACACCTGGCACTGGTGTATGTTGGGATTCCTGGGAATTTGATGACGGTAACTAAAGAAGGATAAATAGAAATTGATAAGTTAAAGAAGATTAGGGGAAGGAAATGAAGTGATGAAGTGATGATGATTTAAAATTGTGTGTGGAAAGATTAACCTAATCTACGTCGGGATACTGATCCCTATTATAGGGTAACTAGCACAATTTTGTGATTGGCCGAGTTAAAGTCCCCACGGCATCTACTACTCGGACATGTTGATCAGGTCCCTTGTGAATCCTTTCGATTCTGCCGAGTCGCCATTCACTAGGCGAGAGAAGGTCGTCGAGTAGTATCACAAGATCACCCACCTATTTGTTAATTTTGCACAGAAAATTTCCATTAATATCGTTTATGGAGTGATTTTAGATAATCCTCTTTCCATTGATTACACTATGCAACAAGCAAAAATTCCTTGAATAACCACTATATTTTTTTGATCCGCTATAGTATAAAAAAGTTCGGCCTTCGTCAAAAATCAACCAAATTAATGCCGATTATTGGACGATTAGCAATTTTTACCCGATACCGTAGCCGATTAATCGATCGGACTCTACAAAAAATTTTTCATTCTTTTCCCTACGGCCCTTTTTTTTAGACGAAAATCCCTACGAATACGAATTTTTCCCTAAGTATAACATCACTGCACATAATGGACAGTCTAACACTTAAAAAAACTAATGCAAATTTATTTATTACATTTTAAATCACGCGTAACCAAATTTATTTTTCAACTGGACATGAAAAAAGCATTTGAAATTAGAATAACACGCAAACAAATAATGAATTTTGCTTGTTTTTGCTGTGCACTTTACAGGTATGATAATTTGTGAGATAATGCAGATGATATGGAACTATCGATTTTTATCAAACATTAACAATGTTTTAATATATTCGAAAAACACACTTTGAACACATTCGCTACCTTTGTAAATTTGTTCATCTTATATACGAAACTTTCAAAAATAGTACAAAATAAGTAGATCCAAAATTTTCAATCGTAAAATGTCGTATGTATTATTTACCGCGCGGGATTGAAAAAACTTTTTATGTTCCTGGAAATTTTAAAAATTCAAAATTATTTATACAAGTCCCCTTTTTAATGCATAACGTGAATTAATAGCTCTCTCGCACTGAAATTAAATTTTACTAATAAAATTTAGTTTTTTATTAATGTTATTCATTTTTTTCAGATTTTATCGAATTTTGGATTATAGTCGAAACCAAGTTTCTCAAAACAATCAAAGTGTGGAATCTATTTATACTCCAATGTTCCGAAGAAGCTTGTTTACAATAGGAATTTTAATGCGGTATTTTGACTTTAAAACTCCGTATGTTCTTGGTAAGTATACATTTAATTAATAATAAAAATAATAAATAATTTTTTGTGCCACACTTAAGGTATTCGTATGTGCTTGCAAAAGTTTTCTACATTTATGAACAAAATTACTGAGCAATTCGGACAAAAGTATACACAAACCGTGTTCAGCTTTTAAAATTCATGATTCGTTTACACATTCTGTTTGTTTTATTTTAAAATTTATGGCAAATGGGATGTTACATATTTAATGGGCGTTTATAATTTTTAGCATCTTCTGTGCAATTGCGAAAACGTTGGTCGGTGTAAAGGTCTATAAAATATAAAATTCTTTTGAAGTTTTTAAGTTCTCTTAAGCGAAGGCAAAAGTGTGCACTTTAGTATATGACGGATAAAAAATAAGAATTAAACTTTGATTGGATAATTATAATTTGTATCTGAGGTCGCATTTTGTGATTATTGTTCCTCAATATTGATATACATATAAAACACGTGAATAAACACTTTCGCATTTCAATATCCAGATAAACAGCCATAATTTAAATCACGAATTTATTAAAATTTATTCGATAAAATTTATTTAATAAAAAACGAAATTGCAAACAAAACAAGCCATAAATGATTAAAATCTGTTTACAACTTTTGATTTTATTCACAAAAGACGAAAAATGTTAATTAAATCTAAAAATTTAAAAAAACGCAATATTTGTATGGAAGACCCCCTTAGGGGTGGAGATAAAGGGAAAGTATGATTTGAGAAAATGTTAAGGACGAAAAACTAATGGAGGTCCATCATACATTTTATCCTCCTAGGAATGACTCCTAGGCAGTTATGGGACCTTTTCTTCAATATATATCAAGAATATAATTTATATGGAACTTTTCATAGGGCTTTTTTGAATTATTAAATTCTTCATTTAGCATTATGTATATATGAAGAATATGGCAATGTAGAAAATGTATTTCCAATGACATTTTATTTAACGTTACATTTTTCAATTGCGGTTTTTGTGCCATTACGAATTTTTTACAATTGCAAAGAAATATGCATACAACATTACCACACTTTCTCTTTGCGGTAGGTTAGGTTAGGTTCCATGGGCAGCCATCGAGAGACAGCTCACTTGGGTCCTTCAGCGGTCCCTTTGTGATACTCAGCATCAATGCCCATCCCAAAGAGCAGTTACTCAGATGGCGTCACTGCAAGGTTGAGCCAATTCGTCTTCCTAATGAAGATAAGAAGCATTCTTAGTTCTATTTGTGATAAATCCTCCAAACAGGAAAACTCCGGTTGTCCCAGGTATTTTTCCCTGATGCCCCGTAGCCCAGGGCATTGACAGAGAAAGTGAAGCACAATTTCCTCTTCCTCCTCATCGTGACAACTTCTACAGTAGTCATTGAATTCCAGACCCATTCTTCTAGCTGAGTCCCAACAGGCCAGTGTCCAGTTATGACCGACACTACATTCCTGATTTGGTTCCTATTGAACCTAAGCAGAGATTTGGTTCTCCGTTCATCATATCCAGGCAAAAGTGCCCTGGATGTGGAGCAGGTGGACTCACGGGTCCATCCATCTTGCGCAATTCTATAATTCTCGCGCAGAATGAGTGACTTACAGTGAGCCATTGGAAGGCCAATGAATTGATCACTGAATGTTTCATCCATGCGACCACCTTCCTTGGGCAGCTCATCTGCTATCTGGTTTCCCGGGCAGTTTGAGTGCCCTGGTATCCATATATGCTTTAACTCTGAATGTTCAGCAATCTCATTCAAAGACATCCAGCATTCCACAGTCAACCTAGATGTCGTATAGACACCCGCAAGAGAGGCAATGGCAGCCTTGCTATCAGTTAATATACGTATATCTCCCGATACGCGATAATACTTTAGCCAGTTGGCTGCCCGCTTTATAGTCGAGATTTCCGCCTGCAGGACACTACATCCATCTGGCAGACGAAAGGAAACTTTTACGCCCAGTTCCTCTATGTAGAAACCTCCGCCAACTCTTTCCCCCTTCCTTGAACCATCAGTGTTTACACCCAGGTCTGGTTCATGGAAGGTGTCCAATCCCTCAGGGACAATCGAGCATCCCATTCTGGAGTGTCCATAGTCACGGTTCGACCAGCCGTGTGCCGCGTTCAACCGTATCGCCGAGCAAAGAGCCATCTGTTTGGCCGTGATGTCCACCGGCAGCCAGTTTAGCATTGTAAACAGTGCCCTGGTAGGAGTGTAGCGCATTGATTCTGTGATCATCAATGCGACCAGTCTGTGAACCTTCTCAAGCATCGCACTGTACCTGCCCTAGTCCCTACTACAGCTTCAATGATCCAATTGACACACCTCACTCCCAGGCCCCAGTTCTTTCCGATTGCATCTCTGCACGCATATATAGCAACAATTGCCTTTTCCATCCTCGTCCGGATGTTCAACCCCCACGACAGTTTACTGTCCAAGATTACGCCCATGTATTTGGCGCTATAAGAGAACTTAAGTCCAGTCCCATTTAGCCTCGGAAGTCTCATGACCTCGGTCCTATACTTCTTCGTGAAGAGTACCAGTTCCGTCTTAGACGGATTAACACCCCAGCCGCATGATACGCTCCAGGTGCTAAGTACCTTTAATGCAGCCTCCATACACTGAGACATTATATTCAAATGCTTCCCCGTGAAGGCCACTGCAACATCGTCAGCGTACGCCACAGTTTTAATCCTCATGTCGTTCATTTTCGTCAACATGGTATTCATAGTCAGGTTCCACAATAGTGGGGATAATACTCCTCCTTGGAGAGTACCCCTGTTTACCAGTCTCTGAATGATGGTCTCACCTATCGTGGAACAGATGACCCTATTCCTGAGTAGATTATCCACAAATCTACATATGCCGTCATCAACCTCCAGACTCCTCATGGATGCAACAATAGAATCCGGGTTGACGTTGTTAAAAGCCCCTTCAATGTCGAGAAAGGCCACCAGAGCACACTCCTTAAATTCGAGTGATCTCTTAATAGTTCCAACTAATGAGTGAAGAGCCGTCTCAACAGACCTACCCTTTGTGTAGGCATGCTGAGAGGTCGAGAGTAAACACTTTGGGATGGTCATCCTCAAGTGAATGTCGATAACTCTTTCAAGAGTCTTGAGAAGAAACGGTGCAAGACTAATCGGTCTGTAATCGCTTGTGTGAGAGAAATCTTCCCTCCCTTGGGGATAAAGACCACTCTACACAAGGTCCAGCTCAAACGTACATGCGCATTGGCATCGGCACAGATTATGACCGGAGTTCCAGTGCCTGCTGCCCTCATTACTGCATCACGGATGAGCCGATTGGGTGGTTCCTGTCCGTGGTCATGCGCCCTACCCTACGGCCACACGTGCAATTTGTGATGTCTTAACCCTACGATTCAAAACCGGGTACCCGTGTACCTTTTTTGACTTTAAAGTGCTGCTGTGCCTATAATTTTTGAGATATGGACATAAAACTCCGAATCATGAGAGATTTTGGCTAAACTAAGATTTAAATACGAAAAAATTCAAAATATTTTCAATATTTTCTTTAAAAAATGATTTTAAATATTTTACCCCCATAAACACACAACCGGGTCCCCGGGTACCCTAATGCAATTCCTATGTAAATGCCTGACATGTAAATGAAAAAACGTTTTTTTTGTGTTGTGTCTTTTTTATTTATTTTATCATATTTTATATATATTATATTATAATTCATCCGAATCACTATCGTTGTTATTGTGGCAATTGTAGCATTTAGTAATTGTTATGGCGTGCTCATCGCATATCGGCGTGCTACATATGCTGCAATTTTTTCTAGTTTTTCTTCTGCGCTTATTTGGAAGAAGTTTGCACATGTAGCACACGCCCGTATGTACTTTTCTGCCCCTTTGTCGTGCTGACGGAGATGTTGACGGACCTGCAGCACAAAGCACACTCTCCAACGGCCTTCCGATGATGCTTTCAATTGCATTTTTTGTTGAAAATTGGCGCACGCTTTGCACATTTGAAATTCTATTTTCTATAACAGGAATGCACAGGTTTTCTGCCAGTTGACGCAGGAAATTCTTCCTGCGCGTCGTGGTGTATCGTGCAGTTGGATTATTTCCATAATATATGATGTGTGATGCAAATGCGCTCACATCAATGATGTTATAGAAAAATGCCATCGGCCATCTTCTTGTTTGTCGCTGGGTCGTGTATTCTTGGAGCGTTTGGTCCATTACGTCCACCCCACCTTTTGTTTGATTATAAAAATTTATAATTTCTGGTTTCCCATTCTCGTCAATTTGTGCATCATCATGCATACTAGAAAGAAGGTTGACCGAGTTGGACTTCCGCTGCTTATATGAGAGCAGTGTTACGTTGTCGTAGAAGCCAAATAAACTTGAACGAACGTCTTTTTTTTGTCTTCTTTCATCTCCGCAGGGATGTAAGCTTTGTTGCGGCGGAGTGTACCCACAATGCTGAGCTTTTCTACTTTTAGTTGCCGCGTCGTAAAAAAATTATCCATTGTTATATTTCGTCCGCTACCGTAGTATGGCCCAACTAAAACTCTCACCACTCTTTCGCCAACACCAACTTCACGACCAGTTTCTTGTTTGCCAGTATATATTTGGCCATGAAGTGGATATGAGTTTTTGGCATCGCAAATCCACCATACTTTTATGCCATATTTTGCTGGCTTCGAGGGTATATATTGGGTGAATTTGGTTCTACCACGGTATGGATATAATTGTTCATCAATGGTCAAATATTCTGATGGCACATAATATCTGGCAAGATTTGCATTGAGCATTATCCAAATATCGCGAATTGGCGCCGCTTTGTCTTGACGCTGCCGCTCTACCCGTGTTCTGGGGTCGTCAAACCGCATAAAACGCAGCAAATCGAAAAACCTGTTTATTCCCATGGTGGCGCGGAATATTGGGTGAGCCTGTTGCGTTTTCGTCATTAGAATGATTTGTGCCAGCCATCAAAATCATTCCAATGAACGCATAAATTTCGTTGATTGTCGTGTCTTTCCACTTCAACTGACGTCTATTGGGATTCGCTTCATTGTACGCATTATATGTGGCATGCGCTTTTCTATTTGTGTGGCGCACTATTATATCCACCATTTCCACTGTGAGGTATGATTTGAAACACTGCAAAGGCGTCATATTTTCAGTAATCCGCGCTGGACCACAGCGGTCTCTGAATATATTGTGGCTTCTCACTTGTTGGCAACTACGTGGTGTTCGCTGCCATTGTGTGCCGTCACGTGCAGTCATGTAGTCTGCTGGGTTTGTTGTTGGTGCATCTTCTTGCATATCATCATCTTCACTTTCATCATCAAAGAAAATTTCCTCTGGTGCGTCAATAGCAGCTGCAATTTCGTTTGCGTTGTCAACATTCAAATCTTCATTCTCTGATTCCGAAACTTCATTTTGGTCTTCCACAGGGTCCACTTCAAGGTCCTCATCTTGAGTCGCTTCCTCAAATAAACGTTGAATATATGTGCTTCTTGCTTCATCACTCAAATTTCAGTATTTCCTTGTAGACAAATATCGGTCGTTGCGGCTCATTTTTCACCAACTTCACTGTTCAAATATTCAACACAGACTGGCGAAGCAAATGAAATATTTCAATTTTACGACACAAATGAACATCTGCTACCTAATTCAAAAGCAATTAAGCAAGTAGGTACCGAAAATAAGCAAAATAAGCAAATAAACAACCCTTACATAAAACCAGTTTCTGCCTACTTGTGTCGCTTTAGGTACTTATATACGAACAGAAACCAGTTTTTTTTCCAAATATCAAATTTGTACAGTTGAGAACGCAAAATATAATCAACAACAAAAATATTTACAGGAAAATATTATTTTATTTCAATAAACGCAAAACAACCTACTTCGGGTACCCGGGTACCTGGTTATGAAATTAAAGGAGTTTTGCTGGTTATGAATCGTACGGTTAACACAAGCAATAACGCCGGCAGAATAGCTTCGTCAAATTGCCAATGTGTTTTAGGTGGAGAACACGTAAATATCTTACAACATAAGTTTAAAAACAAGCTAAAGACAGGTTGTGTGTTATATTCATAGCGAAGAAAAAGTTTAGCGCTTAAACATAGTATACATCGCTAAAAATAACAATAATAAATATAAACGTGCTTGTTATATTTTTTTAACTTATTTTGCACTTTATTTTGCGCTTTAATTTTAATTATTTATCAGCCACGCGCGTATTTTTGACAAGTTGTATAAAAAAGTTAGTAAAAAGCAACAAAAAAAACTGTCTGTCAAACTTAAACGTCAAGTTATGTTATAAAATAGCTTTCAAGACAGATTGCTTAACAACGCTGTTAAAACACAAACAAAACACTAACATGAGGAGGCTATACCTAACACTAACATGATGTTAGTGTTAATGTTAACCATTTGATGTCAGTTGTAGCCTGGGTGTTATATACTGAGACCATCCAGACTAAACCGTCCCGTGTCTCGAGAGCACTTTGCGGATTGTCCCTCAGGGACAATCGAGCATCCCATTCTGGAGTGTCCATAGTCACGGTTCGACCAGCCGTGTGCCGCGTTCAACCGTATCGCCGAGCAAAGAGCCATCTGTCTGGCCGTGATGTCCACCGGCAGCCAGTTTAGCATTGTAAACAGTGCCCTGGTGGGAGTGTAGCGCATTGATTCTGTGATCATCAATGCGACCAGTATGTGAACCTTCTCAAGCATCGCACTGTACCTGCCCTAGTCCCTACTACAGCTTCAATGATTCAATTGACACACCTCACTCCCAGGCCCCAGTTCTTTCCGATTGCATCTCTGCACGCATATATAGCAACAATTGCCTTTTCCATCCTCGTCCGGATGTTCAACCCCCACGACAGTTTACTGTCCAAGATTACGCCCATGTATTTGGCGCTATAAGAGAACTTAAGTCCAGTCCCATTTAGCCTCGGAAGTCTCATGACCTCGGTCCTATACTTCTTCGTGAAGAGTACCAGTTCCGTCTTAGACGGATTAACACCCCAGCCGCATGATACGCTCCAGGTGCTAAGTACCTTTAATGCAGCCTCCATACACTGAGACATTATATTCAAATGCTTCCCCGTGAAGGCCACTGCAACATCGTCAGCGTACGCCACAGTTTTAATCCTCATGTCGTCCATTTTCGTAAACATGGTGTTCATAGTCAGGTTCCACAATATTGGGGATAATACTCCTCCTTGGAGAGTACCCCTGTTTACCAGTCTCTGAATGATGGTCTCACCTATCGTGGAACAGATGACCCTATTCCTGAGTAGATTATCCACAAATCTACATATGCCGTCATCAACCTCCAGACTCCTCATGGATGCAACAATAGAATCCGGGTTGACGTTGTTAAAGGCCCCTTCAATGTCGAGAAAGGCCACCAGAGCACACTCCTTAAATTCGAGTGATCTCTTAATAGTTCCAACTAATGAGTGAAGAGCTGTCTCAACAGACCTACCCTTTGTGTAGGCATGCTGAGAGGTCGAGAGTAAACACTTTGGGATGGTCATCCTCAAGTGAATGTCGATAACTCTTTCAAGAGTCTTGAGAAGAAACGATGCAAGACTAATCGGTCTGTAATCGCTTGTGTGAGAGAAATCTTCCCTCCCTTGGGGATAAAGACCACTCTACACAAGGTCCAGCTCAAACGGAAATGCGCATTGGCATCGGCACAGATTATGACCGGAGTTCCAGTGCCTGCTGCCCTCATTACTGCATCACGGATGAGCCGATTGGGTGGTTCCTGTCCGTGGTCATGCGCCCTACCCTACGGCCACACGTGCAATTTGTGATGTCTTAACCCTACGATTCAAAACCGGGTACCCGTGTACCTTTTTTGACTTTAAAGTGCTGCTGTGCCTATAATTTTTGAGATATGGACATAAAACTCCGAATCATGAGAGATTTTGGCTAAACTAAGATTTAAATACGAAAAAATTCAAAACATTTTCAATATTTTCTTTAAAAAATGATTTTAAATATTTTACCCCCATAAACACACAACCGGGTCCCCGGGTACCCTAATGCAATTCCTATGTAAATGCCTGACATGTAAATGAAAAAACGTTTTTTTTGTGTTGTTTTTATTGGAAATAAATGTCTTTTTTATTTATTTTATCATATTTTATATATATTATATTATAATTCATCCGAATCACTATCGTTGTTATTGTGGCAATTGTAGCATTTAGTAATTGTTATGGCGTGCTCATCGCATATCGGCGTGCTACATATGCTGCAATTTTTTCTAGTTTTTCTTCTGCGCTTATTTGGAAGAAGTTTGCACATGTAGCACACGCCCGTATGTTCTTTTCTGCCCCTTTGTCGTGCTGACGGAGATGTTGACGGACCTGCAGCACAAAGCACACTCTCCAACGGCCTTCCGATGATGCTTTCAATTGCATTTTTTGTTGAAAATTGGCGCACGCTTTGCACATTTGAAATTCTATTTTCTATAACAGGAATGCACAGGTTTTCTGCCAGTTGACGCAGGAAATTCTTCCTGCGCGTCGTGGTGTATAGTGCAGTTGGATTATTTCCATAATATATGATGTGTGATGCAAATGCGCTCACATCAATGATGTTATAGAAAAATGCCATCGGCCATCTTCTTGTTTGTCGCTGGGTCGTGTATTCTTGGAGCGTTTGGTCCATTACGTCCACCCCACCTTTTGTTTGATTATAAAAATTTATAATTTCTGGTTTCCCATTCTCGTCAATTTGTGCATCATCATGCATACTAGAAAGAAGGATGACCGAGTTGGACTTCCGCTGCTTATATGAGAGCAGTGTTACGTTGTCGTAGAAGCCAAATAAACTTGAACGAACGTCTTTTTTTTTGTCTTCTTTCATCTCCGCAGGGATGTAAGCTTTGTTGCGGCGGAGTGTACCCACAATGCTGAGCTTTTCTACTTTAAGTTGCCGCGTCGTAAAAAAATTATCCATTGTTATATTTCGTCCGCTACCGTAGTATGGCCCAACTAAAACTCTCACCACTCTTTCGCCAACACCAACTTCACGACCAGTTTCTTGTTTGCCAGTATATATTTGGCCATGAAGTGGATATGAGTTTTTGGCATCGCAAATCCACCATACTTTTATGCCATATTTTGCTGGCTTCGAGGGTATATATTGGGTGAATTTGGTTCTACCACGGTATGGATATAATTGTTCATCAATGGTCAAATATTCTGATGGCACATAATATCTGGCAAGATTTGCATTGAGCATTATCCAAATATCGCGAATTGGCGCCGCTTTGTCTTGACGCTGCCGCTCTACCCGTGTTCTGGGGTCGTCAAACCGCATAAAACGCAGCAAATCGAAAAACCTGTTTATTCCCATGGTGGCGCGGAATATTGGGTGAACCTGTTGCGTTTTCGTCATTAGAATGATTTGTGCCAGCCATCAAAATCATTCCAATGAACGCATAAATTTCGTTGATTGTCGTGTCTTTCCACTTCAACTGACGTCTATTGGGATTCGCTTCATTGTACGCATTATATGTGGCATGCGCTTTTCTATTTGTGTGGCGCACTATTATATCCACCATTTCCACTGTGAGGTATGATTTGAAACACTGCAAAGGCGTCATATTTTCAGTAATCCGCGCTGGACCACAGCGGTCTCTGAATATATTGTGGCTTCTCACTTGTTGGCAACTACGTGGTGTTCGCTGCCATTGTGTGCCGTCACGTGCAGTCATGTAGTCTGCTGGGTTTGTTGTTGGTGCATCTTCTTGCATATCATCATCTTCACTTTCATCATCAAAGAAAATTTCCTCTGGTGCGTCAATAGCAGCTGCAATTTCGTTTGCGTTGTCAGCATTCAAATCTTCATTCTCTGATTCCGAAACTTCATTTTGGTCTTCCACAGGGTCCACTTCAATGTCCTCATCTTGAGTCGCTTCCTCAAATAAACGTTGAATATATGTGCTTCTTGCTTCATCACTCAAATTTCAGTATTCCCTTGTAGACAAATATCGGTCGTTGCGGCTCATTTTTCACCAACTTCACTGTTCAAATATTCAACACAGACTGTCGAAGCAAATAAAATATTTCAATTTTACGACACAAATGAACATCTGCTACCTAATTCAAAAGCAATTAAGCAAGTAGGTACCGAAAATAAGCAAAATAAGCAAATAAACAACCCTTACATAAAACCAGTTTCTGCCTACTTGTGTCGCTTTAGGTACTTATATATGAACAGAAACCAGTTTTTTTCCAAATATCAAATTTGTACAGTTGAGAACGCAAAATATAATCAACAACAAAAATATTTACAGGAAAATATTATTTTATTTCAATAAACGCAAAACAACCTACTTCGGGTACCCGGGTACCTGGTTATGAAATTAAAGGAGTTTTGCTGGTTATGAATCGTACGGTTAACACAAGCAATAACGCCGGCAGAATAGCTTCGTCAAATTGCCAATGTGTTTTAGGTGGAGAACACGTAAATATCTTACAACATAAGTTTAAAAACAAGCTAAAGACAGGTTGTGTGTTATATTCATAGCGAAGAAAAAGTTTAGCGCTTAAACATAGTATACATCGCTAAAAATAACAATAATAAATATAAACGTGCTTGTTATATTTTTTTAACTTATTTTGCGCTTTAATTTTAATTATTTATCAGCCACGCGCGTATTTTTGACAAGTTGTATAAAAAAGTTAGTAAAAAGCAACAAAAAAAAACTGTCTGTCAAACTTAAACGTCAAGTTATGTTATAAAATAGCTTTCAAGACAGATTGCTTAACAACGCTGTTAAAACACAAACAAAACACTAACATGAGGAGGCTATACCTAACACTAACATGATGTTAGTGTTAATGTTAACCATTTGATGTCAGTTGTAGCCTGGGTGTTATATACTGAGACCATCCAGACTAAACCGTCCCGTGTCTCGAGAGCACTTTGCGGTAGGAGCTTAGGAAAATTCATATTTATAGTATTTTTCACTTAGCTGCCCTTTCAAGTTTGCACGATAAATGTGCTCTTATGTAAAAGTTTTTTTCTCATTTCGAAAATAGATGCAATATCCTTTAATCATTAATTTCAACAAAAAATTTTAATACACTTAAATTTAATATAAATATATGTATCTCAAACCAAAATAATTCATTTAAAAAACAATTTAGAGCGCTATATTCGGCTGTGCCGAATCTTTGATACCCTCAACCGACAGTTAGAAAATTTCAGGCGTGGGCTATATATGCGATCTGTAAATTATTAATTAATCTTTATTAAAACGGACGTCAATATACAAATTAGTCGCAAATTAGGCCAACATATATTAAATTATTGACCGACAATCAGAAAGCTTTATTCTTTTTTTTTTACTTATGTATATAAAACTTAATTTGAACAAATTTGAGTTATATATAATGATTCGTAACAGTTTAAGCCGAACTAAAATTATTTTCAAGAGGGAAATTTATATTGGACACAGGGTAACTTACACAGTACAACACATGATTTGCCAACTCAATTCTGTGAACTGTATGGGAAATTAGACCCAAAAAGAAGAATTTCTGCATCATTCGTTTTGTCTTCTTACCTGCGATTTGAAGTTAGTATCGATTTGAAGTTAGTACTATTGTATAGGGGAATTTATCACGTTTTAGGCCCTGTTGTTTGACATAGCTCGACAACCACTAGCCCAATTTAGTTGAAATAAATTTTAAAAGAATTACAATTCCCTTATTCTGTTCATATATTGTTTTCCTATACAAGTAACACTTTCGAAGTTAAAAATGAATGTATGAAGGGAAAAAATTATTTTTTGCCTAAAAATTTAAATTTTTTTTTTTAAAAATACATAAAAAATGCAAAATGGAAAAAAGTTTCAAGTCTAGTTATTTTTTCGCAAAGTCACATAACCTATGAGCAAAATGAGACAAAGATCATAAAAATCGATGCACGCGTTTCGCTTTTATTCGCAATTGAGTAAAGGTATGAATTTCAAAAATCAGTTATAGCCACCACCCTTAAAATAAAAATAAAAATATAAATTAAAAAATTATCATGCAAAAAAAAACTTTATTTATAAAAACTTAATGAAAATAAAATAATATGCAATTAATACGCAATTATAATATGCATAAAAACAAAATTTAGAACATTTTTTCAATTATTGGCAATATCCATCCTTGTAGAAGTTGACGCTTGTGGTTCTGATGATCTTGTTTTCTTCGTAGGTTGTTCATATTCATGGTCTGAGTCTGTATCGTCATCCGAGATACACATACTATTCAAGGGCGTGTTTCTTTCACTGTGTCCACCAATTTCAATGTCTTCATCTTCGGTGCTTTCTTCAAACTGCATAATTGTGGAACTCCACTAACAAACCTCCGCAAGCAATGCATCCAATTTTTTGCTTTTGAACCGCTTTTCAAATGGCATGGTCACCTGATGGAACCTCTCTCCTTGTTCGTCTGATTCCTGAGGTGATTGTGCCAAAAAAGTATCGAGGTGGTGGTGCAAGAAATGCAATTTCAGCGTCATGGATGCACCGATTTTTTCGAAATAAAACAGCAACCTGTCCACTCGTTGCTGTATCTCTTCTCGCTGGACACGGTTCTTTCCTAGAACGCCTTCTATTACTTCTTTCAATGCGTTCCATGCATGTTGGTGGTCGTGATGCTCTGAAAGCAAATGTGTGAAAGAATCACTTTTGATCAATTTCCGAATATCAGGTCCATTGAGAATACCTGTTTTAAATACATAAGAAAAACGAAAAAATTATTGGTAATGCGAATGTATAGAAATTAACAAATTTAGATATGACAATATTGAAATACAGAGTACGATACGTACCGTTTTTAATTTTCTCATCACTGAGTTTCGGAAAGATGGATTTCAAACAGTCAAAGGCGCCGTTAACTTTTTTGACCACCACTTCAACGAATTTCCCAGCTATTCCCAGTTTCATGTGGAGCGGTGGCAACAAAATATCATCCAGGTCCTTTATCATAGGTTCATTGCGTAATTTTAATTGTTTGTTGAGCTCGGGAGTTCTTCCTTTCCAATCTTTACATTGATATTGATTTCCTTTGTATCGTGAATCCCAATTACAAAGGAAGCAGAAGTATTTTGGATATCCGCCCTTTTCTATAATCCCTTGTAGTATGTTGACCACCTTCAGATCGCAACAAATGTTCCATTTGTGTTCATCGTATTTGATTTTCTTCAAAATTTCGCCCAATGCTTCATACGTTTCCTTCATAGTTGTGCTGAATCCCAATGGAATGCATGGTTTTTTATTTTTTTTTGTGCAGCAGCACAGCCTTCAAACTAGTAACTGAACCATCGATGAATAAACGCCAGTCGCCAGCGATATAATCCATTCCCAATTTTTTCACTAAACCTGGGATATCATGGCAGTACGTGAACGTATTTGCTTCGTCAACGGAATAAAATTTCTGAAAATCAGCTTGGCGTTGTCGGTATGATGTTGCGCTGACATTTTGCTGTGTGAGTTTTCTTCTCTTCAAAAATGATGTCAGCCATTCGGAGTCGTGTTGTGATAGTCCCAGCTTGGCCACAATGTAATCCATTTCGATTTGTGGTAGCGGTTGTGGTGCACTATTTTCAATATCGGGTATCCAATCAGCATCATCCAAATCGGTCGGATTGGTGAAAACGGTTTCGGCTAGCAGGGATACAGTATCCGCACTCGGAGGTTTAGGTGCATCGGTATCAGCAGGGCGTTGCACTGGAAGTGTGGCAGTAAATGCAGCAGTGTATACTTTTGTTTTCAATTGTTGTCTGTTTAATCCAGGACGAAAATTTATGCATGCATAGCACCTGGATTCATCATGTCCAGTTGTGTCTTCCACCCAAATTACCGGCTTCATAAAAGATAACTTTCTACTTTTTCCGTGAATCCATTTTAGAAGGGTAGTATAACAACTGTTGCACACTGTGTTCGGCGTAAAATTTGCACCACTTAAATCTGCTTCATCGGAATAATTACAATACGCGGTTTTGAATTGCTCAGTAAACAAATTTTTTCGATCTTTTTTCTGTATTTTTCGGACGATATGACCACAAACGTAACAATATTCATCCAAATATGGGCACTTGTTGTTTTCCATATTGATATATTTTATGTTTTGTTGTTATTCACTTTTAAAAAACTGGAGAAAAATCACTTTTACTGTTCGCGTTCGTCGGCACTGGCTGAATGCCAAAAATCGATCAATGCACACCTATAAATACTACGTATTTTTGAATATTTTACTGCCAGGTACTTATAAATGGGCGCATATTTTAAGGGCGGCTGGCTATATACCTGATTCAGCACTTGTACGTTTCAAACTGTGCAAAACTTTCCAAATAATGACCACCCTTAAATGTGGGTGCAATTTCTGTAAAAAAATCATATAGGTAGCCACCGGAAAAACCCAAATAATAAAAAGGTCCACTTTCCGTTTAATTGTCCACGTACATTTATTACCGCAATCATAAAAATCAAATAACCTTTTGTTTATTCCTTTTTTTTTAATTCTCAGAATCATGAAAAAGGTGTCAATGTTTTCTCCAAATAATGTTGTGCATATCTCGAGCAAATTTTTGAAATTCATACATTTACTCAATTGCGAATAAAAGCGAAACGCGTGCATCGATTTTTATGATCTTTGTCTCATTTTGCTCATAGGTTATGTGACTTTGCGAAAAAATAACTAGACTTGAAACTTTTTTCCATTTTGCATTTTTTATGTATTTTAAAAAAAAAAAATTTAAATTTTTAGGCAAAAAATAATTTTTTCCCTTCATACATTCATTTTTAACTTCGAAAGTGTTACTTGTATAGGAAAACAATATATGAACAGAATAAGGGAATTGTAATTCTTTTAAAATTTATTTCAACTAAATTGGGCTAGTGGTTGTCGAGCTATGTCAAACAACAGGGCCTAAAACGTGATAAATTCCCCTATACAATAGTACTAACTTCAAATCGATACTAACTTCAAATCGCAGGTAAGAAGACAAAACGAATGATGCAGAAATTCTTCTTTTTGGGTCTAATTTCACATACAGTTCACAGAATTGAGTTGGCAATCAATTAACTGAAAAATGTTGTACTGTGTTATGGATCAATCATCCCAAAATTCTAAAAAGTGTTTTCTAGTATTTTAACCTCTAAATTAAAACAAATTTTTATATAGTAGTGCAATTTGTTGCAGCGTTTTATAGTTTTAAAGTGGTTTCCAGAAGGCTGCTTAATATGGGACCTAAGATAAGTTATGGACCGATTATCAAAAAATTGCATGGTATTATTTCTGGCCATATGACGCTAAATGGCAAAAAATTTTTTGGCGACGCACAGAGGTGTATTTGGCCTGAAAAGCTGGCCAAAAAGGCAAAACTGAATTTTAAGAAATCTTAAGAACGAAGTACGCAGCTCGACTGACAACAATATTTTACATTGTATTGTAAATTTTGAAGACTAAAGTCAGGAAAGTGAAGAAATTTGTTTTTTACGGTTTCTGGATGTTTATATGATATTTTTTTTTGCGGCTAAACGAATAAAGGTTTAACAAAGATTATTTTTTTCGCTGAAAGGTTTGATTAAAAGTTATTTAATAAAAAAAAAAAATTTTAAAATATGTTGAATATTCATGTTGAAACAATTCGTTCAAAAGCTAAAAAAAAACAAATTATACACTTTTTTTTTGCAAAAAACGGAAAAGAAGAAGTTTTTAAAAGTGAGGCTAGCATGTCTACGAATTATGTTTGATACCACAATAAAATTTGGAATCTCTAATTTTAGAAACCAAAACAAAAGTGTGCGCAAGTTTGCGCCATTATTTTTGACGATTTTTTTAAATTTTCACATTTCTTCTATTTTTGCTCATCGGGCACTTTTTCTTATACCTTTATATCGTCATAAACTTTTATGTATTTTGAATTATTGATTTCAACTGTTATTCACATCACTTTTAACACTTCACAATATTAATACCTGCCTATATGTAATTATAAATTGCAAAAATTCTTAATTATCCATAATAGTTTTAAGGGAATGTCCCACAAATCCCCATAAAAGATATTTTTATATACCTGCTCTACAAAACATTATTTGTTAAAAAAATAAATATATGTATGAAAAATTTCAAAAATTGTTTCAAAAGATACATGCACGCATACGCTTTTTAGAATCGATACTTCATCTCTCATATAAACTGCCAATTAAAAAGTGGCAAGCAAGGAGCGATGAAGATAAAGCAATTGTTAAAGAGAGGAAGATATTCATCCAAAAAAGACTTAAAGACGAGATAGGAATACTTGTAGATGTTCCAAAACCAGGATACGGTAGCACTAATGATGGCAACACATCAAGAAGATTTTTTCGGACCCAGCAACTGCATCGAAAAT
The DNA here is from genome assembly GCA_943735925.1 of Pollenia amentaria. Taxonomy (NCBI): domain Eukaryota; kingdom Metazoa; phylum Arthropoda; class Insecta; order Diptera; family Polleniidae; genus Pollenia; species Pollenia amentaria. The sequence continues at coordinate 98,804,570 of OX031007.1, forward strand.
CACTGGAATAAATGAAGAATTAATCAACCGCCTGAAAATAATATTGGAAGCAATAACTAGCGGACACCGAATGAATATTGAGAAATTTGAGGAATATGCACATAAAACTGCCGCAATATATGTGCAACTTTACAACTGGCACCCAATGAGTCCTACGATGCACAAGATTCTTATTCATGGCGGTAGTGTTATAAAGCAAGCAATCTTGCCAATTGGACAATTGTCAGAAGAAGCTGCCGAGGCCAGAAATAAGCACTTACGATTATATCGTACGAATTATTCGAGGAAATTCAGCAGAAGCGATACAAATCGAGATGTCTTGAATAGGTTATTTCTGAGCAGTGACCCCTTTGTGAGCTGCAGTACGCAAAGAGAACGGAATAATAAAAAAGCTTTTTCATCAGAAACCATCACACTTCTTCTTTCTGACACCGATGATGCAGCTAATGAGGATACACATACGACATAATAATTAGTAAGGAATTTTTATTAGTTTAACTTTTCCGTTTATAAAGTATTAAATAATATAAAATAAATATAATAAAGCCTTTTTTCATAAAAAAAAATATTGTTTTATAAGAGCCTTACAACTTTAAAAATTTTTTTTTAATTAGACTGTAAATCATATGTATGTATGTACATACAGTCTGTCAAGAATGAGTTTAAACCTTTAAAATCAACATTTGTTAATTAAGTTTTACGAATTATACCAACTTTTATTCCTTAGGAATGTGGCTTTTAGAAAAACCTTAAAAATTTAAACTTTTTGGTTCTTAAATTTTTTTATTGCATTTTGAAAACCAAAAATTTTACGCATTTTGCATGTAAATTTTTTTTTCGCCATTAAATTTTTAATAACTTCAAAATAGTAATAGATATAAAATAAATGTGTATGGTTAGTTTAAGCAGAAGGTGCATCTTCTGATCCTCCTGCTATTAAAATCGGAGAACACGTTTTCAAGTTATGGCAAAATATATAAGGCAACCCAACGATTTAGGGGGTGAAGTATGCCACGCCTTTAAAAGAAAATCCTTACGTACTAGAGAAAAACGGAAAACAGATTTGAATTAAAGGCATCAAAATCCATATAGTCCACATACTTTTATTTCTAGGGTAGAGAAAAAATTTTTTGTTGCGCAGTGTAATTTTTTCAAAATCTGCCACTAGACTTTTTATATCATACTACACCTAAAACTATCAAAAAACTAAAACTTTTAATTCAAAAAACACGTTTAATAATTTTGGCCAGCTTTTCAGGCCAAATACTCCTCTGTGCGACGTACCAAATTTTATTACAATATCATCATTGTTTACAGTTTAGGCGTTCTAAACGGTTTTCCGGGAGTATACTTTATATGGGGCCTATGGCAAATTATGGAAATTAAACACTACGATTTCTAGTCACATAGAACGAACTTGTGCGAAATCTTATATCAATATGTGCATTGTAACACCAATTATGTTAGTTTTTGTGACAAAATTATCAATATTTTAAGGTTGTGGTTCCATATTTGAATTCATTACTCTTATCTTACTCTACCGATTTTGGATCTGGATTCCAATCCCAACATTGTTCTTTTCTTATTAGTTTTTCGAAAGTGACCGTGTTATCAAAAAAAAAGAACATGGCTTATTCGAGTAAGAATTACTCAAGGATCGAGAATATATATACTTGATAGGCTACACACAATTACAGCTGCCAGATCAAACGAATTTTCAATTCAGCGATTTGTGTACCACATTTCCAAAATGAAATTGTTTGCCTATTATTTTTTTTTTTTTTAAATAGCGATTCATGCAATCATGATTTTTTTTTGTTTTTATGAGGCACTTAATAATAATATGCAGATAGGCAACAAATGCAGTTAAGCGAAATGCAGCTAAACAAATATTACTGTACGGATTAAAAAGTTCTAAGAATTAAAAACTAAAGTCATAAATTTTTACATCTTTGTGTTTTATTGTGCGGACAAAACCGCACTAATCGGTCTTGTAAAAAACTTAAGTAACATATTCTATTGTTAAACCTGGAACAGGTAGAAACATAAATCGTCCCGGCTTTGTTTTTTTTTTACAAAACATTGTCATGAAGGTCTCGACAGGTACTTTGATTAAAAATATTACATTATTAAAAATAGTTCCTCAGCCTCTTTATTGTCATATTGGAAGTTCTTGCGAAAGTGAATAGTGAAGTTTAAAGTGTTTGACAGTCTTGTATCTTATCAGTTATATTGAAATATGTAAGATTGATGCGTGTAATAAGTTTAATTACTTTTGTTATGTGTGTGGGAAATATACAAAAATGCCAAGTGGCCGTAAAATCACTATTGAAACAAATAACTTGTATGAAACATATTTTTCTTTAAGTGTTATATATGGTAAAAGTTGGACACCATCAATAGTGTGTACACAGTGCATTTACCATTTAAATAAGTGAATAAAATGGAGACGACATGCCATTTGGTGTTCCAATAATTTGGAGTGATCCCATTCTTCATGTTGAAGATGAATGTTATGCGTGCATAAATTATACAGCCGGTATGAACAGAAGAAAAATGATTTCTATATCTTACACTGCAACAGCAAATGCTCGATTTCGGCTGACACATTCTGATGAAATTCCTGTTCCGGAAAGCCAAATACCAACAGAAGATATTCCCACAATAATTGATTATGTTGAAGCCAGTGGACCAGCTACTTCAATGTATGAGCCGTCATGCATCACAGTTGCATGCAATCACGCAAAATTATCTGAATATAATGGTACGGCGTCTAAACTTGTCTCAAAGACAGATGTACAAAAATTCGGGGCTATCAATCGCCATAGTCGATTTACGACTTTTCCTTAATCTATTGAGAACATTTCTATCGCGTATTGTACTGCTGGTTGGTTTTAACAATGCAAAATGAATATAATCCTGGAGATTAGCGCTTATTCATTGATTCTTCCAAAATTAGCTTAAAAGCAGTTTTGCTCCGTGTGCTTATGGGACACGGGATTGGGCTTTATGTGTGGAAAGCAGATTGCATAGAAATAATAGTACATAATTACCACTTGTGCCGATGGAAAAGATTTGGCTTCCTCCACTCCACATAAAACTGGGTATTATAAAATATGTTATAAAAGCATTGAGCCCAGACGGGGTGGGGTGATTTTAACGAATTGCTCCAAATTTATCAACGGTCAAGCGGCATGGAAGTAAAAGAAGTAATGAACTATAACTACTGTATTTATTTAGATTTGTACATATGTCATATGATAATGTTTTTATTTTACAGGGATTCTAAATGAACCGGACATTTGTAGGCCTATTAAGGACCAATAATTTTAAGTTGCATCGAATTATATCGAGGTATTGGCCTGTAATTGTGTAAAATCAGTAATAGAAAATGTATAAGAAATCATCGGTCTGACAATTGGTGAATTTAAATTAAAAATATGTTTAAAGCATTTTAAAACTTAAACGTCAAATTCTCATAGAAAATAAAGGATGATTCAAGTAGAGATACTTTTTTTAATAGCCATTTTTTGACAGATCACGTGTGAGTCGTGTCATGCTGTCATGTTATTTTTGTTAAGTATTGTTTGGCATTTCATAATGGAAAGACTTACGCGTGTAAAACGTATACAAATCGATTTACTTTATTACGAAAATTCACGTTCGGTGAGGAATGTGTTTCGTGCACTTCTCTCAACTTATGGTCAACATAATCGGCCTACTGAGCGTACTATTCGCAACACCATCACCCATTTTGAGACCCAGCATTTATTATTGGATAATATTCGACCGAATAGACCACGTCCAGCACGCTGTAAAGAAAATATAGCGGCCGTAGCTGAGAGTGTACACGAAGACCGTGGAGAGTCGATTCGGCGCCGTTCGCAGCAACTCTGACTGACGTATGGAACGACTTGGCGCATTTTACGCCGATAACTTAAATTGAAAGCGTACAAAATACAGCTTGTGCAACAACTGAAACCACTCGACCTTCCCAAGCGACATCGCTTCGCTCTATGGGCTCTTGAAAAGAATATCCGACGTTTTCGAGGAAAATTTTGTTCAGCAATGAGGCCTATTTCTGGCTCAATGGGGACTAAGAACAACCTGAAGAGATTCAAGAACTGCCACTTCATCCAGAAAAAACAACGGGTTGGTGTGGTTTGTGCGACGGTGGAATCATCGGTCCATATTTCTTTAAAAATGATGCCGGTGCGAACGTAGCCGCCAATGGCGACCGTTATCGTGCCTTGATAACCGACTATTTGATGCCTCAAATTGAAGCTCGTGATCTCGGCGACATTTAGTTTCAGCAAGACGGCGCCACTTCCCACACATCGCATTAATCAATGGATAGAGATAGTTTCACGTTTTTGGCCGGTCGATTAGCCACCAAGATCGTGTGATATCACACTGTTAGACTTTTTCTTGTGTGGATATGTTAAGTCTAAAGTTTATGCCGCTTCGATTTAGGCCTTGGAGGAAAACATCACGCGTGTCATTCGCCATTTTCCAGTCGAAATGCTCGAACGAGTCATCGAAAATTGGACTCAACGGATTGATCATCTGCGACGTAGCAAGGGCCAACATTTGATAGACATAATCTTCAACAAATATGCGTCACACAATAAAAGATTTTAACATTAAACATAAAAATAAAAGAATTAAATAAATAAAGGAAATTTTTAAAGGGCATTGTTCATAGGATATTAAACATAAAGACATTAAAAGACGTTTTTATATACAAGAGATTACACATTTTCAAGTACGGGAATAAAAACTAAAAATACATTTCATAAACTGCTTTGCATTACTAGTAAATCGAACAGATGCTGTTAGTGTGTTCCAAAGACGAATATTATGAACGAAAAACTGTCATCCAGATACCAACTTCTTGAAACTTATCGGAATCAGGTTGTCATTTCTGCTTGACTGCGGAAAATCATAGACAAAAATCAAAAAAAAATTTTGTTTCAAATTGTTTTTAAATACAGATTTTTTGAAAGATAATAAGGTATCTCAAATAAATGTTAACAAAAAAATTTTTTCTGATTGCTTTTGCCACCACGAGAGGGCGTTAAAATCAGATAATTTCTTGCAAAAATGACTTAACAGAAAAATAGGTTTTAGTTGTTTCACAAAAATAATTCTAAAAAATTCATTTTTTTTTTTTAAAAGTCACTCGAAATTTGGTTTTGAAATTTGGTACTTTGATATATTTGCAGTTAAACTAAAATTAAGAATTTAGTATTTCTTTACAAAATAACTTCTTTTTATTGCTCTGAAGAACACATTTTTTTTTGTTGAAAATCCAAAAATTACTTAAGTTTGATGGAGTATAAAAAAAAATTATATAAAATTAGATATTTTTTTTCTGTTTTTGTAAGTTTATGCTCTTAGCTAACAGGATATTCAAAAATTAGTGCCTATTTTTTACCACAACTTAAAAAAATGCGTTTTTTGAAATGCCTAATTTTATGATTTTTACTCAAATATTAGGCATTTAATAGTGTTTAATATCATTGCGTAACACGTTTTATATTTTGAATGGTAAAAAAATTTTTTTTTTTTTTTTTTTTTTTTTTCATTATTTATTTATTGAATCTTCATATATTAAATATGAACTAACAATAATTAATCAAGTCTTATACTAATACTTTATTTTTGTCCTGCCAATGATAGACGAAAATTTTTTTCCTCACGGCTTCTGTTCACATATGTAGATGTTTAGCGGTCTTCTCGTCGGATGAGTCCTGCAGTATCTCTTCTCCTTAATCTAGAGTGGCCACTGTCATTTAAAATATTTCGAGCTAGTGGATTTGGGTGCGACTCAAGCCTTTTTAAATATTTTGCTGCGTACTTCGTAAAAATAGTTTTTACTAATGGCACATTGAGATCCTTGTGAATATTAGAATTTTTAACATACCAGGGAGCGACTGTGATTATTCGAAGAAGTTTATTTTGGCGCCTTTGAATTTTTTCGATATTTGAGGCCGAGGCAGTGCCCCATAGCTGAATACCGTAGCACCAGATTGGCTTTAATATAGAGTTGTAGAGTAGGAGTTTGCAATCGAGGCTAAGAACAGAATTTCTTCTAATAAGCCAATAAATTTGAATTGCTTTTAGTTTCATTTGTGTTAGTTTTGCTTCTATATAGCATTTCCATGTTAAATGACGATCTAGATGAATACCAAGATATTTTACATGCGATTGTTGGGGCACTAATTGATTATTGATTTTAATAGGGGGACATGACTCCCGACGCAGGGTGAATGTTATATGTACGCATTTTTGCTCATTGACCTTTATCCTCCATTGTTTTAACCACTTTTACAGTTCAAATATATGATCCTGCAAGTAACGGGATGCTTCATGACAGTTTTCGTGTACGCTTAAAAAAGCTGTATCATCAGCAAATGTTGAAGTAAGGGTGTGGTTGTGTGTTGGCATGTCTGAGGTATATATAAGGTATAACAGTGGGCCCATGATGCTTCCCTGAGGGACTCCAGCGTCAGTTGGCTGAGGAGAACTTATAAAATCACATTCTTTAATAATAAACCTTCAACCGACTAAGTAGCTTTCTAACAGCTTGTGTGTGTTTACTGGTAAGTTTAACTTAAATTTATGTAATAAGCCAGACTTTATCAAAAGCTTGAGAAACATCTATGAAGAGGGCGGAACAATATTTTTTTTCTTCAAAGGCTTTTCTTATGAGTTTGTTCAATTGTGCTATGTTCTCTTCTAAAGCCGAATTGATGGTTAGGAATACATCTATTTACATTTAAAATTGGGGCTAATTTTGACACTAACAGCTTCTCAAACAGCTTTGTTATATTAGATAATAAGCTTATAGTCTATATGACTCAACTTTTGTAGGATCCTTTCCTGGCTTAGGTATCATTTTAACTAAGGATACTTTCCATTCTTGTGGATAGTATTGAAGGCGTAAAATAGCATTAAAAATTAAGAGAATAATTTTCTTTGCTATGCTGGGTAGCTCTAAAAGCATTTTGTTGCTGATCTTATCAAACCCAGGGGCTTTCTTGGATTTCTTAAATCATAAATAGCCTTTTCGATTTCTTTTATCTCAAATCTAAGTGCAACAGCAGCTCTAACAGTAACAGGTGGCAACTCGACTGCAATATCGGGAGATGTATGCGGGGTATATACGTTTTTTAAATGATTAACAAAAAGATTGTCTTTTTCTTCATCATTTCATGCCCAACTTCCATTTAAGTTTATTAATGGTGGTTTAGTGATAACAGGTCTATTAAGATTTCTAGCTGCACGCTATAATGAGTAGTCTGATTGAGAAGTTGCATCAAGTTCCTTAAGATATTTTTCCAGGGAAGCCGTTTTCTGAGACTGCAGTAACTTTCTTAGCCTTTTTGTGCACTCTTTTAATAAATTCTTAAGTTGAGGGGATCTATGCAATTGCCATTCTCTTCGAGCTCTCCTTTTTTCAGTCAAGAGACGCTCAACATCTGCAGAATATATTTTACTATGTTTGGTTTTTTTGTTGAACAGCTAGTTTCAGATAACTGTCAAATTTTACAATAGAAATATCCACATTCTCCGGTGTACTAAGCGGAATATTTTCTGTGCAATGGGTACTGAGATATTTTTTATATTTTAACCAATTTATTTGAGTGGCTGACGTCACTAAGTTATCAGACGGAGATACAATTCGTTTATGATTTGTTATAGTAAGAATTGTAGGTGTGTGATCAGAAGACAATTCTAAGGAAGCTTCAACATAAATCGTTTCTGCGGGGATGTTTTTAACCACTCCAAAATCGATGACATCTGGAACTTTTTGTGATCAGTAGGCCAATATGTTGGTTGTCCGCTCGCGACCACATTTAGACCCATTTTACAAACTGTGTTAAACAAAACACGACCCTTAGGTGTTATAAGTCGTGACCCCCTGAAAGTGTGTTTAGCGTTATAATCGCGAGCAGCCCGGAAGCAGGGTCCTAATGATTTGAAGTATTTATTATATTGGCTTTCTGATATAGAAAATCTAGGTGGGGAGTATAATGATGAAATTACTATGTTTCGATTTAATTCCTCAACGCAAATGTTCGTTGTTTGGAGATAATCTTCACGATGATCACTCATTAAGTAGTGTTTTACTCGGTTCTTTATCAAAATGGCAGAACCGCCACAAGCTCTGTCTCGAGGGTCCTTGGTGTCATATAATATATAACCATTGATTTTAAACGTATTTTTTGAGGTCAGATGAGTTTCAGAAACTATCATAACATCAATTTGTTTATTTTTAAGGAAGTATTCTAGTTCATTTTTGTGTTGGCGGATGCCGTTTGCGTTCCAAAAGCAAATTTTTAAACAGTTCATGGCTTGTTTAGTACAACTTGCAATAACATAGATTGCATTCTTAACATTTCTTGCATCATGTTACCCATTGTGTTAGTAAAATTGTTAACTGTTTGCACTAATGTTTCCATAGTTTTATCTAGCCGAGTTAATTTAGAAATGGGAATTTCGTCATTATTTGCTAAATCACCTTGCAGTGGCATAGGTTTAGATTTTAATACATTAGCGTACGAGGCTCTGATATTATTTGGCTGAGGTATCTGGACGCCGTACGTGTTTCCTTGATTAGTTGCCTGCGTTTGAGGGGGACTAAGTTTCTGTCCAACAGAACGCTTGACAATCGAATATACCGGGCATCCTCTATAGTTGGCAGTGTGATTACCACCACAGTTGCTACATTTTTTTACATTAGGGTCATTTTTGGACTTATCGCACCGGACGGTACCATGTAATTCTCCACATACGACGCAAATAGGGGGTAAATGGCAGTATGCCCTAGTATTACCAAATTCTTGTCAGTTTAAACACTGAACGGGCCCATTTCTTTTGTGCGGCTCCTCTATCGTGATTTTTCTGTACAGGATGTATTTTAAACTGTAAATGGGATGCGTTTCATTTTTTTTTAGCTTAACATCGCCGGGCTCTAACTCCACCCGAAATAGTGGTTGGGGATTTTTTCCCTATTTTTAATATTTGTAACATTTTTTATTTTGAAGCCCTTTTCTTCTAAAAATGTTTTTATTCCGTCTGGGTCCACGCATGAGTCAATGCCCTTTATCACAACCTGAAGACCTTTGCTGCTTTTCAGTTGGTATGTGTAGAAGCTTTTTTTTAGTGTTTCAAACTTATTAATTAGTTTACGAAAATCATTCTCGTGATTAACCTGTATTTTTGTTTCGTTTATATTACCACGCTTGATTGCAGCTACGTAAAACGAATTTTCACCTATCACCGAGATTAACCTTTTTATTAGCTCACTTGAGTTTTGCTCTCTTAGATATATCGAGGGTGGCTTTGACGTTTTTATGACGTTAGGTGCTTCAGAAGATTTATCCTCCAGAATAGCAAAACGATTTTGTGAATTTATTCTATCAAAATATGGAACTTTCGAGGCCGAGGCTACAGCTGAAGAGGCAGGGCTGCGACCACGTTTAAGCACTGTTATATACCTGTCCATACCAACTTGCACTTGTTGTTTTTGACAAATTTTTTCTTGTTTGTTTTCCATTGCGTCTATGTTTGGGTTTATGGTATCAGTGGTAACGCTTGCAGGTTTTGCCGTTATGTAGTTACTATTGTTTTCTGTTGTTATGTTTATTTCCACATTGCTTTCACTAGCATGAATATCATTTATTTTTGTTGTTTCATTGTTATTACTCATATAGAGTTGTTTTTGTTTTTTTCACCGTTTTTTATTTGTTTTTATTTTTGTTGACTGTGCTCTTTTTATTATGTATTATGTTGTTGTTACACCGAGATAATAAAGGAAAGAAGAATAAATATTTGTTTGCACAGATTATTTGCAAGTATTTATGTGCGTACATACATACATACATATATTTTTTTACTTGTATTTTTTCTTAATTTTTTTATAGTTATTCTATTGTTCACTTTTATATTGAGCGTCCAAGTTCGCTTGTTAAACTGATATTATTAACAAATTTAAGTTCAAAAAAAAGAATCGTATGCGGAGTTAAAAGAAACACGTCTTTTCTCATCGAGCACGACCGAACGAATTGTAAAAAATAAAAAAAAAAATTAATTATAGCATTAGTAGACCAAAACCACTGAAGCATTTTCAAAATTTAGCTCGAGTTCTTTTTTTTGTGGCCCACTGAAGTTTTTAATTTTTTTTAAAGGCGTTTTGAGTAAGTCAAAAAAATGTATTAAATCTAATTCTAAGCTAAATAAGATTAATAGATGATTGTAATAAAATTTGATGACGGTTCTTTTCATGGAACTAATTAACCCTTTATCTGCCATTTTTAGGGGTCATTTCAGCCCCTCCGCACAGAACACCACTAACACGTACGTTTAAAGGGTTAAAATATTCTACAACAATTTTCTGCATCGAATTTCACTAGGGGTTGTAAAAGACCATAAGTTCGTGTGATATAAGCAAAATGCTTAAAACAGTAAAATTGTAAATAATCATATATTATTATTAAATTGTGTTTCAGCAAAGTCGTGTGAAATAATTCGAAAAAATGTAATAAATCTACTTTTGAGCTTAACATATCTAACCCTCTATCTCCCATTTTTAGGATTAAATGACCCCTATTTTTATTTTCTATAAAAATTTCTATTGTATAAAAACCGTAAGTGTTACAAATTTAATTGCCTTTAACATAAGTGATCTTGAGTGCTAGTGGATGAAAATACTAACGGGTCCATCTCTATTTGTAATGTAAACAAGGTTTAAAAAATAAATTTATAAATTAATGTAACTAATCTGTGGTGATGGCAAATATTTTAAAAAATTCCGATGTAATTGATTGTTGGATAGCAGCATCCTCAAACAATAAAATATCAGAGGTTTATAAATAGTAAAACACAAGATAGGCGATTCATATTTTAACAAAAAAAACTTAATACAAAGTATTGAGTTTTTTAATAGTAAAGTGAATAAGTTATGGAAGGAAAGCAGATATAATAGAAGTTAATTTGAAAAAAAAAAATTCTAAATGGTTAAATTATACTTTTTTTGATCCCGACAATGTAAGTTCATCAGTTTTTTACTTCAAATTATGAAAATAAATAAAATAAAAATACTTAGGAATCTAGCAAGTAAAACTTGCCTTAAAAATGTGGCTTCCATAGACCCAAAGGCTGTTACTAATACAACAACTACAACAATACCAGCAGTAGGAATTAGAGATGAGCGATCCCGTGATTTTTAAAGATCAACGTGATAAGTGAATGTGATTTAAAAATCACTGCTCCTTTAAACTGTGATTGTGATCACGGTTTATCAGTTTTCTGTTCTTTTAAAGCAATTGCGGCCAATGTATATGTACAATGCGCGAGCTTTTGCAAGAGCTTTTGTAAGCACTTTACAAAGAAACAACAACAAATTGTAAGAGCTTTCAAATCTGTTTACTTTCATATACATACATACTTGAACAAATAAATTTTGGCATAAAAAAATTCTAATAAGATAGAAGAGAGAATGAAAGGAACAGCAATATCATTCGACCCACACAAACAGTGAAATATCATAAATTTGTATATGTAACAAAATACAAAAAGAACGACTTAGAATGTACCTGTTACTTGACAAATTTGGTCACAACTGTGATTCGTGATTTTTCAGTAACAGTGATTAAATCACAGGTACAGAAATATCGCTCATCTCTAGTAGGAATAGTAGAAACAGCAGCAAGGGCTTCTGAAACAACAATGGATCCAATAGAACAGGGATGTCAGCGTCATACACAATTGTGTCAGCAAAACTCACATGTACGCTTACGCGCTTTTATTTTGCGAGCGTAAAATATAATTGTTTACTGTAAAACACTCTCATTCAGCGGGAAATATCGCACGGAGTGTTTTGAGGCCTCTAAACAGAAATAATATATTTATTATTTATTATCTTTGCTTCTGTTTTTAACATTGCACAATGATTTAAAAAAAACAAATTGATTTTTATAATGATTTTTAATATCTCTTATGTCTTATATTAGTATATTTTTATAGGCTAGTAAAATCTTCTCTTTTATAATGGTGGTTAATAATTATAGAATATTTACATAAAAGAAGTAATTAATTAAGCTCGAGGTCCAGGCTTTTGTTTTTATAAAATCATATTTTATTTTTCCAATATTTCGCTACAAAACATCGAGTAGCATCATCAGGGTTAAAGCTACAAAAATATAAAAACACATGAATACAAAACATCAATAACAATCAATCCAATAAGAAAATTACGCACAAAACAAAATATATAAACAACAAAAAACAATCAATGCAACAAAAACATGCTTACATATAATTTTTAAAATTCAAAAACAAATTGTTAAAAAAGTAGTTATCACTACTTATTCTGATATTGCACTGACTATAAACTATATATTGCACTGTATGTATATGAATTATTGCACTGTGTTTTTTTTTTTGTTCTTATTAACTAAATGACGATAGAAATCTGCACAGTTCTCTGTGAGATCAGCCTTAAAGTTAATTCTCTCCTTTGTTGGTGTGTTTATAATGTGAAGTACTTCTAACATGTAGCGTCGTTTGTAATTATTCTCACTGTCAATAACCCGTGCTCCATCAAAATCTGGAGAGTGATTTTTAACTGCACAATGGGCCGCTAATGCTGTTTTATGTGTAACATCATAAGTTCGAGATTTATGGTCTGATTTATGTCCGGATAATCGTGTTTGAATTTGTTTTTTGTTGTCCCAATGTAAACCATATTACATTTATTGGTATTGTTGCCATTACAGGGTATTTTATATACAATATTAGATTTTTCTGGGTTGTCAATTTTGTCTTTTGTCTTACTAAATAAATTCCCTAGTGTATTAAAGGTTTTGTAAGCCATACTGTATTTTTCTCCATTAAAAAGTTTTGATTTTCCAAAACGTTCTGATATTTCTGGCACATAAATTATGGATTTGTAAACTTTTTCTTCTTTGTCTTTCTTTCTTTGAGCCTTATCTTTTCCATATTCCCGAATAAGTTTTTCGGTGATATTTCTTGGAAAATCGTTAGAATGTAGAATGTGTCGTATTTTGTTCATATTCAGTTAGAAATCACTCTCCAGATTTTGATGGAGCACGGGTTATTGACAGTGAGAATAATTACAAACGACGCTACATGTTAGAAGTACTTCACATTATAAACACACCAACAAAGGAGAGAATTAACTTTAAGGCTGATCTCACAGAGAACTGTGCAGATTTCTATCGTCATTTAAGTGGGGAACAGAATAGTCGCTGTAGTATAACGTTACGAATAGCGCTAGAAGCTGTGAAAATTTAAAAACGACAGTTTTAAAGGAGTGTCAACAGAATAAGTAGTTGTAGTAGTCGTTGCAGTTGAAGTTGAAGCGCAAAGTTCGAAATTTTAAACTTTGTCGCGCTACAGAGCGTTTGTCACCTTCAGCTACTACTACAACTACTTTATTCTGTTCCAGGCCTAAGTTAATAAGAACAAAAAAAAACACAGTGCAATAATTAATATACATACAGTGCAATATATAGTTTATAGTCAGTGCAATATCAGAATAAGTAGTGATAACTACTTTTTTAACGATTTGTTTTTGAATTTTAAAAATTATATGTAAGCATGTTTTTGTTGCATTGATTGTTTTTTGTTGTTTATATATTTTGTTTTGTGCGTAATTTTCTTATTGGATTGATTGTTATTGATGTTTTGTATTCATGTGTTTTTATATTTTTGTAGCTTTAACCCTGATGATGCTACTCGATGTTTTGTAGCGAAATATTGGAAAAATAAAATATGATTTTATAAAAACAAAAACCTGGACCTCGAGCTTAATTAATTACTTCTTTTATGTTAGAATAAAAAGGTCAAATAAAAATAAATTTAAATAATATTATAGAATATTTTTAAACTTAATGGGGTTATTATTTGCATTAGTATGTGCAAATGAATTTTCATTGTTGGCATTCGCAAAGATATGTTGAGCACAAAATTAAAAATATTGGAAAGAATTGTATAAGGTTGTAAAAAGACTTCAAATATTGTCAAGTGCTCAATTTTTCCAAAAAATAAGCAAAGTTTCTGCGAAATGCAGGTTCCAAATTAAATTTATTTAAATAATAACTAATTGTGTCTGTCCATAACTCAACATTTTTCGATAATTGTATTATTTTTAATTGCTCTGAAGTCTTCATATTAGGCCTCGTAATAGGCTTCGCAACCGCAGATTTCTCCCGATGGGAATGTAAGAGACAAGAGTAATCGCACCAACACAATCATAATTGACACCACTGCAATAGAAGCAATGGACCTATTAACTGCAACAACAGAAACAAAAAAAGCGGAAGACCGCTAAAAATGTTTGATGAATCTTTCAGCAAAACAAAAAATAGAAGAGTAACAGATTTGATTGAAAAGTATTCTCTTGAGGAACTTGAATTTGCCGTAAAAAAATTAAAAAGAAGATCAAATTCTATTTCAGAAAGCCATGAAACAAATCTGAAATGTCTACCAGTTTCAAAAGCTTTGGCTCTATATATGGATTTAGATCTATCAGAAAGAAAATACAGTGTTCTGCGCCAAGCAATCAACGAATTACATCCAAATTGTTTTCCATCTTAGTATGCATTGCGAACCGAAAAGCAAAAATTGGTACCAAAATAAAAATTTGGATGGATCAAGTGCGATATTATTTTTTCATCATTTTTTAATGACGTTAACATTGCTTGTTTTCCTCTTTAATTTTTTCATTTATGTTATCTTTCAAATATTCTTATAGTTTTATTTTTGCAAGAGTATTTTAACCGTTTTAGCCTATTTTTCAATTAATGATGTTTAAGTATTTTCCACATTGATAATCCAATTCTACCCAAATTTGGCATAAATATATATCTATCAATTAACATACCAAAATTTATTACGATCGGACAATTTTTGTGGGAGTGATAGCATTTTAATAAAGAGGATATATGGCAGGACCTTGAGTCCTTAGTCCGATTTAAATAAAAATTTACACACACGTTGCTAGTTGCATATGTATCGGCATGACCACTTTTTGTAATTTTGTGGGCATTATTGAAGCTAAAATTATATTTTTCAATTTCAGGACACATGGGAGGTAGGCGTGTCATTGGGCCGATTTTTCCAAAAATTCATATTTTTCTTAACTAAGCTAGTTTATGCTAGTGTACCAAATTTAAAAAATATCTGACAACTGCTTCTATTTTTGTCCCTTCGTTATATGCAGGGCTGTGGAGTCGTCCGAAAAAAGTACTAAGTCCGACTCCGACTCCAAACGCTGAAATTTTTTTAGTGCGACTCCGACTCCTACTCTAACCGTGATGCGAAATGAATGAGACGTAAAATTATTTCTCTTTTGTGTAGAAACATCTTTATTAAACGAATTATGGGAATCTCCGCGTAATGTGCATAAGAAAAACATGAGTGTTATGGTAGGAATTAAAAGAGAAATAATTTTACGTCACAATTTTTCTAATACAGTAAATGAGTAAACTTAAAAATTTGCTCTCACAAAAAGATGTTGTCCAAAAAAGTACGCGAACGCAAAATTTGTAAAAATTCTTAAAATAAAGGCAACTGCTGATGGCAAATAATTGAAGTGTTGAAAAATGTTTACACTTTTGACTACTTAACTCGTTTTCTTATCGGTACTCGATTAAATAATTTTTATAACGCGAATATTTTTGAAAAATACAAATAAATTATTTTATATAATCTTTCATATTTGTTTGTTTTTTATTTTATTTGAATTTGCTAATTTGTGTGCGGCTAAATTTGATCAATAGTACACGAATACTTTTTTTTTTACTATTGATAACTTTCTAAGTACCCGAGTACTTGACACTTTTGCAACTCAAAAAAAATTAACATAACAAAACAAAGTTTCAAAAGTTGGTGTTTAGCCATATAAATTCTTCACAAATAAGTTTAATTAATTAATATTTATTCATTTTTTGTTTTTATTTTAGTTTAATTTCAACTTTTCTATTTTTAAATAATTTTTTCACAATTTGTATGCCTTTTGTTTGCTACTTTTGTTTGTTTACCTTTTGAAACATATGTTTTTTTGTTTTACTAAATTTTACTGCAAAAATTTTTGCAGTAAAAATTTGTAAGTACTCAGTCAAGAACTGTCACTTTACGCTCTCAATTTGTGTTCTCATTTTGTGTACGCGAACGCAATTTAGTAAAATGCAGTAAAGTTCAGTAAAAAATAGTAAAAACTTTTGTGTTCTCGAACGCAGCTAATGTTGAAAATATTTCAGCGTTGATGGTTAAAAAATTCTGATATTAAAATTATTGGCAATTCCTGTCATTAACATTTTTTAGTATCAGTAAATTATTTAAAAAATCACACATCTTTTTCAACTAGATCAATAACTGAGTATAAGTTTTGCTAATGTAATTTAGACTTTTTCCCGCACGTATAAAAAATATACCTTAATATACTTAAATAGTAAAGTACTTGAATCAACTATTTCTCATAAAATAAATTAAAATCTACTTATTCATATTGATCTGCAAAATATTGCATCGCCAATTTCGAAGAATTTTTATATTGGAAAATATTAGAATTTTTTTTAAATTTTTTATGCCGAAAAATTTTGGAGTCGAAGTCGCGCGTTTTTTTGGGTACTGCGACTCCGACTCCGGTACAAAAACCTCTACTCCGACTCTTCAACTCCGACTCCACAGCCCTGGTTATATGGGAACGAAGCATAGTGCGTCGTCTCGCCAGTATAGATAATTTTATTTTATAAGTTTATAAATCAATAAAATTGAATTGGAAAAAAAAAATGCAAACAAATTAGACATCTAATATTTAACAAGTCGGAAAAACGTACACCGTAAAGCTTGTTTAGGGTGTAATATGAGAGAAACGTCCTTAGTTGTAGACATATCTCAGAATGCCATTATATGTGGATGTTAATTTCCTGGTGCTTTTTTGGTCTTAAAATTAAATTTAATAACGCAGTCTACTTACAAAGTAACATTTGAGTGACTTAAGAAATAAAAATTTTGCAAAAGAAATTATATAAAATTAGTTTCAGATGTAAACTTTTAAAACGCCGATACACGTATATCGTTTTTTAGACCCATCTACAAGAATCAGTTGGCAGAACATTGTTATTTCCAAAAAAATTTCAATTTGTTGTACAGTGTAATTGTAGTAGATCTCTACTTAATAGTCTTGTGGGTATTTAAACACATTTATTTAAATAAAAATATTTTAATAATATTATTAATTTATTCACAAAAACAAAAATTAGAAGATTTAATTTCTAAATCAATGAAAGTTTGATTAAAAATAAAAATATGTAGGAAGAGTAAGTAAAATTAAAACAAGTGTTTCCCATATTACCCCCTCCTAGTGAAAACGATACAGTTTTAATATTTCGTTTGGTTATATTAGCAGCTACCTTATTATCCATGCTATCTTTAGTATTAAGATAATTCAGTTCGAGAAAGGCCGATGTTAAACGATAAATTGAAACATTATCTGCCCAGTTTTCTAATTTGTAGAGTAAAGTGTTTGTAACATTTTTTAATGAATTTATAAGGACCAGAAAATTCTGTTGAAGTGGTTTTAATACTTTATCATTTCTTATCCCTACATGAGAGCTTTGTTCTTAATTCTTGTTAATAAAAATTGATGTACGTGAATTGTTACAACAATATGTTGGTTTAATTCTTTAGATAATAGTCTGCAATTGAGTTACAAAATCTATTCAACAAGCTTGTAGAATCACTGAAAAATGTCCCAGAAAGATGAAGAATTTCACCATAAACCATTTCAGCGGGGGAAAGATTAATTGAATCTTAATTCGATGATCGTAAGCCCAACAAAACTAACGGCAATACTTTAGTCCATTGAGATTCGTCATGACAAGAGATTGGAACTTTTAACGTTCTATGTAATCGTTCAATTTGGTTCCAAACGACTGGTTTAGCATACATGGGTGGTCTTGTTGTGTGTTTGTGGTGATAGATGTTGTGTTTACTTCTTATTTCAGTAAATGCTGTAACTAGATATATATCTCATAGTTCAATAAAAGTTTATTGTAGAAACTGTCATCATGAACTTAAACTTTAACTTCAAAAGATGGCGACTTTAAAAGTTTTCCTGGAACATGTAATAATGTTGTACCATCAATTAATGCTTTTTTTTATTGAGATCTGGGAGAAGATGGTAATATTTAAAAAAATCTGAACCAATAATAGGCTTAGACACATCTGCAATAACGAAACTCCACGAAAAATTCCTACGAAGACCTAAATCAAGATGTATGATTTTAGTGCCAAAAAGTCTGAAATTGAGAATATTATTTGAGTTATTATCTTTTACAAATAAGCGACTTGAGGCAACTTGCACATCCGAAACTGCGCAATATTCGAATGACTCTTTAGTTTTTTTAAAAAGAACATGGTTTGATGCATTTTAAAGCTTTCTCAGCAAATCTATTGCGGCAACAACACTACTCTTTAATGCGAGATTTACTACGACTTCTTGACTTACCAAAAATGTTTTGGTTAACATTTCGCTCAATACTGCGGCTACGTGAATAATTGGTATATTTCTTCTCTAATGCATCGATTTTTTTAAGAAGCTATAGAGTGTGATTTGTGCAAAAAAACTCTCCACTTGTTATGTACAAAGCTTAACAAAGTAGAAATAGAGAAGCTAATGAACGACGATTCTCTCGATTTCAAATGTCAATTTTGTAAGCCTACGGTGGACAATAGTGCAGAGTTTAAAACAATTTTAAAAGAAATGAAAGAGTTGAAAGATACAATTAACTTAATGTCATCTCAGTATGATGACATTTTGAGAGGTGTAAAGCATAACACACAGAATATAAAAAATTTGCGAAAAGAAAAAAAAAATTTAAGAGAAGACGTAAAAAAACTAAAATCTTCTGTTATGTTTTTAAATGATATTCGCGTTAAAAATAATTGCATTATAAATGGACTCAAAACAAATAGTGAGCAAAAAGCTATTGATGTTGTCTTGGACATTGCTAACAAATCTGGTGCTGTGATAAGTGAAGATAAAGTTGAAGATGCTTATTTTATCGGAAAAAAGTTGTTAATGACAAAGCTTCTGTGGTAGTTAAATTCGTAAACAACAAAAGCAAAGTTGAATTTATGAAGGAGGAAAAAAAATTAAGTAATTTCGAAGAAACAAAGAAAGTGTTTGTCAACGACTTCTTGTCAAGAGAATCCCTCGAAGTTTTAAAATATGCTAAATCTTTAAAAATCTGTTGGCTTTAACTATATTTACACGTATGCTGGAAAAATTTTTGTGAAAACAACTGATGGATCAAGACAGATTAGAGTTAAGTCTATGGAGGATGTTGATAGTATTTTGATGGTGGTATACCGAAACGAAATAATGCTCGTACTGGTGATTATGAAAACGATAATGATGATGATGATGATGATGATGATGATGATGATGAAGAATCCGGTGCCTGCTTTATGTCTCCAAATTGAAAAAAAAAACTATTCATTTTTCTTTTATAGTTTCATTAATTATTATAAATTTAGATTACTCTTTTTCTTTTAATTTATGAATTCAAATTATTTTAACAGTTTTAATTCTTATAATTCATTTATAATTCAAAATAAAAAGTTTTTCAATGTTATCTTCGCTAATATAAGAAGTGTTTCTTCAATAAACAAATTTAATAAATTTAAAAGTCAAATAAGTCAATTAGTTAAACTGCCTGAAATAATTGCCATTCAAGAAACTTGGTTCAGGAAACAATATTTAAATTTGTATTCAATTGGTGGGTTTAATGCAATTCATTGCGACAGAATAGATGGATTTGGTGGAACTACAATGTACATAAACTCAAAACTAACATATCGTGTTATTGTAAATAAAAGTGAAGAAAATTTGGACGTCATTGCTATAGAATTGCCTGAAATTAAAATAAATAATTCAAAACTTGTTGTTGTATCCATTTATCGATCTCAGCGTTGCAAAATTATCGATTTTTTGAGAAAAATAGAACAAATTTTAGTGGAACTGGGTTCAAATTTTACCTTATTTCTTGGTGATATAAATATAGATTTGTTGATGCAAAGCAGATCACAGCAATTACTACTTAATATATTTCATGGTTTTAATATGAGTACCTGTCATGAACATATAACTAGACCCGCAAGTAAAACATGTATAGACTGGGTATTTAGCAATTTCTCGAATAAAATATTTGTTCATAGTATTGAAAATACGATTTCTGATCACAATTTCCTTAGTTGTGGTATTTATCTTGACATTGATCTGGATGAAAATTTAACTCTGTGCAGAAAAAAAATAAACTATGAGAAATATGGGTTGATTTTAGATAGGAAACTAAGAGCATTACACGATGATCGACCATCTTTTAATATATGTAAGCATTTTGTACAAATTTTAACTTCTGCTGTTTCGGAAAGCACAGAAACTGTGTCAAAATCATGCAATATACGATATAAAATTGTTCCTTGGATGACAGAAAACTTATATAGTTTGATATGCTTTAAAAATAATCTTCTAAAAACTAGAAGGAAAAACAGAGACAGGTCAAATATCTGCGAACAGATAAAAAACATCAGTAAAGTTATAAAAAATTGTAATAAGAAACTCAGAGATGACAACTACTTACACAATTTGAGATCTTTTGGAACAAATGTTAAAAAAACATGGCACTTTTTAAACAATGAACTCGGTCGATGTAAACAGTATTTGAACAGATGAGGATAAAGCTAATGCTCTCAATGTATATTTTTCTGAATTTAGCCATAAATTAGTTAACAATATAAAATGTTACCCCAATGATAATATTAATATGTTTAGAACTCTGGTACCTGAAAGCTGTTATTGGAATTTAACTCCAGTTTGTCAAGCTGATGTAGTAAGCATAATTGAATCATTAAATCCGCATAAAGGTGTTGGATATGACAAAATAAATGCAAAAATGTTGGTTGTAAGAAAAACTTTGGTTTCTGATGTACTGGTTGAAATTTTTAATAACATGATTGCAACTCGAAAGTATCCAGATATTTTAAAGATTCATAGAATTGTACCTATACCTAAAAAAACAAATTCAAAGCATCTGGCTGACTTTCGGCCTGTTTCAGTGTTATCAATCATTGATAACATATTTGAAAGGATAATATTTAATCAATTAACTAATCATCTTCATTCGAGAAGTATTTTATATGAAGGTCAGTATGGCTTCACAAAGGGTTCAGGAACGGAAGAAGCAATAGTAAATGTTATTGAATATATTTGTGATGGAATTGATGCCGGTTTTAAAGGTGTGGCTGGCGTATTTTTTGATTTTTCAAAAGCATTTGATTTAGTTCAACATAGTATATAACTAAAAAAATTAAAAAACATTGGAGTAGCGGATGAAACGATGTTTCTTTTTGGTGATTATCTAAATAACAGATTTCAGTTTGTACAAATAAAAGATTCAAAAAGTAATTTGTTACCTGTTAATTATGGTGTCCCTCAGGGGAGTGTACTCGGACCGTTACTTTTCAAAATTTACATAAATGATTTGAAAAACATTAATTTTTATGGTAAATTAATAATGTTTGCTGATGATATTTGTTTGTTTGGTATTACGAACACAGATAGAATATAATGCTGCGATATTAGCGGAGTTTACTCGTTTAAATAAGTTAGTGCTTAACTCAGCGAAAACGAAATTTATAAGATTTCGGCCTCATGCGAATAGAAACGAAGAGAAAATGGCTGTTCACGTGGATGGGTCTCTTATTTGTGAATCAAACGTTGTCCAATATCTAGGAATGCAATTAAGCTACAACTTACGATGGGAAGCTCACATTACAAATGTCAAAGGAAAAATATCAGCGGCAACAGGAATACTGTATAAATTTAAGAATAAACTCAACACTGAAGTCAAATTAATGATTTATCATTCCCTTGTACATTCTAACCTAACATATTTGCCACTAATATATTGATGTGGTACGTCTACCTCTCTAAAAAGTTTGCAATCAGCACAAAACAAAGCTCTTAAAACAGTCTTTAACTTACCATCGCGTTATTCTACTATGAACTTATATAAATACAAGGTTATTAATGTCTTGCCAATCCGAGGTCTATACAAACAATAAATGCTATTATACATTTTTAAAGCTTTAAGAGGATGTAACCCAAAATCAATTAAATTCAACGTAAATATCACAAGAACAGGTAGAAACACGAGGCAAGCAAATAATTTGCAAATTGCAAGATGTCGCATTGAATTAACTAAACAACGAATTACGTTTGCTGGACCAATTGAATACAATAATTTACCGATAAGATTAAAAAATATAGCAGTTTTATCATCCTTTAAAAAGGAACTAAAATTGTACTTGTTGAGTAACTTAGAAAAACTTATACTCTAATCTAAACATTTTAAATATGTATAATTTTATTGGAATATATATGTAAATATAAATAAATATTGTAAATATAAATTAAGATATTTAATATAATGATATAGCCTCTACGAAGCCTGTATGGCGCTGAGGCTTTAAATATGAAACGGATATAATATTAAATTGTAAATAAACAAAAATGAAAAAAAAAAAAATTAACATTAACAGGTATGCAACTGTTTTCAAAAATTTGCAGTGGTCGAAGGCTCATACTTTTATCGGCCTGCAGAGCTAAAGCGGAAACATCGCTTACTTGTCTTATGACTAAAATAGATCTAACATCCTCGAAAGTTGTTAAAAAAAAGAAGAGTTTTGAATAACGAGTCATTGAGTTGGCCAGAAGCAAGATTTATCATCACTTGAAGAAAGTGTGATGGCTTTTGGTCGCCTAACTGATGACTTTTCAAACTTCGACGGAGTTTGGACTTTTGAGATTCCGAAAATGTTTGATTTACACGATATTTTAGAAGCACCTTCAGCACTAGGTGTATGAGTTAGGTTCAATATTCTTTGCGGAGAGGACTTTTTTCATTAAGAAAGATTTAAAAAAAAGCGAGGTCACCAATTGAATGGGGGTATTTTAACACATTTATTTAAATAAAAAACTTTGAAATTACATAGGTAATTCAATGTTCATACATATCTCTCCTTAATTGCAACGTATTCATATCTCAAAAAATCAAAAATATCAAGTTACTTAAGAAAAGTGATCGTTTATACCTTTTCTATACGTATTATATTCAAACTGAACCGAAGTTATACAAAATATTTTTTTTAAATCAGTACATAAAGTTACATTTTGAAATCATTAATCGAATTTTTCAAGTTAAATATTTTTGAGATATGACTACGTTGCAGTAGAGAAGCGATATGTTCTACATATTGGTTAATATTCACAATTCAAAAGTTGTATGTTTTTATGACAGAACAGTAATGTTTATGCATTGATACCAATAAGGTTACTTCTGCGATTGGAATAAAACTGCCAAACAAAATTGTGGCTCGCTGCCAGCACAAGTTGGTGGTGCTGACAGATATTTCGTTGTGTTTGAATTCTCAAAAAAATAATGCTTATAGGCTTATTTACATAAATACGTATGTAATTCCTTATAGAGAACCTTTTAATTATTTTCTTCCACTTCAATGTGTGGAATTAAGTATTGCTTTTCACATATAGAAGCTTTAATTTGTTTTACTCTTGTTTTCTTTCGATTTTGCTTGCTTGTTTACTTTTTTCAGAAATAATATAATTTCCCACTACCGAATTATTTAAAAAAAAGTTTAAGTTGATTATTTTTGCATGGTTTTGTAATATTTGCTTATAATGGTATAAAAAAAAGTTCGGCTTCGGCAAAAATTTGGCAAACTAATGTCGAACACCGATTACTGGCCGATTTGCAATTTTTGGCATATACCAAAACCGATTAATCGGTCGTACACTAAAAATCTGTTTACAACTTTTGATTTTATTTTAATTTAATTTAAGAATTTCATACAACGCAATATTTGTATAAGAGCCCTCCTAAGGATAAAGAGATAAAAGGAAAGTATGATTTTAGAATATGTTAAGGACTAAAAACAAATGAAGGTCCGTCATACATTTTATTCCCCTATGAGTGACTCCTAGGCAATTATGGGACCTTGTTTTCAATATATTTATATCCTATATTGAAAATTTTTTTATGGGAACTCCCTTAAGAAATGGAGCTATCGGGTGTTAGAAACAAATGATGGGGATGACAAATAAAGTTGGGTTGGTCATATATTTGACCCGTGGTATCCAGGCGCTGCCGGGCAAAATTTAAGGCTAGAGTTCTACGCGTATAGAAAACAAACTTCCAAGCAAAATAAGCTATACGTGATTAAAATCTGTCTACAACTTTTGATTTTGTTCATAAAAGATGAAATTTTCTTATTTTCTATAATAATCGGGCGAAACTTTAAAGCACTTATTTCTGTTGTTAATTAAAATTTAAGCTTTTGTTTAGAAATTTATTCTTCTTCCTCCTGCAAATTCCAACAAATATCCCCTAATCAAAATGTTTGCCGGTAAAATCTCTCGCCATGTTTATCAGGCTCGGCTGGTGATTGCTCATTAAATTTTTCTGCGTGACAATTCAAAAAATGAAAAGCGTAATGCATTTCGAGGTTTCCTACTTTAAAAAAAAAAAAAAAAAAAAAAAAAAAAAAAAAAAAAAAAAACAGAAAACAGAAAATTCAAATTTAATGGGGAATATTTATTATCATTTGAAAGAACATTCTTTGGTATTTATTTTTTGAAGATTATGTCTATCAAATGTTGGCCGTTGCTACGTCGCAGATGGTCCATCCGTTGAGTCCAATTTTCGATGACTCGTTCGAGCATTTCGACTGGTAACTGACGAATGACACGCGTGATGTTTGTTTTCCTCCAAGGCCTGAATCGAAGCTGGTTTGTCAGCATAAACTTTAGACTTTACATATCCCCACAGGAAAAAGTCTAACGGTGTGATATCACACGATCTTGCTGGCCAATCGACCGGCCTAAAACGTGAAATTATGTGCTCACCGAAGTGTTCTCTCAATAATTCCATTGATTGATGCGATGTGTGGGAAGTCTTGCTGAAACCAAATGTCACCGAGATCACGAGCTTCAATTTCAGGCATCATATAGTCGGTTATCATGGCACAATTACGGTCGCCATTGACGGTTACTTTCGCACCGGCATCATTTTTAAAGAAATATGGACCGATGATTCCACCGGCCCACAAACCACACCCAACCGTTGTTTTTTCTGGATGAAGTGGCAGTTCTTGAATCTCATCAGGTTGCTCTTCGTCCCAAATGCGTCAATTTTGTTTGTTTACATACCCATTGAGCCAGAAATGGGCCTCATTTCTGAACAAAATTTGCCTCGAAAACGTCGGATCTTCTTGGAACTTTTCAAGAGCCCATAGAGCGAAGCGATGTCGCTTGGGAAGGTCGAGTGGTTTCAGTTGTTGCATAAGTTGTAATTTGTACGCTTTCAATTAAGGATCTCGACGTTAAATGCGCCAAGTCGTTCCAAACGTCCGTCCGAGTTGCTGCGAACAGCGCCGAATCGACTCTCCACGGTCTTCGTGAACACTCTCAGCTACGGCCGCTATATTTTCTTCACAGCGCGCTGGACCTGGTCTATTTGTTCGACTATTATTCAATAATGAATGCTGGGTCTCAAAATGGGGACGGTGTACGCTCAGTAGGCCGATTATGTTGCCCATAAGTTGAGCGAAGAGCACGAAACACATTCCTCATAGAACGTGAATTTTCATAATAAAGTTGAACGATTTGTAAACGTTGTTCAGGCGTAAGTCTTTCCATTATGAAATGCCAAACAATACTAAACAAAAATAACATGACAGCATCACACGACTCACACGTGATCTGTCAAAAAAGGCTATTGAAAAAAGTATCTCCACTTGAATCACCCATTATATTGTGCATAGTTTAATCATATAAACACGAAAAATTTAATTTTGAGTTGAGTCACTTTTGAAGTAGAAAATTACCGGAATTTTATAAAAGGAAAAATGTCAAAAAGCAATTAAGATTAAGAGTTTGGTTTGCACATCATGTTTTCTAAAAGGTTACTGTATAATATTCACATTTACAAAAGGTTATAATTTTACCATTCACCACAGGTAAAAAGAGTATATAGAATATGTTTGTCATTCCGTTTATAATTTCTACGATATTAGCCTTAACCCTGTATATGTACACTGTGTGAAATGAAACAAATTAAACAAACAACTGTTTTTCCCACTTAACTGAGTGTAACACTTTTAGCGAATACTGCTGCCACCTATGGAAATTACTCGCAAATTTATAGAAAAAGTGTGTCTGTAAAATTTTTGTGAGAAAGTTCCCGCTTTGAACTGTGAAATAAACATAAACCGGAATGAGAAACAATTTTAACACGAAAAAATTGATAATATGAATAATAACAATGAAGAGGTAAGTATTTAGTACACGGTGTCTGGTGGCATATTTATATTTTTAAATACGATTATTTCAAAATGTATAAACGGTGCGAAGTGGTCGACGCACAGTGTCTGAAAATCGTTTTTCATTGGCCAAAATTCTGTAACTTTTGAACCGAAGGCAGATAGACTCTTAAACTTTTCTCCACTTTCAATTTAATTAAAATCGATTGAGTAGTTATTGGGGAATTTAAGGGCAAACTGGAACTTTAGATTTTTTTAACTTTAGCGTGAAATATGGTTTTTTATTTATTTTTAATTATTTAAAAATGTCATATTTGGATTTAAATAATAATCATTAACATTTTTTGTAATAATTGTACACGCAACAAAATTTAATGTCTACACTAAAAAAAAATTTTAACATGTGTTAATATTAGCAAAATAAATCCGCTGAATTCTGTTTTTTTTTTAAATTTGGATACGAAAATATATTTATTTATTTTTTGAATATTTCTTATTTATTAAAACATTTCATACATATGTGGATAAAAAAATCTTTTAAAAATAAAAGCAGCAATATATTTTAATAGCCTTTGTAACAATGTGAGGTTCTGTTTATTATTATTTTTTACTTATACAATTTCTGTCGTAGATCTAATGAATTATAATTACACTATGCTAGTTGAAAAAACAGACAAGCCGGGAACATGGCGTTTTAACATAATTCGGTTACGCTGAATCCAGTGGTGCCCGCGATTTTTTTAAGTTGGCTCTGGTTTTCGAGATATACCGTTATTTCAAAAATGGAGGAGGTTGCACAACATATGTTCGTGTAACTCAAAAACGCTTTAGCTTATTGAAAAAACCTTAAAAACCCGAAATTCCGCAATAAAATTTTCTTTAAGAAAGCTAAAACTTCTTTCTAATACCCGCAGTCGTTTTAGAAACATAATTTTTTTTTTGGAAAAAAAAATCATTTTTTTAACAAAATTTCGAAATTTTTGTTTTTTAAAAATTCATTCTTTCTAATATCCGCAGTCGTTTTAGAATCATAATTTTTTTTTGGAAAATAAAATAATTTTTTTAACAAAATTTCGAAATTTTTGTTTTTTAAAAATTCATAAAAAATTGGAAAATGCAGCTATGCTTCTAATTTTTTGCAGACGTATAAAAAACGAAATTCCAAACAAAACAAGCCATAAATGATTAAAATCTGTTTGCAACTTTTGATTTTATTCACAAAAGTCGACAAATTTTAATTAATTTTAGGGGAACTCCCATACAAATATTGCGTTTTATGAAATTCTTAAATTAATTAAAATTTGTCGACTTTTGTGAATAAAATAAAAAGTTGCAAACAGATTTTAATCATTTATGGTCACGAAAAAAAAGTGTCAATTTCGTGCACAGTGTTATTATTCATTTAATTGAAAGATTGATTGCAAATATTCTGTTCTGTGTTATTTCTGTTCTTTAGTAGTTTTTTGACTTCTTCCTCTAAATCTCGATGTTCCACTTTCGAATACTTCAGTTGATTTCGAATACTTCAGATGAACGGATCTGACGTTGCCAATAATATATTAAATAGATCTTCATTTGTGGAATTTCGTGAAGTTTTTCTAGTATTGTGCCTTCTATAAAATCTGTAATCCTTATTCATCATAAATCTCCAAGTGGCACCAACTGATATTTAATGAAATCTTCTCCATGATAAAGGATTTTGTGAAATGTAGATATATTTTTGGAGTTTCCTTAGTAAAATCTCCAAATTTTCTAGAGTCAATTTCCTCATCTGCACGCAAGTACTTCTAGGATTATTTTAAATCTAAAAATGAGGTTAAAATCCACACCTGTTTTTTCAGATGATGTTTCTGGATCTGAAAAGAATCTTCTTGCGGTATTGCCCGACCCTTGTTTTGGCTGATCTATAATCAACCCAAATTTGCGATATTCATCTTGAACATGTTTTCTTTTTAAACTTCTTAACTCCTAGTTGGTTTCGTTGTTTCTTATTAAAGTACTGCACAATTCAACATTTTATGTAAAAATGTCGTTCTCCATATTTTCATGCATTGACATGTTATGTTAACTCAGACAAGGTGTTATGCCATGTTATGTCTACATTAACATACTGTCTTTGCATGCCTATGCAATTAAGTTAAACTGTTGTAGGCTGTTATTTCAATAACATGTATTTTTAAATGTTTAACCTGCAGCATGTTTTTAATACTGTTTGAACCTGCCTGCCTTGTATTAAAAATATTCATTATTTCTTAAAGATTCTAAATTAAATAACAATTGTTGGAATAGAAAAAAACTTTTATTTTAAATTTTATATTAAATTTTGTTTTTAAAATACATTTTTTATTTCAGATAAGCTCAAAAACAATTTAATAAGTAAAAAACGGGTTTTGATGTACATTTCTATTTGAATATTTAAAGTTAAACTTTAAATCCATATATATTGGGTAGTTGCAAAATTAACATTTTTTCTCGATAAAACGTTTAACGTTAAAATCCTACTTTACTAATCATTTAAATTTGTAGTATTCAATGCATTCAAATCTAAATTGGTATGTAAAAACATAATTTGATTAACACTTTCGGGGTTTTTTCCGAGTACCGACCTTTTTTCGGATAACAATTGTCGAGCTTTTGAAAAGAGCCTTTCCGAAGAAGCTGAGCTGGCTGGTGTTGCTAATACAAAACAACTTAAATTGAAAAGCAAGGGATATTCTCTTTTGCGGGCTTCCCACCACTCCAGAGAATCAAATTCTTTGTGGTATAAAATTGTCTGGCTCTCATACCTCAAGATTTTCGGGTGGAAAAACAGCCTGCACAAAATCCTTAAAAGGATCATCTTCAGAATCTACTGATTCCATTGTAGTGTCTGCAACATTTTATGTGTTTTTGTATGTTTCTAACATTTTAATGCATTGTTCATGAATGCTTCTCTTCTCACTCTCCGAAAAATGTTGTAGCTTGTTCGCCGGTGGAAATAAAAAGAGTGCAATTTTATGAAAATCCTTTATGTAAGCATCAATCACAGATTCTATATAAAGCGAAATTTTCTCCTTAAATGTTCTAATAGTTTGTGAATCATTTTGTTCGTTTCCTATAACTGCTTTTTTAAGTTTTCTTATTTGAGGATAAACGTAATGAATTGTAGGATATTTTTCTCCTTCCAAAAGCTTCGATACTTCCTCAAAGGGTTTAAGAATCTCAATTATATCGTTTATATTAGCTATATTAAGATTTGTCGATGTCGATGAACGATGATATCGTTTTCAGTATCTTTAAAAATTGATTTCTAATCATTTTCCTCTGTCTTCCTGTTCCTATATATTCTTTTAAATTATTATTATATATGTAAAGTGAACTGTATTTTGAACAAAAAGTTAAGACTCTACTGTAGAAATGGATTTTAAAATCGGTTGAAATTCATCACACCTGTTAAAAACGATAATTTTTAAAACGATCGTTTTTCGTCACACACCTGAATATTTTTTTTTTCTAAAATCTTCAAGCAAAATCCTTGAAATTAATAACAATCATAATTAATAAGTTTTCCTATTTTATTTCTAGTTATATTGTTTATAATAAGCCATTCAAATGATGAATTGTAATTATTAACAACGTATACTGCATATGTCGCATGTGTCGCAAGTTAATGTTAATGTTGACATGTTAATTTTCCATGTTGATGTCTGTAAAGTCACTGTTAAAACTATGCATTGTTTTGTTTTCATTTAATTCGACAGTGTCTTATTATGTTATTGTCAAACATGTTTGAGTGGCATAACATGAATTGACAATAACATTATGTGGCGATGTTAACATGATTTATAGTTCGACATTTGCAGGTCTTTATTTCTTATTGATCCTGAAGATCCGAAATCCAAATAATAACTTGTTTTTAGTATGTGTTCCGTAAGTCGTATTCTTGCATTTGGTGGTGATCCTCCAAATTCATTTGCATCAGTATTATCTAATGATTTTTTCGGGACTTGGTTTAATTGGCTTGCTGTTGCATGGCATATGATGCAGCTGGATGCAGCCTTCGTGTTAGTCAAAGCCTGGCCCACTTTTCCATCTATCATTGTTAGCACTAATTGGTAGCTAACTTCAATTTGCTGCCCATTTAAATCTAATTGTAATGGCTGTAGTGTTGCAATTTGGGCCTTGATATCACTAACTTCTTTGTTAATGTCATCATGAGTTTCTTTTTTGATTTCAAATTTGATAAGCCTGCAGTATTTCGCAGAAGATGGTGTCTCATTTTTCCAAATATCCTTTGCTTGCGTTGTACTAGACGAAGGCTCTAAATCTTCCAAAATCTTTTTTAAACGTAATGGTAAAAATTATACCATGAACATAGAATAAAAAGGATTGAAAAACTTAAAATCCTTTTTTTATATGCTATAAAATACCTGACACAAATTTAACAGCGCATTGCATAGTTATAGGGTCATAGAATATTATTAGAGTCATAAAAACAGATAAAATGAAAAGACCAAAAAAATATTTTAAAATCCGTTCTAAGGTGGGATTCACAATATACCTGTTTAGCGTAAACGCGTGTTTAACCTCTTTATTCTACTATAGAATACGCTAGTTTGAACGTAGTGTAACGGATAAGGATGAATCAGGGCAGCTATACGTTTTTCTGATTGTGTAACAATAACGAAAAATTCTATATGCACTGCCTGTATTCTGTTCGATCACGAACAATATTCCCTATATCATAAAGTTTTTTTGAAGGCAATAGCACATGATTTCTGTTACTTCTGCAAACATTTTTGCGGAATAAAAAAAAAATTGAAAACAAAATTTCAAGCAAAAAAAAATTTTTTTTTGGAGTAATTTCATTAAAATTGTTTTTTCAGTATTTGTTTATTGAATCTTCATATATTAAATATGAACTAATAATAATTAATCAAATCTTATCCTAATATTTACTTTATGTCCTGCCAGTGCTAGACAAAAAAGATTTAGTCATCACGGTTTCTGTTCACATATGAAGGTGTTTATCGCTCATCTGATTGGGTGAGTGCTGCAGTGTCTCTTCTTCTTAAGCGAGTGTGGCCGCCATAATTTTAAATGTTTCTAGCTAATGGATTTGGGTGCAGTTCCAGCCTTTTTAAATATTTTACTGCATATTTCGTTATCATAGTTTTTACTAATGGCACATTGAGATCCTTGTGGATATTTGAGTTTTTGACGTACCAGGGGGCGGCTGTGATTATTCGAAGAAGTTTGTTTTGGCGCCTTTGCATTTTTTCGATGTTAGAAGCCGAGGCAGTGCCCCATAACTGAATACCGTAGCACCAAATTGGCTTTAAGATAGAGTTGTAGAGTAGAAGTTTGCAATCGAGACTAAGAACAGAATTTCTTCCAATAAGCCAATTAATTTGGATTGCTTTTAGTTTCATTTGAGTTAATTTAGCTTCTATATGCCATTTCAACGTTAAACGCCGATCTAGATGTATACCGAGGTATTTTACATGCGAGTGTTGGGGTATTATTTGATTTTAATAGGGGGCATGTTTCCCGACGCAATGTGAACGTTAAACGCCGATCTAGATGTATACCGAGGTATTTTACATGCGAGTGTTGGGGTATTATTTGATTTTAATAGGGGGCATGTTTAACGACGCAATGTGAATGTTATATGTGAGCATTTTTGCTCATTGATCTTTATCCTCCATTTTTTTAACCACCTTTCCAGTTCAAATATATGATCCTGTAAGTAACGAGATGCTTCTTGACAGTTTGCGTGTACGCGTAGAAAAGCTGTATCGTCCGCAAATGTTGAGGTATGGTTGTAGCTGTTTGTAGGCAAGTCCGAAGTATAAATTTAGTATAATAGAGGGCCCAGGATGCTGCCTTGTGGGACTCCAGCGTTAATTGGCTGAGGAGAACTTAAAAAATCGTCTTCTTTAATAATAAATTGCCGACCGACTAAGTAGCTTTCAAACAGCTTGTGTATGTTTGCTGGTAAGTTTTGCTGCAATTTCAGTAGTAAACCTTCATGCCAGACTTTATCAAAAGCTTGAGACACATCGATGAAGAGTGCTGAGCAATATTTTTTTTCTTCAAAGGCTTTTCTTATGACATTTACTATTCGATGAGTTTGTTCAATTGTGCTGTGTTTTCTTCTAAAACCGAATTGGTGATTGGGAATACATCTGTTTTCATTTAAAATCGGCGTTAATTTTGACACTAGTAGTTTCTCAAATAGCTTTGATATATTAGACAATAAGCTTATAGGTCTATATGACTCAACTTTTGTGGGATCCTTTTCTGGTTTATGTATCATGGTAACTAAGGATACTTTCCACTCCTGTGGGTAGTATTCAAGGCGTAAAATAGCATTAAAAATTAGTAGAATAATTTTCTTTGCTATGCTGGGTAGCTCCAAAAGCATTTTGTTACTGATCTTATCAAAACCAGGGGCTTTCTTGGGGTTTAAATCATGAATAGCCTTCTCGATTTATCTTATCTCAAATCTTAGTGGAACAGCTGATCCAACAGCAAAAGGTGGTAACTCGACCGTAGTATCGAAAGATGTATGAGGGGTAAATACGGTTTTCAAATGATTAACAAAAATATTTCCTTTTTCTTTATCATTTCGTGCCCAACTTCCATTTAAGTTTCTTAACGGCGGTTTAGTGATAACTGGTCTTTTAAGATTTCTAGCTGCACGCCATAATGAGTAGTCAGATTGAGGAGTTGCATCGAGTTCCTTAAGATATTTTTCCAGAGAAGCAGTTTTTTGAGACTGCAGTAACTTTCTTAGCCTTTTTGTGCACTCTTTTAGTAAATTTTTAAGTTGAGGGGATCTGTGCAATTGGCACTCTCTTCGAACTCTCCTTTTTTCAGTCAAGAGACACTCGACATCTGTAGAATATATTTTACTATTTTTGCGGGCTATGCTTTGAGATTATTGTCAAAATTTACAATAGAAAGATTCACATTCTCCGGTGTTCTAAGCGGAATATTTTCAGTGCATTGGGTAATGAGATATTTTTTATATTTTAACCAATTTATTTGTGTGGCTGACGTCACTATGTAACCAGACGGAGATACAATTCTATTAGGGTTTGATATGGTAAGAATTGTAGGTGTGTGATCAGAAGATAATTCTAAAGAAGCTTCAACTTAAATCGTTTCTGCGGGGATGTTTTTAACCACGCCAAAATCGATGACATCTGAAATTTTTTGCTGATCAGTAGGCCAATAAGTTGGTTGTCCACTCGCGACCACATTTAAATCTATTTTAGACATTGTATTATACAAAACACGACCCTTTGATGTAATGAGCCGTGACCCCCAGAACGTATGTTTAGCGTTGTAATCGCCAGCGGCTAGGAAACAGGGTCCTAATGATTTAAAATATTTATATTATTGGCTTTTTGATATTGAAAATCTAGGAGAGTATAAAGATGAAAGTACTAAGTTTCAATTTAACTCTTCAACACAAATGTTCGTTGCTTGCAGATAATCTTCACGATGATCTCACATTAAGTAGTGTTTGATTCGGGCTTTTATCAAAATAGCAGAACCTCCACAAGCTCTATCTCGAGGGTCCTTGGTATCATATAATATATAACCATTAATTTTAAAAGTATTTCTTGAGGTCAAATGAGTTTCAAAAACCATCATTACATCAATTTGTTTACTTTTAAGAAAGTATTCTAGTTCATTTTTATGTTGGCGAATGCCGTTTGCGTTCCAAAAACTAATTTTTAAACAATTCATGGCTTGTTAAGTACAGCTTGCAATAACGTCGATTGCATTCTTAACATTTCCTGCATCATATTACCCATTGTGTTCGTAAAGTTAGTTACTGTTTGCACTAGTGTTTCCATGGTCTTTTCTAGACGGCTTAAATTAGAAGCTGGAGTTTCATCATTTTTTGGCAATCACCTTGCATTGGTATATGGTTTGATTTTAGGACGTTAGCGTAGGATGTTCTGTTATTACTAGGCTGCGGTACCTGAATGTCATTAGTGTTAACTTGATGTGTTACCTGAATTTGAGGGGGATTAGGTTTCGGTCCAAACGCAAACAGGGGTTAAATGGCAGTATGGCTTAGTGTGACCAAATTCTTGGCAGTTTAAACATTGCACGGGACCATTCCTTTTGTGCGGCTTCTCTAGCGTTATTTTCCTATACAGGATATATTTCAGATTGTTAATGGAATGCCCTTTATCACTACCTGTAGATCTTTACTGCTCTTCAGTTGGTATGTATAAAAGTTTTTTTTAGTGCTTCTAATTTAGTTATTACTTTACGAAAATCATCTTCACGATTAACTTGTATTTTCGTTTCATTAACACTACCACGTTTTATTGCAGCTACATAAAAAGAATTTTCACCTGTTAAAATTAAAAAAGTGTTACACACACGGGTCCAAACGGGTACAAGAGTATATACAGGGTTAAAGAAAACACTTTCATCTTTCCCTCAGTGGTTTTCCTTCTTAATCCCTTTTTATCCGCAAAAGTTCTATCCTACTAAAGTTGAAATTGGACAAAAATATAGTAGTTTAGTAAATATGTATGTCTTAACATCTCAAATGTAAACAACACAATGGTCGCACATATTACTTTTTTACAGATAACAAGACTACCAACCTAGCAAAAGCAGGTTGTTATCAATAATAGTTTTAGAGCAATGATAATTTCTTTCGAGTTAAATATAAAACAAAATCACTTTTTTCTGAATTTAAAAAAAAAGTTGTGTTTAACAACATGGCATGACCACAATTACCAATATTTTGACCTAATTTTTTGGCTACCTTAGGTTAGGTTAGGTTAGAAAGGCTGGTGTGAAGCAAACTTCACACCCTCACCCAGAGACCATTATGGTCCATTGTGATGCCTTTATTTAGTGAAACAAAGAAAGAAAGAAGAGAAAGATATCTAGTGTGACAGAGTAGGAGAAGTTAATGGTGAAAGCACAGGGAAGGAAGATAGTGGAAGATAAGAAATCGGACAGAACAAGCAAAACACAACCCTACCAAACAGGAAAAACTGCCCTACATGTTTCCCAGCCTCCTGCCGCGCAACCAGGTCATTCCCATTACGAATCCCGTCAGATTCTCGAGCCCGCAGCCCGAGACATCTCCCAATTCGTGCAGGAATCTGCTACCTAGCCACCTCAGCCTGCTGTTCTGTAGCCTGGGACAGTGGCACAGAAAGTGCTCAACTGCTCCTCTGGGTCCTCACACAGCCTACATATATCCGATAAGCCAGACCCCATTCTCACCGCCATTCTGCCTATCATACAGTGGCCCGTGATAATACCTATCATGGTCCTGACGCAGGCCCTACTCTTACCCAGCAGCGCGTCCGAATTTGACCTACTAAGCATCGGCCACAGCGTGCGCGATACTCGGCAGTCCGTTCGGCCCCGCCAAGCCCGATTAGTCCTGTTCAGAATCCATTCCCTAATTCTCCCAAAATAGAAGCCCATTGGAGGCCTGACCACTTGCAAACTGTCAGGATCTTCCATTTCCGAGCCCAGTCTTGCCAACTCATCAGCTATCTCATTGCCGGTGATGTTGCAGTGACCCGGTACCCAGCAGAGCCTCACAACATAATTCCCTATGATTACTCCTAGAGCCCTCCTACAATCGTCCACTAGCTTGAGACACATCGATGAAGAGTGCTGAGCAATATTTTTTTTCTTCAAAGGCTTTTCTTATGACATTTACTATTCGATGAGTTTGTTCAATTGTGCTGTGTTTTCTTCTAAAACCGAATTGGTGATTGGGAACACATCTGATTTCATTTAAAATCGGCGTTAATTTTGACACTAGTAGTTTCTCAAATAGCTTTGATATATTAGACAATAAGCTTATAGGTCTATATGACTCAACTTTTGTGGGATCCTTTTCTGGTTTATGTATCATGGTAACTAAGGATACTTTCCACTCCTGTGGGTAGTATTCAAGGCGTAAAATAGCATTAAAAATTAGTAGAATAATTTTCTTTGCTATGCTGGGTAGCTCCAAAAGCATTTTGTTACTGATCTTATCAAAACCAGGGGCTTTCTTGGGGTTTAAATCATGAATAGCCTTCTCGATTTCTCTTATCTCAAATCTTAGTGGAACAGCTGATCCAACAGCAAAAGGTGGTAACTCGACCGTAGTATCGAAAGATGTATGAGGGGTAAATACGGTTTTCAAATGATTAACAAAAATATTTCCTTTTTCTTTATCATTTCGTGCCCAACTTCCATTTAAGTTTCTTAACGGCGGTTTAGTGATAACTGGTCTTTTAAGATTTCTAGCTGCACGCCATAATGAGTAGTCAGATTGAGGAGTTGCATCGAGTTCCTTAAGATTTTTTTCCAGAGAAGCAGTTTTTTGAGACTGCAGTAACTTTCTTAGCCTTTTTGTGCACTCTTTTAGTAAATTTTTAAGTTGAGGGGATCTGTGCAATTGGCACTCTCTTTGAACTCTCCTTTTTTCAGTCAAGAGACGCTCGACATCTGTAGAATATATTTTACTATTTTTGCGGGCTATGCTTTGAGATAATTGTCAAAATTTACAATAGAAAGATTCACATTCTCCGGTGTTCTAAGCGGAATATTTTCAGTGCATTGGGTAATGAGATATTTTTTATATTTTAACCAATTTATTTGTGTGGCTGACGTCACTATGTAACCAGACGGAGATACAATTCTATTAGGGTTTGATATGGTAAGAATTGTAGGTGTGTGATCAGAAGATAATTCTAAAGAAGCTTCAACTTGAATCGTTTCTGCGGGGATGTTTTTAACCACGCCAAAATCGATGACATCTGAAATTTTTTGCTGATCAGTAGGCCAATAAGTTGGTTGTCCACTCGCGACCACATTTAAATCCATTTTAGACATTGTATTATACAAAACACGACCCTTTGATGTAATGAGCCGTGACCCCCAGAACGTATGTTTAGCGTTGTAATCGCCAGCGGCTAGGAAACAGGGTCCTAATGATTTAAAATATTTATAATATTGGCTTTCTGATATTGAAAATCTAGGAGAGTATAAAGATGAAAGTACTAAGTTTCAATATAACTCTTCAACACAAATGTTCGTTGCTTGCAGATAATCTTCACGATGATCTCACATTAAGTAGTGTTTGATTCGGGCTTTTATCAAAATAGCAGAACCTCCACAAGCTCTATCTCGAGGGTCCTTGGTATCATATAATATATAACCATTAATTTTAAAAGTATTTCTTGAGGTCAAATGAGTTTCAAAAACCATCATTACATCAATTTGTTTACTTTTAAGAAAGTATTCTAGTTCATTTTTATGTTGGCGAATGCCGTTTGCGTTCCAAAAACTAATTTTTAAACAATTCATGGCTTGTTAAGTACAGCTTGCAATAACGTCGATTGCATTCTTAACATTTCCTGCATCATATTACCCATTGTGTTCGTAAAGTTAGTTACTGTTTGCACTAGTGTTTCCATGGTCTTTTCTAGACGGCTTAAATTAGAAGCTGGAGTTTCATCATTTTTTGGCAATCACCTTGCATTGGTATATGGTTTGATTTTAGGACGTTAGCGTAGGATGTTCTGTTATTACTAGGCTGCGGTACCTGAATGTCATTAGTGTTAACTTGATGTGTTACCTGAATTTGAGGGGGATTAGGTTTCGGTCCAAACGCAAACAGGGGTTAAATGGCAGTATGGCTTAGTGTGACCAAATTCTTGGCAGTTTAAACATTGCACGGGACCATTCCTTTTGTGCGGCTTCTCTAGCGTTATTTTCCTATACAGGATATATTTCAGATTGTTAATGGAATGCCCTTTATCACTACCTGTAGATCTTTACTGCTCTTCAGTTGGTATGTATAAAAGTTTTTTTTAGTGCTTCTAATTTAGTTATTACTTTACGAAAATCATCTTCACGATTAACTTGTATTTTCGTTTCATTAACACTACCACGTTTTATTGCAGCTACATAAAAAGAATTTTCACCTGTTAAAATTAAAAAAGTGTTACACACACGGGTCCAAACGGGTACAAGAGTATATACAGGGTTAAAGAAAACACTTTCATCTTTCCCTCAGTGGTTTTCCTTCTTAATCCCTTTTTATCCGCAAAAGTTCTATCCTACTAAAGTTGAAATTGGACAAAAATATAGTAGTTTAGTAAATATGTATGTCTTAACATCTCAAATGTAAACAACACAATGGTCGCACATATTACTTTTTTACAGATAACAAGACTACCAACCTAGCAAAAGCAGGTTGTTATCAATAATAGTTTTAGAGCAATGATAATTTCTTTCGAGTTAAATATAAAACAAAATCACTTTTTTCTGAATTTAAAAAAAAAGTTGTGTTTAACAACATGGCATGACCACAATTACCAATATTTTGACCTAATTTTTTGGCTACCTTAGGTTAGGTTAGGTTAGAAAGGCTGGTGTGAAGCAAACTTCACACCCTCACCCAGAGACCATTATGGTTCATTGTGATGCCTTTATTTAGTGAAACAAAGAAAGAAAGAAGAGAAAGATATCTAGTGTGACAGAGTAGGAGAAGTTAATGGTGAAAGCACAGGGAAGGAAGATAGTGGAAGATAAGAAATCGGACAGAACAAGCAAAACACAACCCTACCAAACAGGAAAAACTGCCCTACATGTTTCCCAGCCTCCTGCCGCGCAACCAGGTCATTCCCATTACGAATCCCGTCAGATTCTCGAGCCCGCAGCCCGAGACATCTCCCAATTCGTGCAGGAATCTGCTACCTAGCCACCTCAGCCTGCTGTTCTGTAGCCTGGGACAGTGGCACAGAAAGTGCTCAACTGCTCCTCTGGGTCCTCACACAGCCTACATATATCCGATAAGCCAGACCCCATTCTCACCGCCATTCTGCCTATCATACAGTGGCCCGTGATAATACCTATCATGGTCCTGACGCAGGCCCTACTCTTACCCAGCAGCGCGTCCGAATTTGACCTACTAAGCATCGGCCACAGCGTGCGCGGTACTCGGCAGTCCGTTCGGCCCCGCCAAGCCCGATTAGTCCTGTTCAGAATCCATTCCCTAATTCTCCCAAAATAGAAGCCCATTGGGGCCTGACCACTTGCAAACTGTCAGGATCTTCCATTTCCGAGCCCAGTCTTGCCAACTCATCAGCTATCTCATTGCCGGTGATGTTGCAGTGACCCGGTACCCAGCAGAGCCTCACAACATAATTCCCTATGATTACTCCTAGAGCCCTCCTACAATCGTCCACTAGCCTGGAGTTCACATAACAGCCCTTCAAGGCCCTAAGAGCCGCCTGGCTGTCCACATATATAGTGACCTCCGAGCCCTTGGCAATGTTAGCTCCTAGCAATTCCACGGCCCTGAGAACCCCCAGAACCTCCGCCTGAAATACACTGCAGTCGTCGGCAAGTCTATATGACTTTCTGATGTCCAGATCCTCAATGTAGACCCCCGCACCCGTGCCCTTCATCTTCGAGCCATCAGTGAAAATAGCAAATCCCCTAAACAATCTGCCCTGCCCTGACCAGCTCTCCCTAGAAGGCAATATCACCTCTGGCAAACGCCCAAAATCGACCCTCGTGACCAAATAATCCGTAGAGCCGGGCGAGCCTAGGTGATAACCACTAGTACTAATTTCACTCAAGATCCGCGAGTGACCCTCCGTGAAATTTCCTAACAGTCCTAGCTCCCTCAGCCTAAGAATGCTCCTTGATGCCATTTCCCTCACATACTGCTCTATAGGCAGAAGATGAAGAATAACATCCAGAGCCGCCTGAGGGGTACTTCTCATGGCACCTGTCATGCCGATCGAAGCACACCTCTGAGCCTTAGACAGAAGGTCCCTCCGACTAGCTAGTTTCAATGCCTCCCACCAAACACAGCATCCATACGTAAGAATGGGTCTAACCACCGAAGTGTACAGCCATCCCACAACTGACGGCCGGAGTCCCCAACTCCTACCTATCGACGATCTGCAAGCATTGAGACCCCTCTTTAGTCTCTCCTGAGTATTCCTCCTCCAGGACAGCTTACTGTCCAGAAAAACTCCTAGATACTTAGCACTATCAGATAGCCTAAGCTCTACTCCCCCTAGTACCGGCAGCCTAAAATTCTCCACTTTGTACCTCCTAGTGAAAAGAACTAATTCTGTCTTCTCCGGGTTAACTGCCAAGCCCTTATCAGTCGCCCATGCTGACAGTTCGCCCAGCGCCCCTTGCATGACATCGCTAATTGTCGGCAGAAACTTGCCCGATACCAATATAACTACATCATCTGCGTAGGCGACGACCTTCTGACCTATCCTGTCAAAACATCCCAGAACGACATTGACAACCAAGAGCCACAATAAGGGAGAGAGAACTCCCCCTTGTGGGGTCCCCCTAGTCACGAGTTTCCTTAAGCGCTCGTTTCCCCAGTCCGAGTGAATAACTCTTCTGCTAAGCATCAGAGTTATCCATTCGACCAAGAATAACGAAACCCCTAAATCACTCAGTGCCTGCCTTATGGCCTCTTTTCACATTATTAAAGGCCCCCTCTATATCCAGGAAAGCCGCCAAGGTGTATTCCTTCTCTCGCAATCCCCGTTCTATATAACCCACCACATCATGAAGCGCACTCTCAACAGACCTACCAGTCTCGAGCCACTTCTGCTCGAGTGCTCCACCAACTCACGTACTTTCACACCAGGTGGATCGGTAGCCTCATATGGTAAGTATACCGATGCCAGTGCTAGGACCGTTTTGTCCATAGCTTCACCTGTAACAACCGTGAGGTCTCCATTTCTGAAAGAATGAGACAACATAAATTTGAGCTCATTTCTTGCCATTATACAAGTCCGAACCTTCTCATCCGTGTGGGGTATGAACAGTGTATATCCCGTGGCCTTTAATCCAACTACCCGGTTGTTGTTGATCCAGGGCTCTTGGATTAAGGCTACGTCCACGTTGTTATCGATGAGGTGAGTTACTAATTCGGTTGAGGCTGCTTCACAGTGATGCAGGTTTATCTGCACCACATTCAGCCTCTTAGGGTCCATCATTTTTGGGAAACCTAAAACTGATAGACCCCAACCCAAATATCGCAACCCCACTCATCGACTTCAACTTCCTGAGAGACTCTTGGTCCACTGTGGGTAATTCGTCCATAGGCCTAGCTCCCTTAACCGTGACCAATCTGTCACCATTAAGAGGGCTGGGTGGTGAACTCTTACCCTCCTTCCTTCTATCTTCCTTGTAAGAGGATACGCCAGCAGAATCTGGTGAGGATCCTTTGTCTTTACTGACAACTTTTGATTCCTCAGCAGCCTCTGCTGTATACCCCGCAGGATAGGGAAGCCCTAGGATGACATCGAAAGAACCGTGGATTCTTTCGAATCCAGCAGTGTTCTTCCAGTGCATCCTCAGCAAATGCCTATCCCGCCCATCGTGCAGTGAAGAGTCTTTCTTAGCTATCTTTTCTAGAAAGGCTAAAGAGACTCTCCCACCACTCTTGGCTTTTCCTAGATTCGATCGGCTCTCCGATGTGACCTGTTCTGTCACATCCTGCCGAACAATGGATTTCGATGTACTCGCCAATTTGCTCTCTGTCTCGAATGTGACCACAAAAGTCGATGGTTCAACCCTCTGGTCCTGACCATGAGCCGAAATCATAGCTATTTCGTGCTCATCATCAGAGTTCAAGGTCAAATCACCGAGTCTTTCCGAGGCCCCAGAGCGTGTCAGTGAGTCCATTGTCGAGCCCATCCAGTTGGTCTCTGTCAGTTCTGTCATTAACTGACTTTCTTGCAGCAGAATATCCCTGTGAACACCCAGCAGATCCGAGTCTGAATCTGACAACGGGCCTGTTGAGTTGTCAGTGATACTCCCTGCACCAACTTCTGTCACTATGTCCGTATTTTGTTTTATCTTGAAATCGTCCAGTTTCTAATCCCACGAGTATGCACGTATACAAAGGACCATCTCGCGCAGTGACGGCTTGCACGGACTAGGCTAGAATTACAACTGACCTTTGCCATCAGCGTCAGAGGGAAGCTGTTCGCGACTAGTTTCTTTAACCACTAACTAGTCATCCAGGTCCTCGGCACTGCTATCAACCACCTTGACCTTAAAAGTGGGGGGAAGTGGGAATAACAAGGGGGGGAAGGAATGTAGGTGAAGGGAATAGGATGAGGAATGGATAACCCTTGGTCATGCTGGCCTTAAAGCGTCTGCCTTTAAGCTTGTTCCGACTCAACTGTCCGGATTCAAGTTCCAAGACAGACACTACAGCCGACACTTAAGCCACCACATCGCGGCAAGATAGTTATACAGGTGGTTGGCTACCTTAGTTTTAATATCTTTGCTATTAAATAAAATTGCAATTTTGGAAATCGGTGACAAACAAAAATTGGACTTTTGGCCAATGAAATGAAATTTTCAGCCACTGTGCGACGTACGCTGTGGAGAGTAATGATTTTTACGTAACTGCTCGTCGACAATTTTGTTCAAGGTTCGGTATTCGGCGAATACGTGATAGAGCGAGTGTTAATTTAATTCGCTCGTGGGTACAGGGATTACGCGCAACTGCTTCGGCTATGAATGGCCCGCGGCTAGGGCCCAGTCGATCTTCAAGGACTCCCGAATACATTGAACTTGGTGAAAGCAGTTTACGTGAAAATCCGAGACTTTCAATACGGAAAAGAGCAGCCTTACTGGGACTTCCAAGAGCAATTATTCATGAAATTTGAAAATAGACTCTGAAGTTCCATCCTTTTAAAATTCAAATCATTCAAGAACTGAAAGAAAGTGACTTTAATTTAAGCAAACATTTTTGTGAAACAATGTTGGAGCGTTTTCGCACTGTAAATCCCATTTTTTGGAGCGACGAGGCTCATTTTCACTTAAACGGCCACGTCAACAATCACAACTGCCGAAACTGGTCTCCAAGAACCCGCAACCCTCGATTGAAACATCAAAAACCATTGCATTGCCCCAGGGTAACTGTTTGGTGTGCCTTATCCATGCATGAGATAATTGGACCACCATTAATTTATTTTTTTTTTTTTTTTTTTTTTTTTTTGAAAATTCTCGAGGCCAGGCGACGAATGCCAAAGGTGAAAATAAAATTATCCACGCATGATTAAGGAACCTGCGAGCTCGACTATCGTACTCTTCACACGTGGTTTCAATAAAATGGGGCGACTGCACATTCAGCCAGAGCTTCGATGAATTTGCTTCGGAAAATTTCCCCAAAAAACTGGGTAGTACGATTCGAAACGAAAATACTTTCGAATGAAATTTCCGTATCGAAAATGAAATTATTTTCTAATACGTTCGAAAGTCACACAACTTGTACTTGTTTAAAAAAAGGG
The DNA here is from genome assembly GCA_943735925.1 of Pollenia amentaria. NCBI lineage: Eukaryota > Metazoa > Arthropoda > Insecta > Diptera > Polleniidae > Pollenia > Pollenia amentaria. The sequence continues at coordinate 98,848,333 of OX031007.1, forward strand.
GAAAACAAAGTTCTGCCAAATTTTTCGTGTAGAAATTTGACAGTAGCTGTCAATTTTGACAGCACTTTTTTGAAGAACAAGCTTTTTTTAAACGTTAAATTTTCCGCAACAATAGAATATTAGTGAAAATTTAAAAAAAAAAAAAAAAAAAAACAAATAATTGTTAATAGAAAAAATAACAGTTTAAGAATATGGATTCTGTTGCATTGTGGTTTGAAGATAGTAATGAAGAAAGTGATGCAATTGCAGAAGAGTTCAACGGAAAATAATAAAGATACATCCGACTTTATGAGCCTTGATAATAGCACGTAAGAAAGATTTTTTTTAAACTACAAAATTTTATTATAAAAATACTATTTTTATTTTCGTGAAAAACTTTAGGCTTAATAAAAATTCATTTACGTATGTATGTCTACAATTGTATAAAAAGCTATTTAAAGGCACCTGAAAGATCGACAGCCATTGCACCTTTGATAAAATTAGCTGCAACATTAAAATGTTTGGCACAAGGTGGATACCAACATCAGATTGGGCAAGATCGTCTACTAGGACTTTCGCAATCATCAATTTCCATTTGCTTATCAGAGGTATGCGAAAAAATCGAAAAAAATCTTTGTCCGAAGCATATTGTCTTTGAAATGACTGAAGAAAAAATGATGGAGGCGAAAAGATATTTTTTTAATGAATGTGGAATACCTGGAGTAATTGGAGCAGTAGACGGCAGTCACATTCAATAAGGCCAAGTAATGATGAGCAATTATACTTCAACTGAAAACAGAAACACAGTATTAATGCTATGGCGGTAAGCTCTCATATATAATTATATGTATACTACATGTACCTTATTAAATATTTTTTCTTCAGATTTGTGATCAGGAAATGTTCATCAGGCAGTCAATGGACGGTTTGGTGGAGCTTGTCATGATTCACATGTATGGAATTTGTCTAATGAGAGGCAATATTTAAAAGAAAAATTCCAAAATGGAGATAGAGGAACTATAATTATTATTATTTAAAAATTTCTGATTCTGGGTATCCCCTTGAGCCATGGATACTAACCCCATACAGAAATACTGCAGAAAGTTCTGCTGAATCGTTTTTCAATGATCAACATTCCAAAGGGAGGTCGATAATTAAAAGAGCTTTTGGGGTGTTGAAAGCAAGATTTCGTTTTCTCTTAGCAGCAAGAGATTTGCATTACACTCACAAAAAGCCGTTCAAATTCTAAATGTTTGTTGTTCATTACACAACATTTGTTTGTTGTATGATGTTGAGAACAGTTGTCAACAAAATGAAGATAAACCTACAATTTCTACAAATGAAGGTATACTTACAACCTATACCAATGAAGATATAAGTTCTTCTACTGCCAGAAGTAACTTGAATACTATTGCAAAACAAATAAGAGATAAAATAAAAATAATATGCAAATAAGTTAATAAAAACTTGTATTGTAACCACAAGGTATAAATTGTGATTTCAAGCCACTCAGAGCTCTGAATAAAAAAGGATATTTTATGTTTTTAATTATATTTTACACTTTTTGGAAAAATTTTTATTTACAAACTTACACTTTTTAATTTTGAATGGTTCTCGCAAGCACAGCCACTTTCGAATAATTTTCGAACAATTTAAATGAAGTGGCATTTGCTTTCGTATTACATAGTTGCAATTGTAAAAGGGGAATTTATGATTTACGAAAAGGGGTAAATAAAATCCCGCAAAAAAATATTTCCGAACGTTCGAAAATAAATTTTCGCAAAACGTACTACATAATACAATTTGTACGAATTGGTAATTTTTTTCTTTCGAATCGTATTACATAATAACCTCCCTGATTAGTCGCTTTGGGGACATCCCATACCTACCGAGGTTGCCCGATCTAACTCCCATGTATTTTTTATGGGGTTACCTCAAAGAGAGGATTTATAATGAATCCCCAATCTCTTGTGGCTTTAAAGGAAGACATTCGTCGAGAAATCAGCTCAATTGAACCATTTTTAATGCAGTGTTTTGCGCAGAACACAAGGCCCCGTTTTGAACAGTGTGTTCAACTCGACGGAAGACATATGGATGACATACTCTTTAAAAAATGAAATCCGCATTTCCATTCAATCGTTCAATGATCTTAATAAAATTTTGTGTCCATTATTACGTTTTTTATTTAAGTTTGAAAATATATATATATTTTCAAATTTTGGTCGCCGTCAACAATATTTTTGACTGGCGCTCTAAGTATCTGCAATTTAAATATCGGCTTCGTGTGGAATATTATGACATTTATAACGTAACGACGTAATCTCTTGTGATCGTTTTCGACATGAGTTACATACACATTTTTTTCTCACTTTTCGAGAAACGATGGAATATTTTGTTTCACATCTTTTCGATGAAGTTCAAAGTTACGGAACATGGGTATGGGTACTGTTGTTTTAACGACGCTTCGCGACGTTGCACGGATTAGTCAAAAGACGATCATTTAGTTTTTAATTTAACATTGTGACTTCATAGTAAATTTTAATTAACTATGATATAGTAGCATTGAAAGCAAGAATCATAGAACCGCTAATTGGCGTTATAATTTTATACTGTGATGCACACCTGATGTTAGTTGTACCCCCAAACCATCGTAATAACGTCATTATGTAGATGCTGGTTTATATTGAAAATGAGCCAAATCGATTATATTGTCTTGCTTTTTTCTAGTGGCCATGATTTTATTGAGAAAATTGCTTATCGATTAATGCTTCAAAAATCAAAGCTATATCCATCCATTGACCCTTCTAATCGTTTCTTTCAATTTTGTAGACCAACGTAAATATTTAGGCATTTTATTAAATAACAGGTTGGAAATAAGTGGTCACATTGATTTGATATTCTGTAGAGTTTTAATGACTTTGCGTAGGATATATTGTACGAATCTATATTTGCCTCTTCAAATTAGATATAAACTAGCATATTTTCTTCTAATGCCTCAGAAATTTTATGGTCTTGAATTTAATTTAATAATTATGTTTATTATCTATTTTACCTTAACTTTTTTTCTGGCTAAGTGATTGCTTACGACTAGTTTAGGACTGATTGCTAAATTTTTTACTGCTATTTTTTCTATTGTAAATTTTGTATTTTGGCTGGGGAGCCATTTAATAAACCATCTAAAATATTTCCTTCATATTTATAAAATATATTTTTGGTTAATAAAAATGTTATTAATCAACTTTTCATATATATTTGAAATATTTAATTTTTTCTCTTTAAAGTTTTGTTTACTTTATTTTTATTTGAAGTTATACATATGTAAATACATACTCAGGAAATGTACTGTGTAATTGAAATTTAAGAGCCTTTAATGACTTCTATTACATAAATTTTGAATAAGTAAATAAAATAAGCAAAAAATAAATACAAATCTGTCCAGGCTAAATGAAATCATAGGATGCACTCCCTAATGACGTGATAAACACAAAATTCATTTCATTTAATGTCTCAATTTTCTTTTTCTTTTATAGGAGAATCCAGTAATCTTTCGCCAACCATATGCGATGATGCTTTTGACTGTATAATGTTTTTCACACAATGTTCTAACTACGAGGTTCGAAAACAGTCTCTCATTGCTCTGGGCTCATTTTGCGTTATGAACGATGATTATTTAATTAGGTCAGAACTGAAAAAATTTTACTGTGATATACTTAGTTCTGAAAAATCGGAGCCAAATATTAAAATAATATGTATGCGCAATATATGGATTTATTTAACAGAATCCGAAATGTATATGTATAATAAGGAAAAGGAATGTATGTTTAATATATTTATATATATATATATATACTATATTTTCATAACTTTTTATATTATTTAGGGGAAAAGCAATCCAAAAATGAGGATCTAAAAGAAATGAACGATGTTTCGTCCGGTATGGCCAGCAGAGTAATCCAACTGTACCTGCAAGAAATTTTGGATTGTTTTTTAAACCGTGATGACTCCGTCCGTCTTTGGGCAGTTAAAGTAGTACAAATTGTTTTACGTCAAGGTCTAGTTCATCCAGTGCGAATGGTACCATATTTGATATGTTTGAGTACTGATTCTAAACTTGAGGTAATAATTACTGAATTATATTAAACTTCAAATAAAATGTTGTACAAATATATCTTAATTTTTACACATATAGTCGGCACATAGAGCAGATGCTTTATTAAAAGATATCGACAGAACTTATTCTGGATTTGTTAATATGAAAGTTCAGTTTGGATTGCAGCTTTGTTTTAAATTACAGGAAATATTGCAGTGCACTAACAAGGCAAAAAGTAGCATTATTCGTGGTTACGTGTAAGTAATTTTTATTGTTATTAATAATTATAGATTGACTAACTTAAACCAGTGAGCTTCAGTTTTATTTGTAAACATATATCGTGCATTGTTTACGACGCTATTTAAAAACATTATTCTATATTGTGCCACGCCCAAATATCTAATCGCGCCCACTTTTTGACAGATGTTTTTCATTTATAACCAAGATATATGTACCATATTTCTAAATGGTAGCTATTGCCATTCTAAAGATATACAGAAGTCTAGTTTGCGCCACGCCCATTTTTCCATCCTGTAAATTGATAACCATGTTCCAAATTTTCACAATTTAACACTTACCATTCTTCATATATACGGAATTCTATTTTGTGCCACACCCACTTATCTAATCTCGCCTAAATGACTGATATTACATATTGGTAGCCAAGCTTTTTGTTCTAAATTTGGAAACATTTGCTGTTACCATCCTCTAGACATACATAATTATTTTGTGCCATGTCCACTTCTCCAATCCCGCCCAATTTTGACAGATGCTGTGTATTGATGACACTGTGCTCGAGGTTGACACTTTTTTACTGTCGTCTTAGATTAGAAATATAATTTTTTTTGAAAAATATGGCGCACTGCAGAGCCTAGGATGTCCATAGACGGGTCAAATGTATGACCAACCCTACTTTATTTTGCATTCCCATTATTTGTTTCTAACATACCTATCCGCTATATATATTCCTTAAGGGGCTCCCATACAAAATTTTCAATACAGACTGTTATGTCCAAGCTGTGTAAATTTAAATGAGTTTGGAAACTTCTTTATTCAACTTTTCTCTTTATAGGCAAAAACTAATAATACTAAAAACGTGTTGAGGAAATACATGTAAAGCCTATAGTACACGGCATGTAAAAAGACACATGCGCATGTGGTTCTGACGTAATTTTGACGTCATCACACAACACGCAATGTTTATTGTGGCTTTGCATTGACGTCAAAATTACGTCAGAACCACATGCGCATGTGTATTTTTACATGCCGTGTACTATAGGCTTAAGTTGTGCCAGCTTAACATATTGACAAGTAGGCTATGGTGATGCCAGATCAATACTCAACATTTCTTCCCTCTGCTAAAGCAGATTACTGAGAGAATAGAATTCTTTGTTTCCGTATTGAGAATCTTATTGGTGGTTCCCACCCTGAGTCATCAGTTTCCGTCCTGGACGGTGAGTGTATCTGTTCTGATTCCATTGCGCTCGCGTTGTATAATTCTCCGTTTTCGCTCCAGCCCCCTTAATCTCTATTTGGTTCCTTCGTGAAATCGAAATCAACATTCCCTCTAATTTGGTCGATGGTGTCGTTTAACACGTTTACCATCAAAAAGAATTTCATAGTGATGAGTACTATTGGATCGAAAATATACCTTTTGCATCGGTTCTACTGTTCTAAATGACTTGTTAAATCTCATATACTGATTTTCAGCAACTTCCGACGACACGTCTTGTGGTAAAAGCAAATTCAACCGTGTACGCAGGGCACGTACCAGAAATAAGAGAGCCGGCTGTATGGACGCAGAAATACATTCAAGTGTTTTTGCAAGTTATATTTATTTGCACCGGCTGACTTCAGGACGTTTCTAATGGTCTGCGCCGATCTCTCAGCCTAACCATTCGTGGCTGGATGGTATCGAGCTGTAAACTTGTGGTATCTTACGCCGATATTAGTGAGAAATTCTTTGAATTCGGTTGAGGCAAAACATGTACCATTGTCGGGCACTAGAGTGACTGTCACACCATAGCCGGCGAAAAGCTCATCGAGAATGTTAATTGTTGCTGTGGATGTACTGCTAGACGTTACTTTGACCTCAATCCACTTACTGTATGCATCAGTAACTATAAGCAACATCGACCCTAGAAATGGTCCGGCATAATCTATGTGAATTCGCTCCCACGGTCCCTTTGGGTAGTGCCAGTAATGATCTCGGAAATTAGGTGGATCGTTTGCGAATTTCGAGCAATCCGTGCAGCTTCTTGATAGTCCTTCGATATCTTTATCGATGCCGGGCCAATAGACAAAAGATCTGTAATAGCTAGCTATGCCCTTTATTTTGACTATACCCAAATGAGTAAAATGCAGGTCCTGTAAAATTTTAGGGCAAAGTTTTTCCGGAATGGCAACCCTATGCTCAAATGTCAAACAGTCACCGGCCATTTTATAATTTATTTCTGGAGATTTAAACTTCGTTCCCAATAGGCAGCAATCAAGGCGAATTCATGTATGCGGTGGTGTCGATACTACAATAAGAAACAACACCAAAAACACAGCAATTTTTTTTTTATCAAAAATTATGTTCGGGAATGAAATATTTATTATTAATTAATTCATTTATTAATGATGTGCTAATAATCCCAATTTTTTAATGAAAACACTGAAATTTATTGTTGTGGGAAAGCTTGTTTCTATGCGCATTTAGCTGGTTGCTTAGGCCAGCTCGTCAGGAAACTTTTTCCAAATACTTTAGAAAAGCTAAAAATATTATACAAGTAAGACCATAAAGTGAATAAGAATTTTAAACAATCAGGTCTTATATGTTACAATATCAAAGCTTCAACAAAGACATAACAATAAACAGTTAGTGCAGTCTCAGAAAACGGTTTCCCTGGAAAAATATCTTAACGAACTTGATGCAACTCCACAATCAGACTACTCATAATGGCGTGCAGCTAGAAGTCTCAATTAAGAGACTTGAATGGAAGCTTGCAAGAAATGATATTGAAAAAGGAAATCTGTTTGTTAGTCATCTTAAAAATATATTTACCTTAATATATCTCAAGATATAGCAGTCGAGTTACCGCCTGTAAATGTTAGAGCACCTATTCCTCTAAGATTCGAGTTTAGAGAAATCGAAAAGGCTATTTGTGATTAAAACACCAAGAAGGCACTCGGTATTGATAAGATCATTAATAAAATGCTTTTTGAGCTACCAAGTATAACAAAGAAAATTATTCTTATTATTTTTAATGCTATTTTACGCCTTCAATACTACCCTCAAGAATGGAAGGTTTCCTTAGTAACCATGATACCAAAGCCAGGAAAGGATCACACAAAAGTTGAGTCATACAGGCCTATTAGCTTATTATCTAATATTTCAAAGCTATTTGAGAAACTACTAGTGGCAAAATTAACGCCGATTTTAAATGAAAATAGATGTATTCCAAACCATCAATTCGGTTTTAGAAGAAAGCACAGCATAATTGCACAAACTTATCGAATAGTAAATGTCGTAAGAAAAGCCTTTGAAGAAAAAAAAATATTGCTCAGCACTCTTCACCGATGTGTCTCAAGCTTTTGATAAAGTCTGGCATGAAGGATTATTACTGAAATTGCAGCAAAACTTACCAGCATGTTAACACAAGCTGTTAGAAAGCTACTTAGTTGGTCGTCAATTTATTATTAAAGAAGGCGATTTTTTGAGTTCTTCTCAGCCAATTATGGCTGGAGTCCCACAAGGCAGCATACTGGGCCCTCTATTATACTTAATTTATACTTCGGATATGCCAACAAACAGCTATACACAAACCTCAACATTTGCGGACGATACAGCTTTTCTAAGCGTACGTGAAAACTGTCAAGAAGCATCTCGTTACTTACAGGAGCATATATTTCAACTAGAAATATGGTTAAAACAATGGAGGATAATAGTCAACGAACAAAAATCCGTACATTTAACATTACCCTTTCGTCTGGAAACATGCCCGCCTATTAAAATCAATAATCAAATAATACCCCAACACTCGCATGTAATATACCTCGGTTTACATGTAGATCGGCGTTTAACTTGGAAAAAGCATATAGAAGCTAAATTAACTCAAATGAAACTAAAATCAATTTAAATTAATTGGCTTTTTGAAAGAAATTCTGTTCTTAGTCTCGATTGCAAACTTCTACTTTACAACTTTATCTTAAAGACAATTTGGTGCTACGGTATTCAGTTATGGGGCACTGCCTCGGCTTCTAACATCGAAAACATTCAAAGGCGCCAAAATAAACTTCTTCGAATAATCACAGCCGCTCCCAAAAACTCAAATATCTACAAGGATCTCAATGTGCCATTAGTAAAAACTATGAAAACGAACTATGCAGTAAAATATTTAAAAAGGCTGGAACTGCACCCAAATCCATTAGCTCGAAATATTTTAAATTATGGCGGCCACACTCGATTAAGGAGAAGAGACACTGCAGCACTCACCCAAGGTAGGTAGGTAGGTAGGTAGAAAGGCTGGTGTGAAGTCTCCTTCACACCCTCACCCAGAGACCAATACGGTCCATTGTGATGCCTTGTTTATAGTTAAGAAGCTGAAAAAGAAGGTGAAGAGAAACAGCAAAAGCATCAGAAAAGATAAGAATAGATAAGGATAGATGAGAAAAGGAAGTTCTGACCAAACCCGAGAGAAAAGCCTCACTCAACACAACACCAATCCGCCCTATGTGCGGTTAGCTCCCAGTCTCCTGCTGCGCCGCCAGGCCATCCCCATTACGAATCCTATCAGACTCTCGAGCCCACAGCCCGGGACGTCCCCTAATTCGCCTAGGAATCTGCTGCCCAGCCACCTCAGCCTGCTGCCCTGTATCCTGGGACAGCAGCACAAAATGTGCTCAACCGTCTCCAGCTCTTCCGGGTCCTCACACAACCCGCACATATCCGACACGTCGGATCCTAACCTCATCGCCATCCTGCCTATCATGCAATGACCCGTGATGATTCCTATTATGGTCCTCACGCAGACCCTGCTTCTGCCCAGCAACAACTCCGAGTCGGACTTCCTAAGCACCGGCCACATCGTCCGTGATACCCGGCAGTCCGTTCGGTTCCCCCAGGCCCTATTGGTCGCGTCCAGAATCCATTCCCTAATCTTCCCAAAGTAGAATCCTATTGGAGGCCTAACCGCCTCTATGTGATTAGGATCCTCCATCTCTGAGCCCTGGCTCGCCAACTCATCAGCAATCTCGTTGCCGTTTATGTTGCAGTGACCAGGCACCCAGCACAATCTCAACATATACTCTCCTAAGGCTCCCTCCAGAGCCCTCCTGCAACCGTCAACTAGCTTGGATTTCACGTAACAGCCCCTTACGGCCATAAGGGCCGCCTGGCTGTCGACATATATAGTAACCTCCGAGCCCCTATCAATGTTGTCCCTCATCAGTTCCACGGCCCTCAAGACCCCCAGAACTTCCGCCTGAAAAACACTGCAGTCGTCCGGAAGCCTATATGACATTCTGATGTCCAGATCCTCAATGTAGACCCCCGCACCCGTGCCTCTCATCTTCGAGCCGTCAGTGAAAATAGCGAATCCACTAAATAATCTGCTCCTACCTGACCATCTCTCCCTAGAAGGCGTTACCACCTCCTGCAACCGTCCGAAATCCACCCTGGTGCCCACGAAATCCGTGGAGCCGGGTGGTCCCAGGCAGTAACCTCCAGCTTCGATCTCACTCAAGATCCGTGAGTGACCCTGCGTGAAATCCCTAATCAATCCTAGTTCCCTCAGTCTAAGAATGCTTCTGGCTGCCATTCCCATAACATACTGCTCAATGGGCAGAAGATGTAGAATGACATCCAGTGCCGCTTGAGGTGTACTTCTCATGGCACCTGTCATGCCGATTGAAGCACACCTCTGAGCCTTAGACAGAAGGTTCCTTCGACAAGCCACTCTCAATGACTCCCACCAAACACAGCATCCATACGTAAGAATGGGTCTAACCACCGAAGTGTACAGCCATCCCACTACTGACGGCCGGAGTCCCCAGCTCCTACCTATCGATGATCTGCAAGCATAGTAGGCATTGAGGCCTCTCTTAAGTCTCTCCTGAGTATTCCTTCCCCACGACAGCTTGCTGTCCAGAAAAACTCCTAGATACTTAGCGCTATCAGATAGTCTAAGCTCTACTCCTCCTAGTACCGGCAGCCTAAAATTCTCTACCCTGTACCTCCTAGTAAAAAGAACAAACTCGGTCTTCTCCGGATTGACTCCCAATCCCTTATCACTCGCCCATGCTGACAGTTCGCCCAGCGCCCCTTGCATGACTTCGCTTATTGTCGGCAGAAACTTGCCCGATACCAATATCACTACATCATCCGCGTAGGCCACAACTTTCCGACCCAATCTGTCAAAAAGTCCCAGAACGACGTTGACAGCTAAGAGCCATAATAAGGGAGAGAGAACTCCCCCCTGTGGGGTTCCCCTAGTCACCAGTTTCTTTAAGCGCTCGTTTCCCCAGTCCGAGTGAATAACTGCTGCTGAGCATCAGAGTTATCCATTCGACCAGGAACAGAGGAACGCCTAGATCCACCAATGCCTGCCTGATAGCCTCTATCTTCAAATTGTTAAAAGCGCCCTCTATATCCAGGAATGCCGCCAAGGTGTATTCCTTGTTTCGCAATCCCCGCTCTACATAACCCACCACATCATGAAGCGCACTCTCAACAGATCTACCCTTAAGATAGGCGTGTTGAGCGCCGCTGATGATGCCGGCGTCAATCTTCGTCCTCAGATGTAGATCAATCAGTCTTTCCAACGTCTTCAAAAGAAAAGACGATAAGCTGATTGGTCTAAAATCCTTGGGTTTAGAGTGACCGGTTCTTCCCGCCTTTGGTATGAAAACCACCCTGACCTCCCTCCACCCTTTAGGAATGTACCCGTTCAGCACACAGACCCTAAACAGTTCCACCAACAGCAGGAGTGATGATCTCCCGATATTCTGTAACATCGCCGGAAAGATACCGTCTGGTCCTGCCGATTTGTAAGACCCAAAGGTATTAACCGCCCATGTTACTTTGTCCAAGGTGATCATGTCCCCCACCGTCTCCCTCTCCTCACCGCCCGATTCTGACCCAGAGAAGGGGTTACCACATTCAATCTGTTCCCCCATCCCAGGATCCACACATCCCGGAAAGTGAGTCTCTATTAGCAGACAAAGAGATTCAGAGCTAGATTCCGTCCATGAGTTGTCCGGTCTCTGAATAAATCCAGGGACTACAGGGTCCTTGGATAAAATTCTCCTGAACCTGGACATCTCATTTACAGATTCCACTGACTCGCTAAACTTGACCCACGAGTCCCTTTTCGCCCTCCTAATGTCTCCTTTATATCTATTGTAATTCAATCTGAAGTTACTCCAATCTTCTTCCCTACGCGTATACTTCGCTCTATTAAACAACCTTCTGACAGTGGACCTTTGAGTCCTCAACTCGTCTGTCCACCATCTTGGTTGTGTGCGCTTGCCCGGAAAGTTCAAAGGACAGGATCGCTCATAACTACTAGTCAGTACCCCCGTGAAGGTGCCCACCAGTTGCTCTACACCGGTCGAAGTCGACCTCCAGTCGTGTGTAACTCTAAGGTTACTTTGCACCAATCTCGAAAAGTAATCCCAATCCGTCCTTCTCGGATTCCTATACGGACAGCTTTTCGACCTCTCAAACATTAGATTAAAGGACAGGCGACTATGGTCAGAGAAGGAAAACCCCAGGTCCACCCTCCAATCCTCCACTAATTCTCTACAGTTCGTCAATGTCATGTCTATCACTGCCTCTCTATCCCTGGTTCTGAACGTAGGTGTATTCCCCCTGTTACAGATATAAAGATTGCTGGCAATAATAAAATCAAACATAGACTCACCTCTTTTGTTGATGTCGGCACTTCCCCATTGGGTATGGTGTGCATTGGCGAAACACCCTAGTACCAGCCTCGAGCCAATTCTGCCTGAGTACTCCACCAACTCTCGCACTTTTTCACCAGGTGGATCGGTAGCCTCGTACGGCAACTATACCGATGCTAATGCCAGGACCCTTCTGTCCTTGGCTTCTCCTGTCACAACCGTGAGGTCTCCATTACTGTAAGAATGAGAAAACATAAATTTAAACTCAGTTCTCGCCAAGATACAAGTTCGTACCTTCTCATCTGTGTGGGGTACGAACAATGTATACCCCTGACCCTTAATCCAACTACCCGGTTTTTATTAATCCAGGGCTCTTGGATTAAGACCACGTCCACGTTGTTGTCAATGAGGTGGGTTACTAATTCGGTTGAGGCTGCTTCACAGTGGTGCAGGTTTATCTGCACCACTTTCAACCTCTTAGGGTCTATCATTTTTAGGAAACCTAAATTTGATAGACCCCAACCCGAATATTGCAACCCCTCCTGTCGAATCAAGTTTTTTAAGAGACTCCCGGTCCACTGCGAACCTGAAGTCTCTTCCCTGGTTCTCTTTACAACCCAGTGAAGCTACCAACTTCCACTGGCTTGTATTGAGTCCCTTGTTCTGGTTGGCCAGTACCCCCAGTATGACCTCCACTGGTTTTATAGGTGGAGGTATCCATACCGTGACTACCGGCCTTAATGGCAACTCAGACGCTAGTATAACGTCCAGACTAGCTTCAGGACAGGAGCTGCCACACTTACCAATTGCAGCCTTTAAAAACTCAAAGGTTTTCTGATTGCCGCAACTGACAGTTTTGACACCTCTTGTCCAGTCAGCCCCTTTGAACGATACTTCGTCCGGCCTTCCTTTGGCACTAAAGATTTCGTCGAGTAGTTTGTTCTCTAGCACCTGCCATCTCTCGACACTGATCCTTCCATCGGGATCCTTACGATCAATGACAGCCGCTAGAATACCGTCCTTACTCGACGACTCCTTTAGTTTCTTTGACGTGGATGGTTGGTCCTTTCTGGAGTCAGTCCTCTTATTGATCTCCTTATGGGGATCTTTAAGAGAACTGACCACAGTCTGACCAGTCCTCTTAGCCGCAGGGGATTTCTGGTCATCACCAGACCTCACTCGCTTAACTACCCCCTTTTTGGGGCCCTTAGCAGAGCTCAGTCGATGATCACCCGATTTCCCTGCAGATGTTGACTGGTCTGTCCCAGCAACCCTTCCTTTAGTGACTCCTTTTTGGGAGTGACTATCGGAAATTACCGAGACATTTCCAGCCCTCATCGCGCGACTAGTAGTGGGTAAAACGTTCTCAGGCCTAGCTCCCTTAACTGTGACCATACTGTCACGATTAAGAGGGCCAGTCGTTGAACCTTTACCCTCCTTTTCCTTATCTTCTGCTTTATTCGAGGATTCAACAACAGGGGGTGCTGGGGATTTGCTGTCTTTACTGACAACATTTGTATCCACAGCAGCCCTTGCTGTGTATCCCGCAGGATAGGGAAGCCCTAGGATGGCACCGACAGAGCCGTGGATTCGTTCGAATCTAGCAACGTTCTTTCGGTGCTTCCTCAGCAGATGCCTATCCCGCCCATCGTGCAGTGAGGAGTCTTTCTTAGCTATCTTTTCCAGAAAGGCTAAGGAGGCTCTCACACCACTCTTGGCTTTATCGTAGCTCGTTCGGCTATCTGACGTGACCTGTTCTGTCGCATCTTGCCGAACAACGAGTTTTGATACACTCGCCAATCCTCTCTCCAACCCGAGTGTGACTCCGGAAGTCGATGGCCCAACCCTATGGCCCTCATCATGAGCCGAAATCAAAGTTATTTCGTGCTCATCATCAGAGCCCAGAGTTAGGTCACCGAGTCTTTCCGATGCCCCTGTACGAGACGGAGATCCGATTGGCGAGTCTATCCTGTCCGTCTCTGTCATGACTGTCAGTTCTGTCATTAACTGACTCTCCTGCAGCAGAATATCTCTGTGAATACCCAGCAAGTCGGAGTCCAAATCTGACCCCGAACCTGCTGAGCTGTCAGAGACATTCCCTGCGCCAACTTCTTCATTTCTTTCTTTAAAGTTTAATCTATCCAGTTTTTGGTCCCACGAGTATGCACGTAAACAAAGCGACCATCGCGCGCAGTGACAGCTTACGCGGACTAGGCTAGAATTACAACTGACCCTTGCCATCGGCGTCAGAGGGAAGCTGTTCACGACCAGTTTCTTTTACCACTTACTAGCCATTCAGGTCCTCGGCACTGCTATCAACCACCTTGACCTTAAAAGTGGGGGATGTAGGGAATCAAAGGGAGAAGTAGGTAGGATTATAGGTAAAGAGGATGGGATATGGGATGGATAACCCTTGGTCATGCTGGCTTTAAAGCTTATGCCTTCGAACTTGTTCCGGTTAGACTGTACCGAAATAAGTTCCAAGACATACACTACCGCCGGCATTTAAGCCACCACATCGCGGCAAGATAGTTATCCAGGTGGTGGAGCACTCACCCAATCAGATGACTAAATCTTTTTTGTCTGGCACTGGCAGGACAAAAAGTAAATATAAGGATAAGATTTGATTAATTATTGTAAGTTTATATTTAATATATAAAGATTCAACAAATAAATACTGGAAAAGAAAAAAATCTTTGTTACATAGTTTAAAAATGGAAAAAAGTTATTCTCGCTTTCGCTATGAGACAGTTTTCATCTTATTTCACCGAAAGCTGCAACTTGTTGTGGCCAAGCTTCCTAAAATTATATAAAGTATTGTGTTGCAAATATGCTCAAAAAAATATGGGCAAGACTATTTTTGGCCATATTTAGATATGCTATATTTTATTTGTTAAATATCCTAAATATTGGGTATCTGAAAAAAACGACTACTGCCAAAAGAGTAAGCAATCTGATGAACATTTTGTTACTTATTTAAAAAAAAAAATAAACACCTTTAGGTAGGTAGGTAGATAGAAAGGCTGGTGTGAAGCCTCCTTCACGACTTCACCCAGAGAACAATATGATCCATTGTGATGACTTGTTTAGATATAGATAGATGGAAAGTAGGTGAAATAAATAGCGAAAGCATAAGAAAAGACAAAAATAATAGATAAGAACAGAAGACATCGGACCAAACCCGAGAGAAACCAGACTCAAGACAAATCCACCCTATGTGCGGCTAGCACCTAATTTCCTACTTAGCCAGGCCATCCCCATTACGAATCCTATCAGACACTCAAGTCCACCGCCCGAGGCATCCCCTTATTCGCCTAAGAATCTGCTGCCCAGCCACCTCATCCTTCTGCCCTGTAGCCTGGGAGAGTGGCACAAAATGTGCTCAACTGTCTCTAACTCCAGGTCCTCACACAACCCGCACATATCCGAAATGTCGGATCGCATCCTCATCGCCATCCTGCCCATCATGCTGTGGCCCGTGATAATTCCTATCATGGTCGTAACGCAGATCCTACTCCTGCCCAGCAGCGACTCCGAATCGGACAACTTAGTACCAGCCTCTTATGGCAAGTATACCGATGCTAGTGCCAGGACCGTTTCGTCCTTGGGCTCTTGGATTAAGGCCACGTCCACATTGCTATCGATGAGGTGGGTTGCTTATTCGCTTGAGTCTGCTGCACCACTTCCAACCTCTTAGGGTCTATCATTTTTAGGAAACATAAATCTAGTAGACCCCAACCCGAATACCGCAACCCGTCCTTTCGATTCCAGCTTTTTAAGAGATTCCTGGTCCATTGCGAACCGGAAGTCCAGTATGACCATCGGTTTTATAGGTGGAGGTATCCATACCGTGACTACCGGCCTTAGTGGCAACTCCGACGCGAGTATAACACACCTACCAATTGCGTTTTTTAAAAACTCTAAAGGTATTTTGATTGCCGCAACTGAGAGTTTTGACACCTCTTACCCAATCAGCCACTTTGAACGATACTTCGTCCGGCCTTCCTTTAACACGTCGAGTAGTTTGTTCTCTAGCACCTGCCATCTCTCGACACTGATCCTTCCATCAGTATCCATACGATCAAAGACCGCCGCCAGAATACCGTCCTTACTCGACGACTCCTTTAGTTTCTTCGACGTGGAGGGGTGATCCTCTCTGGAGCCAGTCCTCTTAGTGATGTCCTAGCACGGATCATTAAGGGAGCTGACCACAGTCTGACCAATCCTTTTAGCCGCAGGGGATTTCTGGTCATTACCAGACCTCACTCTTTATTGGGGCCCTTAGCAGAGCTCTGTGGGTGATCACCCGATTTCCTTGCAGATGTTGACTGGTTTGTGCCGGTAACAATTCCTTTAGTGATTCCTTTTTGGGAGTAACTGTCGGAAATTATCAAGACATGTTCAGTCCTCATCGCGCGACTAGTGGGTAATTCGTTCGCAGGCCTAGCTCCCTTAACTGTGACCATACTGTCACGATTAAGAGGGTCAGGTGTTGAACTTTTACCTTCCTTTCGCCTATCCGTTTTTTAAAGGATTAAACAGCAGCGGGTGCTGTGGATTCGTTGTCTTTACTGACAAAATTTGATTCCTTAGTAGCCCTTGCTGTGTATCCCGCAGGATAGGGAATCCTAGGATAGCACCGACGGAGCCATGGAATCGTTTGAATCTAGCAACGTTTTGTCGGTGCTTCCTTAGCAGATGCCTTTCTCGCCCATCGTGCAGTGAGAAGTCTTTCTTGGCTATCTTTTCAAGAAAGGCTAAGAAGACTTTTACAACACTCTTGGCAATTTCATATCTCGTTCGGCTACCCGATGTGACCTGTTCTGTCGCATCTTGCCGAACAACGAGTTTTGATACACGCGCCAATCCGCTTCCATTCCGAGTGTGACTCCGGAAGCCGATGGCGCAGCCCTATGATCCTGATCATGAGCCGATATCGTTGTCATTTCGTGCTCATCATCAGAGCCCAGAGTTAGGCCAACGAGTCTTTCCGAGGCCCCTGTGCGAGACGGGAGTCGATTGGGGAGTCTGTCATGTCCGTCTCTGTCAGTTCTGCCATTAATTGACTCTACTGCAGCAGAATATCTCTGTGAATGCCCAGCAAGTCGGAGTCTGAATCTGACACCGAACCTACTGAGTTGTCAGTAATATACCCTGCACCAACTCCTTTTTGTTTCTTAAATTTGGTCCCACGAGAATGCACGTATAAGAAAAGGACCATCTGGCGCAGTGACGGCTTGCACGTAATATTCTAGAATTACAACCTACCCTTGCCATCGGCGTCAGAAAGAAGCTGTTCGCGACCAGTTTCTTTGCCCACTAACTAGCCATTCATGCCCTAGGCACTGCTGTCAACCACATTGACCTTAAAAGTTGGGGATGTGTGAAAACAAAGGCGGGTAGATAGGATTATAGGTAATGGGGGTGGGATAGGGGATGGATGGATAACCCTTAGTCATGCTGGCCTTAAAGTTAATGCCTTTACACTTGTTCCGGATAGACTCAACCGATTCAAGTTTTAAGACATACACTACCGCCGGCATTTAAGCCACCACATCGCGGCAAGATAGTTATCCAGGTGGTGGAACACACCTTTAAAAACATACTAAAAAACTATTGATCAAACGACAATATTTCTGACACTTTAATTCTAACGTGAATTTTTTTTCAAAATCACCATTTTTTAGAAAGCAAAAAAATTGTGATTTTGAAAAAAAATGCACTTTAGAATTCAAGTTGTAAGACATACACTACCGCCTGCATTTAAGCCACCACATCGTGGCAAGAAAACCGACTAAGTCGAAAAACAAATTTTTTTTTGGCTAATTTTTTTAAATGTAATTCCACAAACTGTTCTTTAAAAATCCTGAAACTTTGAAGAAGGTGTATTTTTCTTTTTTAAGATATTTTTTTTCTTTTGCAACCTGTAAAAAATAATCCTAAAATAAAATTTTAATATTGTAATTTTGAGCAATAAGTTTTTATTAAATCTGATTTGTGTGATTTTAGGTGTTAAAAAAAGTAACGAAATTAATAAAGTTTTTTATGTTTATTTGTTGCATTTTTTGTTGGAGCTCAATGTGGGAATTTTCAAGGAAAGTACACTTTACGTCTCGTTACGGTTCCAAGAAATTAAATGAGTTATATACATTATTTTGTCGAAGTCTATTTTTCTTTGGCTCTTTTCCTACCCTTCGCGTCATGCGGACATTTCTATTTCAACTTAGTCCATTTTTAAAATTTAATATTTTGTGGATATTACATTTAAAAAAAAGATTCCAAATATTCTCTTTAAAATTATATACAAATCATCTTGGAATGTACAGTAGTTTTTGAGATATTGAAAAAATAAACTCAACACATTCGGCTAATTCGGCGAAATTATGACATTTTGAATATGACGTAACTTTTGAAAAAAAATTAAAAAAATTTTTTTGTTAATATATGTTCCTTATAGGATGAAAGGAACCATCCCACTAGAAATCTGCATTTGTGCGATTAAACGACACATGAATTCACATACTAGACTGGCCAGTAGTGTGTTTTGTGTGATTTTAGAATCATACACAATTTATTGTGTGTAAGAAATAACCTATGTGTGCAAAGCGTTCAATTATTTATGTGAGTGTTGTTTTTTATTTTTTTTTTATCAGTATTTATTTATTGAATCTTATATATTAAATATGAACTAGCTATAATTAATCAAATCTTATCCTAATATTTACTTTATGTCCTGCCAGTGCCAGACAAAAAAGGTTTAGTCATCAGGGGGCCTGTTTACATATGTAGGTGTTTATCGCTCATCTGATTGGGTGAGTGCTGCAGTGTCTCTTTCTTAAGCGAGTGTGGCCGCCATAATTTAAAATATTTCGAGCTAATGGATTTGGGTGCAGTTCCAGCCCTTTTAAATATTTTACTGCATATTTCGTTATCATAGTTTTTACCAATGGCACATTGAGATCCTTGTGGATATTTGAGTTTTTGACATACCACGGAGCGGCTGTGATTATTCGAAGAAGTTTATTTTGGCGCCTTTGATTTTTTTCGATATTAGAAGCAGAGGCAGTCCCCTATAACTGAATACCGTAGCACCAAATTGGCTTTAAGATAGAGTTGTAAAGTAGAAGTTTGCAATCGAGACTAAGAACAGAATTTCTTCCAATGCGCCAATTAATTTGAATTGCTTTTAGTTTCATTTGAGTTAATTTTGCTTCTATGTGCCATTTCCACGTTAAACGCCGATCTAGATGTATACCGAGATATTTTACATGCGAGTGTTGGGGTATTATTTGATTATTGATTTTAATATGGGGGAATGTTTCCCGACGCAATGTGAATGTTATATGTGCGCATTTTTGCTCATTGATCTTTATCCTCCATTGTTTTAACCACCTTTCCAGTTCAAATATGTGATCCTGTAAGTAACGAGATGCTTCTTGACAGTTTTCATGTACGCTTAGGAAAGCTGTGTCATCCGCAAATGTTGAGGTTTGTGTGTAGCTGTTTGTTGGCATGTCCGAAGTATAAATTAAGTATAATAGAGGGCCCAGGATGCTGCCTTGTGGGACTCCAGCGTTAACTGGCTGAGGAGAACTTAACAAATCGCCTTCTTTTATAATAAATTGACGACCGACTAAGTAGCTTTCTAACAGCTTGTGTATGTTTGCTGGTAAGTTTTGCTGCAAATTTCAGTAGTAAACCTTCATGCCAGACTTTATCAAAAGCTTGAGACACATCGACGAAGAGTGCTAACAATATTTTTTTTCTTCAAAGGCTTTTCTTATTACATTTACTATTCGATGAGTTTGTTCAATTGTGCTATGCTTTCTTCTAAACCCAAATTGATGATTAGGAATACATCTATTTTCATTTAAAATCGGCGTTAATTTTGCCACTAGTAGTTTCTCAAATAGCTTTGAAATATTAGATAATAAGCCAATAGGCCTGTATGACTCAACTTTTGTGTGATCCTTTCCTGGCTTTGGTTTCAGGGTTACTAAGGAAACCTTCCATTCCTGAGGGTAGTATTGAAGGCGTAAAATAGCATTAAAAATAAAAAGAATAATTTTCTTCGCTATACTTGGTAGCTCCAAAAGCATTTTATTACTGATCTTATCATGCCTTCTTGGTGTTTAAATCCCGAATAGCCTTTTCGATTTCTTTAAACTCGAATCTTAGGGGAATAGCTGCTCTAACATTTACAGGCGGTAACTCGACTGCTATATCGTGAAATATATTATGGGTAAATACATTTTTCAGATGATTAGCAAACAGATTTCCTTTTTCAATATCATTTCTTGCCCAGCTTCCATTCAAGTTTCTCAATGGTGGCTTAGAGATAACTGGTCTATTGCGGCTTCTAGCTGCACGCCATAATGAGTAGTCTGATTGTGGAGTTGCATCAAGTCCCTTAAGATATTTTTCCAGGGAAGCCGTTTTCTGAGACTGCAGTAACTTTCTCAGCCTTTTTGTGCACTCTTTTAATAAAGTCTTAAGTTGGGGGGATCTGTGCAATTGCCACTCTCTTCGAACTCTCCTTTTTACAGTCAATAGACGCTCGACATCTGTAGAATATATGATTTTGTTTTTCGTTTTTTTGAGGGTTATGCTGGAATGTTGAACAGCTAGTTTGAGATAACTGTCAAAATTAACAATAGGGACATCCACGTTCTCCGGTGTGCTAAGCGGAATATTTTCTGTGCAATGGGCACTAAGATATTTTTTATATTTTAACCAATTTATTTGTGAGGCTGATGTCGATAAGTAACCAGACGGAGATACGATTCTATTTGGATTCATTATAGTAACAATTGTAGGTTTGTGATCGGAAGATAATTCTAGGGACTCTTCCACATGAATCGTGTCTATGGGGATGTTATTTACCACGCCAAAATCTATGACATCTGGAACTTTTTGCTGATCAGTAGGCCAATATGTTGGTTGTCCGCTCGCGACCACATTTAGGTCCATTTTACAAATTGTGTTAAACAAAACACGACCCTTAGGTGTAATAAGTCGTGACCCCCAGAAAGTGTGTTTAGCGTTATAATCGCGAGCAGCCAGGAAGCAGGGTCCTAATGATTTGAAGTATTTATTATATTGGCTTTCTGATATTGAAAATCTAGGTGGGGAGTATAAAGATGAAATTACTAGGTTTCGAGATAATTCCTCAACGCAAATGCTCGTTGCTTGGCGATAATCTTCACGATGATCACACATTAAGTAGTGTTTTACTCGGTTTTTTATCAAAATAGCAGAACCTCCACAAGCTCTACCTCGAGGGTCCTTGGTATCATATAATTTATAACCATTGACTTTAAACGTGTTTCTTGAGGTCAGATGAGTTTCAGAAACCATCATAACATCAATTGGTTTATTTTTAAGGAAGTATTCTAGTTCATTTTTATGTTGGCGGATGCCGTTTGCGTTCCAAAAGCAAATTGTTAAACAGTTCATGGCTTGTTTAGTACAGCTTGCAATAACATCGATTGCATTCTTAACATTTCCTGCATCATATTACCCATTTTGTTGGTAAAGTTATTTACTGTTTGTACTAATGTTTCCATGGTTTTCTCTAGACGAATTAAATTAGAAACTGGAGTTTCATCCTTATTTGCAATTCAGCTTGCATTGGCATATGATTTGATTTTAAGACGTTAGCGTAGGATGTTCTGTTATTACTAGGCTGCGGTACCTGAATGTCATTAGTGTTAACTTGATGTGTTACCTGCATTTGAGAGGGATTAGGTTTCGGTCCAACCGAGCGCTTGACGATAGAGTGTACAGGGCATCCTCTATAGTTGGCAGTGTGATTACCACCACAGTTGCTACATTTTTTTTACATTGGGGTCGTTTTTAGACTTATCGCAGAGAGCTGTACCATGTAATTCTCCACATACGACGCAAACAGGGGTTAGATGACAGTATGCCTTAGTGTGACCAAATTCTTGGCAGTTTAAACGTTGAACGGGACCATTCCTTTTGTGCGGCTCCTCTATTGCTATTTTTCTATACAGGATATATTTCAGATTGTAAATGGGGTGTGTTTCGTTCTTTTTAAGCTTAATGTCGCCGGGTTCTAACTCCACTCTAAATAGTGGCTGGGGATTTTTTTCTCTATTTTTAATGTTTATTACATTTTTTATTTTGAAGCCCTTCTCTTCTAAAAACGTTTTAATCTCACCTGGTTCCACGCATGAGTCAATGCCCTTAATCACTATTGTTATTACCTTACGAAAATCATCTTCACGATTAACTTGTATTTTTGTCTCATTAATACTACCCCGTTTTATTGCAGCTACATAAAAATAATTTTCACCTATTACCGAGATCAAATTCTTTAATTCATTTGAGTTTTGCTCTCTAAGATATATCGGCGGTGGCTTAGAAGTTTTGATAACGTTTTGTGCTTCCGGGGATTCCTCATCCAGAATTGTAAATCGATTTTGTGAACTTGTTCTATCAGCTGTACCATCTTTTAAGACTTTTGAGACCGAAGCAACTGCTGAAGAGGTTGGCCTGCGACCCCGTTTAAGCACTGTTATGTACCTATCAAGGCCTACTTGTACTGGGGGCTTTTGACCACTTTTTACTTGTGGAGCTGAGTTTTCCATCATGCCTGATTTGGGGGTAATATTTTCATCACTTATTGAAATCGTTTTTGCCGCTGAGGCACCGCTTGCAGGTTCTATATGTTTTATAGTATTAGAATCAACCGTATTATTAGACGCCGAAGGTGATACTGAGTTTTCTATTATGCCTGATTGAGGGTTAATATTTTTATCACTTATTAAAATTGTTTTTGGCGTTGAGGCAACGGTTAAAGGTTTTATATTTGTTAGTGTATCTACCGGATTATTAAATACTAAAGGTGAGAGGGATCGCGCGCGAGTAATAGGCTTAGCCGTTAGGTATTTGCTATCATCGATTCTTTTTTTTATTTCTGCATTTGTTTCGTTAACACTCACTGTGATATATGCATTTCTACTGTTTGAACTCATGAGTTTTTTTTTTTTTTTTTTTTTTTTTTTTTTTTACTGTTTACAGTTGTGCTCTTCTTATTTGTTATTGTTTATCTTTTTCTTGTAATTACTTTTTTTAATACTTTATTTGTTCACGTTTTTATAAAAAAAAAAAAAAAAAAAACCGTATGCCGAGCTTAGAAAACACGTCTATCTTCAACGAGCGCGACAGACAGAATGTGAGTGTTGTGAGAGAAATATTTGATACAGGTATAAATAACAAATATGCTCTTTTACACGAGTAAATACACTTGTGTGGCGATGTACATATTGTGTTTTATCAACACAACATGTGTTTTGTGTTTTTGAAATTTTTTTATCGTATCGAAAACAAAATATTAGTAAAAATATATTGCATTAAAAGTGATACCAACTTTTTAGAAGCAAAAAGTAGTTTTAAATATATTTTTAAACAAATGAAATTTTTTTGTTTTAATTTTTTTTAAATCAAGAGAACTTGTAACTTACTTTTAAACGTTAATAGATTATTTTTATTTTATAACGAGTTTTCTTTCTTAGCTTTGATAATTTTTTATCGATAATTTTAGTAAAATATTTGACGGTTTGCATAATAATAATTTTTTTATTTATAATTTTATTACTGTTATTGTTTTTGCATATAAAAAATATATTTTTTACAACCATTTTATTTTCTTACTTTTTTTGTAACGATAGGAAAAATTATCAAATAGGGGAAAACCAATTTTAACAAAACAAGAAAGACAACAAACACACGAATAATAAGTGTGTTTTTGAACTTAACTCAGGTTTTTTTATTGTAAGATGTATGAATTTGAGATCATCAAACAATAAACAATAATAGGGACACACACACAATTAGTGTTAGTGTATGTGGCTGTGTTGATCTCTCATTTAAAATTATTGAACGTGAATGACTAGCTCTCATTTTTTTACACATTTGATTTGAATATCAAATACACACACAACAATCATTTGGCTAGCAAATACATTTGTGCAGACCTCTACTTCCTACCAAATTTCATTTAAATCGAAAGGGGTCGGGTCGCACTCTTGGTCGATTTGACATGAAATTACCCATTTTAAATTTAATGGGCCCCGGCATTCCCTTAATACGAAGCAGGTTTGTAAGGTTAAAGAATAACTGTAGCAACAAAAAATTCAGCCTAACTGATCGTGGCCGTCACCAGTTCTTATTGGTATACGTTGAAAAAAGCGGGTCTTGTGCGGAACTCGACTTATAAAGTGTATGTTTTCCCTGAGCCGGATGGTAAGCGAAGATTTTACATTTCTCCCTTACAAACATGCTACGTTTATAGCTCCATTTTGATTGGGATGTAAACTTTATTTTTATTCCTACAGGGGCTTAGTAAACAAAATCAAACTGCAATGATAATTTTAAAGGCCCAACTATAACATGCATTAGCTTGCTTAAGCCTCTTAAACATGGTTTAAAAATACTAATATATTAGTCAGGAATAAGCATAAATTCAAACACACGCTAATAAAAACTCTTAAAATTATTAAGGCCCTAAACATGTTAAACACAGCGCAACGCCAAAGAATAACATTGAAAGCACAAACAATGTCATAAATATTTTGTAATTTTGTTGTTGCTTTCAATAGAAATTCATGTACCGTTTTAAAATTTTCTACGCCTCAAGCTATGCAGCGTTTGTAATCTGTGATAATCTGTAGAAAGCAACAACAAAATTACAAAATATTTATGACATTGTTTGTGCTTTCAATGTTATTCATTGGCGTTGCGCTGCGTTTTATATGATTACGGCCTAAATAATTAATCAATGTAACATATTAGAATACATCGCTGTATTAATAAAATTTCTAGTAATACTGAAAAATATTTAACCGTAGTAATTTTTTAATTTTAAAATGCGTAAAATATTAAAAAGTCCGCTGTATAAATATTTTTTATATGCAAATATGAAAATATTTTTAATCACCATAAACATAAAACATTACGGTTCTTCAATATCAAAATATTACTACTACACATTATAAACTGCCGAAGTTAATGCAAAATGTACGAATATAAGTGAAATAACAAAACAACATATTCAGTCTTGTTGGTCATCGACTGCCCAAATATGCGACTATTACACACGAAATATATAAATATTTCAGTATTAAATTACGTACACAATTTGTTGTGTTTTCTATAAGAGTTTTTTAATTAATGAAAAAATATTTTCAAATCCAGTCCTGTAGCTTTTCCAAAAAGATAGTGTTTATTTTTTGGAACTGGCTTTGTGAGGTAATCTGCAGGCATTTCAGATGTTGGCATATATTTAATATCTACAACTTTTCTCTCCACAGCATCTCTAATAAAATGGTATTTGTAGTCAATATGTTTTGTTCTTGAGTGGTGTGATCCAAATTTAGCCATTTGTTGTGCACTTTGTGAATCACAGTAGATGTCTATAGATTTAGGAGTCTTGAAACCCAGCTCAGACATTATCCATCTCAAATATATAGCTTCTTTGGCGGCCTCAGTAAGCGCAACGTACTCAGCCTCAGCGCTTGATGTAGCCACAACTTTCTGTTTTTTAGATTCCCAACTGATAGCAGCACCTGCAAGTATATAGCAAAAACCAGATTGTGATTTACGATCATTAATGTCTTGTGCCCAGTTTGCGTCCACAAACCCTGTGATCGGTAAACCTGTCTTTCTGTAGCATAATACCGTATTTCTAGTTGTGTTTAAATATTTAATTATTTTTAGTGCACAATTCCAATGCTGCTTTCTAGGATCCTTTGAAAACTGAGATAGCATATTTACACAGCATGCGATATCAGGTCTGCTGTATAATGCAATATGCAATAAGGATCCTATTAGTTCTTGGTATTTTACTTCCTCTATTTTTTCAGCTTCTCCAGGTATTTTTGGTTGTTTTTCTAAATTTATTTTCACTTCCATTGGTACGTTCGTGGTTTTACAATTTTCCAAACCATATTTCTTAACTAAATTTGTTATGTACCCCGGTTGTGATACACGAATTTTTTCATCTTCATACTCAATAAATAAGCCAATACAATATCTCGGTTTATTTAAATCCTTAATTTCAAAGTTGTTCTGCAACGTTTTAAATAGGGCATCAAAGTTGCCATTATCATTGTATGCAACTACGATGTCATCAACATAAATTGGCAAATAGATGAGATTCCTAGGAATCTCATTTATTTGCCAGTCAAATAAATGAGAATCTCAAATAAATGAGAATCTCAACCTAAAAACAAAGTTTTACGTTCTTCTTCTTCTTCTTCTGCTAACAAAATATTGAAAAATAAATTAAATTCATAGAATTCATTAAAAAAAAAATATCAACTTAACGCAATCAAATAAAGAATTTCTAAAATCATTAAATTTAAAATTGAAGAAACCATGAGTTCAATAATAGATGTTCTGGATAAACCTTTGTCCGATGCAAATAAAATTAAAAAGGCCTACCATACGTATACCCCACATTTACAATCTTACAATAATAACGATGAAATTCGTATTACAATACAAAATCCAGACTTGTATGATTTGCCGTCGGAAAAGTTTTATATATGTAGAAGGATAAAGATGATAGCAATACAAAATTAGTATCTTCTGCAGCACATACATTTGATGAAATCCGTTACGAAGTAAATGGTGTTGAAATTGATCAAACGAGACATTTAGGAACATCAAGTACTATTAAAAAATTGGTTTTATTATAACCAATAGATAGAAATGGAATGTAAAATGCTCGACGGAATAAAATTAATGATATTGATCTCGTAAGTGGCTATTTTAATTTTTATGTACCACTTAAATTGTTGTTGGGATTCGCTGAAGACTATAACAAAAATATTATTGAATGCAAAACATGAATTGATTCTAATACGTAATAAAAATGATGAGAATCTTGTATAATCAACTGTTTTTTACCGAAAAGGCTAAATTAATAATTTCAAGTAATATATGCATCATTAATTTAGATTATTGGAATTGTCCGAATATAAAAACTTTATATAAAAATAATTCTAATATAAATATTTGTAAAAAAAACATAATAATATCAATCAAATATGTGCTGAAAAGAATGTAATTTTACTTTGAAATTTTCTAAATTTATATCTAAATAAAGAAAACCTTATTAATCAATAAAAACATTTGAAGTTGATAATTTTTTTTTTTAGTTGATACTTACGGCCTGTTTTTGTAAAACACAAGTGTTCTCACTTGAAGTTTTCGTATTAAAACGAAAACGTTTTAAATATGGTTTTTAAAAAACATTTAAAAGCTTTCGTCTATTCATGTTTGACATAAATAGAGCTTTTTTCTATCGTTAAACAACATTATTGCCAATGCGTTTATTTTCGTACCTTTTCATGCTTCTTGCATATAATAATTTTGTGTTCAAGGTTAACCCTGGCTGTTGTTTACAAAAATAAATTATAAATTTAAAAAACAAAAATACTATTAAAAATGGTAGTAAATTGTTAAAAACTAAAAATGTTGAATTAAAATGTTTACAAAAATTGCAATAAATAAACGCAATATATGAAGACGATTTTTTGCTACACATCAACATATAGAAATGGTGAAGGTATTTGCGCGATAGCACTATTTTTTTAAAACATACGGAAGAACTTACATACACACATACATACATACTTATGTACATATGTACTTGTTTCTAGAATTTTTTGAACCTGTAAATACATATTTATGTAATTAGTAGCATTTAACCCGCTACTTTATTAACGTCTCCTTTTCTTTCGTAAGCATATTTTTATGCCAAAGTTTATTTTTCTAGGTTTTATCTTGTTTAAATGCTAGCATTTAATTCGCTACTTAGTCCGGCCCTTTTTTATGATCATATTTGTGTGCCTAAGGTTATAGTTCTGCTGCTAACATTTTTTATCTTATGGGATGATAATCACTCAGGACCTTGCAGCTTAATTTTGAGTCTCTTCAAAGTACCAAAAAAAAAAAGAAATTACCAATTTCGCCCCTTTAACGTTTGAATTTCGAAAAAGTGCCAAATTTGGCTTTGCATTTTTTAGATAAGTTTCGAATGTGATATAACTTTTATTTCTATGTTTATTGGCTTAAAAGATAGGGGGATGACAAAAAAGTACCAAAATACTCCCTGAAAGAGCAAAATTTCAAAAAAGTACCAGACACTCGTCCACTTATTTTTTAAAGACAACGATAGGTATTACATTTCATTGTATCTCTCTAAGTTTTGGAAATATAAGGTTACCGAATTTACCCTTGTTACCCCCTAACTTTACAAAAATTCCGTTTTAGTGGATCTATTTGGGAAGAGTCCAGCCACCGGTACAAATTTCAAGTTTTTAGCTTCAGGCGTTTAGGCTGTGCGATCATAAATCAATCAGTCAATAATGTTACAATACACAAACCTTTAATAATATTGTAAATAATTAAGGGTTCTTTCAGTAAAATATCCTTTTTATTTTCTATTTATTTTTTTAAACGAATGCCTTTTACTTATCGTCATATTTTGGCATTTGTGTTCATTTATTACGAAGATGTTCATTTTATAAGAACCAAACGTGTGTGGAAAAAATTAAAGCTTTTTCAGACACTCACCTAAAATGTGTTTTAATTTTATGAAAACCTAAATCAGTTTTCGTTCGTTTTTTTTACGAACGAACAAATATTTTCATTTTCTAAAAACAGGCTGTTAGTCTTTATACAGAGTACATCACTTCTACTATTTTAACTATTTTCAATTGAATTAGGTGATGAAAAATTATTATATGAATAGATATACAGACAGGCATATGTGCAGACTGTTTTAGAGCAATTGGTGTTTTACATGTATTTGTTTATGATTAAGAACTCATATCAGATTCATGATTATTATTATAAACTAATGCCATCACCAACTTTAGATCTTGGAATATCTCGTTGTATACTTTTAACGAACCAGATTCCTAAAATAGCTAAACAGCTTTTAAAAACAGCTAAACAGCTTTTAAAAACAGCTAAACAGCTTTTAAAAACAGCTAAACAGCTTTTAAAAACAGCTAAACAGCTTTTTAAAACAGCTAAACAGCTTTTTAAAACAGCTAAACAGCTAATTAAAACAGCTAAACAGCTTTTAAAAACAGCTAAACAACTTTTTAAAACAGCTAAACAGCTTTTTAAAACAGCTAAACAGCTTTTTAAAATAGCTAAACAGCTTTTTTAAAACAGCTTAACAGCTTTTTAAAACAGTTAAACAGCTTTTTAAAACAGCTAAACAGCTAACTAAAACAATTTCTTCCACATTAGCGCAAAACTCCCATTACCCATATACAAATACATTTAATTGTGATCACTTGTGTTTACAATTTATATTTAATAAATATGGTTTGAAATAAAAATAACATTTTAACGTTTGATTTCATTCATAATTTTTTCTTATTATCTAAATTTACAATTTATCTAATCATTTAAAAAACATAAAATTAATTAAAAATCTATATTTACGTTGAGAAGATTGGCATTATCCTCTTCCATAAGTTCAGGATAGTTATTTATTCTAAAATGACCCCATGCAAAAGTATCAACGCCATTATCTCTAATAAATCTCTTATCATCTAAATAACTTAATGTTAGTTTACTTATATTTTGAGTGTAAATTTGATGTATCTTAGATCTAAATATATACATTGAATCATAATATAATTTTTTTCTAATAGACATTTTCTAAAGTCATTTATACTTAATTTACTAGTTACACAATGCTTAACCCCCTTAATTTTTTTAATTTCCTGACCTACCCTGTCAATTTTCACTGAATACATTTTAGCCCTTAATCCAATTAATTCCTTAATAATTTTTTCCATTACACTCATCCTTCATCATCCCTAAAACTTTTTTATTAAGAAGTGGGATATTGTAGACATTATCTATCGGATATGCAGATGTATCAAAATGAGTATTTATATCATTTTTAATATCTCTGTATAGATCATCTGTGTTAATGTCATAAATAAAGGAATCAGTATCCATATAATTGAGTTTAATGTTTTCACGATATTTAGACTTTATGTTATCATAATGAAAACTATACATTTTCCATTTGGATATTTCTAAAACTGAAAATCCAATATAAATAGGTTTATTATATTCAGTTTTAATTCTATTCATTTGGATAGCATGCATATTGTCATGAATTTGGAGTGAACCATGGAAATTTGGCTTTAGCTATAAGAGCTCGAGCTCCTAAGCGTTTACCTCTATTCTCCCATTGACATACTATTTTAATGTCTTTCCTCTTATCAACATTTTTCATAGTTTTCCGGTATACTGCATTATTCAACAATTTGAAAAAATTTTGTTCAAATGAATTTTTTAGCTAGTGTTCTGTGATGGTTATTTAAATCGATATATTTTTGTAACCAATTTGATTGATCAAATTGAAGAATTCTATGTATTTTCTTTAAAATTAAACCATGTTGAGTACATTGCTGAAGATTTCGGTAATGTATTATGTAATTAGTTTTACTATTTAAATCAGTTATTAGTTTCTTTTGTTTCATGGTTTCAATTTTCTTATTCTCAGCACAAAATGGTAAATCATTATGAAAGTCATGTAATGTAGATGGATATTCTAGATCTACTTCTAATATATATCGTAATGGAGAATCTTCTGCTGTATTAATAACGTTGAAATGTTTACAATTTTCAGCCCATTTTTAAAATTTTTTATAGGGGGAGGTATTGTTACATTGCATAACCATACAAGTTATTAACATCTAAATATATTAAGTAATTTGATTCTTTGTTAGAATCGTAATCACTAATATATTTATTATTAGCAATTGAATGTCGATAAGAACATTGAACAATACCTCCCCTAATACCTCGAAGAACAAAATTATATATATTAATATCAGTCAACAAATCCAATTCTATTGCAGTTGTTTTTAACATTGCATCCCAGGATAAACCTGGGGTAGTATAATACTGACATGGATCTAAATTATAAATGCTTGCACAAACTTTTCGGAAATTTTCAAATATATCACAAAGTAAACGAATATCTACTTTTAAATATAAAAGTAAATAATCCTTTAATGTTGTACATTTTAAATGTTTTCCATACTTTTGTGCATGTTCATAATCCTCTACACTACACGACTCATTATTTAATTTATTGAAAAAAAAAAAAAAAAAAAAATACTGAACGAGGTGCTAATTGAATTTCTTCAAGACGATACATTGAATCTAAATAGTCATATGGAAAGACACCTTTACGTTTCTTCAAATTGAATTCTTCATCATTTGGATAGCTTGATTTTACTACCGTTAAATCACTGACGGACAAATAACCTGCTAATTTTTGCTATACTCGATGGCATAAACCTAAATGAATCGAGAAAACGTGACTCAATTGTATCTTTTTCATTTACAGAAAATCTTTTTGATATAGACACATAAAGCTCCTTATTTAAATGTATAATATTTATATCGCCGTCAATTGTTGAAAGCTCTCTTACAAACAGATGACAATTATATGCCGAAGGATTATTAAAAAAATATAGGGATGAAATTTTAATTTGATTTTCTAAATTACACTGATTATGAGCAGCACCCCTATATTGACCAGTTAGATGACAATGGCCAGCTACTTTATCTTCATTAGATAAAGATTTGGTACAAATATGGCAAGTCTTGCTTTCATAATGATGTATCTGTTGAAGGGGTGTTAAGGAATTCATTGGTTTAATTACGCTTAGATGACAAGTGTAAATAGTTAAAATGTCGTCAACTAAACTTTTTTAAAAAAAAAAATGTTGTGGCGCATCAATACCATTGTAAATTCTAAAAATATCTAAATCTGAGTTATAGGAACATTTAATATAATAACTATAAGCAAATGGAATATGCTTTTTTGTACTGATTGAACATTAACTGAATTTTGAATAGTAACTGATTCGAGTATACACTCAAAAATCAGCATTAACTACAAAAGACACATCCATTTGCTTTTTAAATTTTTTTAAAACTAAGCTTACTTTTATCTATACTAGGCATTTTGGTAACTATTTTATTACATTCCTTCTTATGTTATTCCAACGATGTCTCCTTGTGAAAATGTATTAAACAGATATTGCATACATATATTTTATGTCCATCTTTTGATTTTTAATGTTATACGATGAGCATCTGTTGCTACTTAGATCAACTGGATATAGTGCTGATATTATAGCCCATTTAAAACAATACTCGTCATTGTTTTGAACATTGATACATGCAAACTTTCTCTGTATTTTGCGTGGTAATGGAATGTATTGAGAACCTTTGATGCACTTTTATTGATTAATATTCATCTCCAAACATGTTATTTCAATTAATGTCCAACCACTATCACGCTCCTGAAATTCGCTCATCTTTTTAATTATAACATTATATTGCTCGTTGTACATATTAAGAATATATGAATTAAGAAGTTATAATTATGTAAATAGTCCATTTATATATATTTAAATAATATCATACATACATATTATTGTGAAAATGTTTATTCACAATCCTTTAACATTTGTCGATGTCAAACACTTTATGAACAACATTTGTTAGCATTTAAGCTTTTTAATCGTTATAAACGTATTTTTAATTTTAAATCTGTAAAACTGAAAAAAAAAAGAAATATCTAATAATATTTTCAAAAATAAAAAACAATTTTTTTTATTATTTTTTTTTATCTTTTTTTTTATTTTTATAAATCATCATCATCATCATCATCATCAACATCATTATCACTTCCCATTTCAATATATATATATATATTCCATTTCCTATGTATCCTCTGGATATTGTTCAAACGTTCGGTAAAACAGAGTGGAAACCCTATCCTCTATTGTAGTCGCCGGTGTGATTGATGGTGGCGCTGGTGTTGGTGAAGGAAGGTGTTGGGATAGTGATGGTGGTGTTGGTGATGATGGTAGTTGATGTCCATTAACTGGAAACAACTGTGTTTCCTCATCATCATCAATTACGAATAAGTTGACTTATATAGGAAAATCCATGCAAACTAGTTTAAATACTGTCTGTCTGATTGTTCACCTAATAAATTTTTTCTTCACATAATTCAAAATAAAAGATAGAATTATCAAGAATGGTTTCATATTTCCCTATCCACTACAAATAAAATTGAAACATCAATTGCATCTATAAAATTTTTAATAACTAAATAAATTCATAATTTATATATAGAAAAATGTTGACCTACATTTACAAGCGTTTTTAACACATGTTAATCGCTCAATTAATTTGTTTAACACCCAATTCAGAACAATAAACAAAAGAAAGGCTCATCAAAAATATTTTCATTTTCCACTCGATCGCTACTACAGACATATATTTTTTTTTCTTCTCTTTTCTTTTAAAAATCAAAAATAAATACCTTGAATTTTTCTTCCACCCAAATAAAAATTGAAAAACCATTTGCTTTTACAAAACCGGTCTGTCTGTATGTCTGTCTGACTAACTTTCCATAACATACACTTTCTTATCTGAAAATATTTAGGTATATGTATGTCATAAATTATTTATTATTAAGTAACCGAATTTTAAACATCAATTACATCTACATACAAATTTTTTTTTAATATTCACAATTTAATTAGTTATTTTTCCCCCTTTTTTCTGTCCATCCAATATTTTTTTTTTCATCACCTAATTCGAAAAAAAAGCATTATCAAAAATATTTTCCAATGGGTTCTACAAAATTTTTCTTCACATAATTCAAAATAAAAAGATAGAATTATCAACAATGGTTTCATATTTCCCTATCCACTCCAAATAAAATAGAAACACCAATTGCATCTATATCTTTTTTAATAACTAAATAAACTCATAATTTATAGATAGAAAAAAAAAAAGCCTTATGAACAATATTTTCCAATTGCTTCTACAAGGTCTGTATGTCTATCTATCTATCTCTATGTCTGTCCGTCTGTCTGGCTGTCTGTCTATCGATCACAACAAAAGAAAGGCTTCAACAATGCACCCACCACTTGTGCATTGCTATCCTATAAAATTTAACGACTTTTTTTTTATTACTTTGTTTTTGAAATTTTTTTAAAAAATTTTCAAGAATGGTTTCATATTTCCCTATCCACTCCAAATAAAATAGAAACACCAATTGCATCTATACAATTTTTTTAATAACTAAATAAAATCATAATTTATAGATAGAAAGTTCTTTTTCTTTTATCAATCAAAACAAATACTTTGAATTTATTCTTCTACCCCAAATAAAATTGAAAAACCATTTGCTGTTACGAAGCCAGTCTGTCTGTATGTCTGTCTGTCTGTCTATCCATCCAATAATATTTTCGTCGATCACCCAAACAAACAAAATAACAACAACCCTCCATCTGGTTACCCATAAACACACAACAAAAAGGGCTTATCAGAAATGTGTATTTTCTCCCAACAATCCACAAAACACACACAAAAATAAAAAAAAATATTTTTCCAATTTCTTCCTCAAGGTCTGTCTGTGTATCTATCCATATTCAAGACACACTCCTATACAATACCCTTATCATCTCACACCCCATAAATTATTAATTTTAATATCAGCGCTTTGAAAAAATTGTCCACAAAAATTTTTTTCAAAATCAAGTGCATCGACAAGTACACAGTATGTCTGTCTGCCTATTGATCTACATGCATACATATCCACAAAACTAAATCACATCTTTTCTCAAGTGCATCTAAACAGTAAGTCCGTCTATCGATCACAACAAAAGAAAGGCTTCAACAATGCACCCAACACTTGTGCATTGCATTGCTCCCCCAACATTTTTTCTAAATCTCAGCTATAAAATTTAACGACTTTTTTTTATTACTTTGTTTTTGAAATTTTTTTTTTTTTTAAAATTTGACCTACTTTAACACGTGTTCATTTGACCTACTTTAACACGTGTTCATTTTAATGGCTTTTGGATAATTTTAATGGCTTTGGAAAAATTTTAATGGCTTTTGGATAATTTTAATGGCTTTTTGGGTAAATTGAACTTAAACTCTCATTACCTATATACTATCCTAACATGTCATATTGTCAAAATGTCCTAATATTTCACAATGGTTTAAAAATATTGTTGTTGGTTTGTTAACAAAAAGTGTCTTAAATAATTAGAACGTTGCTTGCTGTGTTTATTGTGCTGTCGTAATTAATCAGAAAAGTCCAGCGCTGAGCGGCTGAGCCGTACAACAATATTTTTAAACCATTGTGAAATATAAGGACATTTTGACAATATGAAATGTTAGGATACCTTGTGAATTGACTAATGGGGGATTCACAAGGTGTCATAAAGTCATATGTCTTAAAATAATAACATGAAAAAATACGACTGAAGGAGCAACCCCTCATAATTTAATGTGCTATTAAATACGACAGCACAATAAACATAGCAAGCAACGTTCTATTTATTTAAGACACTTTTTGTTTACAAACCAACAACAATATTTTTAAACCATTGTAAAATTTTAGAACATTATGACAATAAACCATGATAGCACACCTTGTGAATACCCCAATAGTTAGAACAGTGTTATTATTGTTATTAGTGTTATTATAAAATTGAGAAAACTTAATATATATTTTTAGAAAACTAGAAATAAATAAAACTGATTTATTTTTTGCTTTTCATTATTACAAATTTTAGTTGTAAGCAGACAAAATTAATATGGCCACTTTAAAACCATCAAATAACTTGCGCTCTTTTACCAAGTTGCAAAAAAATATTTCGTGCCATTTATGTCAATAACGCCTTTAAATCTGTCAGTGCTAGAAAAGTATAAGTACTACAAACTTAGCGCTTTCTTATATTAAACTAACTTCAACAAAATGGCATAAATCAGTAAAGATTTTTACTGACCATTTTGGATGAACCCAGATTTCTCGGAAACTGACCAAACGATTTTTTGCACGCACCGCTCATTTTGTCCAGAAAACTATTTACTTTCAGAAAATATATAGTTTATACCGTGCAAAAGCCTGTGTTCCATGGCATAAATCAGTAAAGATTTCTACGGACCATTTTGGATGAACCCAAATTTGTCGGAAACTGTCCGAACGATTTTTTGCGCGCATCGTCCATTTTGTCCAGAAAACTATTTACTTTCAGAAAATATATAGGTATACCGTGCAAAAGCCTGTGGTAAATATTTTTTGTATTTTAATTAAAAATATAAATATATTTTTACTTCCCCTTTTTTAATTCCTAAATTCGACGCTAACTTTCTCACGTGAAAAATGTTTACACTTTTGACTACTTAACTCGTTTTCTTATCGATACTCGATTAAATCCTTTTTATAACACGAACATATTTGGAAAACACAAACAAATTATATAGTGATTAGTTAAGTATTACTATTTTATATGTATACGAATCACCCTATGAATTATGAACATAATGAATGGATATAAAAAATAAAGAGAATGATTTAAACAAGACACACTAATACATGGCGCAGTCGGTAAAGGCTAAGAAAAAGTAAGAAATTATAAAAAAAAAAAAAACTGCAAAATAGTGGAGCGAACAGTCAAGAAAATATATAAAATTTTGTAAAATACATTGTGTATCTTGACAAGTTCATGGGAATTGTTCGACCTAAAAAGTGTGAACTAAAGAGACCACGTGGAAGACCCCCGAAGAGCATTCGGTATATAGTAAAACAAAAAATGGATTACGTAAAAAAAGTAGAAGAGTTAAACCTCAGTGGAAATTTGGCAGACAATTGGCGAGTCTTTTGGCAAAATTTTCAGGTCTTTGCTACAGCAATTGAAATAAATAACAAACTGAGGCTAGCTGCTTGCTGAAGTATTCGAGATGGTGATGCAAGAAGTGAATTTTGAGGGACATATTCCTCCAATTTTCTGGAAGTAGTGCAACATCTTGGTCACAAGAGCGGGGTAATTGTGTGCTCGCGTACTTCCCAAAAAATATCGTATGACTTTCTTCACTGCCCTCCACGCAAAGTAATCATTACCGTCTAAAGCACCTTTAAATTCCTTTGATTTCATAAGCTTTCGTATATCCGGCCCATTCAGAGCACCTTCCTTCAAAATCAAATATTTTCCAAACAATCAAGAATTTTCGGTTGCTTCACAATGGCCTTGATGAAATTTTTTTATGATTCCCAGTTTGATATGGAGAGGGGGCATGAGGACGTTCTCCATTGGCACCAGTGGATCATTTACGCAGTTGTGTCCTTTCTCCGTTGGATCTCGAGCAAGACAGTCATGCGTTTCGTATTGGTTTCCTTTAAATCGGGTATCCCAAAGACACAAGAAACACATGTTTTTCGTATAGCCTCCTTGGAGAGCTCTTAACATCGCCACGACTTTCAGATCACAACTGATCCGCCACATGTGATCAGTGTAGCAAACTTTATCCAAAATTATTTTCATGGAATCGTATGTTTCGCTCATGTCTGTGCTGTAGCCAATGGGAATGCTTGGTTTTTTTATTACAACGACTTTCAGGCTTGATTTCGAAGAATCAATGAACATTCGCCAATCAGCTGCGACATAATTAATGGCCATCACCTTCATCAGTCCATTTATATCGTGACAGTAAACAAATGTGTTCCCTTCGTTGAGTGTGAAGTACCGTTGGAATAGCAATTGTCGTCTTCGATATCCGGTGACTTTGACATTAGGCTCCAAATTGTTGCCTTCTTTAAAAAGCTGGGAAAGTTTTTCTGCTTCACGTTGAGAAAGGTTTAATTCTGCAACAATCTTGTCCATTCTTGCTTGTGATATTGGGATTATTTTGTTCGATGGGCCGGCTTCTGGTGTTGGTTTATAGGTGAAATCCGATTGATCCATTGTTTTAATAGAAAAGAAGTTTCTCTGTCAGGCCTTGGAAGCGGTGGAATTGGTATTTCTTCCGAATGCGGTAGAGGTATTTGTGCACTTTTAACAGATATGTAAACTCTTCGTTTAAGGCCTTTACGATTTACTCCACATATTTTGTTTGCGCAAGCGTAACAGTTGTCGGAATTGTGCTCTCGTGGGTCAGTCCAAATCATTGGTACACCAAAACGAAGTGAACTGCGTTTCCCTTGGATCCACATGTTAAGACCATTGTACCACGTTTTACATATTTTGTCTGGGACCCACGAAACGCCGCGAATTATTTCGCAATCAAAATAAAGTTTAAGAGCGCGCTCCACTTGCTCAGTGAGTAATGCAGCATTAGTTGAAAAAGCTCTTTTGCCACAAACGTAACAAATTAAATTGATATTTTCTAAACAATTTGCACTCATTTCGGTTCTATACTTTTATTACTTTACGCGTTCGGAGACACTTGTTGAATGACTAAAATGGATCAGTGAACACCTATAAATACTACGTAAGTTTAAATATTTTACTGAGAGGTACTTATGAATTCGCGCATCTTTTAAGGGAGGCTATATACCTGATTCGTGTGCGTTTAAAATTTTTCGAAACGTTCTAAAACATGACCACTCATAAATGTGGTTGCAATTTGTGTAAAAAAATCATGCAGGTAGCCAACGGAAAAAACCCAAATAATTAAAAAAGTGCACTTTCCTTTTTTCCTTTTAATTGTCCACGCACATTTATGACCGTTTTTTAGTTTGTTACCGCTACCATAAAAATTAAATAACCTTTTGTTTATTACTTTTTTTTAATTCTGACAATCATAAAAAAAAGTCATCAATGTTTTTTCCAAGGAATTTTGAGCATATCTCGAGCAAATTTTTGAAATTCATACCTTCACTTAATTGTGAATAAAAGCGAAACGCGTCCATCGATTTTTATGATCTATGTCTCATTTTGTTTAAAGGTTATGTGACTTTACGTGAAAGTAATAAAACTTGACATTTTTTTTACCGTTTTGGATTTTTTATAAATTAAAAATAAAAAAATTCCATTTTTTAGGCAAAAAATAGTTTTTTTCTTCATACATTTATTTATAACTGCGAAACTGTTGCTTATGTAGCGAAACATTGTATGAACAGATTAAATTGTTCCTAATTTTAAATTTGTTTCAGCAAAATCGGACTGGTGGTTTTTGAGTTATGTCAAAAAAAAAGACCACCAAAGTCACAATTTCCCCTATATGATAGTTACTAACTTCAAATCGATATATCTCGATTCCTAGACGTGACCCAGCGAAACGCGGGGACACGTATAACTTATTTTTTACCGATATAACATTTCCCGTTGGTTTCATCCCATCCCGATTTTGACTGTCGCATAGTGTAATACAATAATAACAGTGTCAACTTTAAACTGCTTGGTTATTTGGTTTACAAATTTAAAGAAGACAATTAATTAATAAGCAAATTATATAGGTCAATTGTGAAAGATATTGTTTGGACGTGGAGTTTTTTGGCCTGTGATGGTTTACTCCACACAAGATTATTTATGTATATTTGAATTTATTTTTTTATCCTTATTTTATACTTACCTTTTTAGCCTTTTATTAATGAATTCATTATTAATTGGTTAATTTATACTCTATTTTAAAAAATGAATTGAATTAATGGATATACACCTCGCTAATATTAAAATGTCTAAATTAATCATACATGGTACTTGTACATGGTAACCACAAAATGTTAAATGTAACTAAAGGTCTTGCTGAAAAGAAAATATAACAATTGAAATGAATTAGAAATAAATAGTAACAGTTTCCTTTCGGAAAAGTTTGGTATATAGCTGATTAAGTGCTTATATGAAAGCCTCATCACTGCCGCCGCACAGTGTTGCTATTTTTGAAATAGTGGCCAAGTCTTTTTATTTTACCCCCAATTTTAAATACTCATATTAAAGCAGAGTACCGAAACGTTAACTCATTCTTCAGTCATGAGCGAGCGTGAACATTTAAACATTTTTCTGCAAATTCATCCTCATGAGGGTGAGGAAAAAATATTTTGAATTTCCTCACTCATGAGGAGTTAGCAAAAAAAAAAAAAAAAAAAATTAATATGTGAATCTTTCTGATATGAAAAATTTTAAACAATGCACACTAAAATTATTCATAAGGAAGAAGACCTTCTAAAAAGATTTAAGAATAAAGCTTAAACCATGGGAGATAAGGCCATGATGGCTTTATCTCTCATTCAAAAGGGAGATAAAGTCTTTTATTATTTTTTTTTTGTTCATTTGAATGGGAGATAAAGCCATCATGGCCTTAGCTCACATTAGCAATATTAGAAAAAGGCTTTATCTCTCATTTCAGTTTTGAAGAACTTTTGCATTTTACATTGATTAATAATAGATTTTCCCTTTTACGAAATCTGGCTTCGCATACTAAAGTTTTTCTGCGTGGCGGACTGCGGCCGTGCTTACGGGTTTTCTACTCCAGTAGGACGCGGCAGGTGGCTTCGCTGAATAAAGTTTTCCAGCGTGCGTCACAAGAATAAAAACATTTCTTTTCCCGGAAACACTAAAGTAAAGTATTGGAATCTGGCTTCGCATACTAAAGTTTAAAATATGGCTTTATCTCTCATTTGCGAAAAAAAAGTATGGCTATATCTCTCATTTCGCAAAATTTTAAATATGACCTTACCTCTCAATGATTGGGCAATAAGGCCATTATGGCTTTATCTCCCATTCAATTGAGCAATAAAGCCATAATGGCCTTATCTCACATGGTTTTAAAGCACCCCCCCTCAAATTTCATAAGTTTACATGTGAAGCAAAAACGTTGTAAAATGGAAATTATATGAGATATTAGATTTGTAATTTGTCATTCTCTGAAACAAAACGACGAATCATCAACGAAAGTATGATAGTATTAAGTTAAACAATCATTTAAAATATTAAATAATTAAATATTTCTGTTAAATTACAGGTATAATAGGATATACAGATAATGCACTTGGTTATAAATGCAATACTGCGTTTAAACAATAAATTTAAATAAAGTTAATTGCACATATAAAAGAAGATAATCACACAATTAATATGTAGCATATTTGGTTTGCGTTGACATGGTGAAACAAGTTTGATTTTCTGATTCATCGCAGGCAGTACTGCATTTGAGAACGTAGAGATGTTATATTATTAGAGATATTATTATGATATATTATTTATAGTTTTTTATTTCTAATAAGAAGTGGATTAAACTAAAAAATGTCCTTCATTAAATTTAACTATAAATTGATTTTAAAAAGCCAATTTTTCCATTATAAATACCGTCTATTTTGATCTCCTTATAATGACTTTTCTCAATTGAATTTTTTTTACAATAAACATTGATTTTGTTAGTAGCTTGGATATTTTTTAAGGTGGAAGTTTAAAATTTGTTTAAAATATTTAACGTGAATCGTAATCAATAAAAAAGTCTATTTCAAAATTTTCATTGATACATTGCTTTGCATTTTAGCAAACGATATGTATACTGTTGTAAAAAATTCTTTGATGTTTTTAAAAGGGACCGTTTTTTTCTTAAGCAGACATAAAGACAAAACTCATTGAAAAAAAACCCAAGTACTCAATACGTTTGTTGTTGTAGTACAGAGAATTACAAATTAAAATAACGTAGCACACATAACTAAATAAATAACAATAAAAATAATATTTTTCCATCAAAAAAAAATCGGTTTTCGCATTTTTATCCTAAATATTTAAAATATTTAAAAGTGGAAATAAAACTAAAATAAAAACAAAGAGTAAATAAATTTTAATTAATTAAACTTGTTTGTGAAGCATTTATATGGCTACATACCAGAGTTCCGAAAAATTCATATATGATCGCTCATATTTAACCATTCATGAATTTTTTCATGAATGAGGAATTTAAAACGTGTAATTTTTTTCACAACCATGAATGAATTGTGAATTTTTTTGCCAATACATTCATGAGCGTGAGGAAAAATAAATTTTTGCCTTTCCTCAGTCATGAAAAATGAGGAAATAAAAATTTTTCTTAACGCTCCTCACCAGTAATGTTGTTGTTGCTCAACAGTTTGCATGACCACAGCACGAAATGTCTTTGTGTGTATTTTGTTTTTGTTAAAGGCAACGAGCCAAAGTGTGTGTTGAATTTTTTGTAGGCAAATATTATTTAAAAAAAAAGTTAAAAAAAACTGCACATATCGTCATCTTAAATGCAGAATAATATAACATCACAGTTTTCAGGAGAAGCAAAAAACGTTGTAAAATGGAAATAATATAAGATATTAGAGTAATATTAAATATTTAGAATAAAAATGCGATAACCAGTTTTTTTTTTTTTGATAAAAAAATATTATTTTTACTGTTAATTATTAAGTTATGTGTGTTACGTTATTTTAATTTGTAATTCTCTGAAGCAAAACGACGAATCATCAACGAAAGTATGATAGTATTAAGTTAAACAATCATTTAAAACATTAAATAATTAAATATTTCTGTTAAGTTACAGGTATAATAGAATATAAAGATAATATACATGGCTATAAATACAATACTGCGTTTAAACAATAAATAAAAATATGGTTTAATGCACATATAAAAATGATAATCACACAATTAATATGCAGCATCATTAGGATTGCGTTGACATGGTGAAATAAGTTAGCTTTTCTGATGCAGTGCAGGCAGTACTGCATTCGTACTGTTTTTATCAGTACATGTACTGTTTTTTGTTAAAAGTACTGATTTATGCATTACAAGCAAATCAGTACGCAAATGTACTGATTTTTTCATTAATGTATCGTTTTTGTACTGTTATTATATATTAACTGGGCTCAGTATATAGTTTGTCATATTGTCAAATTGCGATACAAATATTAATATAGATGTTCTTATCGATGAGTTATTAACAATAAAGATTTTTGCCGCGTCAGTACGAAAAAAGATGACAGTAGAAGAAAAATGGAAAGTGTTTCTAAACGGTGGTGCGTTTACGAATTTGAGGAAATGTGTAATTTTATTTCTTTCATTCCACATTCAAACGATTTTACAGAACGAATCTTTAGTTTAAAAAGTGGAGAAAAGAAAGAAACGGGCTCCTAATATAAAACCTAGAAAGTGAGTTGCAGATAAAGACAAACTTTGGTTGTTGTTGTAATGAGTTTTACAATTTCTTGATGACAGGAAATAAATTGTGGAAAGGCCATAAATATTTTTAACTTGTAACACTGTAAATATTAATGTCCATACATATGAAAATATATTATTTATAAAAATCTATAGTATAAGATCGTCTAAAAAACGATTGTGCCTTTTGCAATAATTACAATTATTAAAGGTTATTAGTTGTAAATCACTTTAAAATAATTTTTTAAATTATTTTTAAGATAAATACATAACAAGCTTCGTTATTTCAAGTGTTGAATTTGTTTTTTAACATTGTTGTCCTTATATCTAAAGCTTTGTGCTAAAAAGGCCAATGTCAAATAATTAATTTTAGAGAAAATTTAAATTTTAGTTTTTTATAGAAGAGTTCTAAGTAAAATTGGCTCAAAACTCTTTTGAAGCTATTCTCGATTAAACTAGACATTGGCTGTTTCCGCAAAATAAAAGACATTCAGCATGACCTTTTAATTGCAAAATGAAATTATTTATGCTGGTAGATATAGCAAAGAAATACTTTTATGTAATTTTTCTTTAATTTTATGTTGACCTATATTCAAAAAAATATAATAGAATAAAGGAAATACAATTTTAGTTCACATGTTAGTCAAGTTTTTTTCGTCAAATATTTGCTAGGTGTGACCGTAACTTGTGTTTTAGATTTTTTTATTATTCACTTTGTATTCCCGCTAAAAAATATATACGGAATTGAGTTATTGTTTGGAAAAAATTCGGTTTTATTAATTAAATTTTGTCACTGTTCAAATTATAGAATGAATTCAAGTTTTGTTTTAAAAAAGATTATAACTTTTTATGTTATTAATATGCAATTTTATATTAAAAAAGTAAATGTACTGTTTTTTATGCAATTGTACTGATTTTTTTTCTCTTATGTACTGATTTCTCTGATTTAAAAACTGGCAACCCTAACTGCATTTGAGAACGTAGAGATGTTATAT
This sequence comes from Pollenia amentaria, assembly GCA_943735925.1. NCBI lineage: Eukaryota > Metazoa > Arthropoda > Insecta > Diptera > Polleniidae > Pollenia > Pollenia amentaria. The sequence continues at coordinate 98,892,309 of OX031007.1, forward strand.
TATTAGAGATATATTTATGTCATATTATTTATAGTTTTTTATTTCTAATTAGAAGTGGATTAAACTAAATGTACTTCATTAAATTTAAATATAAATTGATTTTAAAAATCCAACTTTTCCATTATAACTAACGTGTATTTTGATCTCCTTATAATGAATTTTCTCAATGGAATTTTTCTTTACAATAAACAAGTTTTATAAAAAATTTGACTCATATACATATATGCATATTTGTCTCCATATAAGGAATTATTTCAAAAAAACTTCTGCAAGAAGTAAATTTTAATCAGTTAATTTCTGAAAAATATAAATAAGAAGAATGAAAGAGTTTTTCAATTAAAAGTAGTATTGATAGCAGCCCGCGTATTCAGTGAAAGAAAATGTTGTATAAAAAAGCACTTATCCTAAAAAAGATACTAATTGTATTTAATAAAGCCGTAAAAGGATTAACACAAAATTTAGCTAAACAATTTATATTCCAGCACTTGATAAGAAATGCTTTTATTCTAAAAATGTAGAAGACAAGTAGTTTATTATTTAAAACCAAAGGCTTTATAACAGTCTTTTTGAGAATATTGATGAAGGACGACTTGGAAGAATGCAATCCTAACAAAAAATACCATATTATTTTAAATAAACGTCGAAAAAATATTTCTATTGTATTATAAACTTTCTATATTAATAATGAAGATATATTCTGATCCAATAGCAACAGATTCATTATAGGGAAATTCGACTGTATTAAAATTAATTAAAAAGTATATATGTACATATATAAACTCATAAGGTTGGAAAACGAAATAAATGATGGAAAAATCATATAATAAAAATAATGGCAGTCTGCTGGAAGCAAAAAACTAAGGACCTGCAGATGGTACTATTTATTCTTGGAAATTCATAGCGTATGGGAGTGCAACGGGTTAAGCTGTGAAATTTCTAACAGTCCAATGTAGAAGAAGCTAATAGTCATACTTAATATAGGTATTTCAATACATATATATATATATATATGAATTCGGCTTATATTAATTTTACAGCACTGTTTTTCTTTTTGCTTATGCAATAATGTGCAGTTTGATCACTTATTCCACTAACACGTTCAGAGTATGAAACAGAATACCCATTTTTGACGTAAAAAAAAATGAAGGTGTTCGTAAAAATATATCAAATACTCTGCTAATTTGTTTTTAATTAAGATTATTCATTATGTTTTTTAAGGAAATTATTTACTTAATGATAAGCCATTTTTAATTTTTTTAATAGCTTGGATATTTTTTAAGGTGGAAGTTTAAAATTTTTTTTAAATATTTAACGTGAATCGTAATCAATAAACAGGCTATTTCAAAATTTTCAATGATACATTGCTTTGCATTTTAGCAAACGATATTTATACAGTTGTAAAAAATTCTTTGATGCAGATGTTTAATTTGTACCTAATTAAGCAATAATTATGACGCCAACATTAACGAAACCCAAATTTTCATCCATGTAGCGATCCCTTTTTATGAACTTTTTTTTTGGCGGTTTTATGACGCCAACGCAATAATTATGACGCCTACATTTACGAAACCCAAATGTTCATGCATGTAGCGATCCTTTTTTATGAACTCTTTTTTGGTTATTTTATACCTTGTGACCTTTTAATTTGACGTTGCATATACATACATACGACGAACAAAGTCAATAACACCTTATGGAATCATAGTCAGTGTTGCCAATAGTAGGTAATTTTCCTTTTTGGATGAGATTTTATGGGAAAATTCACAAGAGTAGGGAAAAAGTGACAGATTTTTTATTTTGAGGCAAATGAAGGGAATTTTCAAAGAGAAATAAATCAAACAATTTAGAAAAAAAAATTCATGAAAACTTTTAAGGATATATTTTTAAAAGAATTTTTTTTTTATTTTTGTTCAGGGGAACTGAAGTTAATATTTTTTTCTACAGAGCCGTTACTTTTGTTTGGTACCGAGTTTGCTAAAAAATATTGGATATTAATGTATGTACTATACTAAAAAAATTAGTTATTTCTAATAAGTATTCTTAAAAAATTTCAAGTCCTTTAAAAAGGAAAAAAGATGAGGAAATTTGTCACACAGCTTAATTTTTGAAATGGAATTTGTGTATATCATGTACATATTTATTGTGGTTTTTTTCTTGTTTATAATTGCTGTAATTAAAATTTTTACAAATTGTTAAAAAATATGTGCCTGTTACTAAAAACCATAAATTATTAACGTTGCACAGTGGCGCCATTTGAGTTTTTTCGTTGCAAAAATCATATCTTTTGAACCGAATAAGATAATTGAACAGTTTAAACAGCATATGATAGATAACTGTTCAGCCTATGAAATGAGCGTTTGGAAAGGGTGCTACGCTTTGTAGGGGCCTACTTATGGGTTATCAAAGTTAAAATTAGTAGAAAAATCATTTTTATGTTAACTAAAAAAAATTATTTTTACATTTTTAGATTGTTTTTCTTTTTTTCTTTAGGGTTTTATGCTTTAAATTATTATCCAACAAATTAAAAAAAAAATAATTTTTTTTTTTAATTTATTTTTTCAATTTTCTGTAAAATATTCATCACAATTCGTAAGAGAAGGTATATCTAAAAGACTAACCATTTCTAAACTATAATTATTTTGTAACTCTATTCGTGACTTCACATGCCGCAGGGAAGAAATAAGTGGATCGGAAGATGCTGCCAACATGTTGAATAGGTCCTCATTTTGCCTTACCCTTGATGCTTTGAATGTGTTCTGCAATCTATATTTTTTATAAAATTTGTTAAGAGACTCCTGTGCTTCTTCAGAAAGCTCTCCAATTGGCAAAGACTGGTACTCAATTATATCTTTGCCATGCGCCAATATTTTATGGACGGTCGGGGTCAACTTCTTCTGTGGATACATTTCTGCTAAAAGAGATGCAGTTTTCGACGCATATTCTCCATATTTTGTAGAACTGACATTTTCTTTGCAGTTTAAAACATCCAAGATCGTTCCCAATCTTTTCACGATTTGATTGTCAATTCCAGTGATTCTAGTTACTGCCTCATAATTTTCAAAAAATCTCCTAGAAGTGTTTCCATCGTTTGAGTTACCGTATCCGTGCTTGGGACAGTCTACTTTTAGTCCAACTTGTTTAAAAAAAGCATCCTGTATTTGCTTCTTTCTTATCTTTTCCTTATCCTTTATTGATGTATTTTCATCGAAGTTTTCCTCCTCTTGTGGTAGGGTATACGCCAGTTTTAGCAAGAATTCCATACACCTTATCCTTGCGTGCAATGGTGACATTCCATATTCGTAATTCTCCTCATTTGTAGAATCGTTTAAATTACCAAAGTTCTTCTGACTCTTTTTGCAAATCGGGCATGACATTGTTGAGGTTGTTCCTGTCAGTTCGTTTACGACTTTTCCGTCAACCATGGTCAGGTGGAACTCGTAATTGCATTCAATATATTTTCCTTCTCCAATTTGCAGCTTTGTAGGCTTAATCTTGCTTATTTGTTCTTCAATGTCCTTCACCGTGGTCCTTATGAGTTCTGCCGATTCCCTTGCAAACTGAAACATTATTGGTCGGCAATAATGCACTGATGACGGACGTGGATTTTTCCAGTGTAGGGAAACATCAGATTTTAGCCGCAAAGGAACAACAGATGCCATAAACATATTTCCGTCCGATATTGTAGCGTCATCGGAAGATATCCTTTGCTTATAAACGCTTTGTCCGGATGATCCATCGCAGCCCCATTTGCTGATCAATGTCAACTTCTCAGGAAGAATTTTCACCTCATTTTCAGGAAGACTCTCCAACAACCGTTTTGCTGTATGGCCCATGAGATCCTGCAGATTGGCTTTCGCAGAGACTTCCGTAAACTCCGTATGCAGTGGTCGTGAATTTATTTTGGCTTGCGTAATATGCTTGTATCCGGGTAAAACGTCAGCGCCGTGTCGCGTTAAAGATGCCCGCAGTTTCTCATATTTCTCTTTGGAAAGTTCTAAGTCCATAAACAAGGCCAAGGCTTCTTCGGAACCATACTTTTTAATGTGTGCGTTTGTGGGCGTGGGAATGCTTTCCTTAATCCTTTTTAGTCGCAGTGGGCTTGCATCAGCAACAGATTTGGTTATCTGCGACCTAACTCTTTCACTATCCTTTGTATATTTAATAGACAGCGCGTCCGATAAATGCTTCGTGGTCAAGTCATTGGTGGCATCGGCAAGTTTCCTCTTTCTTGTGAAAATTGAACACTCCTCAATACTTTTTTTTGGCCTTCCTTTTGATTCTCTGGTTGATGTGGTGGGTTTATCTACTGCTAATATATCCAGGATGGTGTCTTCATTAAGCCAGTCCTTGTATTTGGAGTTGAAGTTCTGAATGGTTCGATTAGATTTCACCCATTTTGCCTTAATATTTGCATATATCAGATAAAAATTATCTTTTATAATTTCGCTTCTCTCAATATTTCCGTATAAGCTATCAAGTTCTTCTAAAGCAGCTTCCGTGAAAAACTTTGGTGTGGTTGACTTTCTAAACAGTTTAAATAATTTTAAATTGTTCAACGCCATGTTTTCAGTACTTAAATTGTTTAATGGTTTCAGTAATTGTTGTGCCAACTTTCAGTCGTAGACTAATCCAGGCGTTATGCTTATTTTGCAATATATAGGCTTATGCTACCATGCCTAAAAATTTACCTGTTCCCTGCATACATATGGATTTAGGCTGAATAATGCAATTTTGATATTATGCACGTGTCCAAATAAGATTTGTGCCTACCTGTAGGGACCATAAGTCAATATTGTTCTTGAACATTTGCAATATATAGGCTTATGCTACCATGCCTAAAAATTTACCTGTTCCCTGCATACATATGGATTTAGGCTGAATAATGCAATTTTGATATTATGCACGTGTCCAAATAAGATTTGTGCCTACCTGTAGGGACCATAAGTGAATATTGTTCTTGACCATTTGTACGCCAAAGTATTATTCAAGTGAGGTACGTACCTGCTAATTTCAATGAGTAGTTTTTTTCAAACTATTAGATCAAACTACTGTCAGTCAAAACATATAAGGGATGGACGCCATACAATTCCTGCAACCATGTCTTTTTAAACTTTTTTACCTCTAGAAGCCAAACGGGCACGTACGGGCAGATAAAACCTTTTGAATTATGTAAAGAAATAATCAAAGAACAGGTTTTGCAAATATGGCAAATATAGAAAAATATAGTTTTTTTTTATTTTCCGTCAAAGTTGAAAAATAGTGAAAAAACGGATAGTTTTTAAATAGTGATTTACCAGGAGAAACACAAAGTAAACAGTTAATTTTTTTTTATCATTATACATTTAATAAATACATCAATCAATACAAACAAAAAATAAGGCGATTCGTTACCTATTTTTTGTGTTATTACACCTGAAATCGCAAAAAATTGACTAAAAATTGTGTGTTTTTTTGAAAACCGAAAGTCGGTCAACTTTGAACGGTTATATCTTCTAAACTAAAAATGTGATATTATTAAGAGTGGCATATTTGAAATCGTTGAAAAGTTTCCTATAACATGGGTTTATTCAAAACTTCGTCGGCACTCATGAAAATTTTGATTTTTGCAACCTCGCTTGCTCTACGGGCGCCACTGTGCGTTGGGAAAAGTGTAGGGAATATTTTTTGGGTTGTAGGGAAAATAAGGGATTTTTTTTTATACACGTAGTGATTTTATAAAATATCTACTGGCATCACTGATTATAGCCACAAATGTATGCAAATTTATGGTATATTTTTGGTGCTGTTGTTTTTTAGCGGAATATAAAGGGTTATTTTTTCATTTGTTTTTTTTTACAAAAGGAAACGAATGTACAAATTAGTTCGCACAATCTGACAAAACGATATTTGTTCAATTTGATTTTTAGCGTTTGGTCTGTTTCAGCTAATCGATTTTAAATAATTAAATCGTAGATAGAATTGGTCACTGAAAATGGATTACCGTTTAATATTTTAAACAGCAATAACATACAAAATATTTTGAAACCTATATGTAGTGCATTAAAAAAAAAACAGCAGGAAAATATTTTCTTTGAACTCGGACAATGCAAAAAAATTGTTATGCGAAGACTTAACTTCGCGGTTTTATTCAAAGGCAACTGTCAAATAAATTATTTTTAATTAAAATTGATAGTGCGACTCGATTAGAAAGGAACATTTACGGAATCAGTTTACAATACTGCAATCATGAAAATATTATTTCTATGCAATTGGAATGATCGAGTTAAAAGGAGTTGGCTCAACAAAGTCTAAAAAACTATAATTAAAACTTACAACAGGAAATCGCAGTGACTTCTGACAATGGAGCGAACATGTGGAAAACAACGTCATTATTGTCCCAATGTCTTTCTAAATATGAAGAGGATTTTGAAGTTACATGTGTGTAAAAAAAAACTTAACCTTGAATATTAAAAAAACGCGTAGAGTTCCATTCAAAGCTTTATTAAAACAAAAATACCAGTATACAAAAATGATACATAAAATATAATATCAAAATATTATTTACAGTGTTGTTATAAAAAATATATAGAAAGAGTTGCCAAGTATGACTTATTTCACATTCCAACATCCTCACTTAATAAATTCTAATTGATTCAAAATCGCTCCAGACAGTTCGAAAACTTTACATTAACCAGAGGCTTAGCAAGAAATTCGGCAATATTTTTGTTAGATGGAATTGTGTAAAACATGAACTCCCTATTCTTTAAGCAGTCCCTGATGAAATGGTAGCGGACATCAATATGCTTCGTCCTAGGATGATATGACCCATTCAGAGCAAGATGTACTGCCGCATGGTTATCGCAGTATACATTCAAAGGATCAGACTGTTTTCTCAATAGCTCATCGTGAAGACCTTTCAGCCATATTGCCTCCTGCACAGCTGCACCCAACGACATATATTCAGCTTCACATGTAGAAAACGCTGTTGTATTTTGTTTTTTCGATGCCCAGCTGATTGGTGCTCCCTGCTTAATAAACACAAAGCCACTGACCGATTTTCTTTCGTCGAAGACACCTGCATAGTCCGCATCGCAGCCCTCCATCGGCATCTATTTTAGAGTTTCCTATTTCCTTAAAAATGATTTTGTAGTCGATCGTGCCCTTTAAATAACGAAAAATTCGTTTTGCCGCCTGCCAATGTATGCCATAGTTGTCATTAAAACGGCTCAAAAAATTTACCGCGTAACAAATATCTGGTCTTGTTAACTGCGCAGCAAATAACAAACTTCCAATTAGTTCCTGATATGAATATTTTGGCATCTCAAGTTGTTCTTTCTCGTTCTTGGGACTTTGCTCCTTGTTAATTTGACGTTGACATCCATAGGAGTCGATATGGGATTACTTGTTGACATTGAGAAGCGTTCTATTAATTTTCGAATGTACGCCGTTTGATCAATTGTTAAATTATCTCCTGATTTTTGTATACGCAATCCCATTTTATTTCGCCCAAGTCGTTAAGTTTAAACGTTTCTTTTAGTTTACGAACTAATAAATTTCGTTGATGGTTATTGTCCCAAAAAACTATAATATCATCAACATAAATCGCAAATATAGAATGGGGGGATTCACAAGGTGTGCTATCAAGTCATATCGTCATAATGTCCTAAATAATATTTTAAAATTGTTTAAAAAAAAAATGTTGTGTTTCAAACAACATAAAAAAATATTTTTTTTTTAAACAATTGTAAAATATTATTTAGGACATTATGACGATATGACTTGATAGCACACCTTGTGAATCCCCCCAATATGTTTTTATTAATATACTTGCATTGCGTATTTCGATTCGAAGGTATTTACGACTTCGAATAATGTGTACTTTGCAATACGATTTTCTCATTATTTGTTTCAAATGAACGGAAGTTAGGATACCTTATCAAAAATCACTTTCAAAAAAGCTACCAGAAATATTTTTTTAATTTTTTAAAGAAAATAATGAGATTTTTATATTAGAAACGGCCATGTTCTTTAATTGAAATTAAATAAAGTTTTAGCTTTAAAATAAATAAATTAGTTTTGAAAATAATTTTATATAAAATCTATAATCTTAGAACTTATGGAAATTACTGAAAGAAAATGGCGTGAATTTAAGAAATTTAAAATTTTACTCTGGCTCTATTTTACTACCAATAGATGCATACGCAACATAGTCACTTCTATCAGGTGCACGTGAAATTCTTGATGAGCGTCGGAGAGTATAAATTTGGGTATCAGTTACGTCCTCACTATCTCCTGAAATATCATTAGATAACCAAGTATCTCCTCACAATCGTATACAGTGTCTTGCAGACCATTATGATTACATTCAGCCAAACTATTATTGGTAATGGAATGATTAAAATTTTCTTCTACCATACTCCTCACTAAATTTTCATCATTTGAAGAATTAGACTCTCCATCTTTCTGACCATTTTCAATACTACTATTTTTGTCTTCCGAAAAATACATTTGGTTTTCAATGAATATTAAATTTTTATTCACATGTAGTTTCTTTAATACGGGGTCATACAATCGATATGCCTTTGTAGTCTCACAATATCCAAGCATAACACATTTTAGTGATCTAGCGCCCCATTTCTTTCTTAACTGTTTCGGTGTCATCACCATTGCTACACATCCAAAAACCTTCATATACGACAAATTTTGTTCACGACCGCTTAATATTTCCTTGGGCGATTTCCTATTTAAATTTCTATGTGGTGCTCTGTTTAATAAATATACTACTGTACTTAACGATTCAGTCCAATAAAACTGTTAATGCCGCATCATACATCATTGTTCGCGCTTTCTCAACAATTGTCCTCTTCATCCGCTCAGCTTTTCCATTCTGTTGCGGGGTGTATGGTGCTGATGTTTGGTGTATGATTCCACTACTGTCAAACATTTTTCTAATGCCCTTATTACAAAACTCTAGACCATTATCTGAACGTAAAATCTTAATTTACCTATTTGTCTGGTTTTCTACCATTTCCTTAAATACTTTAAACTTAGCTGGGACCTCTGACTTATTCTTAAGTATATAAACAATTACTTTGTTAGAGTATTCATCCAAGAAAAATACAAACCACCACCCATCCATTGCTTCTCCATGGGCCCGCAGACATCTGCATGTATCAGTCTGAGAATGCCATTAATCTTACTAAGTGATGATTTAAATTTTAGTTTTGCTTGTTTTCCTTGAATACATGGAATTAATTTTTCACCTTTCTTATCATTCTGAACGTTGTTAACGGTTTTTAACCTCTCATCGATGTTCCCAGCATGGCCCAATCTTTTATGCAAGAGTTCTTCTGTGATGCCAACGAAATTGTTTTTTGTTGAATGAAGATCCAGTTTATAAACGTCTCTGTTAAGAGTGGCAGTCGCTATGAACTACATTTTTCACTTATATATTTTATCTTACATCCTTTTTTTTACTAACTGACTTACTGAGATCAGATTTGTGCAAATTTGAGGCACATAAATTACATTTTCAATAACAGCATCCAGCAACTTGTTGTTCAATTTTAATTTTACAACATCACCTTTGCCCAAAACCTTTAAACTTGTATTGTTTGCCACCATTACACTCTCATCAGAAGTAAACTCGGCAAAGTTGTTAAAACTTTTTCTATTTTTTGTCATATGTGCCGTTGCACCAGAATCAGCCAGCCAAGTATAAAATATAAAAGTACTGCTCGTTAAATGCTGCAGGCAAAGTAACAGCTGTGTTTCCCTGATTAAACTTTTTACTTCTGCAATTTTTTGCTATGTGACCATCATTTTCTACTTGAAACACACAAAACTATTTTTCATCTTATAAACATACGAATAATTGGGGGTTAAAACAAAAATAGCTTTTTCTATTTCCTTATCTCAAATCTTAGTGGTACATTAAGGTGGGTCCAAAAAAAGTTGTGCCAGTCACTCCCTATAATGAAAGTCAATAAAGTTTCTAAAACAGGAATAATTTTTTTTTCTTCTTCTCCAATTACAGCGCTTTTCGTTTTTTATATATAGCACTGCCATTTAAAATCCGATCTGATCGTTATTGGTGATTTCACAATGGCTTAATTTTTGCCTTTGGTGACTTTTTAATTTGACAACCAATTCCAATTCCATCCCCCAAATGTCCAATTTTTTGCACATGCCAAGAAAGTCTTTCTAAAACTTAGTATGTCTAGCTTATAATGAAACGACTCAAAATGTAGCTTTTTTATTTCTTTTTCACATACATATTACATTAAACCAGGTAGAACCCAATACAAAACAACAAAATTAGCATCAGTCTTGTCCTAGAATGAAAATTATACTTATTTAGTTTAAAGAACTTAGAAATTTTTTATTGCTACGCCCTAAAATACAGCGCTTTTTCTTTTATGTATTAACAACGGCATTAATTAAAGTCCAATCTCATCGTATCTTATATCAATGATAATGGCTAGAACATTTTTGTATTTAATGCTTTTTTAACCTAACGTCAAACTCTATATGGAATGAATGATATCTTGGATCCTTACTTGTTCATGTCAATCATTGTCCTTGTATCGACCTGTCTATTACCGTTTCCTGTGCTGTGTATTTGTTTAGTGTTTTTTTTTTGGTCCCACGAGTGTAGGGGAGTTGGAAGGTCCGCCACGTCATAGCCCCAATTAACGTTGTAAGGGCCGTAGTCTATTTGCTGAGGTGCCCAGGTATCAGCAAAACTCTGTGATAATAAAGTCGGTAACCTCTGACTGCAAACCAGATCGATAGGCAGGGGTCGCATAACACCTCGGTTTAGGGGATGGATAAAATTCAAATTACTTAAATGATCCAAACAAAAGTTTCATTGTATGGACACGAATGCAGATTCAAACAGAATTAAACAAAGTTTATGCAGCAAATTTTTCATAATATGAACGAGGGCTTAAGAATTTGTTTAAGACGACTACTATCGCATACAGCAACAGAACGGAAATCACTGTCTTTAAAAACTAATGTGGCTTATGATGTTCACGTTCTCTTTAACCTATTACCAAATAGGCGCAGGCGTATTTAAAATTCGCCAACCACGATAAGGTTGATTGTCTATACATTTCATTGTCGCTGTTTAATTTGTAGAAGCCGACCCACATCATGGTAAGATAGTTCTCCAGGTGGTGGAATATGAAATATGAAACTAAAATCAATTTAAGCAAGTGTTCAAATTGCAATTAAAGTAATTTAGATGTTGTAGAATCAGAAGTTAGGGCTTTGACCCGCAAAAGCCCTAACAGAACAATTCCCCGTCAGGAACCCTATAAGGGTCCTGAAGCTACTCCTATCCAATCCTAATAAAACCCTGGTTGAACCTGCATCCAATCCGGGCCATAAGGCTCTCGACCCCCTGCAATCCATTCCATCCCTCCAGGACCGGTGCACAGAATCTTTCCCGTATCACCCCATAGTAGTGACATAAGAGGGGTTTCCCCCTCCGTCCCTTACATCTACGTCTAGATTCGAACCCCCTCTCGCGAGTTCGTCCGCCAACTCGTTGCCATCCACCTTGCAGTGTCCTGGTACCCAACACAGCCTTATTGTGAATGCCAACATGAGCTCTCGCAAAGCATTCCTACACCGTGCGACCAGGCACGATCGCACCGTATAATTTGACAATGCTCTTAGCGCAATCTGACTCAGCCTGAAAGACACTGCACTCATCCGGGAGTTTGAATGACATTTTCACGTCAGTGTCAGCAATAAAACCACCAGACCCAGTGCCAGTGTCCATCTTGGACCCTTCCGTATATACTTCCCACCCCTCAAATCGTCCGTTGGATCCACGCCAAACTTCTTTATCCGGGAACTCCACCGGTGGTGTTACACCGACATAGCGATTTGTCAAATAGGATTTTCCAGCCGGGTGGTGTCGACGTGATGGTGTCGCGTTCTAAAGGTTTTTTTCGTATAACCTTTATGCAAATGAAAAGTTTTGACATACAAAAAAACACTTGCCGCCTTTATTTAGGTAGCTCAGTAAGGATTTCATGGGCTCACGATCCACGGCGAACCGGAAGTCCTTCCCGGTGTTCTCCTTACAAACCAGTGAGATCACAAGCATCCATTGGTTGGTAAGGACCCTATCGTTCTGTTTGCCCATTACTGCCAGTATGGTTTCCATCGCGCGTACGGTTGGTGGAATCCATACTGTCTTTGGACCTGAGTGGTAGTTCGGAGGCTTGTATGACTTCAAGCTTTACCTCTGGGTTAAAGTCCCTGCTCTTGCCAATCGTGGTTCTTGAGAATTCCAAGGAATTCTTGTTACCATAGTTGCAATCTTCACTCCCTTCACCCAGTCTGCGCCATTGAAGGATACATCTTCTTCTTTGCCACTAAATATGCCCAATTCGTCGATGAACCTACCTTCAACTAGCTGCCATAGATCGGTGCTGAACCTCCCATCTGGATCATTCCGATAGACGACGGCCACCTGAATATGGTTATGCAGGCTCGCCGACTTCTTCGCCCTCTTGTTCGATGAACAAGGCTGATCATCTCCAGTTCTGACTCTCTTAATAGTCTCCTTGTTGTGACCCTTAGGAGCTTCAGCCGTTGATGCACCAGACGTCTTCATAGAGTTCACTACTACCTTGGGTGTCGCTCCTTTGCCCTGCGCAGCTCGTTTCTTAGACATGAGTGCCTTGGTCATTGGGGCAGCACCCTCCAAGTTACCTACCGTGCAGCAGGTTGATGAATCCACCAGCTCTTTACTCTTCTGAGCAATGCTAGGGTTGGAAGCTGCATCCACCTGCTTCTTCCAGGGAGAGGACCAACCCAGAACGGAGAACGTTGAAGGATCTCTCCTCGCCATCTTGTCCAGATACACCAGAGAATTCCTTGTCCCGCTCCGCGTCTTCGTTCGGCTGGTGTCGTTAATACCACATGGAGGGGCACTTGGCATCTCCTCCACGGCGCCCTGCCGAACAAGTTGTGGGCAGTCTTCTCCCGAGTGTCCCCTTTGATGTTCCCTGGCCTCACCGGTGGAAGGGACAGGCGCTATAGTCTGACTGTGAGCAGATCTACTTTCAATATCATGCTCCTCGTCAGAGAGCAGCGTCAGCCGCTACAACCCCTAGGTAGTCCTGGTTTCACCACAGGAGTCACTCGACAGTTCCAGAAGACAGTATGCATGTAGGTCGGCCAGCACTTTTCGCTCATGCCCAATAGTGCTGTCATGAACAGCCAATAGGGTCAACCCCCCCTCACAAGCACTGCCCGACTCCCCGACCGTGATGTCCGATTGACCCTCGTCTCTACCATGATCGATCATCCCGTCCGTCGTGTCCTCTTTCCGTTTTTTAAAATTATATATGCTATCATTTTCATTCTTTATCTTGTTCCCACGAGTAAGCAGCACTGCTACGATCACCTTAAAAAGTATCCAGATACATCATCTCAGTAGATCAGAACCGTAGAGTGCACTAAAGCCCTCACATCTCAACAAGATTGTTACCCAGGCGAAGTTTGTAAATTACGTCACCATTTTTAGTCTTGCAAAAATGCGAAGTTTTTTTGAAACATAAGAAAAACTATGTGTGACTCTTGCACTCCCCATGAGCAAGTGGGAAAAATCAGTGCAAGTTCTTGCATAAAACAATGTTCAACGTCAGTTGAATGGCGTTGCCAATCTCATAGATATAGCTTTTTTATCTAAAAACGGAGCAAAAAGAGCAACTATTAATGTAATCAACAGCCGTAAAATACATTTTGTTCAACAAGCCAAAATTAAACGGATTTTTTTTTAATTTTATCAAAATTAATGCTGCAAAAACTAAAACAGATCAAAATTTAAGAAATATAAAAAATCGACAGATTACTAAATTAAACAAATAAAAGATTATTAAGCAGACAATCGAAAATAAACTAATAAAAGATGGCGTCTGCATTTATTCACTTGTTTCTAAAATATATTGTCGTGTACACCCTGTAGGTGTTCATAAATTAAAAAGAAGAAGCAAGTAGTAGACAACGCGAAAATATTGTGACAGCTGGAATGAAGAAAAAAATAGAAGCGAATGTAAACAATAACAAAAGGCAGGCATAAAAAAAATTTGTTTAGGAATAAATTGCTGAAAAAGCAGGAACCATATTGGCTTGGGCTAGGTTTCTTGGGCGACAAAAACGAAAATGTAGGCCTTTTTACCTTTTCTTTTGGCGGCGTTAAGAAGTAGATGGAGTAAGTGGCCAACGTTGCAGCAGAAGTTTAATAAAAAGAAAAGTTTCAACAATTTTTGCTCGATTTTAATTTATTGAAAAATAACAAAAGAAAAAGTAACAATTTGCAAACTAGTTGTAAAAATTAAAAGAAGAAAAACTTAAAGTACAAAAGTAAAAAAAAATAAGTTTGAATAAAAGTATACTTATATCATAAAAAAAAAACGTAAACTTAAACAAGACCGCCAAAGCTATGCCATCCCGTGCTCCATACACCGAGGGAAAAGCTGCTTAGCACCATCACTCCTTAAGTTGCTCCTGGTATGGTTTTCGACACTCGTAAGTGACACCATCACCCGTACGGCTATACGGACCCGACAGTCCCTTTTAGCTTATTTTTTTTTTACAAAGAGAAAAAAAAACAGAAAAAACCTTTATAAATAAAATATATTTAAATATATGTATAAATAGGTAGGCATACCTGTCGTGTTGAAATCGGAAACTATTCCGTTTGAGTGTATCCAACCAAACGTGCGCGAATATTAGGGTTGAGCTCAGGCCTAATTTAAAGAAAAACCCGGTAATTCCTAGTGATAGAAAATTCCGTACATACCGAAACTTATATATATATATATATATATATATAGGTATATTTCATATAAAAAAACCCAAAAAGAAAAAAAAAACAAATATAATTAAAGAAAAAAATAATAAAAATATAAAAAAAAGGAAAATAAAACAAAAGAAAAAAAGTTAATTAAAAGGCGAGCCTTAACGAAATATTGTTCATAATTTTATACACGTACCGGAGTCGTGCGTGCAATAAGACAGAAAGACGGACGGACAGAAAACCAACCACTACCTGTTGTGTGTCTAGCTGCTGAGGTGGCCGGAGTATTTAGATTAAGGAATCCTCCCTAAAGGAAGCAAAAAAAAAAAAAAAATATAAACTTAAACGTGATAGACACAAATTAAAAACCTATTGTACCCCAATTAATTTTTGTTTTTTGTTACAATTTAAAAAGTATAGTAAAATTTGGGTTTTTTTGGTATGTATAATACATTGCTCATTTGACGGAATTGCATTTGTTTGTAAAAAGCAAAGTTTATTTAAAATTTGTTTTTTTATTCAATAAATTAAGCACATTTTTTTATAATGTTCAAATGAAAATGTAGAAGTTTTATCATTTAATATGATCGGCTGAATTTAAATAATAAGCGGCGGTAAGTAGGGGAAATAATGTTTGCCGGTTAGATTTGGGACGTCGAGGACGATGACGTCATGGCGAGACGAAGAGCTCGAGTGGGAGGGCAAATATTTTGTGTATAGGTATGACTGGTAGGGAGATGCAGGACTACTTTGAGCCCCGGAAAATGAAATAATAATCCATAGCTGGTATAATTTTTTTGTGTTAGTGTGTGTGTAAGGTACATATTGGCGGCAAGAACCACCCCATCCGGCGAGCTTCAGCCGATTTTAACGCGGGCATACCAGCGCCGCTGGCAATCTGGCCACTCCGTGTTTTTTTAGTTTCTTTGTGAAACACAAACAGATGACCACCACACCCCTACAATATGCTCGCGTCTACTAGCGCAAAACTTCGCATTTTTGCATGGCTTTACTCTCCTGTTGCAAGTTTCATGTAGTAAAGTTAACGGATTTAAAAGATTGACTTTGTATATATCGTTATCGCTATCTAAAATTTTGAAAATTTTACAGGAGAAGCAAAAAACGATTTAAAATTTTAAATTTCCTTAGACTTTTTATAATTTATTTTTCTTGCAAAACCTATAAATTGACAATTGCCTGGGGTCTATCACCGTTGTCATCGCTAAATTAGCAGTTGGTACAGTCGCGATGCGTTTGGATCATTCATATATGGAAGATTTTCATTTTTTTTTTATTGTTTTCGAAATAATTTGTCATAAATTTTTGGGTTCCATATTAACTTGCGTTGTTGGCGATGTCCTGACATATTGTAACACGTTTTTCTATTGAGTTTTAAGCTTTTTCAGTATCTGGTTCGTACAGAAGGATTTAATTTTGTAACTCATTAGCTATCTGATGGATTTTCCAACCGTTTGAACATTGAGTGGTGCTATAAAGATTCATCGTCACCAAAAGGAATGTCCTCGAACTATTCTTCAAAATCATTGGGATTTAATTCATAAAATAATACATACATTGTGTAAATGTCGCTAAATTAAGTATTCAAATAGGTTACAAATTTTGTGTGCGATGTCAACGTTTAAAAACGATAAAAACGACAAAATAATTATGAAAACTAAATAAAAAGCATAATAAAAAATTTTTTATAAAACCACGTAACTTAAACTATAACTATAAAAATAGACCTAAGTTCTAGAAAAGTAATGAAACGTTATTTTCATTTTGTTTTAAACAACTTTTTAAAGAAATAAAAATTTTATTTTCTCCTTTAACATACATATGGGGATTTTATGTCAAGGGACCCAACTTTTGAAATCCATGTCTTCCGATTTGGATGAAATTTGGACCAAGGTCCAAGGTTAGTCCTGTTGGATAGTAGTTTAGACACAAATTTTCAACAAGTTCTGTCAAAAAGTTTCTGAGTTAGAGGAGTTCAAAATTTGACATTTTGGCCAAACAGGTGTTCTTTCTCATCCATGTAACTTATTATCTATTGGTGTTAGCAAAATTTGTCGTAAACAAATAAGATAGCTATTTCTGCAATCTTTTGAAATTTTTTTAAATTTTTTAAAAAAAATTTTTTTTAATATACAACTTTTTTTATTTTTTTTTTAAGCGGGTACTTTTTTGCTCAAAAGAAAGCTTAGGCATTTTCCTTTAAGGTAGTTCTTGTCGCTTTTTGGGCCGCGAGTGTGTTATGTATAAAAAAAAAATATTTCTAAGTCAAGACGAGGATTTTTCAATTTTTAGCATATGCACTATTTTGAATTTTTTCCTATTTATGCGTAAGTGTGAAACTAGACAATTAACCTTTCCGGCGATATATAACATACCTAACTAGCATTTCATACCCTCGATACTGTAATACCCACAATATGTTAATCCCAGAAATAAAATCACTTGTTTTTATATAGAGATGTTGACAAATTATTTTTTTTTTATTTGTAATGATAATTAAATTAATATAAAATAATAATCTAATAAAAATTAATCTTAAGATCATAAGATCCTTTTATATCATAACTATTTTTACACTTAATTTATTGTAGCTAGTGAAGTGTTTAAGCTTTGCAAATTTTCAAATACCTTGTCTTACCTCCTCCCTATTTATTGCGTTTATTTTCTGCTTTTTTTTTGCCAATCCTTTCTTGGTGTTACTACGTTCAGCTGTTGATTTCGCTGCTGGTTTGTTTTTTGGCTTTGGAAAGAAATCGCATTGAGTAGCGCCAGAAAACTTTTTTAACTTGAGTCTTCCATCGATAAGCGGTATAAAAGCATGGTATTGAGCGGTGCCATCGATTGTTTCCGCAGCATCGAATCTGCTGTGTTTTCAATTTTCCTCATGATCCTCTTTGCTACTAAAACCATTTCAGTTTCTTTACAATAATTTTTTGGCCAATGGAATAAAGCAGTCGCATCTTAGATGCGATCTTGATGAGAGCACTGGAGGCTATACTTCGCTGCATTTCTTTTGGGGTTTGCTCCAACACCATCACATGCTCCTTTACCATGAGCAGTAGGATAAGCTGGCATTCCAAAATCTTTTTCATGAGCTATCAAATTTGCGAAGCTACTTTTGTTTTTAAAATGTTGACGAGCTCCGTCCGAAACGTAGTATACCTTCTCTACTGTAAATTTAGATATTAGATAATTTAGTATTATCTTCAGGTATTCATAAACTGCAGCGGCATCATGTTTTAAATCATCGGATATGATTTCCATACTTTTTTGTTCCAGTTTTTCATCTTTCATTTAGTAAATAACTACTGTAAATATAGTTGCTTGGTCGTTATTGAAGTGGAATGACTATATGGCATCCTGACGAACATATTTATAGTTCTCTGCGAAATCAAACGAAATAACGAAATCCCCAGACTTCAAATGTATCTTCAAATCATTGAAGAATGACCAATACTTTTTGACTGCAAAGTCATAACAACACAACAATTCATCATTAACTAATGTTTATAACTAATACAATAATAATAAAATCAAAATAAAAACAAATAAAAGTTTTTTAACTTTTTTATATTAAAGCATATTCTATAGATACACACAATTTGAGCTTGACAATTTCATCAAATCCTTTTTAATATCAGCATCAAAATATTTAAAGATTTTATATTTCAAATAATCTTTAAAAAGAAGAATTGCAAAGAATAATTGTACAGGGAATATTAAAATTTTGTTACATTAAAACGTTTTTTCACATTTGCAAAGAATATGAATAGATCAAAAATTGTTGGAAATGTAGACATAAAATTCTGACTTTTGTTTTTTCTTTAGTATTTATTTGTATTTATTTAATATTAATTTTTTTACATTTTAACTTATTTTTTTAAAGAGATTAGCAAATATATTCCTTTTCTACTTTGACATTTCGTGTTGTGGTAATATATATATTTTTTCTTTTATTTTAAATAACTTGGTTTGGAAGGAAAGTTGTATAAAAACCTTCTGAAGCTCACTTTTTAAATCTGAAATTTTTTGCCAAAAAGTCTTCAAATTTACTTAACTTCCTGACATTAGATTAGCTATCTGAAGTACCTGCATCTTCCTCAATTGCGTTATAATCTTAAAAGAATAATTTTTTTGTTTATATTATTTTCATTGATAGTGAATATAACTTTATCTAACCTTTACTCTTTTTTAAGTTTTCATCCCCTTTTTATATTTAAATATTATGTATTTTATATTTTCCTAATCGATAGACATTTTAATTGAATTGTTTTAGGTTTAAAAATTATTTCTTCTTTTAGCTTTGGTCTTGATTTCTTCATAGTGGAAATTAACACAACACACATATTACAAATACTGCATATAATATTGAATACACCTTACCCTTTTTTCTTTAGTAGAACCGCTAACTTAATAACAGTTGTCCCTTTTCAATGTAATATGTATAATAAATTATACTCAAGCAAACAAAAATTAACGGTTTGAGTGTTTATAGAAAAATCGGCATTTTGGCGCAAAAATCGGCAAATCGGCACTTTGATAATTTAGAGGCAAAACATCAGCAAATGTGCCACGCCTGTGTGTCTTTTCTAGAAACGCCGAATGATCGTCATCCTTTTTAATTCTCGAAAGCTCTATAAAGACCACAAAGTTTTTTAACTGCATCTTTTTTAGAAATGTACTGCTTATATGTAATGTTAAAACATTATGTGCGACTGTGTAATAGTGTAATAACTTTTTGAATTTATTGCAAATATCTGTTCTCCCAAGGTAAAATCATATAAGGCATGGAAAAATATCAAGAACTGCATTTTTAGTTTTTTTGCTATAGTACAAAAAGGACACCGCCAAACGCCATAAAGTTTTTAAATAAAATGGTTTTTTATAACTTAAATTATATAATATTTATTTGAAAATACTTTGCATTTCATATAATTTTGTCAAGAAAATTTCTCAAAAGTTTACTTAACTGACTTCTTTGTTGGGTACATATTAAATCATTCAATAATAATAAAAAAAATTAAAACATCGATGTATCGTGTTTTTATCGATGTTAATGCTTATCGTGGAAACTTCGATGTTTTTAAATATCGATGTTTTTGGGAACGATGTTGCAGCCCTAGAAGTATCCGCTCTGTTCTCGCACAATTGTGTTCGAATGCAGGCTTTTTAACCAGCCCAAACCTTTTTCAAGCAGAACGATATTTTTCTGAAGGGCCTATGAAAGGTAGTTTCTTGCTACGACCTTTCATAGCTGATCACGTACCGCCCTATCACTCTTATAAAATTCTTTAGCTAATCCAAGGTTTTTTTGATGAACCTTAGCAACGCCTCTTCTTGTTTCGAATTTTTGTGCTTCTCCCTTAAAAACAGAAATAAACTCACCATAAAGAAATTTACGTATAAAATTTCATTAATATACTCACATTTTATTATTTTCGCTACAAATATATAAAAAAAAAGCTAGGAAAAATAATATTTTACCAAAAAGTGCTTTCTTTCACGCGGCTGTTTGTTTTCGATTTGTAATTACTTTTTTTGTACTGAAAATGATTTGTAAAATACAAAACTTGCTCTTGAAACAAACTAGAAATTAAATTTTTCTTTTTATTTCACTTTAATGATTTTAAGAACACAAACTGAGTGGTATTTTCACTTTCATTTCATTTGACGAATGTAGAACACAGGCGAATGTTCCGTATTATGCTTTGTAGATATTGACGTTTATTTTTTGGGCGAAAGATTCCAAAATTTTTTGTGGACATTTGTGTTGATGCAATGCATAAGAATCATTAAAAAAGTAGATTTTACATTTTTGGTTTATTAGGGCCTGTCGGATAAGATCACAACCTTGTAATATTTTTTTTTATCTGTTTATTGTTAAAATTTTCATTTAAATAATATATAATTTATTTTACATATACTTTTAATTCCACCTACGTAACCTTAATTTACTTATTTTTGCCTTTTCTGTAGCACAAATAATATTTAAATATGCACATTTGTTCTTGTTGTTGCCCAAAAGAATTTATGCAAATATTTAACTAGAATACCCGAAAACTGGTTTTGATTACATACATATGTATGTACCTACATACATACATATGGAATCAAAACCCGTTTTCTCGTTAAGTTTTTTTTTTTTTTGAATGCAATTGTTGGTATTTATTCAAAAGCAAATTGCACCACAAATGTAGTTTGTCTTATAACAAAATAAATCTTAATTCATTCCATTTTAAATTTGCAAAGGAAAGGGAGTTGTATTTTTATCGTCAAATGAAACATTTAAATAAATCATTTTAAAATTAAATCGTTTTTTCCTATTTTAAACTCTTAGTGAGTTAAACAAAGTTTTTGCTACATTTTGGCGACCGTGACAGGACAGTCTGTAATAAGAAGTTACATAAATTACTAGTTAATCCGTAAGCCGTAAGCAGTGATTTTTTTTAGAGCTACGAGAAAGCACAAATTTTATTGGATTGTCATCGGTGCTGCACATTAATTATTACAAATTTGTTGCGTGAGTATAGTGACAAATTTTATTGGAGCTTTATCAGTGTGGTGTATCGTAATTTCAAATTTGTTGCTCTATTAATACGCTCGTCAATTGCTGTTATTACGGAGATTTTGGGCTACAACTTATTACAGCCGACCGAATATTTGTAAAAGAAAATTACAATTGGTAATTTTTTAAGCGGAAACTTTTATCGTCGTTAGTTGTTCATATCATTTACAAATTTTTAATTTTTGCTTCGAAAGTGATTTATAACTTTAAAGCGTCAAATAAAATTGTGGTTCGTTAGTTGTTATATAATTGTCGCTCAATTTGTAAAGGAAAATGGCCAACAACAACGCTGATGGTGTACCGGAGGCTGCTGCTGCTAGTTTAGAGTTGGTAATGTTAAAACAACAATCAAGCAGCATGAAGAGGAACATTACAAATATGCAAAAAAAGGTAGAAAAAGATGGCGACAGTTCTGACTCCACTATTTTGGAATGTCGGCTTCAAATTTTGGAGTCATATTTTAAACAGTTATGTCACATTCAAGGGCAAATCGAAAAACTCAGCCCTACCGATGCTGCAAGGAGTGATTTGGAAGAAATTTTTATTATTGCTAAGGCAAAAATAATGGGTTTACTAAATAAACAACGTGGCTCTATGCAAATGGATCAAACATTATTCAACGCTTCAGTTTCTTGTTCTCCACATCAAACTCGTTTGCCCTCACTTAAGTTGCCTAAGTTCGATGGGAAATATGGTGATTACAAACGTTTCATCACCACATTTAACAACATGGTACATGAAAATTCTTCAATAACTGGCGTCGACAAATTTAATTATTTATTAAATTGTTTGTCGGGTCCAGCATTAGCAGTTGTGGAACCATTCCAGGTAACCGAGGAGAATTACCCAACGGCGCTAAAGAGGCTGGAGGACCGATATGATAACAAGGTGCTCATATTTCTAGAACATATTTCTACGTTGTTCAATATTACTTCGATGTCGAAGGGTGACAGTAACTCATTACGAAACATCATTGATACTGTTGTAGCGATCCGTGGGTCGCTTCTATCGCTCGGGTCAGAGATGGATGTTCTTAATGGACTTTTGACTCATATTGTTTTATCAAAATTAGACACGGATTCTAAAATGAGCTATGATGAAAAACAAGATTTCAAATCGTTGCCTTCATGGGATACCTGCTATGACATGTTAAGCCGTCGCTGTCAGTTTTTGGAGAGTCATTGTAAAAAGGTTGAAGTACATGACAAATCGAAAGTCAAACAAGTCGTCTCGCACCTTTGTAAACTCCAACTCTAATTGTGCATACTGTAGCTCCTCGGACCACAATATATCAACATGTTCATCGTTTTCATCGCATGCTCCCCCTCATCGCTTGCTGTTCCCGAAAGATTTAATTTTATAAAGGGCAATAATTGCTGCATCAATTGTCTCCGTAAAGGTCATATGGTGTCGAAATGCTTATCGAAATCCCGTTGTCGTGAGTGCCACTCTCTGCATCATACTTTGTTGCACAAAAATTCTGGTTCTGCGAATGCTGATAATTCAACATCACAAGCTCAACCTCAACCATCAGCTGGAAATCAAACCAACCCAGTCTCATTCGTAGTCCGCTCATTCAAACGAGCGATCATTCCCACTGCTGTTGTTCTTTTGAAGGATTCCAGTGGCACATTTCATCCGGTAAGGGCTCTACTTGATTCGTGTTCCGAAATTAATTTCATTTCTGAGGAAACTGCAAAAAGATTCCGATTGAAGTCTCAGCCGTATTATCAAGATGTTTCTGGAATTGGCGAAGTGCGCACGAACATTAAATCATCGGTTTGCGCTAAAGTAAAGTCTCGTGTGAGTTCATTCCAGTGGTCCTCTACTTTTGCAGTTACCAAATCAATATCATCCTGGCAACCTGGTGAGTACATTCAAACATCTCATTGGAAAATACCACAGACTCTAGAACTAGCAGATCCTTTGTTCTACAAACCACAACATGTTGATCTGTTAATCAGTACCGAAATATTTTTCGATTTGTTGCTCGATAAACGAATCTCGTTGGGAGAAGGTATGCCGTGCCTCACCAATACAGTTTTTGGATGGATAGTTGGTGGAACTTTTAACACGGGAGCAAGATCTTCACTGCCTACATGTTATCTCAACACTAGTTCTTCAAACATTGAGTCCATTTTGGCCAAGTTTTGGGAAGTTGAGGAGTACGTTTATTCCCCAGCGAAACATTCACCGGAAGAAGAAGAATGCGAACGTAATTTCATGGAAAACGTGCGCATAGATCAAAACTGCAGAATTGAAGTTCGTTTGCCGTTCAAGAAGTCGCCCGAAGTATTAGAAGACTCATTTGAAATGGCTCGTAAACGTTTTCTGTCGCTCGAAAGACGATTGGAACGTGACGCAACTCTAAAATCAATGTACGTCGAGTTTATGGACGAATATTTATCGCTTGGACACATGTCGCCCTACAATAAGTCGTTGAATGGCCCGAATTATTTCATTCCACATCATTGTGTTCTTCGGCCACAAAGTACTACAACAAAAATCCGAGTTGTCTTCGATGCGTCAGCTCAAACTGCGTCGAATCATTCGCTTAATGATATTCTTATGGTAGGCCTAAAATTTAGCAGGACCTTATTACAACGCTCTTTTCGTTTCGCTTAAATAAATTCGTTCTCACCGCTGACATATCTAAAATGTATCGCCAGTTTCGCGTCGATGAGCGTGATGTAAAGTATCAGCTCATATTGTGGAGAAGCAACAAAGAAGAAGAATTAAAGGTGTTTCAGCTAAACACTGTCACTTATGGTTTGGCATCGGCTCCATTTCTAGCAATCCGTAGTTTAGTTTTCATTGCAGAGAAATATGGTAGCTCTTATCCACTTGGCTCGCAAGTTCTTCGTGATGACCTCTATGTCGATGACGTTCTTACTGGATCCAACGACGTGGAAACGTTGCTAAGGAAGAAACACGAACTTGTAAAAATCCTGGAACTACATAGTCTGGAGTTAGCTAAATGGAACAGCAACTATGGCAACATCAATAACACCCAAGATGACGAAATTCAATTTAACATGGCTGAGGATGACGTCACCAAAACATTAGGTATGTCTTGGAAATCGAAAACGGATACGTTTTGTTTTCGATTCCAGTTGCCCAAGGTTGTCGCCCCTACGAAGAGATCTATTTTGTCAGTAGTGGCAAAAATTTACGACTTACTTGGACTTTTGAGTCCAATTGTTGTTCGTGCCAAAATTCTACTCCAGGAAATATGGGTCCAAAATTGTAACTGGGACGATATCATCAGTAATCCCCTTAAATCACTTTGGCTACAAATTCACGAAGATCTTGAAAATATCGGAAAAATTGAGGTACCTCGATATGTGATTACTACCTTAGAATACCTCGAATTATGTGCCGCTGTTTTGTTAAGCAAAACATGGCACAAAATCAAACCAAAAATTGAAAAATTTGTTTCATCAGTCTATTTTTGGACAGATTCAAAAATAGTCCTACAATGGCTAAAATTACATTCATCAACTTTTCAGTGCTTCTTAGCTAATCGAGTCTCAGAACTACAAGAAAACACTAGAGGTATATTTTGGAGACACGTTCCTTCTAAAAGCAACCCAGCGGATATCGTTTCCCGGGGTTGCAGTGCTCAGGACTTGCCTCATACAATTTGGTTCAGAGGTCCAACTTTTCTTCAGGAACACAATTCAAATTGGCCACATACTGAAGAAGACACATCCGTTAGCCCATTAGAATGCAGAAAGGCAGCTGTTTTTAAATACTCTGAAATACATCAAGCATCATAGAAGGCGTTATCAATAAGCATTCATCATATTTTAAAATTACTCGAATAATTGCTTATATTTTTCGTTTATTTAACAGATGCCCAGTAGACCATTCATTGAAGCCCCAGGACCTTGTTCATCTTCGAGCTAGGCCACGCTTTTTTAAGAATCGTTGCTCACATTCAGCGTCATTATTTTACAGATGACTTGAAGGCTATGGCTAAAGGAAAAATTCTTCATCCATCGCTGCAGAAATTAACCCCATTTCTCAATGAAACCAATGTTGGTAGCGGCTTTGTCAATTTAATTCGAGTTGGTGGGCGATTATCAAATGCTCCTATTCCGTACGACGCACGGTTTCCAGTTTTGTTGCCCAAAAACCATCGTTTCGTAAAATTATATATTGAACATTTGCATCAAAGTCATTTGCATGCAGGTCCAAAGGTTTTACTGGGCATCTTGCGGCAGAAAGTATGGATAATCAACGCTAGAGACGTGGTTAGAAAGGTTGTTCGTGACTGTGTTCACTGTTTTCGCTATAAGCCGAAATTGTTAGAGCAAATCATGGGTAATTTGCCAGCTGACCGCTTCAGAGCTCAACGTCCGTTCGTAATTACCGGCGTGGATTTTTGTGGCTCTTTTCTAACGTCTTATCGGATTCGAGGTAAAGTTCCATATAAAACTTATATTGCCGTTTTTGTTTGTTTTAGTTCAAAGGCAACGCATCTGGAACTGGTGTCTGACTTGTCCACCAACAACTTCATTTTGTGCCTCAAACGTTTCGTTGGTCGCAGAGGAATACCAGAGAAGCTTTATTGCGACAACGCAACTAATTTTGTTGGAGCTCACAATAAGCTGAAAGAGTTGAAGCAGTTGTTTTTTCATGAAACCATGGCTCAGGAAATACGAACATACTCATCACAAACCAGATTTTAATTTTGTTTTGTACCCCCTCGTGCTCCACACTTCGGTGGTCTATGGGAGGCCGCCGTGAAATCTGTAAAAACGCTGTTCGTAAAAAATGTTGCCCAGGCCCACCTCACTTTTGAAGAGTTGCAGACCCTTATCATTGAAGTCGAAGCAATTTTGAATTCACGCCCAATTTGCCCACTGTCAGTAGCCCGTTTCTGTATTTCTCGCATCATAAAATTTCCCGCATGAAACAAGTGAATTATGACAAAAACAGTGCAATATGAAACAAAAAATGGTTTATCTCACATAAGTGTTTCTGTATTTTTACTTTGCGAGAATTATCTGTCATTTAAATAATTTTCCAGCAATTATTGGAAGGATGTGAGAAAAAGTGTTTCTGTAACAATATCTTGCAAAAAGTTTCTCACAAGAACTGTCAAAATAAGTCATATTTGAAATTGATGCGAGAAAAAAAAATTTTAAAAAATGGAGCCCAAATTATGTATGTATGTACACAAGAATGTGTATTATTTTTTTTTATTTGAAAAGCAAGAATTTAAATGATAAAAATAAGTATATAAAACACAACTGTTATATTTTATTATTTTAATTTTTTTAGCCTTTCATTGTGTTTGTTTTATGTAGGGCTGCCAGATAAATTTGTGAAAAAAACGTTAATAACCTAAGAAAAATAAAAAAATCGTCTATTTTGTTGGGACAATTTAAAATTAATTTTGTTCGATTTTTATCACATAATCACAAATTTTTATCATGTAAACCCATAATCAAAATAAAAAAAAAACATTAAGTTCATGGGTAAAATACATATTTTATACATACATAAGCTTGAGGTCTATTTAAATAAAATTATTTATTTTATTTTTCCTTAATCCGATAACAGTTTAAAATTTCAGATTGTTTTTTTCCCTGCAGAAATCACACAAAGGAGTGACAAAATATCATATTGAAATAAAATAAACACTTTTGGACAAAATAAAAGGCAAAAATTTCCTAAAGTGCATTGACTGAAAAATGGGGTAATAGTTTAATCTTTTGATGACATAAACAAATGTATTTAATAATCCAATCAAATAAAAATTAAACAGTTTTCGTTCGAAATTTTGCTTTTGCCGATACATTTTTTAATCTGTCTTGTTTTTAAAGATATCGGTTTTCTGTGGTGCCTAATACACAAACATATAAAACTATTTAAAATCGTTTTATTTCGAAGACTAAATCGTCAGCAAATTGTCACTTTGCCAATTTTGGAACAAAAAATCGTCAAAATGTCGATAAATCTTTAAATCTGGCAGCCTAATTTTTATTATATATATTTCTTTCGTTGACGTTTCGCTGGCATTTGACACTTAATTACTGGAAGTATTCCAGTTAAAACAGAATCTGTGTTGTCTGTTCTCGCATTTAAATACAGAAACACTTTTTTCTCACAAATCGAGAAACGATGGAATTTTTTGTTTTACACTTAATGTGAGAAATATTGCGATGCGAGAAATACAGAAACGAGCTACAGATGACCCGAATGACGGCGAAACGCTCACACCAGGTCATTTTGCTTATTGGCTCATCACTAGTCGCTTTACCAGACCAGAACTTTGATGCTACCAAACAAACGTCGCTCAACCGCTGGCAACGTATTTCATTTTTAAAGCAACAATTTTGGCATTTGTGGTCCCGTGGTTACATTTCAACGCTCAAAATGGTACCACATACAACCTTACATCACAGAAGGGCAACTAGTTGTAATTCATGAAGACAACACTCCCCCTCAACAATGGTCATTAGCTCGAGTAACCAAAACTATAGCCGGCTTTGATGGACGAGTGCGAGTGATTGAGTTAAAATCAAAAAATGGCTCATTTTGTCGTCCAATACAAAAGGTGGCTCCCTTACCCTCTTTAAATGATGGTTAAATCAAGAGCTTCAACGGGGGGAGCATGTCGGATAAGATCACAACCTTAATAATCTTGTAAAATTTTTTTTTATCTGTTTATTGTTAAAATTTTCATTTAAATAATATTAAATTTATTTTACATATACTTTTAATTCCACCTACGTAACCTTAATTTACTTATTTTTGCCTTTTCTGTAGCACAAATAATATTTAAATATGCACATTTGTTCTTGTTGTTGCCCAAAAGAATTTGTGCAAATATTTAACTAGAATACCCGAAAACTGGTTTTGATTACATACATATGTATGTATGTACCTACATACATACATATGGAATCAAAACCGGTTTTCTCGTTAAGTTTTTTTTTTTGAATGCAATTGTTGGTATTTATTCAAAAGCAAATTTCACCACAAATGTAGTTTGTCTTATAACAAAATAAATCTTAATTCATTCCATTTTAAATTTGCAAAGGAAAGGGAGTTGTATTTTTATCGTCAAATGAAACATTTAAATAAATCATTTTAAAATTAAATAAAATTAAATCGTTTTCTTTTTTCCTATTTTAAACTCTTAGTGAGTAAAATAAAGTTTTTGCTACAGGGCCGTTTGCCTTAACGATATGGGCATTCCTGAATAATTATGTATATGTTTTATCTTTTTAGTAAGCGCGAATCTGATGCAATGCCAACAGCTTTAAATGACTTTCTATACACATTGTTACGATCAACAAAACCACAAAGGCGTGCATTAGTACAAACAGTTACAAAACAATTTGATGACCAAAAAACATCATTACGCCAGATGCTTTTTATTGCAGATAACTTAGCATACTTCCCATATGTTGTGCAAGATGAGCCACTTTATCTGATTCATCAAATTGATTTGATGATTTCAATGGCTGGAACCAATATATTAGCTACATTTAAAGAATGTTTAAAGCCAAATGAGAATGCTGTTGATGTATTAGAAGATGATGATGACGAAGAAGATCCAGAGATACTATTTAAAAGATTACCGGATGACGTTACTGAAATACAAAAATGTATAACTTCAGCGCAAGCTTGTATGTTGCTTTTAATATTAAAAGAGCATTTAAAGGACATGTATAGTTTAACAGATAGTAAAATTTCTCGATACTCTCCATCCGAACCAAAAATTTATGAAAAGTCAGTATCTCGAAAGAATGTACATGATTTTAACCCAAAAACCACAATAGATATTATTAAGAAACAACAAGAGCAGCAAAGCACAATTAGTTCTAAGGATACTGACAAAAAACAACTCTCTGATGAAGAAAAAATGGATCTTGTTGTAAAATATTTAGATGTAAGTAATTTCAATTCATTAAATATGTTTTACGTTTTAAATGATTTTGCAATTACAGTTTAAGCAATTAATGTTAAAACTTGATCCTGATGAAGCTGAATCCGAAGAAGAGGCAAGAGAAAAATTCAAATTAAATTTATCTATTAAAGCAGACACTTCACCGACTACTTCAATACTACCTTCAATAGGACCTTTGCAATCATTAAATGAAGATAGACTTTCTATAGATAATGAAGTTTACACTTTAACTCCTAATACAAATAACAAAATTGGAAACTATGATACAACGGCTAATACTCCAATAAAGGTATATAAAAGTTAAATAACCTTAAAACTTATAGTTTTTTTTTTATTTATTTATATCAAGCTTATAAAGTTGTTTTTATTGATTGATATTATATAGGCAAACGGATATTTTATATAATATGCATAAACACAGTTCTGAAAGACAAGTTTTGATCATTCAAAAAAGTACACAACGCTTTTTTAGGTTAGCTCTTGTTTTCGAGATATACCGCTGTTTCGAAATCAGAGGAGGTTGCACAACATATATTCGCGTAACTCAAAAACAGTTTAATAAAACGGAATAAAAAAATTCTGAATACAAGTAGGCTTAATCTTTTTTCTAATATGCGCGTCGTTTTAGAAACATTTTTTTTTTAATCATAAAAAACTGCAGTCATGCATTTCCCGAAGTTGCAATCAAAACAAGCCATACATGATAACAACTTTTGATTTTATTCACAAAAGACGAAATAAAATTGTAATTTAATTTATGACTATCATAAAACTCAATATTTGTATGGGAGCCCCCCTAAAGCCCTTATGACACTACATTTTTTATTCATTGAATTGATATAGAATTGATGGAAAGAAACAGTAAATGTTGGAAAGAGCAAACTATAAAAAATGTAAACAGAAATTTCTTTTTAGTTTTTCTTTTGTTTTGATTTTATTCATTTTATTAAATGTTGTCAACTTTTCGTTTATAGGAAACATAAAATCAAAACAAACAAAAAGCGGTTAATCGCTGAATTTCCACATTAACCGCTGATTCAGCAACACTTTTAATATTTCAAGCTTGAAATGTCAATTTTAAGTTGAACAATTTTACATTGTTTTTGACATAACTTCATTTTTTATCGATAACTTTAGTAAAATTTTTGACAGTTTGCTATTTATCTTAATACAGCTGAACTCTTTGCACTTGGTAAATTTTTCTATTACATTATATTTGCACTGTTCACCAAAACTAGAACAATGCATTAAAAATGTAGTGTCATAAGGCCTTCAGAAGTGAAGATAACGTGCAAGTATATTTTGGGAAAATGCTAGAACAAAAAATTATTGGAGGTCATACATTTTATTCCCCTAGGGGCGACTCCTTGGCAGTTATAGGGCTTTTTCTTCAATATATTTCTAGCCTATATTGAAGATTTTGTATGGGAGTCCCCTTAAAGAATGGAGATAGACGATAGGTATAATAGATATAAATGATGGAGATGCTGCAGGGGCCAAATTTAAGAATATCAACCATACAAATATGGCGGTTTATTAAAATTCTGTCAATATCGTTTTATTTCCTCAAAAACTATAAAAAGAAGACAATTAAAAATTACTTTGATTGCTTTCTTCTAGATGAGAATTTAGGGATATTGCTAAACTGTTGCCTTAGGGATATCTTCCATTTGTTTGCAGGGTTGTTATTTTTGGGTAATAATTCAATATTGCCATAGTAATTATTTTGAAGAATTCTTCAATGAGATAGTAAAAAGAAAGGTTTTTAAGATTTAGTAACTGATATATCCTTATTCTTTAAAATCGCGAATTCAAAATCCTGAATCGCTAACTAAAGCTTCTTACATAGCAGGCCTTCGGTCCGGCGCAACTATTTTCTCCTCTATGGTATAGAAAAACACCACTTCTCTTTAGTATACAAGCTTTTATTATCAATGCGGAATCTTAAATTCGGAATTTTAAAAATCGCGACTTTTGAAATCAAAATTTCTTTTTCTTTCCATTCATTTATTTTTACAAAAATGAGTATTTACATTTCAATTTGATATCAGCGCCCAGAGGCATTATTGGGACAAGCTTGGAAGTACATATTCTACATAATACTTCGTACAAAAACGTTCTACATTAATAAATATTTACTATTCAAAATAGTTTTATAGTTTAGTTATATAATATATACATTCAAATAAAAAATAATAATACTAAATAAAAAAGGTGATAAAAACATATGTATGTAGATGATTGTATACATGCTACAAGAGCGTTTCGAAACTGCTCAATAGTTTTTGAAACACCATTTATCGAGTTCAATTCTACAGGCAACTTATTAAATTTTACACTTCCCGCAAAATCAATTCTTTGTTTAGTTGTTTATAGTCTATATCGAGGAGTTCTTAATTTGGATATGTTTCTTGTGTTAAAGTGTTGTTGGATTTGAGAAAAGTATATCGATGGTCTCAAGTAGAAAGGCCCTAACTCGCGTTTTTTACGAAATTGAGTTTTCCAGTGATTCCAATACATTTTACACAAACACACCTCGTCGCAAAAATTCATTGCAATATTGTAAAGAATAGCGGCGTTACAAGCAGTTGTATGGACACGTTTACATTATGATACATACAGTTTCAATTATGTTTTTACCTTCTCCTATACAGTTACAATTATTTGAGTTAGGGCCTTTCTACTTGAGACCAACGATATGCACCTCTATCGTGAATAACATCTGGAATTTTTGTTCCCATGAAATTTGTATTCCCTTCGAAGGGAAAAATGAAATCGCGAATCTCCAGTGAAAATTTTTTCACGATATCAGTGCTCAGTGAATTTAAATAAAAAGAAGAAAGATTAAAAAAAATTTATTAATTAATTCATTTATTAATGATGTGCTAATAATCCCAATTTATGATAAAAAACACTGAAATTTATTGTTGTGGGAAAGCTAGTTTCTATGCGCATTTCGCTGGTTGCTTAGGCCAGCTCGTCAGGAAACTTTTTCCAAATACTTTAGAAAAGCTAAAAATATTATACAAGTAAGACCATAAAGTGAATAAGAATTTTAAACACTCAGCTCTTACTTGTAACAATATCAAAGCTTCAACAAAGACACAACAATAAATAGTGAATTTTTTCTTTCTTACATTCCCCTACAATTGGCTGGGTTTTTTCCAACACGAATTGCAGTTGTAAGAGGATAGAAAAAAAACAAAATTAAAAAAAAACAAGTTGCTTAATAAAGCAGCTCCTCTTACAACTACAATTCGTGTTGGAAAAAACCCAGCCAATTGTAGGGGAATGTAAGAAAGAAAAAATTCACTATTTATTGTTGTGTCTTTGTTGAAGCTTTGAGATTGTTACAAGTAAGAGCTGAGTGTTTAAAATTCTTATTCACTTTATGGTCTTACTTGTATAATATTTTTAGCTTTTCTAAAGTATTTGGAAAAAGTTTCCTGACGAGCTGGCCTATGCAACCAGCGAAATGCGCATAGAAACTAGCTTTCCCACAACAATAAATTTCAGTGTTTTTTATCATAAATTGGGATTATTAGCACATCATTAATAAATGAATTAATTAATAAATATTTCATTCCCGAAAATAATTTTTGATAATAAATTTGCATGTGCCCGGCAAATAAAAAACTGAAATGGCAAGCTGCTTTATTAAGCAACTTGTTTTTTTTAATTTTGTTTTTTTTTATCCTCTTACAACTACAATTCGTGTTGAAAAAAACCCAGCCAATTGTAGGGGAATGTAAGAAAGAAAAAATTCACTATTTATTGTTGTGTCTTTGTTGAAGCTTTGATATTGTTACAAGTAAGAGCTGAGTGTTTAAAATTCTTATTCACTTTATGGTCTTACTTGTATAATATTTTTAGCTTTTCTAAAGTATTTGGAAAAAGTTTCCTGACGAGCTGGCCTATGCAACCAGCGAAATGCGCATAGAAACTAGCTTTCCCACAACAATAAATTTCAGTGTTTTTTATCATAAATTGGGATTATTAGCACATCATTAATAAATGAATTAATTAATAAATATTTCATTCCCGAAAATAATTTTTGATAATAAATTTGCATGTGCCCGGCAAATAAAAAACTGAAATGGCAAGCTGCTTTATTAAGCAACTTGTTTTTTTTATGCCCCTATTGCGGTTCTCCACTTTTGTACAAGTTTGGTTGTCTTTGGTAAATTTGCATTGTCATTCTCAACTCTACTGGCAGTTGGCTTTTCAGTTGTGTATCTGTTTTTTCGTGGTATTGCCGTTTTCAACTTTGTAAAAGTTTGGTCGACAGAAACGTTATAAATACACAACTGTTTATTAGTAGTTGAGTTGTTTTCAGTTTCAGTTGACTTTCATTTTTAAAAGCAAAAAAAAAAAAAAAATAATGGAAAAACCATAAGCAGAAAGATTTTTTATACTGTATATTAGAATTTTACAGCATTTAATACATTCGTAGATCTTTGAAAATTACAACTACAGCACAATTTGAGAGGCTTGTTAATCTAATGGAAAAAAACCCAGAGATTGCACGTGGAAAACCAAAATTTGGTATGACCAAAAATCAGTGTAAAGATATATGGGACTTTAACACACAACTTTAATTCGCCACTACGCGAATAACAAAACTCATCCAACAAATAACAACACGCTTCCTTGTTTAGTCGGAAATTACTTTTAAATCTACAAATTTAAAATTATTATTTAGTTACGTTACTAATTATAAGTTCTTTCTTGGCATTAGGTAGTTCAAGAGGGTTGGAATCATCAGGAATTTTTCTTCTTATACGTAGCACATCTGTTCAAGAGTTTCCATTTTCATCATCATAAAATAAATCGACACTAATATCAATTGTAAATACTTTTTATTCAACACAACAATTAAAAATACTTTAAGTTTAAAAAATTATTTCATTTTATAAAATTTTCACTTGTCAAACGTTATATTTAAAGTTGGCAACTTTATAGCAAACTCAACTAAAAACCGTTGGGTATCACAATACCTAAAATGAGTTTGGTTGTGCATAAGTTGGGTTGACTCTCACACGACCAAACTGAGTTCAGTGGAGAACCGCAATAGGGGCCTTAATTTTGTTTATTTTTCTATCCTCTTACAACTACAATTCGTGTTGGAAAAAACCCAGCCAATTGTAGGGGAATGTAAGAAAGAAAAAATTCACTATTTATTGTTGTGTCTTTGTTGAAGCTTTGATATTGTTACAAGTAAGAGCTGAGTGTTTAAAATTCTTATTCACTTTATGGTCTTACTTGTATTATATTTTTAGCTTTTCTAAAGTATTTGGAAAAAGTTTCCTGACGAGCTGGCCTAAGCAACCAGCGAAATGCGCATAGAAACTAGCTTCCCACAACAATAAATTTCAGTGTTTTTTATCATAAATTGGGATTATTAGCAAATCATTAATAAATGAATTAATTAATAAATATTTCATTCCCGAAAATAATTTTTGATAATAAATTTGCATGTGCCCGGCAAATAAAAAACTGAAATGGCAAGCTGCTTTATTAAGCAACTTGTTTTTTTTTTAATTTTGTTTTTTTTTTCTATCCTCTTACAACTACAATTCGTGTTGGAAAAAACCCAGCCAATTGTAGGGGAATGTAAGAAAGAAAAAATTCACTATTTATTGTTGTGTCTTTGTTGAAGTTTTGATATTGTTACAAGTAAGAGCTGAGTGCTTAAAATTCTTATTCACTTTATGGTCTTACTTGTATAATATTTTTAGCTTTTCTAAAGTATTTGGAAAAAGTTTCCTGACGAGCTGGCCTAAGCAACCAGCGAAATGCGCATAGAAACTAGCTTTCCCACAACAATAAATTTCAGTGTTTTTTTTATCATAAATTGGGATTATTAGCACATCATTAATAAATGAATTAATTAATAAATATTTCATTCCCGAAAATAATTTTTGATAATAAATTTGCATGTGCCCGGCAAATAAAAAACTGAAATGGCAAGCTGCTTTATTAAGCAACTTGTTTTTTTTAATTTTGTTTATTTTTCTATCCTCTTACAACTACAATTCGTGTTGGAAAAAACCCAGCCAATTGTAGGGGAATGTAAGAAAGAAAAAATTCACTATTTATTGTTGTGTCTTTGTTGAAGCTTTGATATTGTTACAAGTAAGAGCTGAGTGTTTAAAATTCTTATTCACTTTATGGTCTTACTTGTATAATATATTTAGCTTTTCTAAAGTATTTGGAAAAAGTTTCCTGACGAGCTGGCCTAAGCAACCAGCGAAATGCGCATAGAAACTAGCTTTCCCACAACAATAAATTTTAGTGTTTTTTATCATAAATTGAGATTATTAGCACATCATTAATAAATGAATTAATTAATAAATATTTCATTCCCGAAAATAATTTTTGATTATAAATTTGCATGTGCCCGGCAAATAAAAAACTGAAATGGCAAGCTGCTTTATTAAGCAACTTGTTTTTTTTAATTTTGTTTTTTTTTATCCTCTTACAACTACAATTCGTGTTGGAAAAAACCCAGCCAATTGTAGGGGAATGTAAGAAAGAAAAAATTCACTATTTATTGTTGTGTCTTTGTTGAAGTTTTGATATTGTTACAAGTAAGAGCTGAGTGTTTAAAATTCTATTCAGTTTATGGTCTTACTTGTATAATATTTTTAGCTTTTCTAAAGTATTTGGAAAAAGTTACCTGACGAGCTGGCCTAAGCAACCAGCGAAATGCGCATAGAAACTATCTTTCCCACAACAATAAATTTCAGTGTTTTTTATCATAAATTGGGATTATTAGCACATCATTAATAAATGAATTAATTAATAAATATTTCATTCCCGAAAATAATTTTTGATAATAAATTTGCATGTGCCCGGCAAATAAAAAACTGAAATGGCAAGCTGCTTTATTAAGCAACTTGTTTTTTTTAATTTTGTTTTTTTTTATCCTCTTACAACTACAATTCGTGTTGGAAAAAACCCAGCCAATTGTAGGGGAATGTAAGAAAGAAAAAATTCACTATTTATTGTTGTGTCTTTGTTGAAGCTTTGATATTGTTACAAGTAAGAGCTGAGTGTTTAAAATTCTTATTCACTTTATGGTCTTACTTGTATAATATTTTTAGCTTTTCTAAAGTATTTGGAAAAAGTTTCCTGACGAGCTGGCCTAAGCAACCAGCGAAATGCGCATAGAAACTAGCTTTCCCACAACAATAAATTTCAGTGTTTTTTTATCATAAATTGGGATTATTAGCACATCATTAATAAATGAATTAATTAATAAATATTTCATTCCCGAAAATAATTTTTGATAATAAATTTGCATGTTCCCGGCAAATAAAAAACTGAAATGGCAAGCTGCTTTATGAAGCAACTTGTTTTTTTTAATTTTGTTTTTTTTTTTCTATCCTCTTACAACTACAATTCGTGTTGGAAAAAAACCCAGCCAATTGTAGGGGAATGTAAGAAAGAAAAAATTCACTATTTATTGTTGTGTCTTTGTTGAAGCTTCGATATTGTTACAAGTAAGAGCTGAGTGTTTAAAATTCTTATTCACTTTATGGTCTTACTTGTATTATATTTTTAGCTTTTCTAAAGTATTTGGAAAAAGTTTCCTAACGAGCTGGCCTAAGCAACCAGCGAAATGCGCATAGAAACTAGCTTTTCCACAACAATAAATTTCAGTGTTTTTTTTATCATAAATTGGGATTATTAGCACATCATTAATGAATGAATTAATTAATAAATATTTCATTCCCGAAAATAATTTTTGATAAAAAAATTTAATTTTACTTTAATTTTACTTCTGCTTGTGCCTCTGAAATTAATAACAGTTTCATTTAATGCAAACTCACAAAAAGAATAACAAACAGAGCGAAGCTTTTGCCAGCAGTTGTTTTAAAAATTTTGATATTGATTTTCTCTTCTTTTGAACAGTATCGCAAGCAGAGTTCGAAAATAAACAGTGAAGTACAGCAAGTTAGTGTACCACACGGTTTTCTGATTTATTGCTTGTGAATTTGTACACAAACAAAATATAGTACAAAACTATTATGAGCTGACGAATACAAACACTTAGATAACTTACCGAACTTATTTTAGAGTACATGTAGAGATTTTTTTGGGTTGTTGTTCTGAATTTTTTAGTGAACACGTAGTGAACTTTTAGCGTACGTGATATGTTTTTTTAATGTGTGCTTAGTGAACATTTAATGTACTTGCTTCTTTTTTTAAATGAAATATTTAAAATAATAAATCCTCTGTATGGGAAAGAAAATAAGAAATACAATTTTTTGATAGTTTGTTTATTTATTGAAAAAAAAACCAAAATATAATTTGAAGTTGAGTTTTATAACAGGAGTGCAAATACAAGAAGTAAGATTGACGACATGGATAAATCAAATCTTTTCTACAAAATAAAATGCTTGGGGGACAACACTAACATATACAATCAAGTATATGTTGGCACTACAAAAAACAAGCTTAAAACTAGATTAGCAGGACACATATCCGATATTAGATGTAGGGATAATTCATCAACACAAAAAACAGCACTTGCGGCCCACCGTGCAATGAGAGGACAAACACCAGATTTTGACAACGTACAAATATTACAACGAGAGGAAATATATAAACGATGATTTACATTGGAAATGTTACACATAAACAAAGTCGAACAAGAAAAGAGAACAAACTACCGAACCGATATAGAAAATTTGTCCAAGAGTTATAAGTACATAATAAATAAAAATAATTAGATCAGTTGTGGCAATAATAAATGTTAAACGTTAAAGTGATAATTGTTTGATTATTGTTCTCATTGTTATAAACACTCATTAGATTTATTTTTTGATATAAATACTATATTTTATTAAAACATTAGTTTACTTTTGCATGTTTCTTATATATTTGCACTACTGTTATATATATATATATATATATATATATATATATATATATATATATATATATACCCTCCACCACCACTGTGGTGAATGAGGGTATACCAAGTTTGTCATTCCGTGTGAAACTTTTTTATAATACATCTAAGACACCATTAAGTATATATATTCTGGCTCCTTGAGTAATTCTAAGTCGATTTAGCCATGTCCGTCTGTTGAAAACACGCTCACTTTCAAAATAAATGAACAAACTTGGTCTCAAACTGCTTGTAGTTATCCTAAGCCGTTTGTGATTGAAATACAGCAACATCGGTTCAGTAGGATCAGAACTATGAATCAAAATGTGGAACCACCACGCTAAAAAAATTGATAATTTTGATACAAAAACTAACATGGTGGAATAATGCACGGTATGACATAAAATTTTGCAAACCATACTGTTAAATTTCGTGAAGATCGGTCCATAATTGACCATAGGCCCCATATAAACCCTTCTCGCGGAAAACAGTTTAGTAGTCCTAAAACCGTAATAAATAACGCTATCATACTAAAATTTGGTACGTCACAATTTTATAGCACCAGAAATTACACTGTAAAATTTTTTGAAGATCGGTCCATAATTTACACTAGACCCCATATAAACCCTACTCCCGAAACACAGTTTAGCGCGCCTAAAACCGTAATAAATAACGCTAGCATACTAAAATTTGGTACATCACAGTTTTATAGGACCAGAAATTACACTGTAAAATTTTTTGGAGATGGGTCCATAATTTACACTAGGCCCCATATAAACCCTACTCCCGGAAAACAGTTTAGTAGGCCTAAAATTGTAATAAATAACGCTATCATACTAAAATTTGGTACGTCACAATTTTATAGGACCAGAAATTACACTGTAAAATTTTTTGAAGATCGGTCCATAATTTACACTAGGCCCCATATAAACCCTACTCCCGGAAAAAAGTTAAGCACGCCTAAAACTATAATAAATAACGCTAGCATACTAAAATTTGGTACGTCACAGTTTTATAGGACCAGAAATCACACTGTAAAATTTTTTGAAGATCGGTCCATAATTTACATTGTAAGGAAACTTGCGTCACCCACTGTAGGAAATACATATTTCTTTTAGTTATTACTTCTTTGCTTTAACTTGTACTTACTTACTTATAAATTAAACCGTTAGAATGTAGTTCTGTAGTCTAGCATTAAGCCTATAGCATTAAGATTTATATAAATAAGAATAATAAAGGGCAGAACATTCAGTCTGCACGATAATCGTTAAACAATCAACATGTTTTTTATTCGGTAACCACCATCCACTACATGGCGACC
Source organism: Pollenia amentaria (assembly GCA_943735925.1). Taxonomy (NCBI): domain Eukaryota; kingdom Metazoa; phylum Arthropoda; class Insecta; order Diptera; family Polleniidae; genus Pollenia; species Pollenia amentaria. The sequence continues at coordinate 98,931,842 of OX031007.1, forward strand.
GTGACATGTGTAAAATTATAAGTTCGAAATTAAAAGTGAAGAAAGTTCAAAGTTAAAATAATTTTGCTTCAGACTAAAATTACAAAAATTTAAACGATTTTGTTAAAAACTGAAAGGGATGGGACTAAAATTACAAGGTATCAAATTTGAATAACAACAAAAAAAAAAAGAAAATGTAATGATTAAAACAAGCAAAACTTAACAAAAATCGAAACTTAAAATTAAAATTGGAGAAAAGAGTGAAAATTTAAAATATTACAAAAAAAAAAAAATTTTTTTTAAAAATTTAAATTTAAAATTAAAATGATTTTGTAATGAAAAAGGGGGAAAACGGTAAAAATTACAAAAATTTTAAAATTGAAACAATTTTGTTAAAAATTAAAATTACAAAAAGTAAAATAAAATTAAATGAATACAAAAACAAAAAAAAAAAGTAAAAATTTAAATTTAAAATTAAAATGATTTTGTAATGAAAAAGGGGGAAAACGGTAAAAATTACAAAAATTTTAAAATTGAAACAATTTTGTTAAAAATTAAAATTACAAAAAGTAAAATAAAATTAAATGAATACAAAAACAAAAAAAAAAACTAATAATTAAAAGTGAACATAAATTACATTGGAATATTAAAATTACAAAAAGTAAAATAAAATTAAATGAATACAAAAACAAAAAAAAAACTAATAATTAAAAGTGAACATAAATTACATTGGAATATTAAAATGATTTCAATTAAACAAAACCTAACTTAGTTAAAAAAAAAAATTGTTTTGGCTTAAAACTATAGTAAGCGATATTGACTTACAACAATAAAAAGTTGCAATCAATTTCATCAAAAATCAAAAAAAAAATATATACAAACATACCTATATATATAGGGGAAACAGGACAAAAGTGTAAAAGGAAAAACGGTGTTGAACAAAATATTTTTGCTAAAAGTCCCTACCTACAACGAGAAACTACAAATTGTGTTAATATGATTTTGGGAGAAACGGTTATTTCTACAAGAAGTACAGTCTGTATCAAAAAAAACAATTTGCAAAATGGGGGAAGAAGCAAACGTAAACTTCTCTCAAAAATAAGTACCGTAATTTATGCAAAATGTTCAGCGTGTGTCTAAAATGATTTTGGAAAATAACGAATACCTACATAGGTACTTACATTTTTTTTTTTTTTTTTAAAAAGTGCCGTTGTAACGGTTTTTCGACTTAAACAAAAGTGGTGTGACTTCATTTAAAGTTAAACTTTTTATTGTAGAAAAGAATAATGAAACCCTTATGTACTTATTTACAAAAAAAAAAAAAAAAGGGGAAAAAGAAGTGAATAATAAATTAATGAAAAAAACCGGAACATGGTAGCAAATGAGATATATGTAATTAGGTGTATTTATATAATATAATGTACTTATTTACCTACATACATATAAACAAAATGAATTGTGGAACAATATTGGGAAAAACATACCTACAAAAGAAACATAAAATCAAAACAATAACAAAGAGACATGATTTTTAAATCACGTGTAATAACGGGAAAAGCAAATAAGTAAAAATAAACGAAAATACGAATAAAAGGAAACTATAAACTTAAAAAGAGGAAAAAAACTTGAATATAATAACCACAAAAGACAATTAGAAACAAACGTCAAACAAAAGCGGAAATATGAATTAAAAACTACATACAAAATCAAAATGCCAACAAAGGAAAAACATTACTTTAAAAAGAAGTAAACTAAAAATAAAATCCAGTGTCAGAAGCAAACGGAACAAAAATTAAATAAAAACAATGCCAAACATAATAAAGAGAAAAAGAAGACCATATTACAACCCAATTGTAAACAAACAACGATCATAAGAAAAGTAAAAAAAAAAAGTTGTCGGTAGCAGCGATCACAGCATCATTTTGCACTAGAGAGTAGTGACGCAGACGTAAGCAGCAATCTCAGCAACATGTGTATTTCATATATTATTATTTAGTGGTTCATATCACAGTAAAGGGTATAATTATATGTCTATTGACATACATATGTTTAAAATTATTACTTTTACTATATGCTAGTGAATATTTTATATTTTATCTTTTATATAGGTACATAATATGTTACTTATAGCTGCTTTACACTATCACACAGGTCTTACGTATTTTGAAAAAATACAAACCTGTCATGATAAGTTGTCATTGTTTTTTGAAAATTTTCAAACAATAATTAAATCAGGGAAGCATTTTCAAAAAATACTTAAGATTTTGTGGGATAGTGTATAACGGCCTTTCATAAAAAAAAAGTATACAATAAAAACAAAGGGAAAAATACAAGATCAAAATATTCGTTATAAATTTAATTGATGTGGGATAATGTTAATATTAAATAAATTTAAATATTTGAAGTAGGAAATAAATTTTTTTTTTTCGGTATAGGTACATACCTAAAATGGGATATTTGTAGAAATAACATAAATAGATGTCTATCTCATCTGATTTTCAAACTCAGAAATTTAAAGAACTTATTTCAAATTTTTATATAATTAAAAAACGTGTATTGCAAAATCGACCAATTTCAACTAAACAAAACAAAATTGAAGAATATACTGAGTTTCTTGTCAAAACATATAATGATATTTTGATATATACAAAATTCCATAATGAAAAATTACCAAATAATTTAAAAGTGGTAGTTCATAATAAGATATTACATTGCAGGGAAATATTAGTGAGATGTTTTTGTAAATTAGGATGCAAAATTAAAGTACCATTTGGTGTGGATTTGTTTGAACTTGTACAAAAGACTGTAATGACAAATTCAGATTCTGAGACAGAGTTAGGAGAAGTTGAAGACGATAAGGATAAATTAAAAGACGATATTGAAACAAGGACAGTAGAGAATACTACTGCTTTAGAGACTCAAAATATCAATACTACTAATTATTTTAATATGGCTTCAATTGAGGAAAAAACTAAATTTATTTCAATGTGCTCCAACATTATTAGGGAGAATTATGATGGAAATCCCCTTACTTTGAATTCTTTTCTTGATAAAATTAATTTAATTGAAGAACTTATTTCACCCAATTTAACTAATTGTTTCATTTCTTTCATAAAATCTAAATTAGACGGAAAAGCAAGAGAGGTTCTTCCAGAACAGATAACAAGCATAGATCAAATTAAGATTACGCTTACAAATAGAATAAAGCCAGATAGCTCAAAAGTTGTAGCCGGTAGAATCGCGGCTTTACATGTCAAAAACAATAATTATGAGGATTTTTCGAAAAACGTTGAGAATTTGGCGGATGCTTTACAGCGTTCACTTGTAATAGAGGGAATAACTAAAGAAAAAGCTGTAGAAATGGCAATAGAGCAAACGGTGAACATTTGTAGGAAGAATGCTAAATCTGATATGGTGAAAGCAATTTTAGCGTCTTCGGTTTTCAAAGAACCTAAGGATGTGGTTGCGAAATTAGTCGTGGAGGAAACAACAATCGGTCGGGATATGCAGGTCTTAACGACGCATAGTAGTAGATGGATTCACGGACATTCTTATAGAAACAGACATAGATTTCCCAGGGCTAATTACAATAATTCGTACGGAAATAATTCATATAATAATTACCGCGGTGATAATGTCAATAATGGGAACGAAACTTACAATAATGCTCGGAGTCACAATAATTTTCGTGGTCACAGCAATTCTCGTGGGCGTATTAATAATCGTGGAAGATACAATAATAATTCCAATCAAGGCCATATCTCCCAAGGCAATTTTCGTAGTCAGGGTGCTTCTGTACGCACTTTAAACGCGGAAGTCCCTCAGCAGGAAATGTTGAGGGAAGAGGAAAACCAAATTTAATAAAGGAAAATTTTGTTCAATCAGTATTTTGTTTCAATTTGAATTATTCAGATTTTATAAAAATAAACTGCCTGGCTTCATATAAAACTAATTCGTTTCTAGTTGATTCACAAGCTGACATATCAGTTCTAAAAGTATCCTGTTTGAAAGATAATTTAAAAATAAATGCACAAAACATTGTAAATATAGCTGGCATAACAACAAATACTACAAGGTCACTAGGTACAGTGGATACAAAATTACTAGTTTCTAACGTTTCAATACCTCAAGTTTTTCATATCGTTGCTGATGATTTTAATGTGCCATCGGATGGAATATTAGGGAAAGATTTTCTAAAGACCAATAAGTGCCAAATCGACTACAACACAATGACCGTTTCATTTTACATTCCTCCTATACAAAAGAGAATGGTTATTCCAATTTGTCATGGAATTAGTAAGAATTCGTTTTTTCTGCCGCCAAGATGTGAGGTATTTAGAGAATTTCCGATTAATAATATAACTGAACCAGTTTTTATTGATTGTCAAGAGATATGTAAGGGCGTCCTTATCAGTAAATGTATTGTTAATTCAAAAAACCCTGTGTTACGTATTCTAAATACAACGGATGACATGAAACTTGTGCAGCACTATGAAGTTAAAACAGAAAAACTTTCAGATTTTTATATTTATTCAATTAATAAAGGCTCTCTCTGCAGCGAACGTGTTCAAACCTTAAAAACAGTTTTAAATGACAAAATGCCAAACTATGTAAAAGATGATTTAATACAATTATGCGGAAAATACGCGGATATTTTTACATTAAAAGATGATAAGATGACAATAAACAACTTTTATGAGCAACATTTAAGGCTTATTGATAGAGACCCAGTTTATATAAAAAATTACAGACTTCCGTATACACAGAGAAATGAGATAAAACAGCAAGTTCAAAAGTTACTCGAAAATGATTTAATAGAACCGAGCACTTCTAATTATAATAGTCCTTTAATTTTGGTACCAAAGAAAAGTCCAGATAATACCAAATCATATCGCATGTGTGTTGATTTTAGAGCTATTAACAAAAAGTTAATTGCTGATAAATTTCCTTTGCCGAGAATTGACGATATACTCGATAATCTTGGACGAGCCAAACATTTTTCTATTCTCGACTTGTTTTCTGGTTTCCATCAAATCCCGATTCACGAAAATTCAAGAGATCTAACATCATTCAGCACGGACCAGGGTGCCTACCGTTGGAAAGTTTTACCGTTTGGATTAAATGTAGCTCCAAACTCATTTTCACGCATGATGTCCATAGCATTTTCAGGTTTAGAACCAAACAAAGCATTTTTATACATAGATGACATTATTGTAATTGGATGTAGCAAACAACATCATTTAAGAAATTTGACCAATGTTTTTGAAATTTTGAGGAAATATAACTTGAAAATCAATCCCTACAAATGCAATTTTTTTAGACCGGAGGTAACATTCCTCGGTCATAGATGTACTTCAAACGGACTTTTACCGGATAATGCTAAAATATCAGCAATCGAAAATTATACAGTGCCTACAGACAAAGACTCTGTCAGACGTTTTGTTGCTTTTGCAAACTACTATAGAAGGTTTATTCCTAATTTCGCTACGCTTGCAGCTCCTCTTAATTTTATAACAAGAAAAAAAGTAAACTTTGTATGGGATCAAAAATGCAAAGAATCGTTCGAAAAAATAAAATTAGAACTAATATCTCCGAAAATCCTACAATATCCTGACTTTACAAAACCATTCACTATCACAGTAGATGCTTCAAAGTCTGGTTGTGGTGCAATTTTAAGCCAAAATTTTAATGGACATGACTTACCGATATACTATGCATCTAGAGCTTTTAATAAGGCAGAGCAAAAGAAACCAACAATAGAACAAGAGTTATTAGCAATATATTTCGCTATCAACCATTTCAGACCATATGTCTACGGGACAGAATTTGTAGTTAAAACCGATCACAGACCCCTAGTATACCTATTTAACATGAAGGATCCATCTTCCAAATTAACAAGAATAAGACTAAAATTATCGGAGTACAACTTCGCTATCGAATATGTAAAAGGCAAAAATAATGTAGGAGCAGATGCGCTATCTCGCATTTCAGTTGACGAATTGAAATCGGGAACGGGTGAAGAAAGTGTGTTGGCCATGACAACTCGAGCAATGTCTAGGCAAAACAACATAGATAGAACCCCAACAGAAATTTCAGAGATTGTTAGACCAAAAGTTTATGATAAATTTGCGCACTTGTTTGATCGGAAAGTTTCAAAAATAAAATCTGAAATATTTTACAAAAATGAGAAAATAAATAACATACGTTTAAAAATATATAACAAATTTAAATTTAAATTTCTCATAAATGTTGAGATTGTTAACGAATCATTGAATTTCGAAGATATGCTTTTGAGGCTGCAAAATAAAGCCAACAATAACAACATTTATGCTGCGGAATGGGCGAAAAATGACGCATTTTTCACAATATATACTGTACAGGAATTAAAGAACCATGGTAATAAAATATTGAAATCTTTTGAAATTTTGTTAGTAGAACCAATTGAGGAAATATTCGATGAACATAGGAAAAAACAAATTTTGGAAATTCACCATATGGATCCGATTTTAGGTGGACATTGCGGACGCAAAAGATTATATGCCAAATTGAAGACAAAATATTATTGGAAGGATATGACTAAGGATATTGCTGCATTTGTTAAGGAATGTAAATCATGTAATGTGAATAAGGTAAAAGTAGGGACAAGAGAACCGCTTACATTGACACCAACTCCTATTAAACCATTTGACGTGGTAGTTTTGGACACAATTGGTCCATTGCCAACTTCGAAATATGGCAATAAATACGGTTTGACTCTAATTTGTGATTTTACGAAATATCTTGTTACAATAGCTATACCTGATAAAAGTGCAAAAATAGTTGCACAGGCAATTTTTGAGAAATTTATTTTAGTTTATGGGAGAATGAACATTATTAAATCAGATCTAGGTACTGAATTTAAGAACGAAACATTGTGTGAACTGTGTAAACTTCTAGATATTAAGATTAATTTTTCAACAGCTTACCATCACCAGACCGTAGGGACAGTTGAACGAAGTCATCGGGTCTTCAACGAATATTTGAGGGCATATATTAGTGAAAACATTTCTGACTGGGATACGTACTTAAGATATTTTACATTTTTTCACAACACTACTGCAAGTTCAGTATTCGATAACAAATATACACCATTTGAACTAGTTTTTGGAAGAAATGCAACTATGCCAAAAGATTTTAATTTTGAAAATGTGGATCCTATTTACAATGCAGAAAGCTATTTTAAGGAAATTAAATATCGTTTACAAAAATCTCACAATATTACTAAAGATCTTATAGAAAAACATAAGAAACGAAACAAAGAATTGTATGACAAAAAATCAAAAACATTTAAAGTAAAAATAAATGACAAAGTACTGGTAAAAAAGGAACCATACGATAAGTTTAAAAACATATACGATGGTCCATATATTGTAAAAATAATAGATGGAGTTAATGTAACTATTTATGATGAAGTAACAAGAAAAGAAAAAAAGATACATAAAGACAGATTACGAATAGCTAACTAAAATAAATTTATTACCATTCCCAAAAATAAAATTGATATTGTTAAAATAGTCTGAATTAAAAAGAAAAAGGTTTGATAATTAATTATTTTATTCGTTTGCAACAGATTCACTGTATTATTTATCGTAAAACAATAGATTGAAGACTTTATTAATATTTCTATAAATAAATAAAAAAAAAAAAAAAAAAACAAAAAAAAAAAAAAAAAAAAAAAAAATTAAAAATAAAATTTTAAACGATATGTATATAAATAATTAAAACTATTATATATAAAAAAAAAAAAAAAAAAAAAAAAAAAAATTTTTATTGAACCAAACAGACTGATCACCTGATTTGTTTCAAAAAAAAAATATTTTTTTTTTTTTTTTTTTTTCTTTAGGAAGGGAGGTGTAAGGAAACTTGCGTCACCCACTGTAGGAAATACATATTTCTTTTAGTTATTACTTCTTTGCTTTAACTTGTACTTACTTACTTATAAATTAAACCGTTAGAATGTAGTTCTGTAGTCTAGCATTAAGCCTATAGCATTAAGATTTATATAAATAAGAATAATAAAGGGCAGAACATTCAGTCTGCACGATAATCGTTAAACAATCAACATGTTTTTTATTCGGTAACCACCATCCACTACAACATTAGGTCCCTGCTCTCCGGAAAACAGCTTAGTACGCCTAAAACCGCAATAAATAACGCTATCGTACTAAACTTTGGTACGTCACAGTTTTATAGGACCAGAAATCACAATGTAAAATTTTTTGAAGATCGGTCCATAATTTACACTAGGCCCTACACCCGGAAAACCGTTTAGTACGCCTAAAACCGTAATAAATAATGCTATCAAATTGACGTCACAGTTTTATAGGACGAGAAATTACACTGCCAAATTTCGTTAAGATTGGTCCATAATATACCCTAGGCCCCATACAAACCGTACTATCGGAAAACAATTTATTGCGCCTAAAACCAAATAAAGCTCACTTTGGGAAAATAATTAAATTCGCCTATAGCCATCACAGATATAGATATTGCGGTAAAATTTCTTATTTAAATTCATATGGCCAGAAAAAATATAATGCAAATTTGTGAAATTTACTGTTAACGCTAAAACTAATTACACTGCTGTATTGAAATTTATTCTAATTTATTTTTTGTAATACCAGAAATTAGTCTTCAGAATTTCGGGATGATTGGTCCAAAATTTACCAGAGGTCCAATACAGATTACGGTCCTTAAAATTTTTTTAGTTCGTCTAAACTTTTACTCAAATATTTTACTCAAGCCAGTTCAAAGTTCTAACAAGAAACGCATAAAATTTTCTTATTATCGGTCAATAATTTAATTCTGGTCTAAACCGCAACTAATTTTATTGCTGACGCTCGTTTTAGTGAATAGTAGTTTATAATATATATTATTGTGAGATAAGTCTATTAAATACATTAATTTTTATTTATGTTTTTATCCGCCCTTGGTTTATCGCCAAGACGTTCTTTTATTGAGTATCCACTTAAATCTAATCTCTTAACAATATTTACAACTATTTATATTTCTAAAAATCATTCTTTAAATTACTTAGTGCTGTCGCAGCGATAGAGTGTGACCCAATCTCACTAATTGGTGACGAGTGCATTCTGCTATGTCAGTGTGTCAAGTACACAAACATATTTTCTTTATTGTTACATGCCGTCCTTGCACCGTAACCAATTTTATTTACTATGCGGAACAATTGAAACAAGAACCCTTAGTCAGAATATTATTTCAATTTTTTCGCCACACACATAGTTTCATTTTGTTTGTTTATTTTTGTGTACCAATACAACACATATACCAAATGTTACCATGTGAGGTTTCTAATTACATTAGTAAAACACTCTATGCTCAGTATTCATGCACCGTATGAATACCTACAGTATGTACACACTTCACCATCGCCCTAAAGAGGAATCATACTATTTATTTATATTCAAAACAAGAAATTGGATGATTCCTATTAGTATGTATACTGTACGACTGGTTATACTATTTCCAATTTATTAATTGTATAGAGTTAAAACACGTCAAACCATCACGAAAAAATGGAGTAGCGAAAAAGTGCCATTCAGCATCGCATCCAAAATCTTCCTTATGATTGCACAAATTCACAAAACTTTTTGATTTATTAAAAAAAAACCGCAAAAACAATCGAAACAGAAAGTGTGCACATATGTACATACTTCAGCTTGTACAAAACAAAAAATCAATTGAATATGAAAACAAAACATACTTAGGCTCACTTCTGGTCTAAAACTCTGATACCAATCGAGTCTCCACCTTTAAATTTTCTGCAAATGTAGAAGAAGGTCTAATACTTGACATATATTTTTTTAAGAATTTTAAAAAGTATACTTTTTCAGATATGAACCTTTAAACTCAAGAACCCCAAAAATGACCTTTGACCTTTTCTTAAAAAAACACAATATGCATATCATTTTAAAGGGTGCACTTTCACCTTTAAAACGATACCAAAAAAACTAATTTATCTTCCATTGTTCAGAAGTTCTATCCCCTTTTGTAAGGAGACTTTTGTGATTTTTTAACATTTTGCACATCTTTTATGACGTCATTTTGCGGAAGCCGAAAGAATCTGGGGTCTGAAAATTTATGTTTTGTTTAAGTCCAATAACATACAACAGTTGTGGTAAATTTCATTTAAATCAGAGGTGTTGTATTCGAACGGCATGATCGTTTGACATGTTTTTACTCTATATTTTTTTTGTTTACTTGTAACTTAATATTTAAAAAAAAGTTTTATTTAAATTTGTTCTTGTTAACATTTAACAAAAATTCATATATAAAGAAAAAAAACTTTGTTAATTTTATCTACGTTTTTTTTCTTTTATTTATAATATTTTTTAATGTGTTTTTATGAAAAGCCTTAATATTATTCTTAATTTTTACTAGAACATTTATATCATCAATATCTACTACCTCTTACGGACCATGATAAGGTGGTTCGTTCTTTTTCCTACTTTCTACTCTGATTAACACTAAGTCGCCTATTTCTAAATTAATGCTATTTGACCTTCCATATGAATCTTATTTCCTCTTATTCTTAACTACCTCTATTAATTTTCTTGCCCTTTCTAATGAAATTTTAAGCCTTAGCTTAAGTTCATTCGCATAATTGTCTAGATTATATACCTTGTTACTATTTGTTATTTGTTCACCTAGTAAACTAGGTATCTTTCCAAATACTAATTCAAAAGGCGAATACTCTGTGTCAATGTGGGGTGTAGTATTATACGCAAAGCTGTAATATGGTATCCATGAATGCCAATTATCATCATTCACGAACGATAAGAAATATTCATTCATAACCCGATGATTTCTTTCGACCGTTCCTAGAGTTTCGTGATGATACGGCGTAGAGAATTTTTGCTCTATCTCCAGTAGGATACAAATTTCGTTCATCAATTCGTTCGTGAATTCCGTACCCCTGTCAGATTTCAATGTTTTGAATATCCGGTTTTCAAACAAAGTCTTAGCTATAGACTTGTCTTCCTCCGTCTCTATCGGTGCGGCTATAACTCACATTGCATCGTCAATATATAACGATAGTTGTCCGAAGGGCGTATTGGACCAACGGTATCTATAACTACCGTTTCAAAGCTTTGTGTTGGAGTATCTGTGACACAAAGTGGTTTCTTTGTATGCCTTATTTGTTTATTCCTCTGGCATGTATCACATGTCGATACATACTTCTTTATCATTTTATACATGTATTTCCAAATGTATTTTGTTTTATTCTCAACATCGTTTTCCGTACCTCGAAATGTCCTCCGCATGGTGTGTTATGGTATAACTCTATTAACTCGTTTTGTTTTTCTATACTTTCAATTCTTTGAGGATTTGTATAAAGTAGTATCGTGACGCCCTTTGTTTTACTACCATTTATTTTCTTCTTCATTGCCTTGTGGGCTATCATGTTAAATACGCTATCACTTCTTTTGAGTGCATAGTTCTTGTTATTCAAACTCTCCAATGCAGATAGTAGTTTCTTCACGGTATTATCGAAATAATAAGAATTATCGCTACATCCCACTTGGATTTCATTGAGACCTTTATTGTCTTCAATCATTACTTTCGTACCTAGGTTTTTTTCCAATATAAATTTTATTTTCTTCGCGCGCTTGATGTCGTTGATGGAAGTGCATTCCCACATATTGAGTTGATCAGGCTTATATTGAGATTTGCAGCTCTCCTTGGTTGCATCCCTTTCTGTAACTTTTCCTTGTTCTTTTCCACCAGTTTTTCCGTCTTCTTTATTTCCTTCTTTATCTTCTTCTTCTTCCTCATTCCTCTCGTTATCACCAGCGCACTGTGGCTGAAAATTGAATTTCATCGGCCAAAAGTCCAATTTTTTGTCATCGCCGATTTCAAAAATTTTAATGCCATTCGATAGCAAACATATTAGAACTAAGGTATCAAAAAAACTAGATTAAAATATTCGTAATTGTGGCTGTGGCATGCTGCTGGAAACAAATATTTTATTTTGTTTTAGAAAAAAATTAATTTTTGTAAATTTGATCAGAACTAAATTATGATTTCTCGCAAACCGTTATTAATAATTGGTCGACATTTTTTTTGTTATATTAATGGGATAGTAGTCTTTAAGAAATGGATCATTACATCAATGTATCATTTATCCCTGATGTGTTATTAAATGTTTCCCCAGGTTCTATATTTTAGTTAAAACCGAATTTTAGAGGAGTAGAACTTGTTAGGGTCAAAAGGGGTCAACGAGATTTTAGTACCATCAGAAAGCTGAAGGTGTCCTCTTTAACCCCATATATACTTGTGCAACTGTTTGGAACTGTCTGTTGAACACTATTTTCATTTTAATGAAATTACTCGCAACATTTTTTTTGTTCTTTTTATTTAAGCTGCTCATATGACTGAAATATAACACAATGGTTTACGAGCGTTTTGTTTTGAAAAATAATTTTGCTTCTTATGAACGGCTCAACATATTTGAATGAAATTTTAAACTGTCATGGCCGGGTAGCTTTTGTGTTGAATTGGAAGAACACGGGTCCATGGAGGGTCGGGAGAGTGACTTGCAAACCTCTAAAATTGGTAACCTCGGAAATTCAAACTTTTAAAAAATTCACCAAAAATATATTTATGGATTGCAAAAAAAAAAAAATTAACTTAAGCTGCGTTACAAAAAATATGCTTAAATGTTTAGGTTATCTCCTTTGCTTTTGGAGATATTCGGATAAAACGAATTTTTTGGCTTGATTTTTATTATGTTTTATGTCAATCTGTTATCAATAGTGGGTTCAACATTTTCTATATTGGTATTAAAGCAGTCTTTAAACAATGTTATGTTGTATTACTGTACTGATTATACCTGCTGTGTTATTAAATATTTTTTCAGGTTCTATATTTTAGTCAAATTGAAGTTCAGAAGAATAGAATTTATGAGGTCAAAAGGGGTTAAAGAAATTTTACTAGCTGTAGGTAGGTGCAAATATTTACTTTAAACCCAAATGCGTGAAATATATGTATTTGTTATTAATAAAATATATTTTAACCCGACTTCAAAAAAGGAGGAGGGTTTCAATTCGATTGTATGTTACTGTTTTAATGTTTGTAACCGCATAACTCCCTCATTTAATGTTTGTAACCTCATAACTCCGTCAATTGTGAGCCGATTGTTTTTGCATTTTAATAGGACGTGTCAACAGATTGTAATTACAAAAAATTTTGGAAATCAGACGGACAATTTGTCTGTCCGGAAATTATTTTTTTTTTGAGCTGCTCCTTAATTTATAAACTAATTTTCATAATTCGCGCTTACTTTTAAAATGATTTGCTAGAAAATTGCAAATGTGAACAAATTTTGAGGAATTTTTGAAGGTTTCACATTTGGCTTTTTCAAAATTTTTGCATTTTTTTTAATTTTTGACGTTTTTCAGCGATTTTTTATTCTCTACTGGTTGGAACCCATAAACAGATATTAAATGCTTTTATAAACTTTTAGGAAATTTCTCATTTTTATTAAATTTTTTAAACCTTCTCAAATTGCGTGTTTTAGGTAACCCAAATCCTTATAAGCTGATTATGGGATTAATGATCTAACAAACATTATTTATCCCATTTTTTTATTTAGATTACCTCTCAATCGAATATATTTCCATGTTAATGTGGTTGGTTATTTCCAATTACAGTTACATAAGATTTTGCTAGGAAAAATTACAATATGCTTGTAATGTAAATGTAATAAGCGTTCTGCAGTCTATTATTGAATTTTATATTTATTTAAAAAAACATATTTTACTTTTATTAGACACTAATGCCAACATGCACAAATTATAATAACAAAAATTTTATTAATAAAACAATTAAATATGTAACAATTTTTGATCTTATAATAGCTTATATAAATATGCAACACGGCTAAAAAGAAAACTTTGACTGAAAAAAAAAGATTGTAAATATGCCTTTCGAAACGGCGGCGACTACAACGCAAAATTTAAATTCGGCGGCGGCTAAGAGGCGACTTTGAGCTGCATGATCTGGGAGTGTGTCTGATAATTGTGTGGTTATCAAATATTTCTACGCTAATGTCAAAATGTATACTACCCCCCCTAGTGAAATTTTATTCACCTCAACAGTGTCAAATTTTTACATTCATGATTACTTTGCTACCGTTTCACACACGCCCTAAATGCTAAAAAACATCAAAAGTTCAACTTTGACCTTAAGTTTCTCAACAACTACTGAACCGATTTTAACAAAATTAACACTGCAAAAAAGTTCAAGAAGTCTACTCAAAATTATCTCTATCGGTTCAAAAGTAACAGATTTTTGGCCGATGAAAAACGATTTTCAGCCACTGTGCAGCGTTCTTTTTACCGTTTCATCAATTTCGTGAGGTATCATTTCCTTTAATGTGTCAGAGTTTATTTGAATCTTAGATAATGCGTCCGTATTTGTATTGATTTTTTCCTTTTTTGTAAGCTATTTCGAAATCATAGTCCGAGAGTTCCAGTCGGATTCTAGTTAACTTAGAACTTGGATTTTAATGAGAAAACAGAGATACTAACGTTCGATGGTCTGTGACTACTGTAAATTTCCTGACGAATAAATAGGGTCTGAAGAATTGTATGGCTAGTAATTCCTTTTCTATGACTGGCTTATTTCTCTCACACTTATTTATAGACTTGCTTGCGTACGATATAGGTAAGTATTCGCCTATTGTTCCTTGCGATAGAATGGCTCCAAGCGCAAAATCAGATGCGTCGGTTGTTAATACGGTTGTTCTAAGTGTATCAAAAGCCGATTGACATTCCGTTGTCCATTCAAATTTAGTGTTCTTTTTCAGTAGATTATTCAGACAATTCGCTATATCTGCAAAATTCTTTATGAATCTTCTGTAGTAGTAACAGAAGGCTACAAAACATCTTACATCATCTGTGTTCTTAGGGGTTGGATATTTGGTAATAGCTTTAAATTTACTTGGATCCGGTTTTATACCGTTTTTCAGATGACCTAAGTATACCACTTCTGGTTTTAAAAAGCAACATTTTTTAGCGTTAAGCTCAAGATTATATCTTGAGAGTCTATCAAATACATCAATTAAATTTTGATTATGGTGTTTCAAACTACATCCAAAAATTATTATATCATCCACACATAAGAATGCTTCTGAGTCTAGTCCGGATAGGGCTATGGTTAACATACGTTGAAAACTGTTAGAAGAAATCTTCAAACCGAAAGGTAAACGTGTAAATTGATAATGACCGTCTGGGGTCGAAAATGCCGTATAAGGTCTTGATTTGGTGTTGCGCTTAATTTGGTGAAAAGAACTCGTCATGTCTTGAAAAATATTTTGCTCTTCCTAATATATCAAGAATGTCGTCCAGTCTCGTTAAAGGAACTATTTTATCGTTTAATTTCCTGTAATCCGCCACTAGTCGCCATTTCTTTAAATCAGTTTGTCCCTTTTTAGGAACTAAGAGTAATGGAGCACTATAAGAACTTGTGGAGGGTTCTATTAGTCCTTCATTTAACAGACCTTTTACTTGTGTATTTATTTCTTCTGTCTGTGCCGGAGGCAAACGATAATTCTTTATATATACTAAATGAAAGACAGACTGATATTTTTTTAGTATGTCAAGTAGCTCTTGTTTCGCTTCACCATCGTTGCTATCTATATCGAGTTCACCAAGTAGTTTCTGAAATCTATCATCTGATTGTAGCTCCTTGTTAATCCCTGACCTATAGATATTGTAACTTTTCAAAGGTGTGGTTTCGACTTTGAGATTTTTAATTACTGTAGTTTTATCCGAAACGTTAAGTAATCTTATGTGTTGATTACCAGTTTTGGGTACTATTGAATTCGCTAAAAATTTACTGAATCCTCTTCTAACTCTAGTTGAAAAGGTAGAACAACTTCACTTCTTGGTGGGGCACTCACCTGATTTATTCTGAGTGTCTTGTCATATATTGGGAGCATTACACTCTCACTATCCATGTTCACAGTTAACATATACTTCCCATAATCGATATTACAATAATATTTACAATGAAAATCTCTTCCTAGTATACCATCAGTTTTAATAGGGAAATTACTATTAATAAACCACAATTATATTTTGTGGTTTATTACCGTTTCTCCTAATGTTATTTTTAATATTGTAGATCCTAAAGTTTTTATTTTGTACTCTGAAATGCCTGTTAATAAGCAATAGTCCTCCGGGTCTTCTTCATAATTTTGTCTATTAAAAATGTTAAGGTTGTATTTGTGTCTTTTATGTTTAAATTAATATAATTTCTAAGGTCGGAGGTAGTATTATAACTTTTATGTATTAATCGCTCTGTCCCGGAGATTCTTAATATATAACCGTCTCTGGACCTATCGAGTTTCCCTAGTTCTGTACATGATTTATGTCTCTATTCCTGTTCCTGTTGAAGTTGTGATTATTATTCCTTAATGTCGTCCTATTAATGTCGTCATTTCTACTTGTGCTCCTGTTGCTATTGTTAGCCTGATGATTCCTGGATCTATTGTAATTATTTCTTACACTATTATCGTTATTGCCGCTCCTACTGAGGCATTTCCTAGCGAAATGGTTGAGTTTTCCGCATTTGCTGCATTTTTTCCCTTGTGCCGAGCAGTCCCTTCAATGTGATTGTCCGCATCTAGAGCACAGATTATTATCTCCATTATCACGATTTACACGTTTTAGTGTCGTCTGGTACAGGACACTCCTTTGTGCCGTACGTGTCGCAGCTCTCTCAGCAATTTCTACTGCTGCAGTGAATGTGGTAACTTGGCTTGCATCTATGGTTGACATTAATTGAGGGTCTTCTAATCCATTTACGAAGGTGTTTAATGCTATCCTCATCTTAGCTTTCATGATGGATGCACGGTGGTCCTGCCCTTCCTCGGCTACTTGTATCTCATTTAATTCGGTCACAAGTTTTTCGATTTTGTTTGCGAATCCCATAACGTGTCCACCTTTTTGTGACATTTGAGTTAGTTCGCTTAGTATCCTATTCGAGGATTTTTGTGGCTTGTATGACAATTTCAATGCGTTTAATAGTTCAATAATGTTGTTTGGTATAGGCCCTTGCTTAATTCTGTTTTGTACTCTTATATCAAGTCGGGATTTAAATATAAAGTTGGAAAACGAATTTAGTTTTTCAGTGGGGATAGTCTCAGAAATTATGAATTTCTTACCCGAAAAAATTTGGACTAATTTGACGACAGTCGCCAATTCATTCATGTCTAAAATGGCAGACACTATGTTCCTATCTGTAGTACTTGATCTATTGGATTGTGCGTGGCTTTTGAGCAGTGCTTGAGTCTCTTCTGTTAATTTGTTAAGTCTCTTAGTGTGTTTACTTCTTTCTTCTTCTGTGAGACTATCATCTGCTAATATATTGCTAGCCTCTGTGATTATATTTTCTACCTCTTGTTTTTTGTTTTTTATAGTTTCTAGAGAATAAGGCCTATTTGTACTATATACTATAAGACACTGTTAGAGAAATTAAAATTTTCACAATATATATTTGTATCGTATACAACTTGGCTTGGCTTTTCTCTTTTTTTTGTGTATTTTTGATTTTGATTAAAAAAAATATGTGTTCTAATTTTTACTTGCCGGTTCTGGTTTTTCTTTTCTTCTACGTTCTCTTTTGTTCCCTTTTCCTTCCGGGGCACTGTTGAATTTAAGAGTCTTTGTTCAACCTTGTTTAAGAGAAATTAAACCTCATCATTATTTTGTTATTCAAAACCATTAATGTACTTAAGAGAAGTAGTTTTGTAGTACGTAAGTGGAATATTGTCGGTTGTGAAAATCCCATTTTTTATTTTATGTCTTTTTGTACAACAACCTTTTTATTTTTAAAACAAAAATCAGTCTTTTATAAGCAGCCAAGGAAGAAGGCAAATAAAATTGTTAAGTTCAAGCAGAACTCTTTGCAACCTGTTATATTTAAACGCCTTATTGGCTAGGCGACTTATCATTTGTCCTTCGAAAAGTCCTAGAAAGGCTAGGGCTGGATTATATTAGTGGCATACCGGTCCAATATTAATCCACATTTCTACAAATTGGCCGTTGTTTTCCCTAAGCAACTTCAATACCTATCTCAGCATTTGGGGAAAAAACACGAAGTAGTGCTGCAAGGAGCAGTTTCATTATACATATACCTATACGTGTTAATTCGTAAATGCAAACAAAAGACAAGGAGTCATACATCATAGAATTGAAAATTCTTGGCAAAAGCTCAACAAGGAAGAATTGGTATGTACTGAATTAATTAGTTTTTTTGTGCAACTCTATTAATTTCTCTGAGTAAGTAAAGAAATGGAATAATAAAGTTAGCAAAAGTTGAAAGCAACAAATACAAATAGAAAAAAAAATCGGTAAAACAAAAAAAAAAACCCTCAAGACAACTAAAGTCATTACAGAGGAAATTTTTTTCTTTTTCAATATTTAAAAATAAATACAACGGTATAATTCTCAACATTCTTCAAGAATAAATAAAACAACAAGAACAATTATCGCCAAAATATTTGCAATAAAGAAATTGGTGCAGCTTGGTAAACAAGAACAACAATAGCGGCGTCAACTTTACATTGAAAACCAGTTTGTTTCAATTATATACATTCCCACAAGAAAACACTAGAATACTTCACGCACAAACAAATTAAAATAAATCTACAGTTCAAACTGACGGTGAAGAAGTAAAGATCAAAAATAAAAAAAGAAAAAGAAGTAATAAAAAATATAAAAAAAGAAAAATATTGGTAGTGAATAAAGAATTAATTTGTGCACTACTTGTGGCTTTAATAAAAGCATTAGTAAAAGACGTAAAAAACTAAGCATTTACATAAAAGTAAAAAACACTTCTGGTGTTAACAAATAAATAATTAAAATACCTCGTGTGTATAATCTAAATAGTGTTTTTTTTTATTAAAAAGAACGGTGACGTCAAATTTAAAAAACAAAATACAACACACTTCTTGTGATCACAAATAAACAAGTAAAATATTTAGGCCTACATATAAATAGAAAGTGTTGTTTTTAATAATAAAAAGCCAAACAGAATAGCCGGTGCTTAGTATGTAAATTGGTGGTGATTTTTTAACATCAACAACGGCAAGCGATATTTAGTGGAAAAAACAACAAACAAACAGCAAGCATAAGAGATACCTAAATAACGGTGACGTCACAACAAAACAAAATTATTCAAGGGTTTTCAGCACAGAAAAAAGTTTGCGGGGAACTTAGCAAAATAAATCGGTGAGTGATAATAAAATTTTTTTATTCAACGGAAAAAATTAAATAAGTTTTACCAAGGTATTGAACTTGAGAATATAGACAATTATATCGTAAATCAAAGCGAAATCAATAAAATTAAATTAATTAAAAATTTTGTACCGGAAAAAATAAAGTAAATTATAGTAAGCAATGGCATCCAAGCGTTAATGCAAGTTTAGTCTACAGCAGCTAGTTACTTTTTGTAAATATTTTGAGAACATCTCCGAAGATGAATATACACTGTCAAGTTTGCAGGTAAATCAAGAAGAATTGGAAAGAAGGTGGAGCAATTTAGTCGAGTCATACGAAGAGTACTTCATGGGTGATGATAAACTTCAAGAAGAAGAAATGAAAGATGACATTTCTATACGATATGAAGAGGCTTGTAATTTTTATTGTACAGTGAAAGCAAAAATACTGGGTCATCTTAACAAGGGAAATTCCGATACTAATAAGTCTAAGAACAGAAAATCCGCATTAAAACTACCACCGGTAGAAATCCAAAGCTTTGAAGGAGGTTACTTCAAGTGGCCTATCTTTCGAGACATGTTTCTGGCAGTCGTTGGAAATTATTTGTCAGTAGATCCTGCAGAAAAACTGTATTATTTAAGAAGCAAACTCGCAGGAGAGGCATTTAACATAATTAAGGATTTTGATTTAGCAAGTGATAATTATGATTTAGCATGGCATGTTTTAAAGCAATGGTGCGCAAACCATAGAACAATTGTTCAAAATCAAATCACACACATTCTTATGCTCTTGTGGCTAGTAGCGATTGTCAACTCAACGAGACAACGTCGTATGTACATGAGCACGGGTGTATGACTGCTTCTTTATTTTTTCAGATTTTATTTACGTATTTTTTGTAGGTGCACTGAACAAAATAAATTGTTTAATTATGGCATGTAAAAAATATTTTATGATTAAAAATACTTTTGGTAAAATGCAATGCCTGTTTTGTCATAAGTCATTTAAAACAATGAAAGAAAGTGTTTTAAAAAGACATTTTGATAGCTTTCATAGCATTACTATGAAAAAGTTAAATGAAGAAGGAAAAGAAAATCTTTTTCAAGAAAAAAAAAAAAAAAAAAAATTGTTTAAAGATGATTAAAGAATGGTTGGAAGAAAAAGAATTAAATCAGTCGTCAAATAAAAAACTTAAGCAGGAGATATCTAGTCTTATGCCCGTAATTTCTCCAAATATATATCTAGCTGTGTATAGATATTTATGGTGTAAAGAATTTTAAAACCACTTTCTTACCTACGGGTTAAAGTGTAGTGTATTTTACACCATCAATTTTCGGTAGTTAATTCACGTGGGCCAATTTAACGTTGAAATTGACAAAATAGTGTTACGGGATAAGTTAAGATAAATGTTAGGTACGAACCCGACCAGATATCTGTTTGTAGAAATTGCGGGCATTATAAGTTTAGATGTTATTAGACAAGGTAGACCGTTCACTGATGGGGCATTTATTAAAAACATATTACTCCACGTTACGCAAAAATTAAATTATAATGTTGACATTAAGAAAATCTTCTGTTGTCCCGTGATACTGTTGCACGTCGTAGTCTTCATTTGGGAGCATACGTAGAATCTAAAATTAAAGAAAATTTAAAAAATTGCGAATTTTTTTCTTTTTCATTAGATGAGAGCACTGACATCAACGATCTCTGCCAGCTCGTTATTTGTATTCGATGTGTAGATATGGAATATAATGTCTTTGAAACTATGTTTTCACTAGAAACCTTTTGCTCAAACGTAACAGGCAAATTATTGTTCGATGTTATTAATGAAAAACTTTTTTCTACAGAAGACTCCAAAAAATTAGCTGGCGTTTGTACTGATGGCGCAAACGTCAGTTTTCACGGTAGGGTGAGATGTTAAAACTTTTGATGCCAGCACTACCAGGTGCACAATGCAATTAAAATTATGAATATATACTCATGTCGTTTTAGTTGACACATTTAACTTCCATATTTTTTCACACGATATTTCTGTCATCTACACAGAGGTCAATAAATTTTCTGGAGTCCGCAATTGATAAAAATTTTTCATTAATAACATTGAACAAAAACCTTGGCTGTTACTTTTGTGTAAACAGTTTTGAGAGAAATCATTGTTTCAAAGATTTAATACTCTTTATCTGCGTAACAAGTCAGTGCTTTCATCAAAAGCAAAAGAAAAGAAATCCAAATTTTTTATATTTTCTTTAATGGCAAACTCTGCGTATACTCCTACCTAAACAGTACGGCGAGCAAAAGTATCACGGGACAGAGGATTCTATAAAATTAAAACTACAATTAAGATTTTGTTTTATTTGGAGGAATATATTCTTAATAAATATTTCGTCAGAAAAATGGTCTACCTTGCTTAATAATAGCTAAATTTTAAGGACTAGAAACCATCTGTCTTTGTTTCTTATATCCTATTTTATGATTAAAAATGCTTTTGGTAACATGTAATGCCTCTTTTGTCATTAAACATTTAAAACAATGAACAAAACTCATTTTTAAAAGGCATTTTTATATCTTTTATAGCACTTCTATGAAAAGTTTAGTGAAAAAAAAATCTTTTTCATTTTTATAAGGTATTTATCAAAAATAATTTATTTAAAAGTTTACTTTTTCTTTTATATTTAATTTATTTTCAAAACAAAAAAAAATTACAAAATTTTTCACACCATAAAAAAATAACAACAGTTCTTTTAAATTTCACAACTTTTCTCCCAGTGCACCTGTGGTTTTGTCAGTGTATTGGTGAGAGAATTTAGTTTTGCGCATCACTGTTTTAAAGGAAAGATTTGAGAACAAGAGATTACTGGTAAATGATCAAATGAAAAAGATATCGCACTTGATCAACAAGAGGGTATTAACTCAAAATTTTTATTTTTTCACTTTGTAGAAAAAATCGTCATGTTATATTCATTTCTACCCGCTCTAAAAATATCGGGTTATTTTGTCTACTCTTTGGTAATGAAACGTTAGTTTTAAAAATTATTTTTCATATGCCATTAATATTAAATTAAAAATTATTTTGTTTCTACTGAAAATTTTTAAATTTTGAGTTAATACCCTCTTGTTGATCAAGTGCGATATATGGAATTCAATCATCCCGAACAGAGTCTCTCAAATCAATAAAATCGATACAAAGTACAGTAAATTTCAATGTAAAGTTGACGCCGCTATTGTTGTTCTTGTTTACCAAGCTGCACCAATTTCTTTATTGCAAATATTTTGGCGATAATTGTTCTTGTTGTTTTATTTATTCTTGAAGAATGTTGAGAATTATACCGTTGTATTTATTTTTAAATATTGAAAAAGAAAAAAAATTTCCTCTGTAATGACTTTAGTTGTCTTGAGGGTTTTTTTTTTGTTTTACCGATTTTTTTTTCTATTTGTATTTGTTGCTTTCAACTTTTGCTAACTTTATTATTCCATTTCTTTACTTATTCAGAGAAATTAATAGAGTGCACAAAAAAACTAATTAATTCAGTACATACCAATTCTTCCTTGTTAAGCTTCTGCCAAGAATTTTCCATTCTATGATGTATGACTCCTTGTCTTTTGCTTGCATTTACGAATTAACACGTATAGGTATATGTCTAATGAAACTGCTCCTTGCAGCACTACTTCGTGTTTTTTCCCCAAATGCTGAGATAGGTATTGAAGTTGCTTAGGGAAAACAACTGCCAATTTGTAGAAATGTGGATTAATATTGGACCGGTATGCCACTAATATAATCCAGCCCTAGCCTTTCTAGGACTTTTCGAAGGACCAATGATAAGTCGCCTAGCCAATAAGGCGTTTAAATATAACAGGTTGCAAAGAGTTCTGCTTGAACTTAACAATTTTATTTGCCTTCTTCCTTGGCTGCTTATAAAAGACTGATTTTTGTTTTAAAAATAAAAAGGTTGTTGTACAAAAAGACAAAAAATAAAAAATGGAATTTTCACAACCGACAATATTCCACTTACGTACTACAAAACTACTTCTCTTAAGTACATTAATGGTTTTGAATAACAAAATAATGATGAGGTTTAATTTCTCTTAAACAAGGTTGAACAAAGACTCTTAAATTCAACAGTGCCCCGGAAGGAAAAGGGAACAAAAGAGAACGTAGAAGAAAAGAAAAACCAGAACCGGCAAGTAAAAATTAGAACACATATTTTTTTTAATCAAAATCAAAAATACACAAAAAAAAGAGAAAAGCCAAGCCAAGTTGTATACGATACAAATATATATTGTGAAAATTTTAATTTCTCTAACAGTGTCTTATAGTATATAGTACAAATAGGCCTTATTCTCTAGAAACTATAAAAAACAAAAAACAAGAGGTAGAAAATATAATCACAGAGGCTAGCAATATATTAGCAGATGATAGTCTCACAGAAGAAGAAAGAAGTAAACACACTAAGAGACTTAACAAATTAACAGAAGAGACTCAAGCACTGCTCAAAAGCCACGCACAATCCAATAGATCAAGTACTACAGATAGGAACATAGTGTCTGCCATTTTAGACATGAATGAATTGGCGACTGTCGTCAAATTAGTCCAAATTTTTTCGGGTAAGAAATTCATAATTTCTGAGACTATCCCCACTGAAAAACTAAATTCGTTTTCCAACTTTATATTTAAATCCCGACTTGATATAAGAGTACAAAACAGAATTAAGCAAGGGCCTATACCAAACAACATTATTGAACTATTAAACGCATTGAAATTGTCATACAAGCCACAAAAATCCTCGAATAGGATACTAAGCGAACTAACTCAAATGTCACAAAAAGGTGGACACGTTATGGGATTCGCAAACAAAATCGAAAAACTTGTGACCGAATTAAATGAGATACAAGTAGCCGAGGAAGGGCAGGACCACCGTGCATCCATCATGAAAGCTAAGATGAGGATAGCATTAAACACCTTCGTAAATGGATTAGAAGACCCTCAATTAATGTCAACCATAGATGCAAGCCAAGTTTCCACATTCACTGCAGCAGTAGAAATTGCTGAGAGAGCTGCGACACGTACGGCACAAAGAAGTGTCCTGTACCAGACGACACTAAGACGTGTAAATCGTGATATTGGAGATAATAATCTGTGCTCTAGATGCGGACAATCACACGGAAGGGACTGCTCGGCACAAGGGAAAAATGCAGCAAATGCGGAAAACTCAACCATTTCGCTAGGAAATGCCTCAGTAGGAGCGGCAATAACGATAATAGTGTAAGAAATAATTACAATAGATCCAGGAATCATCAGGCTAACAATAGCAACAGGAACACAAGTAGAAATTACGACATTAATAGGACGACATTAAGGAATAATAATCACAACTACAACAGGAACAGGAATAGAGACATAAATCATGTACAGAGCTAGGGAAACTCGATAGGTCCGGAGACGGTTATACATTAAGAATCTCCGGGAAAGAGCGATTAATACATAAAATTTATAATACTACCTCCGACCTTAGAAATTATATTAATTTAAACATAAAAGACACAAATACAACCTTAACATTTTTAATAGACAAAATTATGAAGAAGACCCGGAGGACTATTGCTTATTAACAGGCATTTCAGAGTACAAAATAAAAACTTTAGGATCTACAATATTAAAAATAACATTAGGAGAAACGGTAATAAACCACAAAATATAATTGTGGTTTATTAATAGTAATTTCCCTATTAAAACTGATGATATACTAGGAAGAGATTTTCTTTGTAAATATTATTGTAATATCGATTATATGTTAACTGTGAACATGGATAGTGAGAGTGTAATGCTCTCAATATCCGACAAGACACTCAGAATAAATCAGGTGAGTGTCCCACCAAGAAGTGAAGTTGTTCTACCTTTTCAACTAGAGTTAGAAAAGGATTCAGTAAATTTTTAGCGAATTCAATAGTACCCAAAACTAGTAAGCAACACATAAGATTACTTAACGTTTCGGATAAAACTACAGTAATTAAAAATCTCAAAGTCGAAACCACACCTTTGAAAAGTTACAATATCTATAGGTCAGGGATTAACAAGGAGCTACAATCAGATGATAGATTTCAGAAACTACTTGGTGAACTCGATATAGATAGCAACGATGGTGAAGCGAAACAAGAGCTACTTGACATACTAAAAAAATATCAGTCTGTCTTTCATTTAGTATATATAAAGAATTATCGTTTGCCTGCGGCACAGACAGAAGAAATAAATACACAAGTAAAAGGTCTGTTAAATGAAGGACTAATAGAACCCTCCACTAGTCCTTATAATGCTCCATTACTCTTAGTTCCTAAAAAGGGACAAACTGATTTAAAGAAATGGCGACTAGTGGTGGATTACAGGAAATTAAACGATAAAATAGTTTCTTTAACTAGACTGGACGACATTCTTGATAAATTAGGAAGAGCAAAATATTTTTCAAGACATGACGAGTTCTTTTCACAAAATTAAGCTCAACAACAAATCAAGACCTTATACGGCATTTCCGACCCCAGACGGTCATTATCAATTTACACGTTGACCTTTCGGTTTGAAGATTTCTTCTAACAGTTTTCAACGTATGTTAACCATAGCCTTATCCGGACTAGACTCAGAAGCATTCTTATATGTGGATGATATAATAATTTTTGGATGTAGTTTGAAACACCATAATCAAAATTTAATTGATGTATTTGATAGACTCTCAAGATATAATCTTAAGCTTAACGCTAAAAAATGTTGATTTTTAAAACCAGAAGTGGTATACTGAGGTCATCTGAAAAACGGTATAAAACCGGATCCAAGTAAATTTGAAGCTATTACCAAATATCCAACCCCTAAGAAAACAGATGATGTAAGATGTTTTGTAGCCTTCTGTTACTACTACAGAAGATTCATAAAGAATTTTGCAGATATAGCGAATTGTCTAAATAATCTACTGAAAAAGAACACTAAATTTGAATGGACAACGGAATGTCAATCGGCTTTTGACACACTTAGAACAAATTTGATTAGTCCACCAATACTTCAATATCCAGATTTCGAAAAACCGTTTGTATTAACAACCGACGCATCAGATTTTGCGCTTGGAGCCATTCTATCACAAGGAACAATAGGCGAATACTTACCTATATCGTACGCAAGCAAGTCTCTAAATAAGTGTGAGAGAAATAAGCCAGTCATAGAAAAGGAATTACAAGCCATACAATTCTTCAGACCCTATTTATTCGTCAGGAAATTTACAGTAGGCACAGACCATCGACCGTAAGTATCTCTGTTTTCTCATTAAAATCCAAGTTCTAAGCTAACTAGAATCCGACTGGAACTCTCGGACTATGATTTCGAAATAGCTTACAAAAAAGGAAAAATCAATACAAATACGGACGCATTATCTAGGATTCAATTAAACTCTGACACATTAAAGGAAATGATACCTCACGAAATTGATGAAACGGTAAAAAGAACGCTGGTGATAACGAGAGGAATGAGGAAGAAGAAGAAGATAAACAAGGAAATAAAGAAGACGGAAAAACTGGTGGGAAAGAACACGGAAAAGTTACAGAAAGGGATGCAACCGAGGAGAGCTGCAAATCTCAACATAAGCCTGATCAACTCAATATGTGGGAATGCACTTCCATCAACGACATTAAGCGCGCGAAGAAAATAAAATTTATATTGGAACGGTTTATTTTTTTTGAACAAATAAAGTATAAAAAAAGTAAATACAAGAAAAAGAAAAAAAAAAAAAAAAAAAATTACATGTATGTACATACATACATAAACACACATTTTTTTCATTATCGGTGTTGATAAACAATAACAAATAAGAAGAGCACAACTGTAAACAGTAAAAGAAAAAAAAAACTCTTATGAGTGCAAACAGTAGAAATGCATATATCACAGTGAGTGTTAGCGAAAAAAATACAGAAATAAAAAAAAGAATCGATGATAGCAAATACCTAACGGCTAAACCTATTACTCGTACGCGATCCCTCTCGCCGTCTGTATTTAATAACACGGTTGATACAATAACAAATACAAAACCTGCTAGCGTTGCCTCAACAGCAAAAACAATTTTAATAAGTGATGTAAATATTAACCCCCAATCAGGCATAATAGAAAACTCAGTATCACCTTCGGTGTCTAATAATACGGTTGATATTAATACAATAAAAAATATAAAACCTGCAAGCGGTGCCTCAGCGGCAAAAACGATTTTAATAAGTGATGAAAATATTACCCTCAAATCAGGCATGATGGAAAACTCAGCTCCACAAGTAAAAAGTGGTCAAAAGCCTCAAGTACAAGTTGGTATGGACAGGTACATAACAGTGCTTAAACGGGGTCGCAGCCCTACCTCTGCAGCAGTTGCTTCGGCCTCAAAAGTACCATCTTTTGATAAAATAAATTCTCAAAATCGATTTGCAATTCTGGAGGATGAATCCTCTGAAGCACCAAACGTCATAAAATCGTCCAAGCCTCCCCCGATATATCTTAGGGAGCAAAACTCAAATGAGCTCATAAAGAGTTTGATATCGGTGATAGGTGAAAATTCGTTTTACGTAGCTGCTATCAAGCGTGGTAGTATAAACGAGACAAAAATACAAGTCAATAATGAGAATGATTTTCGCAAAATTATAAACAAATTTGAAGTACTTAAAAAAAACTTTTATACATACCAACTGAAAAGCAGTAAAGGCCTCCAGGTAGTGATTAAGGGAATTGACTCATGTGTGGACCCAGAAGAGGTAAAAACATTCCTCGAAGAAAAAGGCTTCAAAATAAAACATGTAGTAAATATAAAAAATAGAGAAAAAAACCCCCAACCACTTTTTCGAGTGGAGTTTGAACCCGGCGACGTAAAGCTTAAAAAAAATGAAACGCACCCTATTTACAATTTGAAATATATTCTCTATAGAAGAGTAACTATAGAAGAGCCACACAAAAGAAATGGTCCCGTTCAGTGTTTAAACTGTCAAGAATATGGTCATACTAAGGCATATTGCTATTTACCCCCTGTTTGCGTAGTATGTGGTGAATTACATGGTACAGATCTTTGCGATAAGTCTAAAACCGACCCCAACGTAAAAAAATGTAGCAACTGTGGCGGTAATCACACTGCCAATTATAGAGGATGCCCTGTATATACCATCGTCAAGCAGTCAGTTGGACCGAAAACTAATCCCCCTCAAATGCAGGTAACAAATCAAGTAAGCACTGGTGACATTCAGGCCCCGCAGCCTAGTTATAACAGAACCTCTTATGCTAACGTCGTAAAATCAAACCATGCGCCAACGCAAGGTGCTGCGCCAAGTAATGATGAAACTCCAGTTTCAAATTTAAGTCGTCTGGAAAAAACCATGGAAACATTAGTGCAAACAGTAACTAATTTTACGAACACAATGGGTAATATGATGCAGGAAATTCTTAGAATGCAATCGATGTTATTGCAATCTGTACTTAACAGGCCATGAACTGTTTAAAAATCTGTTTTTGGAACGCGAACGGCATCCGCCAACATAAAAATGAATTAGAATACTTTCTTAAAAATAAACAAATTGATGTCATGATGGTTTCTGAAACTCATTTGACCTCAAGAAATACGTTTAACATCAATGGTTATATACTATATGATACCAAGGACCCTCGAGATAGAGCTTGTGGTGGTTCTGCCATTTTGATAAAAAATCGAGTCAAACACTACCTAATGTGTGATCATCGTGAGGATTATCTCCAAGCAACGAACATTTGTGTTGAAGAGCTGAATCGTAGCATTGTAATCTCATCTTTATACTCTCCACCTAGATTTTCAATATCAGAAAGTCAATATTGTGAATATTATAAATCACTAGGACCCTGTTTCCTGGCCGCTGGCGATTATAACGCTAAACATACCTTCTGGGGGTCACGACTAATAACACCAAAGGGTCGTGTTTTGTTTAATACAATCTCTAAAATGAATTTAAATGTTGTCGCGAGCGGCCAACCAACATATTGGCCTGCTGACCCGCAAAAAATTCCAGATGTCATCGATTTTGGCGTGGTTAAAAACATCCCCACGGAAACGATTCACGTTGAAGCTTCCCTAGAATTATCTTCCGACCACACACCTACAATTGTTACTATAATGAACCCCAATAGAATTGTATCTTCGACTGGTTACCTAGCGACGTCAGCCACACAAATAAATTGGTTAAAATATAAAAAATATCTCAGTGCCCATTGCACAGAAAATATTCCGCTCAGTACACCGGAGTATGTAGATCGCTCTATTGATAATTTTGACAGTTTTCTGAAACTAGCTGTTCAACATTCCAATATTGCCCCCAAAAAAACAAAAACTATTAAAATATATTCCACAGATGTCGAGCGTCTCTTGTCTGAAAAAAGGAGGGCACGAAGAGAGTGGCAATTGCACAGATCTCCTCAACTTAAGAACTTGCTAAAAGAGTGTACAAAAAGATTAAGAAAGTTATTGCAGACTCAGAAAACGGCTTCTCTGGAAAAATATCTTAAGGAACTTGATGCAACTCCACAATCGGACTACTCATTATGGCGTGCAGCTAGAAACCTCAAAAGGCCAGTTGTCTCTAAACCACCATTAAGAAACTTGAATGGAAGTTGGGCAAGAAATGATGTTGAAAAAGGAAATCTGTTTGTAAGTCACTTGAAAAACGTATTTACACCTAATATATCTCACAATATTGCGGTCGATTTACCACCTGTTGCTGCTAGAGCAGCTATTCCCCTAAGATTTGAGATGAGAGAAATCGAAAAGGTTATATGTGACTTAAACACTAAGAAGGCACCTGGCATTGATAAGATCAGCAATAAAATGCTATTAGAGCTACCTCGCGTAGCAAAGAAAATTATTCTTTTTATTTTTAATGCTATTTTACGCCTTGAATACTTTCCTCAAAAATGGAAGGTTTCCTTAGTTACCATGATACCAAAGCCAGGTAAAGATCATACGAAAGTTGAGTCTTATAGGCCTATTAGCTTATTGTCAAATATGTCAAAGCTATTTGAGAAATTATTAGTTTCAAAATTAACACCGATTTTAAGTGAAAATAGATGTATTCCAAACCATCAATTCGGATTTAGAAGAAAACACAGCACAATTGAACAAACTCATCGAATAGTAAATGTCATAAGAAAAACTTTTGAAGAAAAAAAATATTGCTCAGCACTCTTCATCGATGTTTCGCAAGCTTTTGACAAAGTCTGGCATGAAGGCTTATTACACAAATTGAAGCAAAATTTACCAGCAAACACACACAAACTGTTAGAAAGCTACTTAGTCGGTCGTCAATTTATTATTAAAGAAGGAAATTTCTTAAGTTCACCTCAGCCGATTGGCGCTGGAGTCCCACAGGGCAGCATCCTGGGCCCTCTATTATACTTAATTTATACTTCGGACATGCCAACAAACAACTACACCCAAACTTCAACATTTGCAGACGACACAGCTTTTCTAAGCGTCCACGAAAACCGTTATGGAGCATCTCGTTACCTACAGCATCATATATTTCAACTAGAAATATGGCTAAGACAATGGAGGATAATGGTCAATGAGCAAAAATGCGTACATATAACATTCACCCTGCGCCGGGAATCTTGCCCCCCTATTACAATCAATAATCAAATTATTCCTCAACATTCGCATGTAAAATATCTCGGTATACATCTGGATCGGCGATTAACGTGGAAATGCCATATAGAGGCAAAATTAACTCAAATGAAACTAAAAGCCATCCAAATTCATTGGCTTATTGGAAGAAATTCTGTTCTTAGACTCGATTGCAAGCTTCTACTTTACAACTCTATCTTAAAGCCTATCTGGTGCTACGGTATTCAACTATGGGGCACTGCCTCGGCCTCTAATATCGAAAAAATTCAAAGGCGCCAAAATAAACTTCTTCGTATAATCACAGCCGCCCCCTGGTATGTTAAAAACTCAAACATTCATAAGGATCTCAACGTGCCATTAGTAAAAACTATGATTACAAAATATGCAGTAAAATATTTAAAAAGACTTGAACAACACCCAAATCCTTTAGCTCGAAATATTTTAAATCATGGCGGCCACACTCGCTTAAGGAGAAGAGACACTGCAGCACTTACTCAACTAGATGAGAGATAAACACCTATATAAGTGAACAGAACCCGTGATGAAGAACATTTTTGTCTGGCACTGGCAGGACATAAATAAAGTATTAGGTTAAGATTTGATAAATTATTGTTAGTTCATATTAAATATATGAAGATTCAATAAATAAATAACGAAAAAAAAAAAAAAAAAAAAAAAAATATTGGAAAAAAACATAGGTACGAAAGTAATGATTGAAGACAATAAAGGTCTCAATGAAATCCAAGTGGGATGTAGCGATAATTCTTATTATTTCGATAATACCGTGAAGAAACTACTATCTGCATTGGAGAGTTTGAATAACAAGAACTATGCACTCAAAAGAAGTGATAGCGTATTCAACATGATAGCCCACGAATCAATGAAGAAGAAAATAAATGGTAGTAAAACAAAGGGCGTCACGATACTACTTCATACAGATCCTCAAAGAATTGAAAGTATAGAAAAACAAAACGAGTTAATAGAGTTATACCATAACACACCATGCGGAGGACATTTCGAGGTACGGAAAACGATGTTGAGAATAAAACAAAATACATTTGGAAATACATGTATAAAATGATAAAGAAGTATGTATCGACATGTGATACATGCCAGAGGAATAAACAAATAAGGCATACAAAGGAACCACTTTGTGTCACAGATACTCCAACACAAAGCTTTGAAACGGTGGTTATAGATACCGTTGGTCCA
Source organism: Pollenia amentaria (assembly GCA_943735925.1). Lineage (NCBI taxonomy): Eukaryota > Metazoa > Arthropoda > Insecta > Diptera > Polleniidae > Pollenia > Pollenia amentaria. The sequence goes on from OX031007.1 coordinate 98,963,961, forward strand.
ATACGCCCTTCGGACAACTATCGTTATATATTGATGATGCAATGTGAGTTATAGCCGCACCGATGGAGACGGAGGAAGCCAAGTCTATAGCTAAGACTTTGGTTGAAAACCGGATATTGAAATACGGGACATTCAAAACATTGAAATCTGACAGGGGTACGGAATTCACGAACGAATTGATGAAAGAAATTTGTATCCTACTGGAGATAGAGCAAAAATTCTCTACGCCGTATCATCACGAAACTCTAGGAACGGTCGAAAGAAATCATCGGGTTATGAATGAATATTTCTTATCGTTCGTGAATGCTGGTAATTGGCATTCATGGATACCATATTACAGCTTTGCGTAAAATACTACACCCCACATTGACACAGAGTATACGCCTTTTGAATTAGTATTTGGAAAGATACCTAGTTTACTAGGTGAACAAATAACAAATTGTAGCAAGGTATATAATCTAGACAATTATGCGAATGAACTTAAGCTAAGGCTTAAAATTTCATTAGAAAGGGCAAGAAAATTAATAGAGGTAGTTAAGAATAAGAGGAAATAAGATTCATATGGAAGGTCAAATAGCATTAATTTAGAAATAGGCGACTTAGTGTTAATCAGAGTAGAAAGTAGGAAAAAGAACGAACCACCTTATCATGGTCCGTACGAGGTAGTAGATATTGATGATATCAATGTTCTAGTAAAAATTAAGAATAACATTAAGGCTTTTCATAAAAACACATTAAAAAAATATTATAAATAAAAAAAAAAAAAACGTAGATAAAATTAACAAAGTTTTTTTTTCTTTATATATGCATTTTTGTTAAATGATAAACAAGAACAAATTTAAATAAAACTTTTTTTTAAATATTAAGTTACAAGTAAACAAAAAAAATATAGAGTAAAAACATGTCAAACCATCATGCCGTTCGGATACAACACCTCTGATTTAAATGAAATTAACCACAACTGTTGTATGTTATTGGACTTAAACAAAACATAAATTTTCAGACCCCAGATTCTTTCGGCTTCCGAAAAATGACGTCATAAAAGATGTGAAAAATGTTAAAAAATCACAAAAGTCTTCTTACAAAAGGGGATAGAACTTCTGAACAATGCAAGATAATTTAATTTTTTTGGTATCGTTTTAAAGGTGAAAGTGCACCCTTTAAAATTATATGCACATTGTGTTTTTTTAAGAAAAGGTCAAATGTCATTTTTGGGTGTCCATATCTAAAAAAGTATACTTTTTAAAATTCTTAAAAAAATATATGTCAAGTATTAGACCTTCTTCTACATTTGCAGAAAATTCGATTGGTATCAGAGTTTTAGACCAGAACGTGAGCCTAAGTATGTTTTGTGTTCATATTCAATTGATTTTTTGTTTTGTACAAGCTGAAGTATGTATGTGCACACTTTCTGTTTCGATTGTTTTGGCGGTTTTTTTTTTAATAAATCAAAAAATTTTGTGAATTTGTGCTATCATAAGGAAGATTTTGGATGTGATGCTGAATGGCACTTTTTCGCTACTCCATTTTTTCGTGATGGTTTGACGTGTTTTAACTCTATGCAATTAATAAATTGGAAATAGTATAACCAGTCGTACAGTATACATACATACTAATAGGAATCATCCAATTTCTTGTTTTGAATATAAATAAATAGTATGATTCCTCTTGTGGGCGATGGTGTAGTGTGTACATACTGTAGGTATTCATACGGTGCATGAATACTGAGCATAGAGTGTTTTACTAATGTATTTAGAAACCTCACATGGTAACATTTGGTATACATGTGTTGTATTGGACACAAAAATAAACAAACCAAATGAAAATATGTGTGTGGCGAAACAATTGAAATAATATTCTGACTAAGGGTTCTTGTTTCAATTGTTCCGCATAGTAAATAAAATTGGTTACGGTGCAAGGTTCGCATGTAAGAATAAAGAAAATATGTTTGTGTACTTGACACACTGACATAGCAGAATGCACTCGTCACCAATTAATGAGATTGGGTCACACTCTATCGCTGCGACAGCACTAAGTAATTTTAAGAATGATTTTTAGAAATATAAATAGTTTTAAATATTGTTAAGAGATTAGATTTAAGTGGATACTCAATAAAAGAACGTCTTGGCGATAAACCAAGGGCGGATAAAAACATAAATAAAAATTAATGTATTTAATAGACTTATCTCACAATAATATATATTATAAACTACTCTTCACTAAAACGAGCGTCAGCATTAAAATTAGTTGCGGTTTAGACCAGAATTAAATTATTGACCGATAATAAGAAAATTTTATGCGTTTCTTGTTAGAACTTTGAACTGGCTTGAGTAAAATATTTGAGTAAAAGTTTAGACGAACTAAAAAAATTTTTAGGACCGTAATCTGCATTGGACCTCTGGTAAATTTTGGACCAATCATCCCGAAATTCTGAAGACTAATTTCTGGTATTACAAAAAAATAAATTAGAATAAATTTCAACACAAATTTGCATTTTATTTTTTCTGGCCATATGAATTTAAATAAGAAATTTTACCGCAATATCTATATCTGTGATGGCTTTAGGAGAATTTAATTATTTTCCCAAAGTGAGCTTTATTTGGTTTTAGGCGCAATAAATTGTTTTTCGATAGTAGGGTTTGTATGGGGCCTAGGGTAAATTATGGACCAATCTTAACGAAATTTGGCAGTGTAGTTTCTCGTCCTATAAAACTGTGACGTCAATTTGATATCATTATTTATTACGGTTTTAGGCGTACTAAACGGTTTTCCGGGTGTAGGGCCTTGTGTAAATTATGGACCGATCTTCAAAAAATTTTACATTGTGATTTCTGGTCCTATAAAACTGTGACGTACCAAAGTTTAGTACGATAGCGTTATTTATTGCGGTTTTAGGCGTACTAAGCTGTTTTCCGGAGAGCAGGGACCTAATGTAAATTATGGACCGATCTTCAAAAAATTTTACAGTGTGATTTCTGGTCCTATAAAACTGTGACGTACCAAATTTTAGTATGCTAGCGTTATTTATTACGGTTTTAGGCGTGCTAAACTATTTTCCGGGAGTAGGGCTTATATGGTGCCTAGTGTAAATTATGGGCCGATCTTCAAAAAATTTTACAGTGTAATATCTGGTCCTATAAAATTGTGACGTACCAAATTTTAGTATGATAGCGTTATTTATTACGGGTTTAGGCCTACTAAACTGTTTTCCGGGAGTAGGGTTTATATGGGGCCTAGTGTAAATTATGGACCGATCTCCAAAAAATGTTACAGTGTAATTTCTGGTCCTATAAAACTGTGACGGACCAAATTTTAGTATGCTAGCGTTATTTATTACGGTTTTAGGCGCGCTAAACTGTTTTCCGGGAGTAGGGTTTATATGGGGCCTAGTGGAAATTATGGACCGATCTTCAAAAAATTTTACAGTGTAATTTCTGGTGCTATAAAATTGTGACGTACCAAATTTTAGTATGATAGCGTTATTTATTACGGTTTTAGGCCTACTAAACTGTTTTCCGGGAGTAGGGTTTATATGGGTTCTAGTGTAAATTATGGACCGATCTCCAAAAAATTTTACAGTGTGATTTGTGGTCCTATAAAACTGAGACGTACCAAATTTGATTATGATAGCGTTATTTACTACGGTTAAGGCCTACTAAACTGTTTTCCGGGAGTAGGGTTTATATGGGGCCTAGTGTAAATTATGGACCGATCTCCAAAAAATTTTACAGTGTAATTTGAGTTCCTATAAAACTGTGACGTACCAAATTTGACGATTGGCGTTTGCGGCATATTGTAAATTTTTGCATTAGTTTCCCGAGCGACACTGATTTTAAGGTTTTGTAATATAGGTTCAACTATAGAATCTGTATCCCCCTGGAGTGAGACAGATTTTTTTAGTTCCACTCCTTTTTTCAGAGCGACAGAGATTAATTTTTCCCTTACGTCTGCATAGATGGCGTCAGCAGCTACTTTATTTGCCGCTGTTAAGCGAGAGTAATGAACGTTAAACAATACCCTCAAACGTTCGAGATGACCTTCGAGAACCTTTATATGTTTATCAATGGTTTCTCTCTTGGTATCTCTATCAACATTTAGACACTTATATGATTTATTAAAATCTTCCTTAATTTGCCTTGCCTTTGCGACAATTTTCGATAAATAGGAACAATAAACTCGCATTTACGAATACAAAAAGAAATTGCCCTTAATTATAACCGGGCAGTAAGATAGTGATAAAATAAATTTCAGGAGGGAATAAAAATAATTACGCTAAATGTCGTGCAGAAATAATTGTTAGGTTTAACGACCTGTTGTTAAGGAAAGATTATTCACTTTCACTTTTCCTTCTCTGTTTTTTTTTCTAAATTTTTTCTATTTCATTTGCCATGGAAGCAGCGCGGATGTAATTTTTTCTTAACGACCTAAATAATAAATTTTCATGTGCCCGGCAAATAAAAAACTGAAATGGCAAGCTGCTTTATTTAAGCAACTTTTTGTTTTTAATTTTGTTTTTTTTTTCTTTCTATCCTCTTACAACTAAAATTCGTGTTGGAAAAAAACCAGCCAATTGTAGGGGAATGTAAGAAAGAAAAAATTGACGGTTTATTGTTGTGACTTTGTTGAAGCTTTGATATTGTTACATTTAAGACCTGAGTGTTTTAAAATTCTTATTCACTTTATGGTCTTACTTGTATAATATTTTTAGCTTTTCTAAAGTATTTGGAAAAAGTTTCCTGACGAGCTGGCCTAAGCAACCAGCGAAATGCGCATAGAAACTAGCTTTCCCACAACAATTAATTTCAGTGTTTTCATTCAAAAATTGGGATTATTGGCACATCATTAATAAATGAATTAATTAATAAAATATTTCATTCCCGAAAATAATTTTTGATAATAAATTTGCATGTGCCCGACAAATAAAAAACTGAAATGGCAAGCTGCTTTATTTAAGCAACTTGTTGCTTTTAATTTTGTTTTTTTCTTTCTATCCTCTTACAACTACAATTCGTGTTGGAAAAAAACCAGCCAATTGTAGGGGAATGTAAGAAAGAAAAAATTGACGGTTTATTGTTGTGACTTTGTTGAAGCTTTGATATTGTTACATTTAAGACCTGAGTGTTTTAAAATTCTTATTCACTTTATGGTCTTACTTGTATAATATTTTTAGCTTTTCTAAAGTATTTGGAAAAAGTTTCCTGACGAGCTGGCCTAAGCAACCAGCGAAATGCGCATAGAAACTAGCTTTCCCACAACAATAAATTTCAGTGTTTTCATTCAAAAATTGGGATTATTAGCACATCATTAATAAATGAATTAATTAATAACCTTTTATGTAACTGATACAAGGTGGTCAACAATTGCACTGCCAGGATTACAATAATTATAATAAAATAAATCACCGGGAACTCTACTTACACCCTAATCTCGTTTATGACATTTGCGTTGGGGTTTTCAACCTTAGATTCTTGGCTTCCCATTTTAAAATTTAAACTATTAAATTGCAAAGGAACTCGAAAGTAAAAGAAAAATTTTTCCTTTTTTCTTTTTTTTTTTTTTATATTTTATATTGCATTTTTATTTTATATCTTACTAGCGGACCCCGATGCACTTCGTTGCAACCAACCAAAAAAAGAAATGAAATATTCTAGATTTTTTTTATGAAATGAATGCATTGTATTTAAAAATTATTAATGTTAATCCAAAACATTTGGATATCCAATATTTTTCGTTTGCCCATTTGAAGCGAGCACAAACAAACAATTTGGAGTTCCTACTCTTGAGCAGGCCACGTATAGCTGTCCATGTGAAAAGCACGGCTCCCCCAAATTTAATCCGCATATTTGAAGCGTTTGTCCTTGCGCCTTATTGATGGACATGGCAAATGATAGACGCACTGTGAATTGCAAACGCTTAAATTCAAATGGCATGTCTGTTGGAATCAGTGGAATACGTGGTATGAGCACAATTTCACCTTTCGCTGTTCCGGTCAATATTGTGGTTTCAATTAAATTCGGCATCAATTTTTTTACTGCCAATCTTGTGCCATTGCACAATTTTGGCGCATTTAAATTCCGTAGTAAAATAATTGATGAGCCAACCTTTTGTTTTCTGGAATCCAAACACATTTTTTGCACTGAACACACTTAAAATCACCTTTTAAATTTTCAATACTTACCAATATTTATGAAACTCAAAAAAAAAAAAATCACTTGTAATAAAATTCCAATTGGAAAGCAGCGAATGTATGACCGGCTGTATCAGAATCCAAGAGTGAAAGAAAGTGATTTGCAAACATGTGCATTTCAACAGGTTCATCTGTTTGACATTTGTATGCTGTCAATCAAATGAATGTGTGTATGTATGAGTTTGTGTATTAGGTTGGATAGATTTTTTTCGTTAGGTCGAACCGAAATTTAAACTTTTTTTTTCAAATGTTGAATTTTTTCAGGAAAAAAATCATAACTGGAGAATGGCTATACCGATTTTGGATTTCAAAATCAACTAACCATCATCACTCCTCCCTGTACCTTCCCTAAAAATTTTATGGCAATCGGTCGAGCCGTTCTCGAGTTATGGAGTGACAATCAAAATGTACACTTCTTTTTATATATATAGATTAATTATACCACTGGAGGGACGCTTGCGTTTCGCAGTGATTATTTATTTGTTAGTACGCGTGTTAGGGAGACTTTGGGTGTCCCAAACACACAAAATATTAGTTAATTTATTAAAAAATTAAAAAAAAAAATTTTTTCTACTATGTTTAGAAATATATAATATAATTACATACTATCAGATGATGCCTGTGGTGAAGATGATCCATATTGATGATTATTATGTTGTTGGTTTTGTCCTATCATTGCTGCTGCTGTTGTTATTGTAGATACATTGTGGATGGTGACCGGTACTTTGGCCGCACCAGCATCTTCCTTCGGGCAACTCGGAATGTTACCCTTTTTTAATTTTATTCCTCTTTTTTTTCTTACATTGACTTGTACACGTTTTATCAACGAAATTGTTATTTTGTTAGATTATGAATTCTTTGTCTTGTTATGTTTTTTTTTTTGTGTTTATAATATTATATGTAATGCAATAAACTAAATTGCCTTTAGAAGATAACACTCACAGCCATTTTTTTCTGATATAAAGGATAATCCAAATTTTTGTGTTTAAATATGAAATGAAAACTTTTTAGTTTTTATCGTTTTAAATTTTCTTAAACATTATTAATTATTTTATTTGCTTTAACTTCTTTTTTTTTTAATTTTATCTATCAAACACTTGTTTTTCACATATTCATTTAAGTAACTTTCCGTTTAAAAAGAAATATTTTTTTTTTTTTGCAAACTATTAACTTTTATCTTTTATTTTATTTTGTTTTATTGTCCTGTCTCGGTCGCCATGTCGTGACAATTTCGAATAAAACTTTCTCGGTTGACTTCTGATTCATTAATGATTCTTTATTTTCATTTTTATTATTATTATTAAGATTAACTTAATTAACTTAATTATTATTAACTATGGCGTGTGCATATAGGTTGGAATTTGTTGCATTTCCCACTACTCAGCATATTATTACTTTATACTACTATTACATTTCAATATAATAGTATATCAATGGGAACATTGTTATAAATTAAAAGCTGAGTAGTATCACACACATATACATATGTACTACGCTGTAGCCCATACTTACAACGCAATATACAAGTAAATTTTAATTAGGTGATTTCTGAAAAATTGAAATAAGAATAAGGAAAGAATAGTCCAATTAAGAGTAGTATTGATAGCAGCCCCGTATTCATTAAACAAAAATGTTAAAGAATGTTGTATTTCTCCTAAAAAAAAATATCAATATTTTAAAAAGCTGAACAAAAGATACAAACTATAGCTAAACATTTTATATTCCAACACTTTATAAAAAATTAAAAAAGGCAGTTATTCTAAAAATGTAGAATAAATTTCGTTTTGAGGATATTGATTTAGGCCCCTTGAAAGGATGTGATCCTAACAAAAATACCAGATTATTTTAAAAAAAGTGGAAAAAAGATGTCTTTTGTATTATAAATATTATATATATTGAAGAAATTTTCTGATCCCATACAGATATTTTATAGAGAATTCGATGGTACTTAAATTTATTAAAAAAGATATACAGTAAATCGTGATTAAGCCTAATTCACATATATGCTTCTATGAGGAATATAAGGGAGTTCGAATATAATCAATTTACGGGAATAAAGAAAATAAAAAAATTCATATTTATTACAAGTTAGCAGGCTTATTTTTCTGTATAAAAAAAATTAAGGCCGTAATCATGTAAAACGCAAGGCAACGCCAAAGCATTACATTGTAAGCACAAACAATGTCATAAATATTTTGTAATTTTGTTGTTGCTTTCTACAGAAATTCATGTACCATTTTAAAATTTTCTACGCCACAAGCTATGTAGCGTTTGAAATTTTAAAACGCAATGTGAATTTCTGTGAAAAGCAACAACAAAATAACAAAATATTTATGGCTTTGTTTTTGCTTTCAATATAATTCTTTGGCGCTTCCTTGCGTTTTACATGATTAGGGCCTAAATATTTCATCAATAAAAACAATTTTTTTTTTTTGAGTGGAAACTGATGACAAAAATTAAATAATTTAAGTATTAGGTCCTTTATATGGTTTGTGGCTTCGAAAACTAAAAGCAACTTGGTGCACATCGATTATGTGACTATAACGCTAATAATTTGCTTTACTTTTGCCTTTTCTACCCGCAGACAGATGGAATATACGAGTATGTCAAATGTGCTTATGTTTCTTACAAATTCAAATTTTTCTATTATAAGATAATGCCTGTCGAAATCGTTTTATGAGTAGTTATGTTGGAACGTGTAGCAAGCTTAGTTATTAATTTACTCACTTCGCATTATTAGCCACAACAATTAAACTGGGATAATGCTTTATTCTTAAATTTTTTTAGAAGGTCTTCTTCCTTTTGAATAATTTTAGTGTGCATTGTTTAAAATTTTTGATATCAGAAAGATTCACATATTAATTTTTTTTTTTTGCTAACTACTCATGAGTGAGGAAATTCAAAATATTTTTTCCTCACCCTCATGAGGATGAATTTGCAGAAAAATGTTTAAATGTTCACGCTCGCTCATGACTGAAGAATGAGTTAACGTTTCGGTACTCTGCTTTAATATGAGTATTTAAAATTGGGGGTAAAATAAAAAGACTTGGCCACTATTTCAAAAATAGCAATTCTGTGCGGCGGCAGTGATGAGACTTTGATATAAGCACTTAATCAGCTATATACCAAACTTTTCCGAAAGGAAACTGTTACTATTTATTTCTAATTCATTTCAATTGTTATATTTTCTTTTCAGCAAGACCTTTAATTACATTTAACATTTTGTGGTTACCATGTACAAGTACCATGTATGATTAATTTAGACATTTTAATATTAGCGAGGTGTATATCCATTAATTCAATTCATTTTTTAAAATAGAGTATAAATTAACCAATTAATAATGAATTCATTAATTAAAGGCTAAAAAAGTAAGTATAAAATAAGGATAAAAAAATAAATTCAAATATACATAAATAATCTTGTGTGGAGTAAACCATCACAGGCCAAAAAACTCCACGTCCAAACAATATCTTTCACAATTGACCTATATAATTTGCTTATTAATTAATTGTCTTCTTTAAATTTGTAAACCAAATAACCAAGCAGTTTAAAGTTGACACTGTTATTATTGTATTACACTATGCGACAGTCAAAATCGGGATGGGATGAAACCAACGGGAAATGTTATATCGGTAAAAAATAAGTTATACGTGTCCCCGCGTTTCGCTGGGTCACGTCTAGGAATCGAGATATATCGATTTGAAGTTTGTAACTATCATATAGGGGAAATTGTGACTTTGGTGGTCTTTTTTTTTTTGACATAACTCGAGAACCACCAGTCCGATTTTGCTGAAACAAATTTAAAATTAGGAACAATTTAATATGTTCATACAATGTTTCGCTACATAAGCAACAGTTTCGCAGTTATAAATAAATGTATGAAGAAAAAAACTATTTTTTGCCTAAAAAATGGAATTTTTTTATTTTTAATTTATAAAAAATCCAAAACGGTAAAAAAAATGTCAAGTTTTATTACTTTCACGTAAAGTCACATAACCTTTAAACAAAATGAGACATAGATCATAAAAATCGATGGACGCGTTTCGCTTTTATTCACAATTAAGTGAAGGTATGAATTTCAAAAATTTGCTCGAGATATGCTCAAAATTCCTTGGAAAAAACATTGATGACTTTTTTTTATGATTGTCAGAATTAAAAAAAAGTAATAAACAAAAGGTTATTTAATTTTTATGGTAGCGGTAACAAACTAAAAAACGGTCATAAATGTGCGTGGACAATTAAAAGGAAAAAAGGAAAGTGCACTTTTTTAATTATTTGGGGTTTTTCCGTTGGCTACCTGCATGATTTTTTTACAGAAATTGCAACCACATTTATGAGTGGTCATGTTTTAGAACGTTTCGAAAAATTTTAAACGCACACGAATCAGGTATATAGCCACCCTTAAAATATGCGCGAATTCATAAGTACCTCTCAGTAAAATATTGAAACTTACGTAGTATTTATAGGTGTTCACTGATCCATTTTAGTCATTCAACAAGTGTCTCCGAACGCGTAAAGTAATAAAAGTATAGAACCGAAATGAGTGCAAATTGTTTAGAAAATATCAATTTAATTTGTTACGTTTGTGGCAAAAGAGCTTTTTCAACTAATGCTGCATTACTCACTGAGCAAGTGGAGCGCGCTCTTAAACTTTATTTTGATTGCGAAATAATTCGCGGCGTTTCGTGGGTCCCAGACAAAATTTGTAAAACGTGCTACAATGGTCTTAACATGTGGATCCAAGGGAAACGCAGTTCACTTCGTTTTGGTGTACCAATGATTTGGACTGACCCACGAGAGCACAATTCCGACAACTGTTACGCTTGCGCAAACAAAATATGTGGAGTAAATCGTAAAGGCCTTAAACGAAGAGTTTACATATCTGTTAAAAGTGCACAAATACCTCTACCGCATTCGGAAGAAATACCAATTCCACCGCTTCCAAGGCCTGACAGAGAAACTTCTTTTCTATTAAAACAATGGATCAATCGGATTTCACCTATAAACCAACACCAGAAGCCGGCCCATCGAACAAAATAATCCCAATATCACAAGCAAGAATGGACAAGATTGTTGCAGGATTAAACCTTTCTCAACGTGAAGCAGAAAAACTTTCCCAGCTTTTTAAAGAAGGCAACAATTTGGAGCCTAATGTCAAAGTCACCGGATATCGAAGACGACAATTGCTATTCCAACGGTACTACACACTCAACGAAGGGAACACATTTGTTTACTGCCACGATATAAATGGACTGATGGAGGTGATGGCCATTAATTATGTCGCAGCTGATTGGCGAATGTTCATTGATTCTTCGAAATCAAGCCTGAAAGTCGTTGTAATAAAAAAACCAAGCATACCCATTGGCTACAGCACAGACATGAGCGAAACATACGATTCCATGAAAATAATTTTGGATAAAGTTTGCTACACTGATCACATGTGGCGGATCAGTTGTGATCTGAAAGTCGTGGCGATGTTAAGAGGTCTCCAAGGAGGCTATACGAAAAACATGTGTTTCTTGTGTCTTTGGGATACCCGATTTAAAGGAAACCAATACGAAACGCATGACTGTCTTGCTCGAGATCCAACGGAGAAAGGACACAACTGCGTAAATGATCCAGTGGTGCCAATGGAGAACGTCCTCATGCCCCCTCTCCATATCAAACTGGGAATCGTAAAAAAATTTCATCAAGGCCATTGTGAAGCAACCGAAAATTCTTGATTGTTTGGAAAATATTTGATTTTGAAGGAAGGTGCTCTGAATGGGCCGGATATACGAAAGCTCATGAAATCAAAGGAATTTAAAAGTGCTTTAGACGGTAATGATTACTTTGCGTGGAGGGCAGTGAAGAAAGTCATACGATATTTTTTGGGAAGTACGCGAGCACACAATTACCCCGCTCTTGTGACCAAGATGTTGCACTACTTCCAATATTGGAGGAATAGTCCCTCAGAAATTCACTTCTTGCATCACCATCTCGAATACTTCAGCAAGCAGATAGCCTCAGAGTCGGATGAACATGGCGAGCGCTTCCATCAAGTGGCAATGCCAATGGAAACGCGACATAAAGGCAAAAGGCTGGTGGCTGAAATTTGTTGGTGGTCGCAAAAGACGTACGATCCCGACAATGAAGATGAAGAAGAAGAATATACAATGGGAGTTTCCTCCGAGGGTAAGTCACAAAAATTAAATTAACTGACTGATTAAAAACAATTGATTTTTTCCAGATGAAAAAAGATCCTCATCCGATACAGACTCTGACCAAGTGGGCGAACCACCACGCAAGAAAGTAAAGGGCGCAAACAAACGAAAATAAGTTTTGCGTTCATCGGTTTTTATAACCTATGTATCTATGTAATAACCTAATAATTACCAGTAATAATTTTTAATTTTACGTGTTAATAATTACAATAAATAATATATAATAAATATTATCCAAATTCATTGAAACATAAAATCAATATTCTTGTCAAAATTAGATACCTTCACTTAAATGTGAATAAAAGCGAAACGCGTCCATCGATTTTCATGATCTATGTCTCATTTTGTTTAAAGGTTATGTGACTTTACGTGAAAGTAATAGGACTTGACACTTTTTTTTACCGTTTTGAATTTTTTATGAATTAAAAATAAAAAAATTAAATTTTTTAGGCAAAAAATAGTTTTTTTCTTCATACATTTATTTATAACTGCGAAACTGTTGCTTATGTAGCGAAACGTTGTATGAACAGATTAAAGGAATTTTAACTCCTAATTTTTTTAAATTTGCTTCAGCAAAATCGGACTGGTGGTTCTCGAGTTATGTCAAAAAAAAAGACCACCAAAGCCACAATTTCCCCTATATGATAGTTACTAACTTCAAATCGATATATCTCGATTCCTAGACGTGACACAGCGAAACGCCGGGACACGTATAACTTCTTTTTTACCGATATAACTTTCCCCGGTAATTTGAACCCTTCACGATCACTGAACCCTTCCATTTGTCTCACAGTGTTATTAACAGTTTTGTTTTATATGTTAAACAGTACCCATGTTCTGTAACTTTGGTGAGATTTTCTCGCATCGAAAACATGTGAAACAAAATATTCTATCGTTTCTCGAAAAGTGAGCAAAAAGTGTGTCTGTAACTCAAGTCGAAAACTATCAAAATAGATTACGTCGTTACGGTATAAATGTCATAATATTCCACTCGAAGCCGATATGAAATTGCAGATGTTGAGAACGCCAGTCAAACATATTGTTACGTTTTTACTTTATAAAACGCGTTAAGGTTTATTCCCTTTATAATAAACCGTTGAGTTCTTTTAATTGCAAATCAAAATAAATACACACACGAATTCAACTTAACAAACTTTATTGAAATTCACAAAATTTAGCCACTATTGTAAGTAATGATCTGAACCGTTTAATGTCTCCAATTAAACTAAACTAAACTTTCATGAGTTAGCCTGTATTTATAGTTCAAAATTATTCCTAGTTGATTCAAGAACCGTCTAGTATTTTCTACAAGGTTGCGTTAGAATTATTTTAAAATAACTTATACATCTAAATCTAAAGTCTACAATTACAATTGCTTGAAAATTTAGTACAGTGGCGTTCATAAAAATAGTAACTTATATGAAATTAAACTATAATTTACAAGATAACTTAAAACTAAAACCATAAATAATTCTAAGACAAATCTATTTTCGTAACAATATTGTTGACGGCGCACAGTGGCGCCATTTGAGTTTTTTCGTTGCAAAAATCATATCTTTTGAACCGAATAAGATAAATGAACAGTTTAAACAGCATATGATAGATAACTGTTCAGCCTATGAAATGAGCGTTTGGAAAGGGTGCTACTATTTGTAGGGGCCTACTTATGGGTTATCAAAGTTAAAATTAGTAGAAAAATCAATTTTATGGTAAATTAAAAAAAATTATTTTACATTTTTAGATTGTTTTTATTTTTTTTCTTTAGGGTTTTATGTTTTAAATTATTACCCAACAAATTAAAAAAAAAATAATTTTTTTTTTAAATTTATTTTTTCAATTTTCTGTAAGATATTCATCACAATTCGTAAGAGAAGGTATATCTAAAAGACTAACCCTTTCTAAACTATAATTATTTTGTAACTCTATTCGTGACTTCACATGCCGCAGGGAAGAAATAAGTGGATCGGAAGATGCTGCCAACATGTTGAAGAGGTCCTCATTTTGCCTTACCCTTGATGCTTTGAATGTGCTCTGCAATCTATATTTTTTATAAAATTTGTTAAGAGACTCCTGTGCTTCTTCAGAAATCTCCAATTGGCAAAGACTGGTACTCAATTATATCTTTGCCATGCGCCAATATTTTATGGACGGTCGGGGTCAACTTCTTCTGTGGATACATTTCTGCTAAAAGAGTTGCAGTTTTCGACGCATATTCTCCATATTTTGTAGAATTGACATTTTCTTTGCAGTTTAAAACATCCAAGATCGTTCCCAATCTTTTCAGGATTTGATTGTCAATTCCAGTGATTCTAGTTACTGCCTCATCATTTTCAAAAAATCTCCTAGAAGTGTTTCCATCGTTTGAGTTACCGTATCCGTGCTTGGGACAGTATACTTTTAGTCCAACTTGGTTAAAAAAGCATCCTGTATTTGCTTCTTTCTGATCTTTTCCTTATCCTTTATTGATGTATTTTCATCGAAGTTTTCCTCCTCTTGTGGTAGGGTATAAGCCAGTTTTAGCAAGAATTCCATACACCTTATCCTTGCGTGCAATGGTCACATTCCATATTCGTAATTCTCCTCATTTGTAGAATCGTTAAAATTACTTTTTAACCTTTTTTACCTCTAGAAGCCAAACGGGCACGTACGGGCAGATAAAACCTTTTGAATTATGGAAAGAAATAATCAAAGAACAGGTTTTGCAAATATGGTAAATATAGATTTTTTTATTTTCCGTCAAAGTTGAAAAATAGTGAAAAAAAACGGATAGTTTTTAAATAGTGATTTACCAGGAGAAACACAAAGCAAACAGTTATTTTTTTTTTATCATTATACATTTAATAAATACATCAATCAATACAAACAAAAAATAAGGCGATTCGTTACCTATTTTTCGTGATATTGCACCTGAAATCGCAACAAATTGACTAAAAATTGTGTGTTTTTTTGAAAACCGAAAGTCGGTCAACTTTGAACGGTTATATCTTCTAAACCAAAAATGTGATATTATTAAGAGTGGCATATTTGAAATCGTTGAAAAGTTTCCTATAACATGGGTTTATTCAAAACTTCGTCGGCGCTTATGAAAATTTTGATTTTTGTAACCTCGTTTGCTCTACAGGCGCCACTGTGCGGCGACCTAATTTGACTAAAAATGTTCAACGACGGCGGCGAAAATACGTCGGGGTCACCAAAAAATGTATAATCCAAGCGGAATTGACGAATTAGATGTTCCGCTTCTCCTGACAAATTACTCTTTAGTTACCACTTTTTCTGGATTCCTGGTATCGGCTGTTTATCCAACATCTCAGAAAATAAATCATGGAACTGCCTCCCTTTTAAATAATCGCCATCAAATTTTGGTATTGTGCGTTTTGGTAAATGTAATGAACTACTAGTACTCCTGGCTGGTACTACCACTCCAGTGTGTGTAGGAGCATCATTCCTCAATGTTTCAGCTTTAACAGATAAATTGATCAAATTTGTCTGCATTACATCATATACGTTGTTATATTCATCTTGATTTAGGCCATTGGCAACTGGATTTGTTAGTTGATCATGAGCTTCATCATGCAGTGATTCGATGGATTCCATAACCTCTTAATTGTGCCTAAAAATAGTTGTACCCAAAATGAAAGTTCGCTTGAAAATGGATAATTGATTTGTTAAGAAACATCTTACGTGTCTTGTTGGAAAAAATTTAATATTCAGGGAATATTAGAAATGCCCTCATCATGTTGACTATGAATATAATTTGCCCTTTAATATAACGATATTAAAGTACAAAGAAATTTTTCTTTGTATTTAGATACAAAATCTAGTAGAAAGCTATGTTCACACCTATTAAATATTCGACGTCCTACGCGTAACCCTTAGTTTTTTTAAAAAAGTATTTGCTTTTGCAAAACGTTTACCTAGATCAAACATCATTAAACCGTTGTTAAACTACATTAAACAACAATCTTCTTACAAACAAAGTTTAGTAAATCAATAGAGCTTGTTAAAAATAAAGCCAAAGTTTGATCAAATTACTGGTCATGCTTTTTTGGACTTTTTCGTCAAATATTTGTTAGGCCTGAACGTACCTTTAGTGTTTGAAAAAATGTTTTTTGCTCTAAACTGCTGAAAAAAATAATTTTAAAACATCAACTTCTTCATAACTTTCAACTATAAGAGATAAAATTATCTAAAAAAAAAAGTTGTATAGCATATAAATAAACTCGATTAAATTTTGCATGTATCGGGGGTTTGCGGGCCCCTAACTTTAATATCAACAACCTGTGCTACATATCAGATGAGATGCTTTACCCAAATCTACCCTCTTGTTTAAATATAACCATTTTTTTTAATTTCGTTAAAAAAAGTCACTAAAATGTATTAATAAGTAAAAAACTTCATACTGGTAATGCATTTTTAACAAAAATCTTGAAAAAAAAATTTGGCATTATTTTTTAGTATTTTTTAAAATCATTTTTAGCATTTTTTGGCCATGTCTAATGCCAGATTTAGACATCAAATTTTTTAAAATCTGGTCACACTGGTTTGAATTGATTCTTACTAATCGAATTAAATTCATTCATAACAGAACATTTGACGTCAATTATGGCAATGGCAAATACCAATTAGGTGCCCCGGTAGGCTAGCTGGTAGTGAGCTAGTCTATCAGTGCCGGGGTTGCGGGACTCTAGTTTCCTGCAGACACGCGTAGAGCTTTGCAGGATAAGCATAGGGCAAACAAAATAAAGTCAAGGACAGTGATATTTCTTATATATTTAAAACTTTCGAAAATTATGTGGATTTCGGTGAGATTCTATCAAATGTTAACTTAATTATCGATGACATCGAAAACATTGATGATCAGAACAACATCCAGAATCCGAAATCCAGTTGAGCTTATGCTTTGTATAAGTAATTTGATAGCGACGGCATTCCATTATCTATTCAAAGAAACAGCTTTGTGGTATTATCTTCACCAAAATGGAGTAAGAACACTATTCAATAGATGTAATAAATGTACTAACTGTCAGGAAGCAGGGAATTATAGTGGTTGTCCAAAACATGTCATCCCAAGACATGTTTCTTACAGAATAAACTATTGAACATGTGTTTTAAACGAACTTTTATGCTCATCAAAAGGGAAAACTCCAACAAATGCCACAGAAAAAAATTATTTTATTGGTAGTAATTTTCTTATGGGAATACAACATCATGCCAGTTATACATACTAGTGGTAGTCTCAGAAATACGTAGATATTTCCACTGTAGCAAGACGGGTCACCAACGAAGAACTTGGTGAATATGTTATACTTGCAATGTCCCGCTTCCATTAATAAACCTTATTTATACTTGCAGTGGTATGAAAATTTTACTAAATTCTTACGCGGAATCAGCAAGAATAAAAATGTTTTTACTAAATATTTTTCTACAAATGTCTTTAATAAACAAAAACACAATCTGTTTTTCTTTAATTTTCACCGATTTCTTATAGCGTCCCGGAAATAGTTAATTATAATTTTAATAATATTTTGGTTATTCCATGTCAAATCGACCAAGAGTGGGATCCGACCCCTTTCAATTTGAATGAAATTTGGTGTGAAAATTTCTTTCATCTTATAAGGAACATATATTAACGAAAAAAAAAATTAAAAATTTTTTTTTCAAAAGTAACGTCATATTCAAAATGTCATAATGCCGAATTAGCCGAATGTTTATCTACAAAATATTAAATTCTAATAAGTATTGTGGTTATTTTATTGAACTGTTAATGGTTTTTAATCCAAATTTAGATATTTTTAATTAGGCTTAAGTTCATTGAATTTAATTTTCATTAAATTATTTTTATGAAGACAGGAATTTTACAACATGAAATTAATTAAAATTTTTTTTTTTTTATTGATAATTTTTCATTCTTGACTGCGCTGAGATTTGAACCCAGGCGTTCACGGACAGGTTGCCCAGACTAGTTTCGATTGTAACCACACAATCTCGTCAGTGGGGTTTGCCGTTTTACTCACTCGGCTATTGAGGCCGGGCGACGTCAATAGTCAAACATCAATCCTTAAACCAAATGGTATTTCACTTTGGTAGATCGAAATTTGCTTTTTGAATGAATGATTATCTATTTTAACCAATTTACATGTTCTTCCTAACTTCTGTTTTTTCGTACTTTTTGTTAAGAATTCTTCTTGAAGACCAAAGTACATTTTTGTTTTTTGATGTTTTTGTCTTTCTTTTTTCTTGTTGACCTTTTTCTGCACAACTTGAAGGACAAATGTAAACATAGCTCGTGCCTTAGCTGTTAACAATAATTAGTATTGTGGTTATTTTATTGAACTGTTAATGGTTTTTAATCCAAATTTAGATATTTTTAATTAGGCTTAAGTTCATTGAATTTAATTTTCATTAAATTATTTTTATGAAGACAGGAATTTTACAACATGAAATTAATTAAAATTTTTTTTTTTTTATTGATAATTTTTCATTCTTGACTGCGCTGAGATTTGAACCCAGGCGTTCACGGACAGGTTGCCCAGACTAGTTTCGATTGTAACCACACAATCTCGTCAGTGGGGTTTGCCGTTTTACTCACTCGGCTATTGAGGCCGGGCGACGTCAATAGTCAAACATCAATCCTTAAGCCAAATGGTATTTCACTTTGGTAGATCGAAATTTGCTTTTTGAATGAATGATTATCTATTTTAACCAATTTACATGTTCTTCCTTACTTCTGTTTTTTCGTACTTTTTGTCAAGAATTCTTCTTGAAGTCCAAAGTACATTTTTGTTTTTTGATGTTTTTGTCTTTCTTTTTTCTTGTTGACCTTTTTCAGCACAACTTGAAGGACAAATGTAAACATAGCTCATGCCTTAGCTGTTAACAATAATTAGTATTTTGGTTATTTTATTGAACTTTTAATGGTTTTTAATCGTCGCCCGGCCTCAATAGCCGAGTGAGTAAAACGGCAAACCCCACTGACGAGATTGTGTGGTTACAATCGAAACTAGTCTGGGCAACCTGTCCGTGAACGCCTGGGTTCAAATCTCAGCGCAGTCAAGAATGAAAAATTATCAATTAAAAAAAAAAAAAAATTTTAATTAAGTTCATGTTGTAAAATTCCTGTCTTCATAAAAATAATTTAATGAAAATTAAATTCAATGAACTTAAGCCTAATTAAAAATATCTAAATTTGGAATAAAACCCATTAACAGTTCAATAAAATAACCACAATACTAATTATTGTTAACAGCTAAGGCACGAGCTATGTTTACATTTGTCCTTCAAGTTGTGCTGAAAAAGGTCAACAAGAAAAAAGAAAGACAAAAACATCAAAAAACAAAAATGTACTTTGGACTTCAAGAAGAATTCTTGACAAAAAGTACAAAAAAAACAGAAGTTAGGAAGAACATGTAAATTGGTTAAAATAGATAACACTGCTTTACAAATTTTTAATTTGGAAAAATACCAAGAACGCCACATGCCTAGATAAGTTAATTGGGACCTCCTGAACACGAAAAACGCTGTAATTTTTTTTTTTCTAAGTACCGTTTTTTAGATAACGGTACTTCTGTGTTTTTCGGTGTATGGTCCCACTCAAACCCTTGTGAAGCCCAGCCGAGAAGTCCGATCGAGATAAATGGCATATCGTTGCAAAGGTAAATGAATACCTTTTTTGTCGATATACCGCAAATTTCTATCTGATAAGAACTGGCTGAGTTATGGTACCTCAAATTTCAAAATTTGCCTATTTTTTACGTTTTTTTTTCAAAATTTTTCATTTTTATTTCGTTTTTTTTTCTACATTATAGTAAAGATCTGGAATGTTTTATTTTTTTACCTAACAGTTTATTTAATTACCAACATTTTAAGTGTAATTTGAAAAAAATCGGATTAAAAATAAAGTTTTTATTAAGGATTTTGTGGAACGACAATATTTTCATCTTAATTGCTCACACACTATATTCGGCGTAAATTCAAAAAATTTTAATTAAAATGACGAGCGACTTGAACTGTTGCATTTTTTTTCGGATGGATCTTCGCAAATGAGGAACCAACAATAGTCCGCCATCATTTCTTCGTCCCACCAGCCTTTGTAACGTCTCTCGATTTCTTCCATTTCTTGGTGAAATCTTTAACCTTGTTCATCACTTTCGGAGCCCAAGTTCGTGGGGAAAATATCCAAATGTCTGAATAAGAAGTGTAATTTAGGTGTCACATTAAAACCTAAAGGTTAAAAAGAATAAATTTTAAAATGATAACGGCCTTTTTGATATACATGATTTCACTCAACGCTAACCAATGGCATTGAATTTTTGCAGTAATGTATCGATCTTCTCTGCGTAATCAGGACTTCTGTAGTTTCCCAAAAAGTTGTGAACGATGTCCTGGAATGCTTCCCATGCCTCCAAATGAGCTGGACCTAAACACTCATTAAATGCTTGGTCACCATACAGAGCCCGTATTTGAGGTCCATCAAATATACCAGCTTCAATTTTGCTCGCTGTGGCTCTCGGAAATTTTTGTTTAAGGTAAATCATGGCAAGACTGTCTTTTGGCAACTTTTTCACAATATTTGTAAATAACCCAAGCTTAATATGTAATGGAGGAAGTATTATCTTCTCCAGAGGAATGAGTGGGTCATTTTTGATATTGTACACTCCTTGCGTACGTCCACTTCGCTCGGGCCAAACTTTTCGGGTGTAGTGATTCTGACGGTCACGGCTGTCCCATATACATAGAAAACTGGGACACTTCGTATTGCCCCCTTGCAATCCAGATAGTATGGCAACTAATTGTAAATCAGAGCAAACTTTCCATTGATGTTGGTCATAATGTATGAGATCGAGAAGTTCTTTCATTGCTTCATATGTTTCCTTTATGTATTTTCCATATCCGATTGGAATTGATGGTTTCGTATTCCCTTTATGAAGCAAGACTTGCCTCCATCCATAAAAAGACGCCATTCTTCTGGGTCATAATTTTGTTGGAGAGCATTGAAAAGACCACATATGTTGGCACAAAAACAAAAGTTTGCCGTTTTTGCGAAGAAAAGTGCAAGTTGTTTGCTGCGATCACGGTAATATGTAACACGTGTCTCAGGAGCACAATATCCCCACTCTTGTAATCGTGATGCAAGTAATTCAGATTTCGATTTCGGCAATTACAAATCTCGGCACAAATAATTGAGCTCGGCCTGAGTAAGTAAATGGGGTTTCTTATTTGATTGCATATCAGCTTCACTGCACTCATCTGATGAATCATTTTTTATTGTTCTTTTTCGTATTTCTGTGGGGCCCGCTACAATCAGCTGCGGTTTAGGGCACGATACTGAGTGCGGAACTGGTAGCGTCACCGAGCTAACAACTGGAAAAACTGGTTCAATTCTACGTCCGATAGCCTTTTCCGTTAAACAGAAATAACAATCTGTTGTATGGTTGATCTGGTTTCTCCATTGAATTGGCTTTCCAAATGTGAAGAAACACTCTTGACCCTTACCAATTTGATTTAATATTGTTCGGCAGTTGTTACATGTACTATTCGATGTCCACGGTTTGTCGAGAGACGCAGGTCGACAGCCGAAATACTTCTTATACGCTTCAGATAAATTTTTCTTATTCATTTTTCGCATCAAATGTTGTGATTTCTTTTTCACAAGAACACCACAAACATAACAAAATTCCAAAACTGATGGACGCCGAATATAGTGTGTGAGCAATGAAGATGAAAATATTGTCGTTCCAGAAAATCCTTAATAAAAACTTTATTTTTCATCCGATTTTTTTCAAACTACACTGAAAATGTTGGTAATTAAATAAACTATTAGGTAAAAAAATAAAACATTCCAAATCTTTACTATAACGTAGAAAAAAAACGAAATAAAAATGAAAAAAAAACGTAAAAAATAGGCAAATTTTGAATTTTGTGGTATTATAACTCAGCCAGTTCTTATCAGATAGAAATTTGCGGTATATCGACAAAAAAGGTATTCAATTACCTTTGCAACGATATGCCATTTATCTCGATCGGACTTCTCTGCTGGGCTCCACAAGGGTTTGAGTGGGAGCATACACCGAAAAACACAAAAGTACCGTTATCTAAAAAACGGTACTAAGAAAAAAAAAATTACAGCGTTTTTCGTGTTCAGGAGGTCCCAATTAACTTATCTAGGCATGTGGCGTTCTTGGTATTTTTTGGCTGTAAACCAGTTCAAAAAGCAAATTTCGATCTACCAAAGTGAAATACCATTTGGTTTAAGGATTGATGTTTGACTATTGACGTCGCCCGGCCTCAATAGCCGAGTGAGTAAAACGGCAAACCCCACTGACGAGATTGTGTGGTTACAATCGAAACTAGTCTGGGCAACCTGTCCGTGAACGCCTGGGTTCAAATCTCAGCGCAGTCAAGAATGAAAAATTATCAATAAAAAAAAAAAAAAAAAAAAAATTTTAATTAATTTCATGTTGTAAAATTCCTGTCTTCATAAAAATAATTTAATGAAAATTAAATTCAATGAACTTAAGCCTAATTAAAAATATCTAAAATATTAAATTTTAAAAATGGACCCAAAGTCAAAACCCAACTTTTTTTTTTGCTGATTTTTTTTATATAATTCCCCAAACTGATTTTTAAAAATCCTGAAATTTGAAGGAGGTGTTTTTTCTTTTTTAATTTTGAGCAATAAGTTTTTAATTAATCTGATTTTTTTCGTTAATATATGTTTGTTATAGGATGATAGGAACCTTCACACAAAATTTCATTCAAATCGAAAGGGGTCTGGTCCCACTCTTGGTCGATTTGACAGGGAATTATCCATTGAACACACTAAATTTTTAAATTCCTTTTTGTAACAATATTGGCTATTTTGCTGACACGACATTGATTATTTAAAATTATTTTGTCTGTTTAAAGTACTAAAGCATTAAGAATATCAACTTACTCTAAAAATTATTTAATTAACTTACTATAAAAATTATTTTGTAAACTCAACACTTTTAAGTATACCGCAATAAATTTTTAAAATGTTGACAGTAGTAAGTCTTTTGTCTTTTATTATTGTTCTTTACATTTTTTAGTTGCAAGTGTTTGAAATCTAAAAACAAACAAACATAGCTAAGTTCAAATATATGTGTGTGAATTGAGCTATACTAATTCTTAAACAAGATATTTTTTGTCTCATGAAGAAAGGCCCTAACTCACATAATTGCAAACTTTTTTGTACAAATCGTTAAAAAAAAACACTTACACTGCATGTGTTTTGATACTATGAGTATTTATTGAAATATATAAAAATATATCTACAGACGCATAAATTAAGTTATAAATATATATAAATAAAAACTTGATTCCATTTATTTTTATATTTTGAAATTAATTAATCTGAGTGAAGATTATTTTTTTTATAAATTTCGAAAAAGCTTTTTTTTAGAAAAACAACTTTAAACTTTTGTGCATCTCAAAAAACTTGCAAAAAAAGATAAATCTTACGATATAACAACAATGCTAACGATACACATAGGTTTTTAATATCGTACGATAGTCTTGATATTGAAAGAAAACCTAATGAAAATAAAATAATTATTAAGAAAAAAAAAAAAATTTTTTTAAAGTAATTATAACAAAGTAAATAAGATTTCCTTTTATTTTTTAGGATGTTACAGTTACTCCCACAACCAGAAATTCAAAAACTATTACTTTATCAAAAACCACAATACGCAAACCATCTCATCGAAGTAAGCGCAAAAAACGGAAGCTTGTCTCCTCGGAAGAAGATGACGAATACAGCGACGAATAAAATGAATATAAATCTGTCATATTGTTTTACAACAAACCTATTTTTATTTAACATTTGTTTAATTTTCATTGGACAAAAGTGTACGTTCTGTTTTAATAAAACGTGTATATTTATAACAATTGAATATTAAGTTACTTACATTTGTCAACTTTCCACAAGAATTTGTTAAATATAAATGTATATCTATTTATAACATAGAACTTTAGAACTAAAAGCTTATTTTTATTTTAGATAAATAAAACTATGTTTCAACTGTAAATATAATTGTTTTTGGAAAATAATGTTAAAAATTTAATTGAGCCAATTGTACACACTTTTTTATATCTTTAGCTTAGGTATCAAAACTGATCAAAATTTAAATGTTTTCGCATATAATATTTAAACTGTAAAAGTAATAAATTTTAAAATTAAAAAAAAAAAAAAATTTTATTTTTTAAACCCTAAATTGTTGCCGGTTATTTTTTTATAACATAAAGAACACCTAGTGTCATTATTTCTAAAATCATTTGTTAATAAGAGCTTTAAGTAGAGTTTTCTTCAATCGTAAGCTCACTTCGAAAAAAAAAAATAAAACTAAAAAACACCATAGTTCGATAAGATATATAATTACACTGTGATAGAATTTGACACTTTTTTTAGAGACAACCAGTGGACCTGGCGCTTAACCTAATTCGGGTTCGCTGAATCCAGTGGCGCAAACAGTTTTTTTTTAGGTTAGCTCTTGTTTTTGAGATACACAGTTATTTCTTAAATTAAGAAGTTTTCACAACATATATTCGCGTAACTCCAAAACGGCTTAGTTTATTAAACAAAAACCGAAATTCCGCAATGACATTTCCTTTAAGTAGGGTTAAACTTTCTAAAATGCGTAGCCGTTTTTTAATTTTTTTTGTCAAAAAATTGATTTTTTTTAGCAAAATTTCGAAATTTTTGTTTGTTAAAAATTTATTAAAAATTGGAAAATGTAGCTATGCTTCTAATTTTTTTCTACACATATTAAAAAAGAAGTTTGAAACAACAAGCCATTAATGAAAATCTGTTTACAACTTTTGATATTATTCACAAAAGACAAACAATTTCAATTAAATTTAAGAATGTCATAAAACGATATATTTGTATGGGAACCCCCTAAGAAGTGGAGAAAAAGGGCAAGTATGTTTTGTAAAGATATTAAGGACAAAACCCTTATTTAGGTCGGTCATACATTTTATACCCCTAGGGGCAACTCCTGCGCAGTAATGGGACTTTCTTTAATGTATTTCTAGTCTGTATTGAAATCCCCCTTAAGGAATGGTGATAGCGGTTAGGTATGTTAGAAATAAATAATGAATATGAAAATAAAGTTGGGTTGGTCATACATTTGACTTGTCTAGGAGCACCATACGCGCTGCAGGGGCCAAATTTAATAATTTCTATAAACCGCCATATGTGTATGGTTGAAAATCTTAAATTAGGTTGCTTTTTTTTTGGCAAAAAAAATCTTTTTTAGCAAAAAAAAAGCATCCTACGCACTGTTTCTAAAACACTGCGTATATTAGAAAAAGTTTAACCTTGCTTAAAGGAAATTTTATTGCGGAATTTTTGAGCTTGTTCAATAAACTAAACCGTTTCTGAGTCACTCGAATATACAATGTGCAACCTGCTCCATTTTCGAAATAACGGTATATCTCGAAAACAAGAGCAAACTTAAAAAACGGTTAGCAATAATGGATTCAGCATACCCGAATTAGGTTAAAACGTCATGTGACCAGCTTGTCTGTTTTTTCAACTAGCACAGTGTTATCAAGGCCCGGATTTTTATGCAAATTCATATTTGTTGTCGTCAGTCTGAGTTCAACATAAACTAAATATCTTTGCTAATCATGAAATTTAAAGTAAAATTGCATCGATTTGTTTGTGGATATTTTTGTATATTTTGCTTTAAATGCATATTTATGCATATTTTTGCATATATGCAATATCATGTTAGTAGTATATTTATGGGGATTCTGTATATGATTTTTTCTCCCTACGTGTTTCCCATAAGGAGGACTTTTTAAATTTCAATTTCCTCCCAACGTGTTTTCCCAAAAGGAGGTATTTTTTCTCCCATAGGGATGAATTTTTAAACTGAAATGTTACTTTAAAGTTGATTTTAGTTAATTTTAAAATTTTTGCACCCAATGTATTTTTCCATAAGTAGGAATTTTGAATATAAGCAGAATTAAAGAATGTTGAGTATTTTTTAATTATAAAAGAGAGTAATTTAAAGTTGATCACATTATATTTTCTTCAATGAAGATAAATTTGAGAAGTTCTATACTATGTATAAAGAAATTGTTTGAGTATTTTAAAATAAGAAAGAGTAATATGTAATATATTTTGAATATGCAGCATATAAAAGTATAGAGATTCACCCCTATTATGAAAGTCGACGTCGACATGAGGCGACGGCATCGGAAAAATAATTATATTTTCTGAGTCGTCATTCAAAATAATCGATTACTATTGACAGTCACTTGATATTTTCTAGGGCGCTTTAAAGTCGACGTCAAGTAGAATTGTCTCTGTTTTAGTCGACAGGAAATTTTGCGACGACTCAAATGAAAGTTAAAAAAATTTGAAGTAGAATATAAACATATTTCTTAAGTACGTTAAAATAAAAAAATGCAAATTTAAAAGAAGTTATGGGCACAAATTTTAATAGTAAATTAAACGCGAAATTTCGAAAAAGTTTGCTAAAATAGCGAAAATTCGCGAAAATTTTTAACTTATGACGATTGCCTCAAAGAGCAACAAATCTACGCAAAATTTGGAAAAGTTTGCAAAAATAGCGAACATTTTTAATAGTTCAAACAAGCCATAAAATTAATTAAAAGTCCCTAAAACTATAAAGAATGTCCAAAATTCGGCAAAAATTGCAAAATTAGCGGAAATACGCAAAAATTTTCTAACAGCTTTTAAAAAGTGTAAAAACAGGGGTTTTTTATGTTTCAAAGAAATGGTAATAAAAGATTAAATTTGTAATTAAAAAAGGGTTTTATATGTTTCCAAGAAGTGGTAACAAAAGATCATTTAAAAAAACTTCTATCAAGAGTATAAAAATGTATGCATTCATAATTTTACCTTCATTATTGTTTAAACAATGGCTAAGTTCAGTTATAAAGTTCTCGCAGATATATATTTTCAACAGAAAGATGAAAAAGATTTTGTGTTACGCATAATGAATAATCCATTCTTTAAATTATGCAACGAACAAGAAATCAAAATTCATAAGATAAAAATTAAAAATTTTTCATTTACATTAAGAAAACGGTACCTTAAATGTTCTAGAAACAAGAAAATTTTTTACTTACGCAACGAAAAATGGCTAACAAATGATCTGATTTTTAAGAAGCTGTCAATTACCGCTAAGGAAACTGAAAAAGTGGGTCGGCCCGCAAAACAAATTGACAATTGCAGTGAAAGATCACGAAGACGCAAGCTTGCAAATATCAATGAAGAAATTTCTCATAGTATGATAAAAAAATTCAACCAACGCAAAATAAGAAAACAAAAATTGCAATAATTGAAAAAATAGTGGAAGCGAGCCCTAAACGCACAAAGAGGATTTTAAAAAGTATGCCTACACCAACTGAAGAAATGAAATTTACTCCAGAAGAAGCATTTGCACTATTTTTGGATTTAAAACTGACAAAAAATCAGTATACAGAACTGCGAAAGCGAACCAATGAAAAAAATTGTGGAATCTTTCCAGCATATCGAGATTTAGTTTCTGTCAAAAAAGAGTGCTTACCTTCACAAACGGATATTAGTGTAATTCAAGTTCAGCAGAAGTAAAATTGCAGGCTCTTCTCGAACACACTGCAGAACGATTATTAAATACACTTGATGCTGACTGTTTAAAAAAAACTTAAAAATTGCAGCATCCCTTTATTTTCTAAATGGGGATGTGATGGAAGCTCTGGTCAGAAACAATACAAGCAATGTAATTCAGAAAACTCATCTGATGCTAACTTATTTATGGTATCTTTCGTTCCATTACGTTTAAGAAAAACTTATATTGGCTTAGAGCCGTCAACCAGTAGAGTTACAGCAATAAATGTATGGAAAAATGAAATTCCCTCTTCAACAAAGTATTGCAGACCAATAAAGTTTGTTTACAAAAAGGAAACTAAAGATGTCATAACTGAAGAAGTTCGAAAAATAAAAGATCAAATTAAAGAACTTCAACCGGCAATATTTAAATTTGATGACCAATGCATTGAAATTAATTTTCAAATGTTCCTTACAATGATCGATGGAAAAGTTGCACAAGCATTAACCGAAACAAAGTCTTCGTCAAGCTGTACCATATGTCAAAAGACATCAAGTCAATTAAGCCAACCCCCATCACAACACAATAGTTTCAATGAAGCATACGAATTTGGAATGTCCCCTCTTCATACTAGAATTCGTTTCATGGAGCATATTCTTAAATTGGGTTATGATTTGGAATTTGGCCCGTTAGGCGAAACAGTGAGAAAAAACAAAGAAAATGTGGAAAAAAGGAAGCAAAGAAAAAAACAAATTCAAGAAAAATACCTTCACCTAGACCTTATAATATAATTGAACAGCCAAAACAAGGAGAAGGAATTTCAAATGATGGAAACACTGCAAGGAGATTCTTTTCCGATCCAGAAACTGCAGCATCTATCACAGGAGTACATTTTGAATTAATAAGACGATTCCAGATCATTTTACAAGTTATATCATGTAGCAGAAAGATAAATGCAAAAAAATTTGGCCAGTATTCTTTATAACAAAAAATACTCTTGGAGACATATGCCAACCACAGTTCATAAAATGTTATACCATGGGAAACAAATAGTTCAACACAATATCCTACCAATTGGAGATCTATCTGAAGAAGCGCAAGAAAAAAGGAGCAAAGACTAAAGATTCTTCCGCGAGCATAATACAAGAAAAATGTCCAGATGTTGTACTAATGAAGATCTTATTACTATTTTGTTGTGCACATCAGATCCATATATGTCCAGTATTCGACAAAAATGGAAATCAACCTCAATCGAATTAGAGGAAGAAGCTAAACAACTTCTGGAAAATGAAACCCAAAGCTATTTAGAAGAAATTTTTACTAATATTTAATTTAAAATTGTTTATAGATTATAATTTGTTTTTGATTTAAGTATATATTTGTATTAATATATAAAAATAAAATACACATACATCTCAAACCAAAAATAAAAGTTGAATTACCTAAAATGTTATCGATAGCCAAGAATGTTATTTGGGCATTTTTCAAAATATTCCTTTTCAGTTTTATCCTTATAACAACTCGTCTCGTCCCAAAAAAAAGCCAACCTTTGGCCCCTGTGAATATTGGGACTAAAAAATTTACAGGGGCCAAATATTGGCATTTTCTGACAGGATCTAAGTTCGACAATAAAAAATAAGTATCAGTTGTAAAATACAAGAGAAATAATGATAAATTATAAAAAAACTCATATTTGAAATATTCAACTTTTACACCAAAATTCAACAAAAAAAAGAAAATGCATTTTGAACTCCCCATAACTTTTGCTCCTATCAGTCGGATTTTACGTTTTATAGCGCAAATTAAAGCCTAATATCGCACCTATCAAGCATAAAAAATACCGATCCAGTCAAAAGTTATGGAATTTTGACCGCCTTCTCGTAAAATTTCCCACTGTGCGTCGACACAACTTTCCCATAAAACACCAAATTAACGTCGAAGTGATGTAGCCGTCGACCTTATGTGACAACAAATAAATATTAATGTCGACGTCGACAACGACTTACGTAATTGCGGTGATTAACTCAATTTGAAAGTTTGCCATTAATATAAAAAGGCTTAGGGAGTATATTCCACATCATTTTCTTAATTGCCACTTTAAAGGAAACTTAATAAAAATGGTAAGTAATTCCTATATAATAATGTATATTTAATAATTTATTATTATTATTCTTTTTTCCTTGTTTGTTTTTAGATGTATAAAAAAATTGTAAATATTGCCCAAGGTATTAAGCCCGAGTATATTAGAATCGATGATATACCTTTAAACCAATCTTTGAAAATTGTGAATTTTGAATGGAAAGAAACACAATATGGTTTAAAAGTCATTGCCAATTTAGATGAGAATAAATGGTTTTATCTTCCCCATAGAATGATGAAATTTTTAAACAAGGCGGATCCATACTTAACTCTAATGAATGATAAAGTTTGGACAATTATTTACAAGGGGCGTCAATTACCAAATGGACCTGCAATATTTGATTTAAGTTATACTTAAACTCTGAAAAAAATCCTTACAATAAAGAAAATTATAATAAGTCAAAAACAAGATTTTTTCTATTTTTATTACTTTTTATTTTAAAAATAATTTTAGTTTTTTACATTCTTTTATTAAAATTGTATATTCAATAAAAACGAATCATCCTCCTCCATAAATTGTTTTACGATCAATTCAACCGCAGGAATCTCCTTGATAATATCTGCGGGATGTTGTTGCTCCCGCTTTTCCTTGATCGCTGGGGGACTTTTATAAAATTTAGATTTGGATGCACTAAAAATATGCACCCGCATAAAGTGCCTTTTTTTTATTGAATTTGTTGGCAAAAGTTATATGTTTACAAATTCGCAACTTAGTCTCTGATGTTCCATTTTTAATTAAATTAAAAAATCTTTTGAAAATACCTCGTAAAACATATATTTATTTACTTATGCATTTATTTTTTTATTTTGATATATAAAATATACATTAAATTGACATTAATGCCCCTATTGCGGTTCTCCACTCAACTCAGTTTGGTCGTGTGAGAGTCAACCCAACTTATGCACAACCAAACTCATTTTAGGTATTGTGATACCCAACGGTTTTTAGTTGAGTTTGCTATAAAGTTGCCAACTTAAAATATCGATTTACCAACTTTAAATATAACGTTTAACAAGTGAAAATTTTATAAATTTAATAATTTTTTAAACTAAAAGTATTTTTAATTGTGTATTGAATAAAAAGTATTTACAATGGATATTAGTGTCGATTTATTTTATGATGATGAAAATGAAAACTCTTGTACAGATGTGCTACGTATAAGAAGAAAAATTCCTGCTGATTCCAACCCTCTTGAACTACCCAATGCCAAGTAAGAACTTATAATTAGTAACGTAACTAAATAATAGATATTGGGAATTATTTCTTTTTCATAAGCAACTATTATATTCAACATTTTTTTATTTTTCGAATTTATTCTATGAGTTAAATTTTAGTTATGTATTTTATAAAGCTTTTTGTAATAGCTCTATTCCTCAAATTTTTTTAGGAATGACTTTATACACTACCAGACTATTATATTGTATTTTCTTGTTACATTTTACCTTAGCTTTCCGTTGGATAGCAATGAAGTATATTTATGTACAGAAAAATTTACAATTATTTAAATTTAACTCATAGAAGAAATTCGAAAAATAAAAAAATGTAACTCAATAATAATTTTAAATTTGTAGATTTAAAAGTTATTTCCGACTAAACAAGGAAGCGTTTTGCTATTTGCTGGATGAAATCAAAAATCATTTAAAAACCACCTGTTCGCGTAGTGGCTATTCCTCCTATATTAAAGTAATTTGTTAAAGTCCCATATATCTTTACACTGGTTTTTGGTCATACCAAATTTTGGTTTTCCACGTGCAATCTCTGGGTTTTTTTTTCCATTAGATTAACAAGCCTCTCAAATTGTGCTTTAGTTGGAATTTTCAAAGATCTACGAATGTATTAAATGCTGTGAAATTCTAATATACAGTATAACAAATCTTTCTACTTACGGTTTTTCCATTGTTATTTTTTTTTTTTGCTTTTAAAAATGAAAGTCAACTGAAACTGAAAACAACTCAACTACTAATAAACAGTTGTGTATTTATAACGTTTCTGTCGACCAAACTTTTACAAAGTTGAAAACGGCAATACCACGAAAAAAACAGATACACAACTGAAAAGCCAACTGCCAGTCGAGTTGAGAATGGCAATGCAAATTTACCAAAGACAACCAAACTGTTACAAAAGTGGAGAACCGCAATAGGGGCATAAATATATATATACATATATGTATGTATAACGCATACTTCGACTGCATATTTTATAGCCATCGCATAGTTTGACTGCAATTGCATACTTTTGCTGCTGCAGTCGAACTTCTACATGTTTTGCGTATAGTTCAACTGCATGTTAGTTCGGCTGCACTTTTTTACAATTATTAATTTTACGATATGTTGGTTGCTTGGCGTAATTTAATTAATTTAAAAGCATATTTTTTTTAAATTATTGCCTTAAAACCTTTAAATTTTCCAATTAAAAATCTAAATATTTATTACAGTGATGCCACCTGCGTATAAAAATGTTTTATTTTCACAGCGTTAAAATTAGTATTCTTTGTTTTGACGCCGGTAACTCTTAAGGCGGCAAAATTAATTTTACTAACTTTGCACTTTCGGACATAATTACTGAAACTTTGAATGAAAATTAAGTACAGAATTTAATGGGTGAAAATCTTAACTATTTTTGGTACTTTTTTATTTATTGAAATTTTAAATAAGGAGGGAAAAGTACCCAAAAAGGGAAATACGGGAAATTAAATAGCTTTTTTAAGGTTTTTGGTTCCACAATTGGTACTTTTGTTAATTGTCGTTAATATTGGACATAGAAACATAAAGTACAATATGCAATCTTCTGAGTTATAATACTCTTATTAGGGAACTGTTTGGTACTTTTTTATTCTTTAACTGGTACTTTTTTAATTATCGTAAATATTGGACTTATAAACATTAAATTAAACAGGTACTGTCCTAAGTGGATGAGAATCTATGAGTTAACTTTTTGGTACTTTTTTGTCTTTAACTGGTACTTTTAGAGTTTTCGTTAATATTGGACAAAGAAACATAAAATTAAACATGCAAGGCCCTAAGTAAATGAGAATCTAATAGGGGAAGCTTTTTGGTACTTTTTCGTTCTACAACTGGTACTTTCTTTAATTATCGTTAATATTGGACATAGAATCATAAAATTAAACATGCAATGTCCTCAGTGGATTAGATTCTATAAGAGGGATCTTTTTGGTACTTTTTTGTCCTTTAACTGGTACTATTTGAGTTTCCGTTACAAACATAGAAGATGCAAGGTCCTGAGTGAATGAGAATCTTTAAGAACGTTTTTTTGGTACTTTTTCGTTCTCTGGTACTTTTTAATTAAACAGGTACTTTTTCTATTTATTTATCTTTAATTACACAGTGTAAGCGAAAAATCGCAACTATTTTTGATACTTTTTTACAAAACATTTTTCTTCAAACAATAAAATATTGAAATTTTTGACACTTTATTTGGGAGAAAAAAGTTACCAAAAGGGGATAATACGGGAAATTAATTTCTTTCTATAGCCTTTTGGTTCTACAACTGGTACTTTTTAATTATCTTTACTACTGGAATTATAAACATAAAATTCACCATGCAATGTCCTGAGTGATGACTCTATGAGGGAACTTTGTGGTACTTTCAGCTGGTACTTTTTGAATTACCGTTAATATTGGGACTAGAAACATGCAATTAAACATGCAAGGTC
Organism: Pollenia amentaria; assembly: GCA_943735925.1. Taxonomy (NCBI): domain Eukaryota; kingdom Metazoa; phylum Arthropoda; class Insecta; order Diptera; family Polleniidae; genus Pollenia; species Pollenia amentaria. The sequence goes on from OX031007.1 coordinate 98,997,749, forward strand.
CTGACTGATAATCTGTAAGAGGGATATTTTATGTATTTTTTTTATCTAACTGGTACTTTTTTAATGTTCGTAAGTATTGGACGTAGAAGCATTAAATTATACATGCAAGGTCCTGAGCTTCCCCTTCGCTGTAAGAGGGGCTTTTCGGTACTTTTTTGTTCGCAGCTGGAACTTTTTGAATTTCCAATAGTATTGGACCTAGAAACAAAAATATAATCATGCAATGTCTTTAGTGAATGAGAATCTGTAAGAGGGGCTTTTTGGTACTTTTTTGTCCTTCAACTGGTACTTTTTGAATTTCCGTTAATATTAGACCTATAAAGGTAAAATTGAACATGCAAGGTCCTGAGTGAATGACAATCTATTAGTGATTTTCTTTGGTACTTTCTCGCTTTCTAACTGATATTTTATAGTTATCGTTCATTTTGGACCTAGAAAAATAAAATTCAATATGACATGACCTGAGTGATACGACTATGAGGATCTTGTTGGTACTTTTTGGTTTTTTAACTTCTTGAATTTCCGTTAGTATTAGACGTTGCAGCATAAAATTAACATCTTAAATCCTGAGTGAATGAGAATTTGTAAGTAACTTTTGGTTCTTTAAATGTTACCTTTTCTAATTCTTTTTAGTATTGGACCCAGAAACATAAGAAATAATTGAATTAAAATTATTTAAATAAATGTATTTATAATTAAAAGAAATGTATTTATAATTAAAAACAAACATTTTTACTTATTATAAGACCTTTTTATCATAAAAAAACTTTTCGGCCAAGAGCGGTAACCCTGGTTAAATTTATAAAAATATTGAAAATAACTATGCAAGTTTGTTGTAAAAAAATAAGAGTTTAAAACATTGACAATAGTTTTTGGAATACTTACTATCAGAAGAAGAGTTTTGGAACAACATAAAAAATATGCGAGTTTTATGAAACAAAAAATTCAGAACAAAACGGAATTCGATATTAACCGAAATTTTCATTTTCATAACATATATTGTGGTTTCGATTGGTATTGAAAGCCGTAATTTTCCCCCAGTACAAGTGTTAAGAATATATTTATTTCATATAATTTATTTACACGTATTTAATTTTTACAATTACAATTTTGGTTTTATTTATTGCATAAAAAAGTTAATTTTTATTCATTTAAAAAGTATACAAAACTTTTGCCCCTATTATGGTTTACAACTGAACTCCGTTGAGTTGTAATAAAAACAACTGCTAGCGACGAGTTGTAATTTTTTGATGTTTTAAACCATAACACAAAATTGCAAAATTTCAACTGAACTAGAGTTGAATTGTAAACGGTAATAGGGGCATTAATAATTATTTCATAAAATTACTATTTGTATTTATTAACTATAAAGATTAACCCCTTTATGCAAAAAAAATCAAGTTCGCATTATTTATCAATTGTATAGGTTAACTTATGTGAACTTTAACTTTTTTTGTATAAGACAGTAAGAAGGTTATTTATTTCATATACATACATTATATACATGTTTTTAATGTATTTAATATTTTACAATATATCTGTGGTCAAAAGCAATAACCGCCTAAGTAATAATAGTTTTTAAGAAAAGGTACTTAATATTTTTGCTTACGTTTCTGAAATAATCAATTGCATTACAAAAAGTTATTCAGAATCAAAGATTTTTAACCCCACAATGATAAGATGAAAAAATTATAATGAAAGTTGTATTTATTTCAAAAATATTTTATAACAACGAATAGAAACTCAATAATTTCTTAAGTCGACTTAGGCGGTTATCACTTGTGAGCAAATATATATGTATGTAAATACATAAGTTTTTTAATTGTAAAAACTATTTTTTTTTTTCTAAATGTTAGAGATCCACATCTTTAACATTTTTTGAGAACAATTTAAAGATAAAGAATTCATTGATTTAACATGTTGTATTTACATGTTTAAGTATTTTCTTTTTATTTCTAAAAATAAGAATTTTGATTTTATTTGTTCATATGTAGTATATACAGAAAAAATTTTGTAAATTTTTAAGGAGCAATTTTAAAAAAATATAAAAAAAAGTATACACTCCCATCTTGGGAATCACTATAGAGATAAATAATTAATTAATTTCATATATATTATTTTTATGTAGTTAATATTTCACAATATAAATTTGGTTTTTTTTTTCGTAAAAACTTTGGTTTTTTTTTTCGTAAAAACTTTGGTTTTTTTTTCGTAAAAACTTGAATTGGCTTTTTAAAAAACGGAATTCGATATTAACCGAAATTTTTATTTACATAACATATATTGTGATTTCGATTGGTATTGAAAGCCGCAATTTTCCCCCCAGTACAAGTGTTAAGAATATATTTATTTTATATAATTAATTTACATGTATTTAATTTTTACAATTACAATTTTGGTTTTATTTATTGCTTTTAAAAAAATTCGTAAAAATCGGTCCACGGGATCAAAGCTTATGACGATATTTCTTTAGTTGTATCATACCTACACTTTCAGCTTTGTCTAAGAAAGCTTTTTCAAAACGAGAACGAATATTTGCATCGACTGGGCAATAGAAAAATCCATTTGATTTGTCAATTATATCGTAGTTTAGATTTGATTGCTGATTTTTTGAATATGCCTTCAACACCTCCATTACGTTTTACCATTTAAACACTGAACCCATAACATAAATGCTATAAAGGGAATACAAGTGGAATATAAAAAATTACCATTAAAACTTATTAAAAAAATTACATACATATAATTACTAACCCAAAAGTTTGTGGCGTCTTTATTAGCGAGTTATTTTTATGCATTATGTGGTGGCTTAATAAATCTTCACGTACTATAATTACAGTGGTTTATGAAGGTCCAACATTTTTTTGTGCTCCGGCAAATATTACACCAAAGCAAAGCGCTTTACCTCGATTTTTCGAGGTAAAAAGTTAGAAGACATATCGCAAACTTAAGGGCATAATAAACCACACAAATTGCTTGGCAAACATGCAGTTTAATTTTGATTCTGTTTTCCAATAGACAACACAATCATATTTTGTACAAACATTAATTATTCATTTTTGTTTTGTTTTCAATGAATGTAGCCGACGATTGTGCTGCGGAAATTTTGCTCGCTATTTGTTTAAAACGGAAAAAAAATATAAAAGATAGAAAAGGATTTAGAGCAAAAAGTGCTCTAAACAACGAGCTGTTTTGAGGGAAATTATGCTGCTAAAACAAATTGTAATTTGAGGCTGAAAATTATGTTTTTCTTCTTCTTCTACGTCTTTACTCTGCAAAGTTTTCGCTGAAATAATAACTTTTAGCACTAAACACCACAAAAAGTTTGACAAATATCCAACATGTCTGTCAAATATTAAAAATGTTTAATATTTCTGCAAACATTGCTTCAAATGTTTGTCCAAACAGCAAACACCCTAATTAACAACACAAAATATTTGTACAAACGTAAAATTTTGACATGTTTGCCAAGCTATTTGTGTGGTTTATTATGCCCTTTAGGGCACATCTTTGGAATTTCTTGCACAAAATCAAATTCTACGCCATCAACAGTTTTATTGTAGTGTAGCAGTAATACAACAAAGCATTTGGACCTAAATTCCAGGTGTCCAGGCGCGAAACTGTTGTTTATTTAGCAAATTTAGGTAAAACCCAATTAACTTTACCATTACATTGCAAAATTAAAATACATGTGGCTTTTTGTAGTGGTAGAGTTGCACTTTGAATTTGTCTTGACGAATACATATAAAGTGAATTCGCCTCGAGTGTACCCTGACTTAATTAACCGTCATAAAAATAGCGTCCCTTTTTTATATAAAAAAGTCTTGCGGCGATTTTATTTTGTAATGCGAAAAGGTGAGAGGGAAATACAAGTGTATAATTCTAGGCTATTTTAACACAACCGTGCAATTGCACCATGAATTCGCCTTGAGGAAAAGTTATAAAGTGAATTCGCCTCGAGTGCACCCTGACTTAATTGTTGCAAACTTAGCGTTGCCATAAGAAAATAATTTACATATGATAAAAACGTAATATTATATCGAAAACATTTTTGCAAATCTTATAAAAAAAAATTTACATACACAGCCTAACAAACAATTATTTTAATGCAAGAATTTTTTTTATATAATTATATAATAAAGAAGTAATTTATGTTTGTTTATAGGATGTAATCTCCCTAACCGCTACACTTATCTTAATGAAAATTTTACGGGATATTACTGATGGTCTGGGGCGTGCTATATATTTTGAAAATTTAAGTTGGCGGGGCACGTCTAATACAACGATACTAAAGAATTATTTATACTTATAGAATCAAAATATGCAAGGAATCGTTAAAATCAATTTATTTATTAGATTGATTAGACATCTGAATTTAAAAAATGCACATATGGGCAAATCCACCAACCGAAAATTTTTCATATTAATATGATTTAATTTTTTTTTAATGTAATGTTGGACTAGATCTGCGATCGGCAACATATACTATTACATTTTTCGATTGTATGCGTTGTATTCATTTTACATATGTTGTTGTTAATGTTGTTTAATTCTCTACAATGTGTGTGCACACGTACGTAGCAAAAGAGAATAAAAGAGAAAACGCGGTGCCCTGATTTTGCCGATAGCAGGACTAGATGTATAATTTCAGAAATATAAAAAATATATATATTACGATGATTATTATTATAAAAATTATAACCAAATCTTACCCTACCACAGATCTCCTAATGTTATGCTAGATATTAAAACTTTTTTAGGTGTTCATAAGAATACTTTAGTGTTAATATAGATGGTCCAACCGTAAGCTATATTTTTATTCACTCAATTCTCTTAAATTTTTGTATAAAATTATTTTGTTTACTATTTTGGAAAGATTGATATTAGGTATGAAATATCAGGTCCAATAATTGTAGCATGCGTCACGAAAAATAAGGTTTTTTTTTATATTGTGAGTAATATGAATTTTTTTTTCAAGTCGTCAATAATTTTATTTAAATTTCATTACCTCCTTTTATACCAACACGTTTCCAGTGCAATATGTACAAATCCATCGTGAAATAAAAATCACTTTGTTTTAAATGTTTTTTCTTATGTTATTACCAGAGAAGACCAATTTGCTTTTTTTGCTGTTTTGCTGTTTTTGCCCATATTTGCTTTTTTGCTGTTTTTGTTATTATGGTGCTTATTTTGCTTTTTTCCTATGTTTTTGCTGTAAAATAGCTTTTTTAACATAATTTTTACGTAAAAATATTTTTTTGAGAAAACATGGGAAAAAAAAATAATTGACAACTTTTTTCTGAAGTTTTTAAAGTTGAAAAAGATTGGCTTTTTTGTAATGTGTGTTCGAGTAAAATTAATAGCGAAAAGAAGTGCAATGTGGAGCAACATTTTAGTACAAAAAACACAAATTAGCTGCTTGCCAAGAAAATCGTCCACAAAAACTTATAACGGAATTTCCTGTTACTATTACTGCTAATATATTTCACGAAGATATATGTAAATTTTTGTTGGAGACCAATATACCAATAAAAAAAGTAAGCCATCCCAGTTTCAAAAACATATTTCAAAAGTACTCCAATTTTTCAGTTCCAAGCGAAAGTTATATTCGAGGTAAATACATACCTCAAATGTATACGGAAGCTATAAAAAAAGCTACAAATAGTTGGGTTAGCTATTCACGAAAGTGTAAATATTGTGTCAAATGTACGAAAAGCTCTTGAGAATCTACATGAAAAAATATATATGAAGAAATTTAATGCAGTATGTATTTCAAAGAAATCCGGGGTTCAAACAAATTTTACAAATAAACAGCATTCTTCAAACTGGTGCTAAACCTGATGACGAAATTAAATTTTGAAATATAAATTTGCTCCAACAACATCCATTGACGTGCAAAGAAGTTTCTACTTATACAATTCACTTTTAACAGAAAGACGAAGAAAAATGACGTTTACAAATATAAAAGCCCACATGATTGGTTATTGTAACTGTTTTCACGAATCTGAAGAAATAGAATAACTGTCATTTTTTATATTTAAATGTATATATTAAAAAAATAAAAATGCTTTTTTTGCTGCTTTATTTTCTAAATTTTTGTGCTTTTTTTATATATTTTTTTTGCTGTAAACACTTTGTTTTTTGCTTTTTTTTGTCTTCTCTGTTTATTACATATGGTCATTTTCTGATTATAAACAATAAAACACGATGATTATCAACATATTATTTTTCCATCCTGGTTGACCTGGGCCCTATTCCACAAAACAACTTATCAACTTTTCACTTTGCACTTATCAAATTTTTCGTCAATTTGCAAAACTTTATGTTCCACAGAACTATTAAATTTGATAAGTGATAAGTTGAAATTGATAAGTGTAATTTGCAAAATCTTTGCAATTTTTATATTCTCCTTGCAATTTCTGTTCCACGTACGTTCTCTTATGCAAAGTGTAAAGTTAATATTGAAAAGTGTAATTTGCAAAGACTTTGCAAATAATTATGCTGTTTCGTTCCACAAAAATTATAAATTCTATTTTTGCAAAGGAAATTTTGATAAGCTTGTCAAAAATTTGCAAGGTAAACGATCGCTTTGCAAATTCATATTCTTATATCTTTTGAAGCTTTCAAAATGTTAAGACGTGAGTTTTTGTTTGACGATATTGAAGAAGTGGTTATAACAAGAAATTATAGAGACCGAATAAATGTTTCGGGACTACAAAACTTTAATTTTAAAGAGTGCTTTCGTTTAAATCAAATCCAAGTTGATTTCATTTTAAATAAAATTGGGGAAAAATTAAAACACAATACACAGCGCAGTGATGCTCTGTCCGCTGAAAATCAATTGCTACTGTGCTTGCATTGGCTCGGAAATGGTTGCCAGTACCATTTCCGGGCCCGATGACGTTTCAAAACTTTCTCCCAGTCAGCCTGATTAGCTAATTTATTAACCTACAAAATTATATATAAACTTAAATATGTTCTAAATATAATACATACATACATATATATTTTTTTTAATCTTATTCTTTTGATTGTATAATAAAATTTTCGAGCTTGAGGACTTATTTTTTATATAAAAATTTTCAATTTTTTTTTATCCAAAATTTCGGCACTGCTTTGTGTTCCTTCTTCAGGGTTTTATTTGTTCTTTATTATTTAACAATAGATACATATGTATACATATCGCACTGCTTCCTTTTAAGAGCGTCAACTCAAAGTTTACAAATTTTCAGTAGAGACAAAAAACTGTTTTCTTTTAAGGGGGATAAAACAAAGGGGGATACAATTGCATTTTTTGACAAAATACTAGAGAAAATTTAAAAAATTTGAGTTGCCGCTTTTTAGAGGAAGCAGTGCGATATGTATGTATTTATGTATATCAAAATATCAAATTAAAAAATTTTTTAATTGCATACAAAAATGTTTTTCAATTCCAACTTGATCAAATTTTAACTTCACATTTTGATATATATTTTAAATATGTTAAAAAAATTGTTAAATGTTGTTAAATAATAAAGAAAGAAAAAACCTTGAAAAAGAAACACAAAGCAGTGCCGAAATATTGGATAAAATTAAATTAAACATTTTTATATAAAAAATAAGACCTCAAGCTCAAAATTTTTATTATACATATGTTCTAAATATATACAATAATTTTTTAAAAAAAATACTAACGTTGTTGTTTTGAAAACTAGCAAATAAAATATCTTTTTTTTTCTTTAATAATATTTAAAACTGCTAGTTTTTTCTAATTTAATAACTTTTGATTTAGCAACGCAAAGTGAAAAGTGATAAGACAGAAATGCATAGATCATTAAATGATTTGTGGAACACTTTGCACACTTACTTTGCATGAAAGCGCAAAGACTTTGCAAAGAGAGCAAAGTTTTTTCAAAGACGGCAAAGTCTTTTCAAAGAGAGCAAATTCTTTGCAAAACTTTGCTTACTGCAAAGTGAGATTTGCAAAGAATATTGTGTAACAGAAACACTTATCACTTTGCCAAAAAATAAAATTTGATAAGTGCAAAGTGAAAAGTTGATAAGTTGTTTCGTGGAATAGGGCCCTGGTTGACGGAGAAAATGCCCATATCAATTTTTTTTGTTAAACTATATACAGTTGTGTTTCTTTATATATGTATATGTTACTGGGAAAATTGTAACGTTCGTTGCGTATGTCACAGTGGGTACACGGCCTTTGATAAACAAAACCGGCAACATTTGTTGACTGCAAATAAGCTATTTTTAATTCTCTTTTGTTATTATTCTTTTACTGATAAGATTTTGCGTAATTTATTATGCGAAATTCGCTAAAAAAAATACGCAAACACAGTTCAACGTTTAAAGGTACTTCCAATTTTTGTACCGTGCGGCACAAAACTTTATAATCAATTATTACACAATAAATACCTGCTAAGAAATTAAAATATATGTATGCCATCCGATAGTACACAGTAATGTCCCTTACACTATGTATAAAATGAACCTATCGCTTTTGAATGACCAAAAAATGTTTATATATTAATCGGAAAACGCGTTCGAATGTAACGTTCGTCGCACAAGATTAGCCCATATTTATATCCATCCAAAATTTTACATTTTCGTGAACTTCCATACAATATTCGTTTTATAAACCTGTTACATATTTTATGAATAAGGCCTATGGAATTAAAATTTCCGAACAATATGTTTTTAATGAGTAATATAAAATTTCTGGCAGCACTGCTGAAAGTAACGATGTAGCCAAGGCGAATTTATATAGTTCTGAATTCGCCTTAATATCAGGGCTGGCAGATGATTTTAATGAAAAATATGCACTTAATGGAAAAAATGGCATGATAAGCATATTAATTTTTATTAACGTTCCATTTCGCAGATTTTTACATTTCACTACTCTCAGCCAAAGTTGACTTCTATTTTGCGTACGATCGTGACCTCATGTTTATAATTATCATTATGAAAGCTTAAACTTGATAAAAATCCATATTTTGCACTAAGCATTGAGCTACCAAAATGCTATCGAATCGCAAAAAAAATTCTCTAGGTAAAGTTTTTTTTCTATATTATAGAGTGGAACAACTAACACTTCCTATATATTGTCATTTTTTGAATATATTTTTGTCATACGTTTAGCCTGTCAATCCTTGTAAAAAATTGTGAATTATTTAAATTTATTAGTACAAAAGTTTATGCCATTAGTGTTAAGCAAAAAGAACTAAAAAATAAATTTACTTATATCCTTGGCAACTACGTTGCATAATAAAGTAAAGGAGGACGTACTGATGGCGGCTCCAGAAAACGTGATGTTAGATTTTGTGGAAATAACAGAGGTTATGTACGAAACCGTTGCGTTGAAAGGAGTGGACTTCCAACAAGAAGCCGTCATTCGGGTGGTAGCTTTGTCCGAGACACCCGTTTATGTTTTTTTTTTGATTTTTAGTCACAAGTTGTTAACAAAATAAAATTTCTTTTTAAGATCTATGAGATTAATTGGTAATAAGTACGTTTACCTCCATTATTTTATTTATTTCATTGTAATTCAATAAGCCTATACGGCCAAAAATGTCATATTACATAGGTACAGACATCCTGGATAACATATTATATTATATCCTAAAACGAGATCCAGACCCACGCAAGAAGAGGGACATTATAGAGCAGCCACAGAAATAACGTTACGTGGTCCCGCACCGAAACCTATTATTTAAGGCATGACTTAGAAAATGGAGTTGAACTGGTTTTTGCAACACCCGGTCGTTTACACCCGAGTTGCAAACATGAGACATACATACATACATGTACTCGATTAGAATTTGCTTAATAAAAATTTAATTTAAAATGAAAATTATTATTTTATAAAAGTTTATAACTAGTTAGCGTTAACCATTATTAAATTAAATCATATTACACAGCGTTTACACTTGACAGTACTGGCAAGACAGTAAGAATATACATACTAGTTTCCAAAAATACTACTTGCTGTCTTCGTGACGTAGGCGTCCAGACAGTAGTTAAGACAGTTCACTTTTAAAAAAATGTATAACGAGAATGTCGCAGTTATATGAACTTAACAAATTAAAAATAGCATAATACAACTATTTCTTGTGAACATAGATAACACTTAAGTAAAAAATACAAAACCAAAGCATAATATATTAATTTCCTTTGTTTTAAATGTTTTTTCTTATGTTATTACCAGAGAAGACCAATTTGCTTTTTTTGCTGTTTTGCTGTTTTTGCCCATATTTGCTTTTTTTGCTGTTTTTGTTATTATGGTGCTTATTTTGCTTTTTTCCTATGTTTTTGCTGTAAAATAGCTTTTTTAACATAATTTTTACGTAAAAATATTTTTTTGAGAAAACATGGGAAAAAAAAATAATTGACAACTTTTTTCTGAAGTTTTTAAAGTTGAAAAAGATTGGCTTTTTTGTAATGTGTGTTCGAGTAAAATTAATAGCGAAAAGAAGTGCAATGTGGAGCAACATTTTAGTACAAAAAACACAAATTAGCTGCTTGCCAAGAAAATCGTCCACAAAAACTTATAACGGAATTTCCTGTTACTATTACTGCTAATATATTTCACGAAGATATATGTAAATTTTTGTTGGAGACCAATATACCAATAAAAAAAGTAAGCCATCCCAGTTTCAAAAACATATTTCAAAAGTACTCCAATTTTTCAGTTCCAAGCGAAAGTTATATTCGAGGTAAATACATACCTCAAATGTATACGGAAGCTATAAAAAAAGCTACAAACAGTTGGGTTAGCTATTCACGAAAGTGTAAATATTGTGTCAAATGTACGAAAAGCTCTTGAGAATCTACATGAAAAAATATATATGAAGAAATTTAATGCAGTATGTATTTCAAAGAAATCCGGGGTTCAAACAAATTTTACAAATAAACAGCATTCTTCAAACTGGTGCTAAACCTGATGACGAAATGAAATTTAGAAATATAAATTTGCTCCAACAACATCCATTGACGTGCAAAGAAGTTTCTACTTATACAATTCACTTTTAACAGAAAGACGAAGAAAAATGACGTTTACAAATATAAAAGCCCACATGATTGGTTATTGTAACTGTTTTCACGAATCTGAAGAAATAGAATAACTGTCATTTTTTATATTTAAATGTATATATTAAAAAAATAAAAATGCTTTTTTTGCTGCTTTATTTTCTAAATTTTTGTGCTTTTTTTATATATTTTTTTTGCTGTAAACACTTTGTTTTTTGCTTTTTTTTGTCTTCTCTGTTTATTACATATGGTCATTTTCTGATTATAAACAATAAAACACGATGATTATCAACATATTATTTTTCCATCCTGGTTGACCTGGGCCCTATTCCACAAAACAACTTATCAACTTTTCACTTTGCACTTATCAAATTTTTCGTCAATTTGCAAAACTTTATGTTCCACAGAACTATTAAATTTGATAAGTGATAAGTTGAAATTGATAAGTGTAATTTGCAAAATCTTTGCAATTTTTATATTCTCCTTGCAATTTCTGTTCCACGTACGTTCTCTTATGCAAAGTGTAAAGTTAATATTGAAAAGTGTAATTTGCAAAGACTTTGCAAATAATTATGCTGTTTCGTTCCACAAAAATTATAAATTCTATTTTTGCAAAGGAAATTTTGATAAGCTTGTCAAAAATTTGCAAGGTAAACGATCGCTTTGCAAATTCATATTCTTATATCTTTTGAAGCTTTCAAAATGTTAAGACGTGAGTTTTTGTTTGACGATATTGAAGAAGTGGTTATAACAAGAAATTATAGAGACCGAATAAATGTTTCGGGACTACAAAACTTTAATTTTAAAGAGTGCTTTCGTTTAAATCAAATCCAAGTTGATTTCATTTTAAATAAAATTGGGGAAAAATTAAAACACAATACACAGCGCAGTGATGCTCTGTCCGCTGAAAATCAATTACTACTGTGCTTGCATTGGCTCGGAAATGGTTGCCAGTACCATTTCCGGGCCCGATGACGTTTCAAAACTTTCTCCCAGTCAGCCTGATTAGCTAATTTATTAACCTACAAAATTATATATAAACTTAAATATGTTCTAAATATAATACATACATACATATATATTTTTTTTAATCTTATTCTTTTGATTGTATAATAAAATTTTCGAGCTTGAGGACTTATTTTTTATATAAAAATTTTCAATTTTTTTTTATCCAAAATTTCGGCACTGCTTTGTGTTCCTTCTTCAGGGTTTTATTTGTTCTTTATTATTTAACAATAGATACATATGTATACATATCGCACTGCTTCCTTTTAAGAGCGTCAACTCAAAGTTTACAAATTTTCAGTAGAGACAAAAAACTGTTTTCTTTTAAGGGGGATAAAACAAAGGGGGATACAATTGCATTTTTTGACAAAATACTAGAGAAAATTTAAAAATTTTGAGTTGCCGCTTTTTAGAGGAAGCAGTGCGATATGTATGTATTTATGTATATCAAAATATCAAATTAAAAAATTTTTTAATTGCATACAAAAATGTTTTTCAATTCCAACTTGATCAAATTTTAACTTCACATTTTGATATATATTTTAAATATGTTAAAAAAATTGTTAAATGTTGTTAAATAATAAAGAAAGAAAAAACCTTGAAAAAGAAACACAAAGCAGTGCCGAAATATTGGATAAAATTAAATTAAACATTTTTATATAAAAAATAAGACCTCAAGCTCAAAATTTTTATTATACATATGTTCTAAATATATACAATAATTTTTTAAAAAAAATACTAACGTTGTTGTTTTGAAAACTAGCAAATAAAATATCTTTTTTTTTCTTTAATAATATTTAAAACTGCTAGTTTTTTCTAATTTAATAACTTTTGATTTAGCAACGCAAAGTGAAAAGTGATAAGACAGAAATGCATAGATCATTAAATGATTTGTGGAACACTTTGCACACTTACTTTGCATGAAAGCGCAAAGACTTTGCAAAGAGAGCAAAGTTTTTTCAAAGACGGCAAAGTCTTTTCAAAGAGAGCAAATTCTTTGCAAAACTTTGCTTACTGCAAAGTGAGATTTGCAAAGAATATTGTGTAACAGAAACACTTATCACTTTGCCAAAAAATAAAATTTGATAAGTGCAAAGTGAAAAGTTGATAAGTTGTTTCGTGGAATAGGGCCCTGGTTGACGGAGAAAATGCCCATATCAATTTTTTTTGTTAAACTATATACAGTTGTGTTTCTTTATATATGTATATGTTACTGGGAAAATTGTAACGTTCGTTGCGTATGTCACAGTGGGTACACGGCCTTTGATAAACAAAACCGGCAACATTTGTTGACTGCAAATAAGCTATTTTTAATTCTCTTTTGTTATTATTCTTTTACTGATAAGATTTTGCGTAATTTATTATGCGAAATTCGCTAAAAAAAATACGCAAACACAGTTCAACGTTTAAAGGTACTTCCAATTTTTGTACCGTGCGGCACAAAACTTTATAATCAATTATTACACAATAAATACCTGCTAAGAAATTAAAATATATGTATGCCATCCGATAGTACACAGTAATGTCCCTTACACTATGTATAAAATGAACCTATCGCTTTTGAATGACCAAAAAATGTTTATATATTAATCGGAAAACGCGTTCGAATGTAACGTTCGTCGCACAAGATTAGCCCATATTTATATCCATCCAAAATTTTACATTTTCGTGAACTTCCATACAATATTCGTTTTATAAACCTGTTACATATTTTATGAATAAGGCCTATGGAATTAAAATTTCCGAACAATATGTTTTTAATGAGTAATATAAAATTTCTGGCAGCACTGCTGAAAGTAACGATGTAGCCAAGGCGAATTTATATAGTTCTGAATTCGCCTTAATATCAGGGCTGGCAGATGATTTTAATGAAAAATATGCACTTAATGGAAAAAATGGCATGATAAGCATATTAATTTTTATTAACGTTCCATTTCGCAGATTTTTACATTTCACTACTCTCAGCCAAAGTTGACTTCTATTTTGCGTACGATCGTGACCTCATGTTTATAATTATCATTATGAAAGCTTAAACTTGATAAAAATCCATATTTTGCACTAAGCATTGAGCTACCAAAATGCTATCGAATCGCAAAAAAAATTCTCTAGGTAAAGTTTTTTTTCTATATTATAGAGTGGAACAACTAACACTTCCTATATATTGTCATTTTTTGAATATATTTTTGTCATACGTTTAGCCTGTCAATCCTTGTAAAAAATTGTGAATTATTTAAATTTATTAGTACAAAAGTTTATGCCATTAGTGTTAAGCAAAAAGAACTAAAAAATAAATTTACTTATATCCTTGGCAACTACGTTGCATAATAAAGTAAAGGAGGACGTACTGATGGCGGCTCCAGAAAACGTGATGTTAGATTTTGTGGAAATAACAGAGGTTATGTACGAAACCGTTGCGTTGAAAGGAGTGGACTTCCAACAAGAAGCCGTCATTCGGGTGGTAGCTTTGTCCGAGACACCCGTTTATGTTTTTTTTTTGATTTTTAGTCACAAGTTGTTAACAAAATAAAATTTCTTTTTAAGATCTATGAGATTAATTGGTAATAAGTACGTTTACCTCCATTATTTTATTTATTTCATTGTAATTCAATAAGCCTATACGGCCAAAAATGTCATATTACATAGGTACAGACATCCTGGATAACATATTATATTATATCCTAAAACGAGATCCAGACCCACGCAAGAAGAGGGACATTATAGAGCAGCCACAGAAATAACGTTACGTGGTCCCGCACCGAAACCTATTATTTAAGGCATGACTTAGAAAATGGAGTTGAACTGGTTTTTGCAACACCCGGTCGTTTACACCCGAGTTGCAAACATGAGACATACATACATACATGTACTCGATTAGAATTTGCTTAATAAAAATTTAATTTAAAATGAAAATTATTATTTTATAAAAGTTTATAACTAGTTAGCGTTAACCATTATTAAATTAAATCATATTACACAGCGTTTACACTTGACAGTACTGGCAAGACAGTAAGAATATACATACTAGTTTCCAAAAATACTACTTGCTGTCTTCGTGACGTAGGCGTCCAGACAGTAGTTAAGACAGTTCACTTTTAAAAAAATGTATAACGAGAATGTCGCAGTTATATGAACTTAACAAATTAAAAATAGCATAATACAACTATTTCTTGTGAACATAGATAACACTTAAGTAAAAAATACAAAACCAAAGCATAATATATTAATTTCCTTTGTTTTAAATGTTTTTTCTTATGTTATTACCAGAGAAGACCAATTTGCTTTTTTTGCTGTTTTGCTGTTTTTGCCCATATTTGCTTTTTTTGCTGTTTTTGTTATTATGGTGCTTATTTTGCTTTTTTCCTATGTTTTTGCTGTAAAATAGCTTTTTTAACATAATTTTTACGTAAAAATATTTTTTTGAGAAAACATGGGAAAAAAAAATAATTGACAACTTTTTTCTGAAGTTTTTAAAGTTGAAAAAGATTGGCTTTTTTGTAATGTGTGTTCGAGTAAAATTAATAGCGAAAAGAAGTGCAATGTGGAGCAACATTTTAGTACAAAAAACACAAATTAGCTGCTTGCCAAGAAAATCGTCCACAAAAACTTATAACGGAATTTCCTGTTACTATTACTGCTAATATATTTCACGAAGATATATGTAAATTTTTGTTGGAGACCAATATACCAATAAAAAAAGTAAGCCATCCCAGTTTCAAAAACATATTTCAAAAGTACTCCAATTTTTCAGTTCCAAGCGAAAGTTATATTCGAGGTAAATACATACCTCAAATGTATACGGAAGCTATAAAAAAAGCTACAAACAGTTGGGTTAGCTATTCACGAAAGTGTAAATATTGTGTCAAATGTACGAAAAGCTCTTGAGAATCTACATGAAAAAATATATATGAAGAAATTTAATGCAGTATGTATTTCAAAGAAATCCGGGGTTCAAACAAATTTTACAAATAAACAGCATTCTTCAAACTGGTGCTAAACCTGATGACGAAATGAAATTTTGAAATATAAATTTGCTCCAACAACATCCATTGACGTGCAAAGAAGTTTCTACTTATACAATTCACTTTTAACAGAAAGACGAAGAAAAATGACGTTTACAAATATAAAAGCCCACATGATTGGTTATTGTAACTGTTTTCACGAATCTGAAGAAATAGAATAACTGTCATTTTTTATATTTAAATGTATATATTAAAAAAATAAAAATGCTTTTTTTGCTGCTTTATTTTCTAAATTTTTGTGCTTTTTTTATATATTTTTTTTGCTGTAAACACTTTGTTTTTTGCTTTTTTTTGTCTTCTCTGTTTATTACATATGGTCATTTTCTGATTATAAACAATAAAACACGATGATTATCAACATATTATTTTTCCATCCTGGTTGACCTGGGCCCTATTCCACAAAACAACTTATCAACTTTTCACTTTGCACTTATCAAATTTTTCGTCAATTTGCAAAACTTTATGTTCCACAGAACTATTAAATTTGTTAAGTGATAAGTTGAAATTGATAAGTGTAATTTGCAAAATCTTTGCAATTTTTATATTCTCCTTGCAATTTCTGTTCCACGTACGTTCTCTTATGCAAAGTGTAAAGTTAATATTGAAAAGTGTAATTTGCAAAGACTTTGCAAATAATTATGCTGTTTCGTTCCACAAAAATTATAAATTCTATTTTTGCAAAGGAAATTTTGATAAGCTTGTCAAAAATTTGCAAGGTAAACGATCGCTTTGCAAATTCATATTCTTATATCTTTTGAAGCTTTCAAAATGTTAAGACGTGAGTTTTTGTTTGACGATATTGAAGAAGTGGTTATAACAAGAAATTATAGAGACCGAATAAATGTTTCGGGACTACAAAACTTTAATTTTAAAGAGTGCTTTCGTTTAAATCAAATCCAAGTTGATTTCATTTTAAATAAAATTGGGGAAAAATTAAAACACAATACACAGCGCAGTGATGCTCTGTCCGCTGAAAATCAATTACTACTGTGCTTGCATTGGCTCGGAAATGGTTGCCAGTACCATTTCCGGGCCCGATGACGTTTCAAAACTTTCTCCCAGTCAGCCTGATTAGCTAATTTATTAACCTACAAAATTATATATAAACTTAAATATGTTCTAAATATAATACATACATACATATATATTTTTTTTAATCTTATTCTTTTGATTGTATAATAAAATTTTCGAGCTTGAGGACTTATTTTTTATATAAAAATTTTCAATTTTTTTTTATCCAAAATTTCGGCACTGCTTTGTGTTCCTTCTTCAGGGTTTTATTTGTTCTTTATTATTTAACAATAGATACATATGTATACATATCGCACTGCTTCCTTTTAAGAGCGTCAACTCAAAGTTTACAAATTTTCAGTAGAGACAAAAAACTGTTTTCTTTTAAGGGGGATAAAACAAAGGGGGATACAATTGCATTTTTTGACAAAATACTAGAGAAAATTTAAAAATTTTGAGTTGCCGCTTTTTAGAGGAAGCAGTGCGATATGTATGGATTTATGTATATCAAAATATCAAATTAAAAAATTTTTTAATTGCATACAAAAATGTTTTTCAATTCCAACTTGATCAAATTTTAACTTCACATTTTGATATATATTTTAAATATGTTAAAAAAATTGTTAAATGTTGTTAAATAATAAAGAAAGAAAAAACCTTGAAAAAGAAACACAAAGCAGTGCCGAAATATTGGATAAAATAAAATTAAACATTTTTATATAAAAAATAAGACCTCAAGCTCAAAATTTTTATTATACATATGTTCTAAATATATACAATAATTTTTTAAAAAAAATACTAACGTTGTTGTTTTGAAAACTAGCAAATAAAATATCTTTTTTTTTTCTTTAATAATATTTAAAACTGCTAGTTTTTTCTAATTTAATAACTTTTGATTTAGCAACGCAAAGTGAAAAGTGATAAGACAGAAATGCATAGATCATTAAATGATTTGTGGAACACTTTGCACACTTACTTTGCATGAAAGCGCAAAGACTTTGCAAAGAGAGCAAAGTTTTTTCAAAGACGGCAAAGTCTTTTCAAAGAGAGCAAATTCTTTGCAAAACTTTGCTTACTGCAAAGTGAGATTTGCAAAGAATATTGTGTAACAGAAACACTTATCACTTTGCCAAAAAATAAAATTTGATAAGTGCAAAGTGAAAAGTTGATAAGTTGTTTCGTGGAATAGGGCCCTGGTTGACGGAGAAAATGCCCATATCAATTTTTTTTGTTAAACTATATACAGTTGTGTTTCTTTATATATGTATATGTTACTGGGAAAATTGTAACGTTCGTTGCGTATGTCACAGTGGGTACACGGCCTTTGATAAACAAAACCGGCAACATTTGTTGACTGCAAATAAGCTATTTTTAATTCTCTTTTGTTATTATTCTTTTACTGATAAGATTTTGCGTAATTTATTATGCGAAATTCGCTAAAAAAAATACGCAAACACAGTTCAACGTTTAAAGGTACTTCCAATTTTTGTACCGTGCGGCACAAAACTTTATAATCAATTATTACACAATAAATACCTGCTAAGAAATTAAAATATATGTATGCCATCCGATAGTACACAGTAATGTCCCTTACACTATGTATAAAATGAACCTATCGCTTTTGAATGACCAAAAAATGTTTATATATTAATCGGAAAACGCGTTCGAATGTAACGTTCGTCGCACAAGATTAGCCCATATTTATATCCATCCAAAATTTTACATTTTCGTGAACTTCCATACAATATTCGTTTTATAAACCTGTTACATATTTTATGAATAAGGCCTATGGAATTAAAATTTCCGAACAATATGTTTTTAATGAGTAATATAAAATTTCTGGCAGCACTGCTGAAAGTAACGATGTAGCCAAGGCGAATTTATATAGTTCTGAATTCGCCTTAATATCAGGGCTGGCAGATGATTTTAATGAAAAATATGCACTTAATGGAAAAAATGGCATGATAAGCATATTAATTTTTATTAACGTTCCATTTCGCAGATTTTTACATTTCACTACTCTCAGCCAAAGTTGACTTCTATTTTGCGTACGATCGTGACCTCATGTTTATAATTATCATTATGAAAGCTTAAACTTGATAAAAATCCATATTTTGCACTAAGCATTGAGCTACCAAAATGCTATCGAATCGCAAAAAAAATTCTCTAGGTAAAGTTTTTTTTCTATATTATAGAGTGGAACAACTAACACTTCCTATATATTGTCATTTTTTGAATATATTTTTGTCATACGTTTAGCCTGTCAATCCTTGTAAAAAATTGTGAATTATTTAAATTTATTAGTACAAAAGTTTATGCCATTAGTGTTAAGCAAAAAGAACTAAAAAATAAATTTACTTATATCCTTGGCAACTACGTTGCATAATAAAGTAAAGGAGGACGTACTGATGGCGGCTCCAGAAAACGTGATGTTAGATTTTGTGGAAATAACAGAGGTTATGTACGAAACCGTTGCGTTGAAAGGAGTGGACTTCCAACAAGAAGCCGTCATTCGGGTGGTAGCTTTGTCCGAGACACCCGTTTATGTTTTTTTTTTGATTTTTAGTCACAAGTTGTTAACAAAATAAAATTTCTTTTTAAGATCTATGAGATTAATTGGTAATAAGTACGTTTACCTCCATTATTTTATTTATTTCATTGTAATTCAATAAGCCTATACGGCCAAAAATGTCATATTACATAGGTACAGACATCCTGGATAACATATTATATTATATCCTAAAACGAGATCCAGACCCACGCAAGAAGAGGGACATTATAGAGCAGCCACAGAAATAACGTTACGTGGTCCCGCACCGAAACCTATTATTTAAGGCATGACTTAGAAAATGGAGTTGAACTGGTTTTTGCAACACCCGGTCGTTTACACCCGAGTTGCAAACATGAGACATACATACATACATGTACTCGATTAGAATTTGCTTAATAAAAATTTAATTTAAAATGAAAATTATTATTTTATAAAAGTTTATAACTAGTTAGCGTTAACCATTATTAAATTAAATCATATTACACAGCGTTTACACTTGACAGTACTGGCAAGACAGTAAGAATATACATACTAGTTTCCAAAAATACTACTTGCTGTCTTCGTGACGTAGGCGTCCAGACAGTAGTTAAGACAGTTCACTTTTAAAAAAATGTATAACGAGAATGTCGCAGTTATATGAACTTAACAAATTAAAAATAGCATAAAACAACTATTTCTTGTGAACATAGATAACACTTAAGTAAAAAATACAAAACCAAAGCATAATATATTAATTTCCTTTTAATTGTTGTTTTTTTTACTTTTGCGAAAGAAACTTCAAATTACTGTCAGCAAATGTCAAATCACTGTCCATTTTACTGTCTGCCAAATTCGCAAGACAGTAGACACGACAGTTGGAAAAGTGTACATGTATTAGTGAAAAAGTGTGCATGTATTGCAACTGTCTTGCCAGTACTGGCAAATATAAACACCGTGTTAATATGAAACCTTTTGGTGGTGGTGGAAAGTTTCTGTGTTGCCCATATGTGGAATTTCTAAATTCAGATGTCTACGCAATCTAATAAGTAAATTGATTTTGATTCTACAGGTATAAATAATTCTTTAGTATCGTTGTATTTGACGTGTCCCGCCAACTTAATTTTCAAAATATATAGCCTATAGTACCTCCTAGACCATCAATAATATCCCGAAAAAGTTTCATTAAGATAAGTGTAGCGGTAAGGGAGATTACCTCCTATAAACAAACATAAATTACCTATTTATTATATAATTATATAAAAAAAATTGTATGTAAAAAAAACTGTGTATCTATGTAAAAAATTTCTTATAAGATTTGCAAAAATTTTTTCGATATAATATTACGTTTTTGTCATATGTAAATTATTTTCTTATGGCAACGCTAAGTTTGCAACAATTAAGTCAGGGTGCACTCGAGGCGAATACACTTTATAACTTTTCGTCAAGGCGAATTCAAGGTGCAATTGCACGGTTGTGTTAAAATAGCCTAGAATCAAAGACTATAAATATATAAAGATATCCCACTGCCATACATTGTACGGCCAGTGCTAAATTTGTTGAACGGCAGTACGACTACTGCCACTTTGATTCTCAGAGAACTTATTACTCTCAGAGAACTTTTATTTCTCATCTTTCAGCGCATATGTGTGTATACACGCGTGTGTGTATGTATGTACATGGCAAATAAAAAAGTAAAAACAAACTATAAGAAGTTTTTTTTTTGTTGAAGACACATTTAAGTAAAAATAAAGAAAAAACCTAACAAAAGAATTTTTGTTTTCATGCAATTATGTGCAAACAACCTATGTGAAAGCAAATGTGACCGATTTTTAATTGTAGGGCAATACTATGTGTTTTATTGTTGTACAGATGAAACTATATCGATTTGCATCGAAGTTCAAATGCTGTTATTGTCTAAATTTAAACAATTGTAGGAATATAAAAAATATTTTTTCTAAAAAAATTAACTGATTATTTATAAAAGATATTTTTATGTTTACTAAAGCGACATGGCGACATAATCAAAATGCTTTTGATTTTCATAAAAAGCCAGTTTGATGTGTGTGCACGTAATATCTTGAAATTTTATTTATTTTTTTGTTTAAAAATGTATGAAAATGTTTTTTTGTTAAAATTGTATTATTTTCGACGAAAAATCCAATTTTATTTATTATTACCACAAATAATTATTACAAATTATGAAAAATAATCAGGCTTTCGAAGTCTTACTTTTAGAAGTTTGTTGAATTCTTATAAAAGTCTGCAAAAATATTTTTACTAAATAAAGCAATGAAAATGAAAAATTTATTAATTTATTTATAGTTTTTGGTTTGCGGAGAATAACGTATGTTATAAAGACAGGATGGAGATGTTAAATTTACTAGTCCTTATATTATGACGGAAGCAAAACACATGGGAAACATTTAAATACCTTCAAATCATCGATTACATACTGAAAAAGTTAAAATTTGTATCCATTAAACTTGTTAAGAGCGATAAGTAAAATTATTACCTAAATACTCGTGGTAAATAGTTAGGGCGTGTGTGAAACGGTAGCAAAGTACTATGGTAACAAAGTATTTCAATGTGGGGAAAAAATTCATGTTTCTGCTGTGTGAAATGATATATTTTAACGAAATAAAGAATGCGTTTTCATCGTATACCTATTTAAATAAGGATATATTCAAAATATGGGACTACGGTAGTATACCACATTTATAGACGAGTCAACGAAATAAACTGCAATTAAATTACCGATGTTAATCCATTTAGGGATAACATGTTGCCAAACTTATATATTAAAAAAAATGGTGGATACACCGATATGGTGCCTAAAACTTTTCTTTTGTTTCTAATCTATTTCCCATTTTAATTATACTAATACATAGCTATGTATGTATTGCAGTACTTACAAGTTAATTTATCCAATTATCAATTCCTAAAAAAAACACCTTAGATTTTATGATTGTAAATATACTAGTGCTCGAACACGGGACAGTGTATGTTATATTAACTACTATTTGTTTGGTTAAGCCTAGTACTCTGTTCAACATTTCACGTGAAATGCTGTCAAAACTCATATGAAAAAAACTTGTGCGGAATTTCTATGAAAAAATGTTGATAGAGTTGTATTCCGTTTAATTTATGAAAAAGTTTCGAAATGTTTCTAGCCACATTTTTTTACAACTGCGAAATAATATAAGCTGCACTTATTTCACGTGGAATTTTAAGCAAATGAAAAAAGTTTAAACTTAATATTTAAATGAGAACTGCAAAACATAAATAACACAACCGGTAACAGGTTTTCATAAAATAAATTCTTAAAATTTAATCGCGTTTGATTGTATATTAAATGGAATTTTAAAAATTTCTTAAAATTAATATATTTGCAAAATTCAATTCACTGATCTCTGAAGTTCTAAGTTTTAAGATATTCAGCCTTGTTATGATATTCGCACGATTTAAAAAAAGCAAAACACCAGATTTATTTTACAGTGTTCGGAAACTCGTGCGTTATGCTTGCGATCTGCCATAGTTTCTTACAAAAATTCTAGTTTCCTTCAGCATACTTTTGTAATTTGAATTCGCCAAACTTCGTGCTATTGCGATTTACAGAACATATATTATACGATTTCAAATAATAACATATTTCATCACTGTTACCAAACACAAAAACTAATTTTTTTCGATTGGAGAGTTGATAAGAAAAAGTAAACGATTAATTTCTTGATTCTTTGATATGGTTTGAAACTTCGGAAACAAACAAAAAACTTAGGCTTATGTGACTTTACTTTTGTAAATGTGCTTATATCGCTAAATGGACTATAACGTAAATACTTTCTATTAATCTTCTGTATATCGGCAAAAATAAAGATTAAATGGACTATATAGCTAATGTGACTAACAATGGAAATGACTATAAACGAAAAGTACTGTATAAAATAATGAACAAATTAGGAAAATAAAATTTTTTTGCAGGTGGCTCTATGCATTTAATATTATATTTTTGTTTTGAATTCACAAAATTTTTTAAACGTTTTTATTTGACTTTTTCAATTACAATTTGCGATTTGCTGCTTGTCAGAAATTTTGTTGGTTGTTTTAAAATTTCTACTAGCCCCCAGGGCTATTGAAATTTCATTAATTTCAGAAGTTTCAACATTTTACTTGCATTCGCTCTTTTCTATCGCCTCACACACGTCCTAAGAAAACACACTTGTTTTATAATAAATTCGTTTGATACATACATACACATATTATAAGAACATACCTACATAGTTGAATTGTCAATTCCAAATGTACTAAGTGCAACATCTTTATAAATCTATAGTCTTTGCTAGAATTGTACACTTGTATTTCCCTCTCTTTTTTTTCCCATTACAAAATAAAATCGCCGCAAGACTTTTTTTATATAAAAAAAGGGACGCTATTTTTATAACGGTTAATTTTGCCGATATTAATTTTCATGATATTATAGTCATTTCTAGTTAAACCGTTGAAAAGTGTAAAGTCTTCTGCCTATGTTTAAAAAGTCATCTTGGGAATTTTTTTTGTTTTAAGTGTTTTTTTGTTGAAAAGTGTAAAAGTAATTCTTTGTTTAAGTGTTTCATATGTATTTTTATAAAAGTATATACATACTACATACTTACGTTGAAAGGTGTAAAAGTGATTTTTTTGGTAAGTGTTTCATATTTCTTATAAAAGTATATACCTATATTTATTTATTTTCTTTATTTTCGTAATATAAGCCACTGAGGCCAAATATATATAACATAGCACTTAGTACCTAAGTATTACATCAGAGAACAATATGTATAAAAAATAAGCATATATATATATAAAGACATTATATTATTAATAAAATCTAATAACAAACAATCTCAATTCATTCGCTTGCCTGAGCATAAAAAAATCACAAGGACATATATTAATATTGATTAATAAGAATTAAGAGTTAAATTCGGTCCAAATAGGAAAGTGCGTATATGCTAAGTTTTCAAGCAATACATAATAATAACTACTAATCTGCATCCGAAAAATGCGCCATTAGTTTCAATCTGAAAGCATTATTAGAGTGCGTGAAGGTACGTAATTCTAATGGTAGGTAGTTCCAATGATAAATAACTCTGACACGGAAAGATCTAGCAAATGCTGATCTAACAATTCTAGGAACAATAAGGTGTGGGTTTCTAGTACGAGGTGAGAATAGAAAAGCATTACGAAGCGCCAAGGGCTTGCCACTTTTTATAAGCTTATGAAACAGACTTAGATTGCGAAACGATACTAGTTCATCAAAAGAGCAGCCTAGAAAACTCTTCACAAAACCAGAAATATGGTCCCTACGTCGAACATTATATACAAACCTAACAACTGCATTTACCAAACGTCTCAATCTGGCAAGAAGGAAACCAACAGTCCCAGATATTACTTCAAACCCATAGAGAACCTATGACATCAAAACCGCATGCGCTAATCTCTTCCTAACGTGAAAGGGTAAAAATATACTTGAACAGTAAATTTTCCGCAACGAACCCCAAACTCTCCCCGACAAGGAATCAATATGATTACTAAAACACAGCTTCTTATCAAGAATAATTCCCAAACATTTATGATTATCAACAAATTGAACTTCATCATCACCAACAAAAATATCCATGGTAGTAAAAAAACGAGACGTGGGGCCAAACATCATTGCTTTGGTTTTCCCTGTATTAATCGACAAATAATTATCGACGGTCCACTGTCTTATGCTTTCTAAACACAAGTTTATATCATACTCAAAAACTTCATTAAATCTTCTATTCCCTCTAAAGAGCAAAAAAACATCATCAGCAAAAATAAAAGGAGTGCAGTGTATAGAGTTAATTACATTCGAGAGATCGTTTATATACAAAATAAACAGAAGAGGACCCAGGACTGAACCCTGGGGGATACCAGCATGAAGGGGAAGCCTTTCAGAAGCAACATCATTAGCAACAACGAATTGAGACCTACCAGTTAAATAAGACATTAGAAGCCTGCAGGCAGTCCTAGAAAATTGGAAATCACTCGAGAGTTTACGTATAAGCCTTGAAAAATTAATTGAATTAAATTCCTTGGAGAGGTCCAAAGAAATTAACACACTCAATTTATCCTCATTAATATTTCCCCTTATACTGTCAGTGAGGCTTAATAGAAGGCAGGTAGAGTTTAAGCCATTACGAAATGCATACTGAGATTCAGAAATTTTATTAGATACCGAATTAACCATTTGCTCCTTAAGAACATGTTCAATGACCTTTGATAGTGCTGGAAGTATAGAAATAGGTCTAAGATCATCAGGACTACGAACTACTTTAGTTTTAGGTATAGGGACAATACGAACAACTTTCCAGGCAGATGGAAATATAGACGTAGTTAAAATCGAGTTAACCAAGTGTAGAATAGCATCAGAAATGAAAGGAAAAACAAGTTTCAAAAATTTAATAGGCACTCCATCTATACCAACAGATTTAGAATTAACCTTATTCAAGGCCTCAAATAGTTCCATCTCACTCACACAAGAAAATGAAAAGGACTCAGGCGAGGTTTCAGGATGATCAAAGATGAAATCATTCGAAGTAGGAGCACTAGAGCCTACAAAATAATCATTCATAGCATTGCAATCCATATCCAAACAATAATTTCCATTCCCAATACAACCAGAATCTCTAATAGCTTTCCAAAAGCCACGGGAATCTAAAGAACCGAAAAGCTTAGAAAAATATTTACTTCTTTCCTTACGTATAACATTTTTTTTCCCAATTACGAAATTTACAATATGTTTGCCAGTTTAAGTTTGAAGGGTTAGCCTTGAAGGCAGAAAACGAAAAATCACGAAGAGACCTAGCTAGGACTACTCTGTCAGATTTCATCCATGTATTTCCTCTTTCACCTAATCGAACCCTAACACTTGGGACAAAGGAATATAGATCATTCAAAAGGGAGCTAACAAGAAAACACTTTTCATCAACATCAACAGTGTTTAAAATTGCAGAAAAATTATACTCATTAAGAAACGAAAATAAACCAACCCAATTTATATTTTTGTAGTCACGATATTCTAAGAATTCAACAAATTTGGCAACACTCAAGGTAAACGATCCAAAAATAAGTGAGTGGTCTGAAATTGATGGACATTGCACTTGGTCAATGAGGCTAGCCAAAGAGGGATTGCTTCCCAAAAAGAAATCAATAAGCGACGTTGTCCCAGTCCTTAAATCGAAATGCGTAGGCTTAGAATTATGAATTATAGATAACTTACATCTCAAACAAAATAAACGAAATAGGTCAGACTTCGGAGGTAAAAATAAATTGAAGTTAAAATCCCCTACAATAATGATATCAGTGTATCTAGATAATAAATCACAATGAAATCTTTCAAACTTGTCTAAACACCCATTTGGAAGATAAACTGTACCAAACAAAAACTTTCTGTTATCAGAGGATAATTCAACAAATAGAGATTCGCAACCAGAAATTTTAACCTTGGATACAACACTATACTTGAGTTTCTTGGAGATATAGATACCAACACCACCACCCCTATAAGAATAAGGCCTGTCATTACGACAAATCTTATAACCGGGGATTTCAACAGCTTGATCCGAAATAAGGTCATTAAACCACGTTTCAGTTACAGCAAACACATCAAAAATACCATGGCCAATGATTGACTTTAACTCGTCAAGTTTGACGGAATTCCCACTAGGCGATAAGCTACGGCAGTTTAAATGCGCAATATTACATTGATTGGCATATGGGGTTAACATATTTCTAAAATGCACACTATCCCTAACTATAGGACCAAGATTATCTCTAAAATACATTATAATAAGGGATTACAATTATGCCAGGGGAGTACGAGATGAATACCAAAAAAATATTATTATTCACTTTCATAATTAATAATAAAAAACAATTTAATATATTCATTAACTAGCAGCCGTTCATATTTAAAAATAAAAAAGATAAAAGAAATGAGATCATCTTGAAAAGATAACAAGGAAATTTCATAATGTTTCAATTTAAAGTCAATCTATAATAAGAGATAGACCGAAAACTAACAATAAGGAAAAAAAAATCTAATGAATTGAACTAAATAAAGAAAAAAATGAGGTTGTAAAACAACAAAAGTTAGCGAGTTTAGCTATAATGAGTATAGTAATAGAGATTAAAATTAATGCACAGCAAAATTCAAAAAAGAAAAAATCTCATGATAGCTAAGCAAACTGAATATTAAAATAATAAAAAATAATTAAGTTAAAATATAAAACTACTACATTTAAGCAGCAGCATTTTCCTTAAACAAAGCAGCACAGCCAACAGCATCCAGAACAATTTCTTTTCCATTCAACATCGTTAATTTAGCCTTAGGCTTATCGGCATCCAGAATACGAAACTTAATAACAATTTTATCACTAAGAAGTTTTCTGCATACAGCATTTAGTTTAGCAGAAGATGGCGTGAAGTAGTCGTTCAAAAATACTCTCTTCTCAATAGCCAGATTACCAGAACCATCGTCGGAATTCAGAGTATTGACCACATTCCTTACTAAATCAGAAACCAAGAGAGAACGGGATTTAAAAGTTGTAAAATAGGCCTTCATTATTTGGTCACGAACGGCGACACTGTTAAATTTAACCAAAACGAACTGTTTATTATGTAGGTAGCAGGCATGATTTATATCGTAAGGCTTCATAGGCACTTTGTAAAATGTAGCCAACTCAACAACAGGAACAGAAAGATCCGATAAGCCAGGTGGTAGACCACGAATTATAATAGCAGAACGGTTGAATTTCCGATGTAGCGAATTATTTTCCATTTCAAGATGTGCAATCTTCGAAGAAGTAGATGATTCTACCTGGTTCAAACGTAAGTTACAGTCAGCCAAATCGGATTTAAGATTACTTATACATGTCGAAACTTCCGACTTAAGTTCAGCAACGATATCGACAAGCGTTTGTTTTATACTGCTACAATCATTATTACTTTTGCTAATTAAATCATCAAACCTTCCACTTAGGGACGCAATGTCATTCCGCAAGGAGTTAACCATTACATTAGGCGGGTTTTTCTTACATGAGGAACAAATAAACGACAAGTTTTTAAAGTTACTCATAGCTTTTAGCTCATCATCACCGATACTTTCACACGATGAATGAAACCACAGTTGACAGACATCACATTGAGCTCCAGATTGACCTCTAGAAAAACTAGCCTGGCAAGCACCACATAGATCTTTCTTCCCACCAGCCATAATAAAAAAATGTAATTTCTTAGTATTCAAGCGACACAAGTATACAGAAGAAAAAATATGGCGCCAACGAGTAATAATAATGGTAAAAAACAACAACAGCAAGGTTCCAAAGTAAATACTTAGAGCACAAATTTTACATCAGTAAATTAACGCACAGCTCACTTCTTTTATTTTATTCCGGCAAGAAGATTAAAAATCAGTTAGAAAAACTTTTAATTAACAATTTCACTTTATTTAGTTCATGAGAAATCAAGTTAAAAAGAAGAAAAAATATGACGGCTAAAATTAACACGCTTACTCAGGCATCAGGGTTGCCAAATCTATATAACAAGTTAGAGTGCTATATTCGGCTGTGCCGAATCTTTGATCTCTCCACATATGTGGAATATTTTATGAGTGGACTTTATGTGGTTAATTGTGAACCATAGGCCATGCTTTACCATATAAAGCACACTCTCAGATAATCAGCCATGTCACAGAGTACAATTCCGTTTGGAATTCCATATTTTGGTGCATCAGGAAATTACGGAAAACTTTGCGGAATGAAACCATTTTGGTTTTCATATACGGAATGGGAGTTTTCTGTATCTTAAAGGCCAAAAAACTATCAAAATATACTTTCTATCAATAAACAAATATGCTTTCTTCGATTCCGAACGGAATTGTACTCTGTGATATGGCTGTATATTTAAATACGCTTAAATCATAGCATATATACATATGTACATATATATTGCGGTAGCAATTTTGGGAACAAATCTAGTTTACCGACGCAGCTCCAAATGAAAAAACCGTACCTAGGGTGATAGAAATTGGTAAAATAAGAAGAAAAAATTAAATCAAAAAATTGGCGCAAACGCTTAAATTTCGAGTTATGAACGTTTAAAGTTTTCATATAAATATGCGATTTTTACTATAATTCTAAACGTAAGTATATGCCCAATATTGGTATAATTTTAAAGCTCTTGAACAGATTTTTCTGAATGTACAAAATTTATTTAAAAATTTTAATCTACCTCATATTTGTTTTTTTAATTTTACGTCGAAATGTGCACTAGGAAAGTTTGTAGGTTATCGGGCATGTTCTGAAAATCACGTGATTTCAAATCACGTGCTTTTAAAATCATGTGTCTGATTTTGTGTTCTGAAAAACATTTCGTTTTTATGTTTCCTGGTATGCTTTCGGCAGTTGAAAATCACGCCAAAACATACACAAAAATATCAAAAGTGTGATTTTAAAAGGCACATGTGATTTGAAATCACGTGATTTCAATAAAAGTGATTTTATTATGGTATAACAAACACCAGCTCTCGTTTTACTTTTATTTATATTAAAATTCTTAAATAAATTAGTATGCAGTAGGTATATACATATGTACATTAAACAATTAGAAAAAAAATTAATGAACTAAAAACTTTTGTATTTTTGCAAACTCGTCCCACTTCTTAACAAACTAAAAATATTCAAATAAATTGTGTATGCCCAGAAAGATCTAGTGAAAAGCTTTGAAATGATACCAATATAAACCACATACGTTTGGAAATGTAGTGGAAAATCGCATATTTATATGAAAATTTTAAACGTCCGTCACTCGAAAACTAAGAGTTTGCGCCAATTTGTTCTTCTTATTTTTAAATTTTCTATCACCCTAGGTATTTATTTTTTTTATTTGGAGCTGCGTCGGTAAACTAGATTTCAGACCAATTTTGTAATAATCGGTCCAATTTACAATAAGGCAGGCTTTTGAAATATTCTACTGTCGGTGGAGGGTATCAAAGATTCGGCACAGCCGACTATAACACTCTTTACTTTTTATACCCTCCACCACTACTAGTGGTGAATGAGGGCATACTTATGGCGATTTCTTTTCTGAGAAATGTGTTGCATAAATGGTACATGCTCTATCTCTTTTGTGTAGAGCATGTACCATTTATGCAACATTTTTCTCAGAAAAGAAATCGCCATTAGTTTGTCATTCCGTGTGAAACTTTTTTCTACGTCTAAGACCCCATAAAGTATATATGTATGTATATTCTGGCTCCTTGAGTAATTTTAAGTCGATTTAGCCATGTCCGTATGTCTGTCCGTCTGTTTAAAACATGCTAACTTTCGAAAAATGCCAAAGAAAAGAACAAACTTGGTCTCAAATTGCTTGTAGTTATCCTAAGCAGTTTGGGATTGAAATTCAGCAACACCGGTGCAGTAGGATCTGAACTATGAATCAAAATGTGGAACCACCATCCTAAAAAAAATTGATAATTTTTATACAAAAATGCATATAAAATTTTGCACGAATTCGCTTTATGCGACTACAAATCATACTGTTAAATTTCGTGAAGATTGGTTCATAATTGACCATAGGCCCCATATAAACCCTTCTCGCGCAAACAGTTTAGTACGCCTAACACCGTAATTAATAATGCTAGCATAATAAAATTTGGTACCTATATCACGGTTTTAGAAAACTAGAAATCGCAATGTCAAATTTTGTAAAGATCGAACCATAATTTACCCTAGATATAATTGGATAATATTTTTTCTGGCCATATGAATCTAAGTTGAAAGAAATTTTACCGCAATATCTATATTTGCTACGGCTTTAGGCGAGTTTCATCATTTTCCCAAAGTGGACTTTTTTTGGTTTTAGGCGCAATTAACTGTTTTCCGATCTTCACGAAATTTTACAGTGTGATTTGTAGTTACATAAAACTGTGACGTACGATAGCGTTATTTATTACGGTTTTAGGCGTACTAAACTCTTCCGGGAGTAGGGTTTATATGGGGCCTAGTGTCAATTATGGACCGATCTTCAAAAAATTTACAGTGTGATTTCTGGTCCTATAAAACTTTCTTATTGTCGGCCAATAATTTTATATAGGTCTAAACCGCAACCGATTTTAATGCTGACATTCGTTTTTGTGAAGCTTAGTTAATAATAAATACTATGGGGGGATTCACAAGGTGTGCTATCAAGTCATATCGTCATAATGTCCTAAATAATATTTTACAATTGTTTAAAAAAAAAATATTGTTCTGTTTCAAACAACATAAAAAAAATATTTTTTTTTAAACAATTGTAAAATATTATTTAGGACATTATGACGATATGACTTGATAGCACACCTTGTGAATCCCTCCTATGTATGTATTTATCAAATAAAACCCACTTCTGTTGGTGGAGGGTATCAAAGATTCGGTACAGCCAAATATAGCACTCTAACTTGTTCGATATTCATATTAACTTAAAACATTTTTTTTTAAAGGGCGATTTTAAAATTAATTTTTGTACGAAACATTAATATATTCTGGAATTTCCCGGCCTGTCATTTTGATTATATATTTGAAAGAAAAGTAAGTAGATATCCCATTTTACAATAGATATATTTAAATATTTATACATATTTATTCGTTCAGATGTTTTCCTTAATAAAGTTCAACAATAATAAATATGCAATTATAAAATCGAAGCATGTCCAGAAATTAAAGAAGAATACCTGCATAGCAAAATACAGCGGTGGAAAATACGAAGCGATTTTTGTGACTAGAAATGGTAAGTAAAATGTTTTATGATTTATATTTATATTAGAATTATCAATACGAGTAGTATATGTAGGTATATAAATAATATAACATTAGCTGCCAGGCCCACAATGTCGACAAGAACATTTCTTTCTCTTTTTTATATTGAAAACAATAATAACAAATTTAAATTTGTTTTTGTTTTCAATATAAATATAAGAAAGAAATGTTCTTGTCGACATAGTGGACCAGGCCCTAGATTTTTTATGAGAAGCAATAAACGTAAGA
This sequence comes from Pollenia amentaria, assembly GCA_943735925.1. Taxonomy (NCBI): domain Eukaryota; kingdom Metazoa; phylum Arthropoda; class Insecta; order Diptera; family Polleniidae; genus Pollenia; species Pollenia amentaria. Next base: position 99,030,415 of record OX031007.1, read on the forward strand.
AAATGGAAATTAATTGAGATATAAAAGCAATTTGAAATATTAAGGATAAAAATGCAATAACCGATTTATTTTTTAGGGAAAAATATTCACCCTTATTCCATTTAACGTCGTCGTCATCGTCATCAATTTAATATCAAAATCAATTTTTATCGACGTCTTCATCAATTCGATACAAAACTTGTATTCCATAACAGCTATGCAACGATGTCGATTGTTTATCGTATTTTAAAGCGTATCTCTAATAACTTAGACAGTTGGTTTGTTTTGTTTTCAGTTTTTAATATAAAAAACGCAATTTGATGTTCGTTTAAGAGGGTAGCTTGATTTATTGTGAAAAATTCCCTTACTAATTTGATAAGGCATTGGACTTTTCGCCCCGTATAAATCGACAGTGTTAATAGTGCCCTGTCTGTATCTTTATAACGGCGACGCACAGTGGCGCCATTTGAGTTTTTTCGTTGCAAAAATCATATCTTTTGAACCGAATAAGATAATTGAACAGTTTAAACAGCATATGATAGATAACTGTTCAGCCTATGAAAGGGTGCTACGCTTTGTAGGGGCCTACTTATGGGTTATCAAAGTTAAAATTAGTAGAAAAATCAATTTTATGGTAACTAAAAAAAATTATTTTTACATTTTTAGATTGTTTTTATTTTTTTTCTTAAGGGTTTTATGTTTTAAATTATTACCCAACAAATTAAAAAAAAAATTATTTTTTTTTTTAAATTTATTTTTTCAATTTTCTGTAAAATATTCATCACAATTCGTTAGAGAAGGTATATCTAAAAGACTAACCATTTCTAAACTATAATTATTTTGTAACACTATTCGTGACTTCACATGCCGTAGGGAAGAAATAAGTGGATCGGAAGATGCTGCCAATATGTTGAAGAGGTCCTTATTTTGCCTTACCCTTGATGCTTTGAATGTGTTCTGCAATCTATATTTTTTATAAAATTTGTTAAGAGACTCCTGTGCTTCTTCAGAAAGCTCTCCAATTGGCAAAGACTGGTACTCAATTATATCTTTGCCATGCGCCAATATTTTATGGACGGTCGGGGTCAACTTCTTCTGTGGATCCATTTCTGCTAAAAGAGATGCTGTTTTCGACGCATATTCTCCATATTTTATAGAATTGACATTTTCTTTGCAGTTTAAAACATCCAAGATCGTTCCCAATCTTTTCACGATTTGATTGTCAATTCCAATGACTCAAGTTACTGCCTCATCATTTTCAAAAAATCTCCTAGAAGTGTTTCCATCGTTTGAGTTACCGTATCCGTGCTTGGGACAGTCTACTTTAAGTCCAACTTGTTTAAAAAAAGCATCCTGTATTTGCTTCTTTCTGATCTTTTCCTTATCCTTTATTGATGTATTTTCATCGAAGTTTTCCTCCTCTTGTGGTAGGGTATATGCCAGTTTTAGCAAGAATTCCATACACCTTATCCTTGCGTGCAATGGTGACATTCCATATTCGTAATTCTCCTCATTTGTAGAATCGTTTAAATTACCAAAGTTCTTCTGACAAATAATAATAAAAAATCGATAAAAAAAAATATAAAAATAAAACGAAAAAAGGGGTTTAGGTTTTTGCTAAATTTTTACCTCCAATATAATTCTGTCTATATATATGTATATGACAACTAATTATATAAAATTGAGATGTAACATATTATATATGAAATAAATTGAATTGAATTGAAAATGACTCTTTTTGCAAATCGGGCATGACATTGTTGAGGTTGTTCCTGTCAGTTCGTTTACGACTTTTCCGTCAACCATGGTCAGGTGGAACTCGTAATTGCATTCAATATATTTTCCTTCTCCAATTTGCAGCTTTGTAGGCTTAATCTTGCTTATTTGTTCTTCAATGTCCTTCACCGTAGTCCTTATGAGTTCTGCCGATTCCCTTGCAAACTGAAACATTATTGGTCGGCAATAATGCACTGATGACGGACGTGGATTTTTCCAGTGTAGGGAATCATCCGATTTTAGCCGCAAAGGAACAACAGATGCCATAAACATATTTCCGTCCGATATTGTAGCGTCATCGGAAGATATCCTTTGCTTATAAACGCTTTGTCTGGATGATCCATCGCAGCCCCATTTGCTGATCAATGTCAACTTCTCAGGAAGAATTTTCACTTCCGTGAAAAACTTTGGTGTGGTTGACTTCCTAAACAGTTCAAATAATTTTAAATTGTTCAACGCCATGTTTTCAGTACTTAAATTGTTTAATGGTTTCAGTAATTGTTGCGCCAACTTTCAGGCGTAGACTAATCCAGGCATTATGCTTATTTTGCAATATATAGGCTTATGCTACCATGCCTAAAAATTTACATGTTCCCTGCATACATATGGATTTAGGCTGAATAATGCAATTTTGATATTATGCACGTGTCCAAATAAGATTTGTGCCTACCTGTAGGGACCATAAGTCAATATTGTTCTTGACCATTTTTTGTACGCCAAAGTATTGTTTAAGTGAGGTACGTACCTGCTAATTTCAATGAGTAGTTTTTTTTCAAACTATTAGATCAAACTACTGTCAGTCAAAACATATAAGGGATGGACGCCATACAATTTCTGCAACCATGTCTTTTTAAACTTTTTTACCTCTAGAAGCCAAACGGGCACGTACGGGCAGATAAAACCTTTTGAATTATGTAAAGAAATAATCAAAGAACAGGTTTGGCAAATATGGCAAATATAGAAAAATATAGTTTTTTTTTTATTTTCCGTCAAAGTTGAAAAATAGTGAAAAAACGGATAGTTTTTAAATAGTGATTTACCAGGAGAATCACAAAGCAAATAGTTAATTTTATTTTATCATTATACATTTAATAAATACATCAATCAATACAAACAAAAAATAAGGCGATTCGTTACCTATTTTTTGTGTTATTACACCTGAAATCGCAAAAAATTGACTAAAAATTGTGTGTTTTTTTGAAAACCGAAAGTCGGTCAACTTTGAACGGTTATATCTTCTAAACTAAAAATGTGATATTATTAAGAGTGGCATATTTGAAATCGTTGAAAAGTTTCCTATAACATGGGTTTATTCAAAACTTCGTCGGCACTCATGAAAAATTTGATTTTTGCAACCTCGCTTGCTCTACGGGCGCCACTGTGCGACGATTGCCGAAAAAAGCAGGAAAGCTTCGCGCAAATTGCAAAAATTTGCACAATTAGCGAAAACAAGCCATCAAATTGATTAAAAGTCCCTAAAACCATAAGGAATGGCAACGATTCCATAAAAATTTGTAAAATTAGCGGAAATTCGCAAAAAAGTTGCTAATTGCGGCATGACAGAAAAGTTTAATATTTATTAAAAATGTTTAAAGCTGAAAAGAATCACACGAAAAAATCGTTTTATCTCGAACATGGCTAAAATTCGCGAAAAATTGCAAACTTGGAAACAAACCCTAAAATTTATTTAAACTCACTAAATCGAGTAAAACCAAAATGTCGGAAAAAAATTTGCAAAAATAGCGAAATTTTTAATAGTTCAAACAACTTATAAAATGAATTAAAAGTCCCTTAAAATATAAGAAATAGCAAAAATTCGATCAAAACAGCTAAATAAGCGGAAATTCCCAAACAAATTTCTAATAGTGGAATCATAGGAAAGTTTCATATTTATTCAAATTCGTTAAAGCTGTAAAGAATCTGAAAACGTACAGGAAAAATTGCTTCTATCGCAAACATGGCTAATATTCGAGTTTCCGCTAATTTAGCCATTATGATGTAATTTTTGCCATTCCTTATAGTTTTAGGGACTTTTATTCAATTTTATGGATTTTTTGAAATATTAAAAATATCAAAAATTATTTTCGGGAATGAAATATTTTATTAATAATTCATTTAATTAATGATGTGCTAATAATCCCAATTTTTGAATGAAAACACTGAAATTTATTGTTGTGGGAAAGCTAGTTTCTATGCGCATTTCGTTGGTTGCTTAGGCCAGCTCGTCAGGAAACTTTTTCCAAATACTTTAGAAAAGCTAAATATATTACACAAGTAAGACCATAAAGTGAATAAGAATTTTAAAACACTCAGGTCTTAAATGTAACAATATCAAAGCTTCAACAAAGACACAACAACAAACCGTCAATTTTTTCTTTCTTACATTCCCCTACAATTGGCTAGTTTTTTTCCAACACGAATTGTAGTTGTAAGAGGATAGAAAGAAAAAAAAAAACAAAATTAAAAAAAAAACAAGTTGCTTAAATAAAGCAGCTTGCCATTTCAGTTTTTTTTTTAAATGTTCGCGAATTTTCGCTATTTTTGCAAATACATAGATATATACATACATGCAAAAATATAGATACAGATACATGCAAAAATAATATTTTATCAATTTTATTTACTTCCATCTATGCAAAAAAACTAACTGTTGATAAAATAAAAAATTAAACTTTAAACAACTATATTAATTTCCAATAAAAAACAAGAGCTGTAAGCTGCTTGGTTTATTTTCAATAAAAATCCGATAATATTGGTTTCTGTGACACCTTAAACCGACACTCATTTCAGTTCGAACAAAAAACCCATAATATTGGATTTCATGACACCAATGTATTTTTTTTTGTCGGTTTCAAATCCAATTCCAATAAGATTGGTTTCGATGACACTCCTGAATATGTCATAATCATAATCAAATATAGTTTAATTTTTTATTCAACATTTTTTATTTTTCGAATTTATTCTATGAGTTAAATTTCAGTTATGTATTTTATAAAGCTTTTTGTAATAGTTCTATTCCTTAAATTTTTTTAGGAATGACTTTATACACTACCAGACTATTATCTTGTTTCTTCTTTTTATAAAATACATAACTGAAATTTAACTCATAGAATAAATTCGAAAAATAAAAAATGGTGAATATAATAAAGTTGCTTATAAAAAGAAATAATTCCCAATATCTATTTGTTTAATTTTTAATTTAATTTTTTAGTTTAGTTAGTTAGTTATTTTGCATAGATAGAAATAAATAAAATTGGTAAATTAGTATTTTTTGCATGTCTCCGGTAGTCTCCGGCAGAGGGCTGCTGCGAGCTTGCAAAAGTATTCTCACTTTTTCTGCGTACAGAAAGTTCGCAACACATTTATTTATTTTATTTTTTAACAAGAAACAATTTTTTTTTGTTTTTAATAAATTCGCTTTATAATTCTACAAAACAATAAAATTACACAAATGTAAACAACAAATACAAATATTTAATACAACGATTGCATTTATTTCATATGTTTAATGTGTTTCCATTCTTATTTTCTTTTCTATAATTTTCCTTTTTTTACAAGCACAAGTTTTAACAATATTTAAGCGCACAATCATAATTTAGAAAATTATCAAACAAAAATTGCATTAAAAAACTATAAACACATGAACCAAAACATAAAACAGCTGTTTCGAATATCGGTTTTATTTGTATTCGAAAATAACAAAACCGACTTGTTTTTATGACACCAAATGAAACCAATATTGGTTTGAAAAACAGCCAATTAGCAAAAACGACTTAGATTCTATGACACCCCTGAGTGTAGTGGTTTACGCACAAATGTACTTGATTAAATTTAACTATAAATTTATTCCAAAAAGTCAACTTTTTCATTCTTATTTACGTGTATTTTGATTACCTTAAACGAATTTTCATAAATTGAATTTTTCTTTACAATGAACAAATTTTGCAAAAAAAATTTTGACTCAAATACATACCTACATATTTGTCTCCATATATGGAATTATTTCAAAGAAACTTCTGTAGCGCATATGTTCAAGTAAAAAGCGCTATGTACAAGTAAATTTGAATAAGGTGATTTCTAAAAAATTAAAATTAAAAGAAGGAAATAATAGTCCAAATAAGAGTAGTTTCGATAGCAGCCCCAGTATTCAATAAACAAACATTTTGAAGAAAGTAGTATTTTTCTTAAAAAAATATTGGTATGTAATAAAGCTGCAGAGAAGGATAAACACAAAATAAACAAAATATGGCTAAACATTTTATACTTTGTTCATACCTTTTTCTTTGGTAATTTAAAAAGGGTGGGGGTTTTCCTGGAAAATTATTGAAAAAAATTACTATAAGAACAGAGAGCATGTATTTTGTTGTAAACAATTTTTGGATTACCAACCAAAACGTTGGTCTTTTATGTTGTGCACACTTTTCTTAAGTAGGTAATAATATTTGAAAAACGCTAAAAAATATTGCTTGTTTTGCTACAATTTTTGTGCAGTAGCCTGCACACAAAATACCGAATGCGCATCGAAGTAATAAGAATATGATTGTTAAATGGTAACCATAAAATGGTTATGTTAACCCTTTGGACTCCTGGTGATATAATTGAAGCATAAAATAGTGAGCAATAAAATTCGTTTCATTACAACTTTTTTAAAGTTTTTCAAAAAATTTTACCTATTTAAGGGAAGTGTGCTCAACAAAAAAACCCAACGTTGTGGTTGGTAATCCAAAAATTTGTTACAATAACAAAGTATACGTTCTACGTTCTAGTTGTTGTTGTTTTTAATAATTTTCAAGAAAAAAAAAACCCCCCTTTTTAAAGGACCAAAGCAAAATTATTAACAATGTATTATTAGTACATTTTGCCATCAAAGAATTTTTTACAATAACAAAATATGGACAATTTTTAATTAACTTTTTATTGACTTCGATTCAATATGAAAAAATTCATTATAAAGAGATTTTTTTTGGATAAGTGCTTCTTTGTACAACATTTACATTCACTGCATACGGGGGCTGCTATCAATACTACTCTTAATTAAAAAACTCTTTCATTCTTCTTATTTAAATTTTTCAGAAATCACCTAATTAAAATTTACTTGTACATAGCTCTGTTTACTTGAACATATGCGCTGCAGAAGTTTTTTTGAAATAATTCCTTATATGGAGACAAATATGCATATATGTATGTATATGAGTCAAATTTTTGTTTGAGAAAATTCAATATAAGGAGATTAAAATACACTATATTTATTATGGAAAAGTTTGCTTTTTGAAATCAATTTTTAGTTAAATTTAATGAAGTAATTTTTTAAGTTAAATCCAGGTCTAATTAGAAATTAAAATCAATAAAAAATTATACATAATATGTCATAAGAAATATAATAATATAATTTCCCTACGTTCTCAAATGTAGTACCGCAGTACTTGTTTCACTATGTCAACGCAAACCTAATGATGCTACATATTAATTGTGTGATTATCATTTTTAAAGGTGCATTTGACCATATTTATATTTATCAGTTTTGCATTTATAACCATGTATATTATCTTTATATTCTATTATACCTGTAATTTAACAAAAATATTAAATTATTTAATATTTTAAATGTTTGTTTAACTTAATACTATCATACTTTCGTTGAGAATTACAAATTAAAATAACGTAACACACATAACAAAATAAATAACGATAAATATAATAATTTTCCCTCAAAAATAAATCGGTTATCGCATTTGTATCGTAAATATTAGAAATTGCTTTTATATCTCAATTAATTTACATTTTACAACGTTTTTTTCTTCTCATGTAAACTGTGATGTTATATTATTCTGCATTTAAGATGACGATATGTGCAGATCTTTATTTTTTTTCAATAATTTTTACCGTCAAAAAAAAAACAACACATACATTTTGGTTCACCACCGGTCAAAAAATAATACAAAAACAAAACACACACAGGCTAATCGTGCTGCCCAGCGGGAAAAATTGCAAGCGATTTCACTTCTTAGATTTTACTTTTACTTATTCCACTCTGTTTTTGAAAAGGTATTTTAGAAAGTTTTTTTTATTAAATATTTTACAAATTCAAATAGAAACTAAGATAAGGCCTGCCGAAATCGTTTTATTAGTAGTTATGTTGGAACGTGTAGCCACTTTAGTTATTAATTTACTCACTTCGCATTATTAGCCACAACAATTAAACTGGGATAATGCTTTATTCTTAAATATTTTTGGAAGGTCTTCCAGAAGCCTTTAAAGTAGATGCAAGAGGGCAAGGCGTTGGTCTCCAATGACACACCTTGTTAATTAGTAATAAAGTTGGAATGCGGCTCGCCTTCTGCAAAAAGGCCTTCTTAATGCCTTTTTACTACTTCATTTTCCCGCTGGAAATGCTCGGGCAAATCGCGTTTTTTTCCTTATGAAGAATTTTAATGTGAATTATTTAAAATTTTTCATACCTGAAAAATGCACATATGAAATTTTTTTTTGCTCACTCCTCATGAGTGAGGAAATTCAAAATATTTTTGCCTCACCCTCATGAGGATGAATTTGCAGAAACATTTTTAAATTTTCACGCTCGCTCATGACTGAAGAATGAGTGAACATTTCGGTACTCTGGTTTTATAAGACTAGAAATCATTCTAATAAAGTTGGTGCTGATCGGTCCATAATTTACCATAGGCCCCACATAACGCTCTTTGTAGGAAATTAACTAAATACGCCTAAAACCGTAGTAGATATAGATATTGCAGAGACATTTGTTCCAACTTAGCTTCATATTGCCATAAAAAATGTCATGCAATTATGTGATATACTGTCCATAATTTACTTTTTATCCCATATTAGGCAGCCTTCTGAAATTCACTGTAAATGCTTAAACTATTTCATTGCTGTATTGGAATTTATTCTAATTTATGTTTTTTAATACCAGAAATCGTTCTACAGAGTTTCGGGATGATTGATCCATAATGGATAATGGATAATGGATCCAATATAAACTCCCCTCCTGAAAATCAATTCAGTTTGACTAAGAGGCTGACTTCCAAAACTTCAATTGCTTTGTATTAGAACAGAGTATAATCACCCTTATCGTGGTTGGCGTATTTAAAATACGACTGCGACTGTTTGGTAATAGATTAAAGAGAACGTGAACTTATTTCCTTTAGGCCCTAATCATGTAAAAGGCAGCGCAACGCCAAAGAATAACATTGAAAGCACAAACAATGTCATAAATATTTTGTAATTTTGTTGTTGCTTTCAACAGAAATGACATTGTTTGTGCTTTCAATAGCTGAATTCGAACACAATTTGAGAGCGTAAGGTGACAGTTCTTGACTGAGTACTTACAAATTTTTACTGCAGAAATTTTTGCAGTAAAATTTAGTAAAACACAAAAAAAAAACATATGTACATATGTTTAAAAAGGTAAACAAACAAAAGTAACAAACAAAAAGCATACAAATTGTGAAAAAATTGTTTAAAAAAAGAAAAGTTTAAATAAAACTAAAATAAAAACAAAAAATGAATAAATATTAATTAATTAAACTTTTGTAAAGCATATGTGGGTGAAGATAAATATGTCGAACTAAATATGTTTCGACGTAACCTATTACGTCTTCACATATTTCAAATACGTTTTTCGTATTTGGGACATTTTTCCAAATATGTTTTTGACAAGCTATTAAATATGTTTTCGTATTTGTGACATATTTCAAATATCAAATTATTAAATACATACATATGTATCTTCGTATTTGTTACATATTTAATGAAATTTGAAAGAACTTAAAAATTGTATTACAAATACAATATGTGGACAAACTGGAAGACCTTACAGGATGGGACATACCTCATTTTAAAGCTAATAACGCCCAAATTTGATATCTATTCTGCTTTTGGAGAAAAAAACCTCTGGGCTATTTTTAAAAAATGTTGTAAGTTCTCAGATGTACTAGTAGTGATTCTCTGAGGGATTTTTGAAAATTTTGGACAAACTGGAAGACCTTACAGGATGGGACATACCTCATTTTAAAGCTAATTACGCCCAAATTTGTAATCTATTTTGCTTTTGGAGAAAAAAACCTCTGGGCTATTTTTAAAAAAAATTTTTAAGTTCTCAGATGTACTAGTTGTGATTATCAGAGGGATTTTTGAAAATAGATTACAAATTTGGGCGTAATTAGCTTTAAAAGGAGGTATGTCCCATCCTGTAAGGTCTTCCAGTTTGTCCACATATTGTATTTGTAATACAATTTTTAAGTTCTTTCAAATTTCATTAAATATGTAACAAATACGAAGATACATATGTATGTATTTAATAATTTGATATTTGAAATATGTCACAAATACGAAAACATATTTAATAGCTTGTCAAAAACATATTTGGAAAAATGTCCCAAATACGAAAAACGTATTTGAAATATGTGAAGACGTAAGAGGTTACGTCGAAACATATTTAGTTCGACATATTTATCTTCACCCACATGTAAAGCATTTATATGGCTAAATACCAACTTTTAAATTTTTTGTTTTATTATGTTAATTTTTTGGAGTTGTAAAAGTGTCAACTATTCGGGTACTTAGAACAGCACTTGTTTTTAAAGTAATCAATAGTAAAAAAACTTATTCATGTACTATTGATAAAATTAACCCGGATACAAATTAGCAAATTAAAAAAAAAAAAAATAAAAAAACAAACAAATATGAAAGATTACATAACATAATTTGTTTGTATTTTCCAAAAATATTCTTGTTATAAAAAGTATTTAATCGAGTACCGATAAGAAAACGAGTTAAGTAGTCAAAAGTATAAACATTTTTCAACACTTCAATTATTCGCCATCAGCTGTTGCCTTTATTTTACGAATTTTTACAAATTTTTTGGACAACAGCTTTTTGTGAGAGCAAATTTTTAAGTTTACTCATTTACTGCATTTTACTGTAAAAGTACTCAAACGCACCTAATGTTATTCTTTGGTGTTGCGCTGCGTTTGATATGATTGGGGCCTTAATCTATTACCAAACAGTCGCAGGCGTATTTTAAATTCGCCAACCACGATAAGTGTGAATGTTTTATAACTCCGCAGTACAAAATATATACAGTGCAAACCCTTTCAAAACATTGTTAGGTTTTAGTAACGCAGCAAAAACGCAATCAGGGCATCGGTTTTAAAATTGATGCTTTGTGACATTCAACGTTTAATTTACAAACAATACATGTTTATTTTTAATATTATGCATTGCATCTCTTATATTTCAAAACGTTTAATTAAACAAAACACATAGTTGCATTGTTTTGGTACTTTGTACATGTACATGGTCAAAATACAGTAGTGAAGCTGTATACAAACTTTGTATTAGTACGTTTTGGAAGTCAGCCAGACTGTTACGAATCATATTTTACTCAAGCTAGCTTAAAGTTTTAAAAAGAAAACCATAAAACTTTCCGATTGTCGGTTAACAGTTTTGTATAGGTCGGTTAACAGTTTACACCTATATAAAACTTCCGTTTTTTATTAAGAATAATTATAAACATATAGATATCATAGAGAGCCCACTCCTCAAATATCCGAAATATCAGAGGAGGGTATCAAAAAAAGCACTAAAAAGGCAGTCTAACTTGTTAGTCTTTAAAACTCCCCTGCAATAAGGTCGTCATGCATTTATATAATTGTAGATAATAAGTCCAAGCTTACGGATATAAAACTTAAAAAGGAAAAAAAATTATCATCCACAACAACTAATGGTGAAACATTATCCCAAACAAATTCAAAGGTGAATAAAACCAAATATAAACTTAACGAAGTCAAGTTAGATGTTAGTCAACAAGGGAAAAATAAGTCTTATGAAATAGACGCCTTTAGAGAAAAAAGTTATCAAAAGCATAGCAAATCCCAGGAATTGAGCTGCCAAAATCAATTTAGTCAAACAGATTCACAAAGAACAGATATTTCTAAAAAAACACTTAATAGCCACGCACATGACGTTATCGAGAACGTACATGATGATCAATTGTTTGTAAAATCTTCAAAAAAGAATATATTTGAGATTCCAAATATTTTATTAAATCATAGAAATGAAAATCAAGAACTATTAGTAGAAACACAGAATAATATTAAATCATCTGATATTACTCTTGATTCCGATAGCACATTAATGTCTTGTGAAATACAAATAGCTCTGAATTCCACAGAAACAGTAAGTTTTGCACAAAGCGAAACAAGACTCAACTAAAATAATAATACAACATCACCAAATAGTTCAGCATTAAGCCTGCCAAATGATTTCAAAATTCCTCATTATAACACTACCGAAACCTCACAAAATAGTTTGCTGTCAACAAACAACATTGAAAATAGTTTACTGCAAAACAATTGTTCTGATGTAAGTTCCGGCTATGTAGATACAAGCAACTTTTCAGAATACGTTCCAGACTTGTCAGTTGATCTAAATGAAGAAACCCTTGAAAAATCTAACAAAAGTCTTTCAGAGAAAGATGATACTATAGAAGAGGTAGATTCTTCACTTAATGTTAACAACATCTTGGTTCCATATTCTAAAACCAATAAAAAACATTTTTGCATTTTTTGCAAGAAGTTACAATCTACATTAAGTCGGCACTTGTTTTTAATACACAATAACGAAGAAGAGGTTAAACAAGCGTATTCTTTTCCTAAAAAAAGCGAAGAACGTTTGAAAATATTAAAAAATATACGAAAAAGAGGCGATTTTGAACATAACACATCTGAGAAGTACAATAGTGGAGTTCTGATCGTATGCCGACAACAACAAAGTAACTGCGATAACGTAGTTGATGACTACATCTGTTGTAAAACTTGCAGGGGGTTTTTTTCTAAAAATAACTATTCGTATCCACAAAAAAATTTGTGGTTCGCACAAAAACAACCGGTGTAATCTAATCGATGGCCGTAGATTGACACAGTTTATGCACCCGGTAGCAAATAATGTTTTAAAAACTAAAATTTTTCCCATTCTTCGATGCGATGCAATAACTAAACTAATACGTTACGGTGAACTTGTAATAAAATTTGGAAACTATTTGTCTGAAAAATATGCTCTACAACACCAACACGATATGATTCGAGCAAATTTAAGACTACTTGTACGTTTCATACTTGAGATAAAAAAATTGGATCCCTCTATAAGTCAGTTAAAAGACGTTTATAAAGCACATTTATATGATAAATGCATCCAGGCTATCAGAAGTGTTGCTCATTGGAACGAAAATTTAATGGGGTTTAAAACGCCGGCAGTTGCACAAAATTTAACTTCCCTCATAAAAAAGTGTGGCAAACGACAAAGGGTCGAATTTATTAAAGAAGAACGGGTGGACTTTAAAAATGAAGTGGACAACTTTCTTATGTTGTGGGATGAAGAAATTCCTTTGATAAACAAAAAAGCTGTCGAAGATCAAACTAACCAGAAAAGAATAAAAAAAACATTTCTACCATTAAAAGACGACATTAACAAGTTATACACATTCTTAAAAGAAAAAATATTGGAGGCAATTAGTGAACTTTCTAGTACGTTTTGTGTTGACAGCTGGACACAATTGGTAAAGGCAACATTAATATATATTCAGATATTCTATAGGAGAAGAGCTGGTGAAATTGAGAGACTTACCATTGAAAACTTCCAAAATAAGGAAATAATTACAGACAACATAGACAAGGATATTTTAAAAAACATTTCAAAAGATTCCGTACGATACGCAAAACAGTTTGTCAGAATTTCAATGCGTGGAAAACTCGGAAGAACTGTTAGCATCTTACTATGCCCGATGAGCATTAAAGCCTTAGAAATCGTTATAAAAAATAGAGGAAAAGCAGGGATAACTGACAAAAAATAAGTTCATCTTCAGCAAGCCAACTAATTCAACAGAATTACAGGAACAAACTTAAGAAAACATATAGCTACCTACACGTCAATGATCAATGCAGAAGAAGCGTCAGTCGACAGATTGGCAAATTTTATGGGCCACCATAAAGATATACATAAAAATATATATTGAGTGTCCATACCCGTCGCCGAAGTTACCTTTGTTTCAAAAATTTTAATGGCTGCTATTGGAGAAGATGATGTAGAAGGCGATGTGGAAGACGATGTAGAAGACGAAGATGAAGACGCTGATGTCATAACAACAGATTTTGATGCAATAAATACCAGTTCAGCTCAAAAAAGTTTAGATTCCAGCTCATCCTCAAGCAAAAAACGTAGAAGTAGTAAGTACAATTTATCAAACGTAGGAGTAGTAAGCACAATTTAATAAAACCAATTACATATTGCTAGGAATTTATTAAGTTGTCGTTTATAAATATAAGTTTCAGAAGATTTTGTGTTATTTGAATTAATTAAATGATGTTTTTAAATATTTAATTATCTACTTGTAATATAGGCAGATATATTTATTAGAACAACTTACTTAAATCAAATAAAATTTTCTATTTATTACTAGCATCACCATACGGCAAGACTAAACGTCGCAAATGGAACGACTCTGAAAAAAAAGCAATTTTTTCACATTTTGGCGACGTAAAAAATTGCGAAAAGCTCCCTTCTTTAAAAAGCTGTGCAAGGGCTATACGAAAATCGCCTGCCCTTATTACACGAACTCCACAACAAGTCAAAACCTGGATTGACAACCAAAGAAGATACAAAAAGGATTAAGGTATGAAGGTATAAACAAAACTCGATAAAACTTAAGAATTATATATTTGAAACCAGTTCTTACAAAATTAATATACATATGTGCATTTAATATTTTAGATTATTCAAACACCTCAATATTAACCGACACAGAATTACATCTGATCACAACACCAAGTATTTTAGCAAACAATCTGGCGTCTCGGTCAACTGGTGAGGGTAACTTCCCCTAGTGATAGACTGCAGTATTCACATCCAAAATTTAATTGTAAAATTTTATCTACATCAAAACAAAATATTTGAAATAAATTAATTATTTATCTCTATAGTGGTTCCCAAGATGGCAGTGTATACTTTTTTCATATTTTTTTAAAATTGCTTCTTAAAATTTACAAAAAATTGTTCTGTTATATTGTAAAATATTAAATACATTGTAAAATATTAAATACATTAAAAAATTATTTTGTAAAAAATTAACATGTACATATATAATCTATATATATAAAAATAAGTCCGTATATGTACGTCGCCGAACTAATCATAAACGCGTCGTGCGATTTCAACCAAACTTATACACTACGTAGGCAGTGGCCCATATATGGTTTATATGAAGTTTGGTTTAAATTTTCGGTCTGGGGGCGGAGGGGCGTGGCAAAATCCATAACTTGAGAACGGCTCGACCGATTTGAACGATTTTTTCTTTAAAATGATCGCCATGGTCCAACTTAGGTTTTTACGGAAAGAAAATTTTGCCCCGCCCACTTTTTTCGATTTACCTAAAATCAGAAAACGGCTCCATCGAGTTGACTAATTTTTCTTTCAAATGTTCGTATTAATCAACTTTAAGTTTTCATCGAAAGAAAAATTTACCACGCCTACTTTTACGCCCACTTTTTCTATTAAGCGCATAACTGGAGAACGGCATGACCGATTCCAACGATTTACCATTTGAATTCAAGCGGCTCCAATTCCCTTTGCGTCTTGCCTTTGCTATTACCATCAACAAAGCACAAGGCCAATCATTGACTATTGCTGGCTTAAAAGGTCATGAACAATTTGATCGAAGCAACAATTTTAAAAGGGAAGTTTAAAGGTGAAGATGTATTGATTCCACGAATTCCAATGATTCCATCAGATTTACCTTTTGAATTCAAAAGACTACAGTTTCCAATACGTCTTGCATTTGCTATTACAATAAATAAAGCGCAAGGGCAATCGTTGGAATTGTGCGGAATTGATTTAGAATATCCTTGCTTTTCACACGGCCAGTTATATGTTTAGTGCTCACGTGTTGGCAAGCCTTCAGTTCTCTTTATCTACACAACAACTCATGGCAAAACCAAAAAAGTTGTCTACGAAAGAGCTCTAAGATAGTTTAAGTGATACATAGTCTAAGATTGTAAGAAACTAGAATTAAAAGTTGAATAATAGGGAACAAAACCAACTTTATTAAAAACAAGTGTGTTTCTTTTTTTATTTTGTTTTGCCATGCGAAGCAGGCAACGGGCCCGCTAGTGTATGTATATGAAATAAATAACCTTCTTACTGTCTTATACAAAAAAGTTAAAGTTCACAAAAGTTAACCTATACAATTGATAAATAATGCGAACTTGATTTTTTTTTTGCATAAAGAGGTTAATCTTTATATTTAATAAATACATATAGTAATTTAATGAAATAATCATTAATGCCCCTATTACCGTTTACAATTCAACTCTAGTTCAGTTGAAATTATGCAATATACTGGGGGCGTTCTGGAAACCGAAAACGCAAAACGCAAGAATTTAAAATTCGTTTTTTTAATAAGATTTCTGTAGTAAAAGAAATACAAAAACGATACAATACAAATATTTCTCTATTAAACAGAATTGTATAAGAAAATTATAAAAAATAGAATTACAAGTGTAGTATAAAGAGCTTCAAAATTCTTGCGTTTTGCGTTTTCGATTTCCAGAACACCCCTGTTTGTGTTATGGTTAAAAACATCAAAAAATTACAACTCGTCGTTAGCAGTTGTTTTTATTTCAACTCAACGGAGTTCAGTTGTAAACCATAATAGGGGCAAAATTTTGTATACTTTTAAAATGAATAAACATTAACTTTTTTATGCAATAAATAAAACCAAATTGTAATTGTAAAAATAAAATACGTGTAAAAAAATTATATGAAATAAATATATTCTTAACACTTGTACTGGGGGAAAATTGTGGCTTTCAATACCAATCGAAATCACAATATATGTTATGTAAATGAAAATTTCGGTTAATATCGAATTCCGTTTTTTAAAAATCCAATTCAAGTTTTTACGAAAAAAAAACCAAAGTTTTTACGAAAAAAAAAACCAAAGTTTTTACGAAAAAAAAACCAAATTTATATTGTGAAATATTAACTACATAAAAATAATATATATGAAATTAATTAATTATTTATCTCTATAGTGATTCCCAAGATGGCAGTGTATACTTTTTTTATATTTTTTTTAAAATTGCTCCTTAAAAATTTACAAAATTTTTTCTGTATATACTACATATGAACAAATAAAATCAAAATTCTTATTTTTAGAAATAAAAAGAAAATACTTAAACATGTAAATACAACATGTTAAATCAATGAATTCTTTATCTTTAAATTGTTCTCAAAAAATGTTAAAGATGTGGATCTCTAACATTTAGAAAAAAAAATAGTTTTTACAAATAAAAAACTTATGTATTTACATACATATATGTGCTCACAAGTGATAACCGCCTAAGACGACTTAAGAAATTATTGAGTTTCTATTCGTTGTTATAAAATATTTCTGAAATAAATACAACTTTCATTATAATTTTTTCGTCTTATCATTGTGGGGTTAAAAATCTTTGATTCTGAATAACTTTTTGTAATGTAATTGATTATTTCAGAAACGTAAGCAAAAATATTAAGGCCCTAATCATGTACAACGCAGCGCAACGCCACAGAACTAACGCAACGCCAAAGAATAACATTGAAAGCACAAACAATGTCATAAATATTTTGTAATTTTGTTGTTGCTTTCTACAGAAATTCACATTGCGTTTTAAAATTTCAAACGCTCCATTGCTTGTGTCGTTGAAAATTTTAAAACGGTACATGAATTTCTGTTGAAAGCAACAACAAAATTACAAAATATTTATGACATTGTTTGTGCTTTCAATGTTATTGTTTGGCGTTGCGCTGCGTTGTACATGATTAGGGCCTAAGTACCTTTTCTTAAAAACTATTTTTACTTAGGCGGTTATTGCTTTTGACCACAGATATATTGTAAAATATTAAATACATTAAAAATTATTTTGTAAAAAATTAACATGTATATAATGTATGTATATAAAATAAATAACCTTCTTACTGTCTTATACAAAAAAAGTTAAAGTTCACATAAGTTAACCTATACAATTGATTAATAATGCGAACTTGATTTTTTTTGCATAAAGGGGTTAATCTTTATAGTTAATAAATACAAATAGTAATTTTATGAAATAATTATTAATGCCCCTATTACCGTTTCCAATTCAACTCTAGTTCAGTTGAAATTTTGCAATTTTGTGTTATGGTTTAAAACATCAAAAAATTACAACTCGTCGCTAGCAGTTGTTTTTATTACAACTCAACGGAGTTCAGTTGTAAACCATAACAGGGGCAAAAGTTTTGTATACTTTTTAAATGAATAAAAATTAACTTTTTTATGCAATAAATAAAACCAAAATTGTAATTGTAAAAATTAAATACATGTAAATTAATTATATGAAATAAATATATTCTTAACACTTGTACTGGGGGAAAATAACGGCTTTCAATACCAATCGAAATCACAATATATGTTATGTAAATGAAAATTTCGGTTAATATCGAATTCCGTTTTTTAAAAAGCCAAGTTCAAGTTTTTACGAAGAAAAAAAAAACCAAATTTATATTGTAGAATATTAACTATATAAAAATAATATATATAAAATTAAATAATTATTTATCTCTATAGTGATTCCCAAGATGGCAGTGTATATTTTTTTTCATATTTTTTTAAAATTGCTCCTTAAAAATTTACAAAATTTTTTCTGTATATACTACATATGAACAAATAAAATCAAAATTCTTATTTTTAGAAATAAAAAGAAAATACTTAAACATGCAAATACAACATGTTAAATCAATGAATTCTTTATCTTTAAATTGTTCTCAAAAAATGTTAAAGATGTGGATCTCTAACATTTAGAAAAAAAAAAATAGTTTTTACAAATAAAAAACTTATGTATTTACATACATATATATTTGCTCACAAGTGATAACCGCCTAAGTCGACTTAAGAAATTATTGAGTTTCTATTCGTTGTTATAAAATATTTCTGAAATAAATACAACTTTCATTATAATTTTTTCATCTTATCATTGTGGGGTTAAAAATCTTTGATTCTGAATAACTTTTTGTAATGCAATTGATTATTTCAGAAACGTAAGCAAAAATATTAAGTACCTTTTCTTAAAAACTATTTTTACTTAGGCGGTTATTGCTTTTGACCACAGATATATTGTAAAATATTAACAGCCGTATTTATAAAAAAATCAAAATAATGACTTAAGCAGTGATTTGTTACAAAACACTTTTGGACTAATAAACGTTTAGTAAAAATGTGTATTTATAATCAGTTTTGTAACTAAAAACTCCTTCAACGAATTTTAGTATGAAATGGTGGCAGCATTTACATTTTCATTTGTCAGTTATATTTTAATGATGCAATTAAGTAGATAACCGACTCATATAGTAATCGTACTTATTTACATATTTAAATTGTATGGCACACAAAAAATGATAAAACATAAATTATTTTAACAAAAATAAATAAAAAACAATAAATATTTTTGTAAATAAGTGTACATAGATATATAAGAAACATAAAAATAATATATATACAAAATATTTTTAAAAGACAAAATGTAAGTATGCAAATAACGAGTTTTTTATAATTTGTTTTGATTGTTTACACGTCACTATGAAATTAACCATTTTTTTTTAAATAAAATTGCACCAAAGAGGAAAAAACTGAAATAAAAATAATAAAAAATGGAAAAGGAAAATATAAAAAGAAAGCGGTCGGAAAATTGGACTGAAGAAGACAAGGTAAGAACAATCAATAAATCAGTTAATCTATTTTAATTATTTCTAATTGTAAAATCATATTAAGATTCTGCTAAAGGAGCTAATAAAAAAGAGGTGATCTGTTATAATTTTACTACAAAAGGCTTAAAAGTACAAGTTGTATAAACTTTAAAACTACTTTTTTTTAGATAATTGAAGAAGCTCCCAAATCTAAAACTGATGAAAACGAGTTTTTATACTGCATAGAAGAAGAAGGCCACGCCGATGAGAAGAAAGTAGAAGCGGAGGAAGCCGAAACAACACATAAAAAGTTTGTAGAAAGACCAAAGCTTGCGTCGACCTTACAAAAGGTAAGCATTATTTATTATTGTTCGCGTACTTTTACTAAATATATGATTTGTTATAACCTGTTTTTATTTATCTAGAAAACACAAAAAGTAGAAACATATAAAACCAACTACAATATTAAAAGGCTCGCTGATTTCGATATAGAGTGCAAGAGAGAATTGCATAACCTTGAAATTAAATGTAGGCAAGAATTGCATGAACATCAACTTGAGGTTGAAAAGAAAAAACTTAGAAATCTCGATAGGGAATTGAAACTAATCGAGAGAAAAATAGAGTTTCAAGATAAAAACCTTGGTATGTACTTTATTGCACGTCGATATTATAATGTTTTTAATTTAGTTAATTTTTGATTAAGGTATTTTTATTATAAAATTTTAAATGCAAAAATTTTATAAAACGAAACTGTTTTGTAATTTTTCATTTTAAAATCGTGGTACAGATATAAAATTATTGAAAACTAATTTAAATTGGTTTCCAAGTACACTTTTATGGCTGTACCATGTTTTTAATTTTTGTCCTCTTTTCAGATAATAATAAATAGTATGTTAAGCAAGATCGAAAATCGAAATTCAAGACTATTTTTAATTTTTTATTACACTTTTTTTATTCATACCTTTATATGTATAAAATTTTTTTTATTTCTTTTCTGTATTCCAAAATTAATTTATATTTTAATCTAAAAACTAGCTTTAATAAAAATATTTTAATTGTTATGTACAAATACATATGTATACATATATTCCTATGTATTTATGTACAGAAATCGTATATGTTAATTCATTTCAGGGTAACATACATATGTAGATAAACGTTAAATAAATTAAATTACATAAATAAAAAACCTAAATATTCGATACTTATTTTTAAATAATTAAGTTTTTTGCCCGGATTTTTACTTGAAACCGACCTTTTAATTAAAAAAAAAATAATTCAAATTTTATGATTTCGATTTCATTTTCATTGGATTTGATTGCACTTAAAGTATTGCATAGAAACGAGCTGTAAATTATTGCAATCAATTTAAAAATTTAATGATTTAAAATTGAAATCATACAATTAATTTTCCGATTTTGAATGCAATCAAAAATTGAGAAATTATTTTATCGAGAAAACTTCTGCTGAACATTAGACGAATATTTCTGAATGCTACTGAAAATTTTTTTCAATAAAAGCTCTTAAAATTACATTTTCTCTCCTGGTTGTTGTTTCTCGTTCGCTGATAAAATTTTCTGATATATCAACTATTTCTTCCTGATTCAAGTCGTAATCATCTAAAATTATTATTTTTGTTGTACAAAAACATTGAAAATTTTTTTGAATATTAAAATAAAAAGATTACCAGGCACGCAGTCATTCTCTTCAATCGCAATTATATGAAGAATTGCTAATGCGACAATTACAACTTTTACATTTGAAAATGAAACAGTCATTCCATCTAGCAAACACCGAAATCGTTGTTTCCATACCCCAAAACATCTTTCAACACAGTTTCGTGTAGCAATATGTGCGACGTTGTATTTTGCATCCATTTCAGTTTGAGGACGTAGTAATGGAGTAAACAGGTATGATGTTAATTTGTATCCTGAATCACCAAGCAAGCGGCCTTTGAACTCACCATTTTCAAACCTTTCCTTCAACTTTGATTCATTAAAAATACGGCAATCGTGAGTGCTGCCTCGCCATCTGGCTACTATATCTAAAATTTTCAGTTGCGCATCGCAAACTGCCTGCATGATAAATTAATAATATTATTTATAAAAATATGTTTAATTTACAAAATTTGCATACAATTCAAATCTTAATTAATTTAATAGAATGCAACAACAGGTTATCTGCTTTTACCTGTACATTGATGGAATAAAATCCTTTCCTATTTACATAATACTGGGCTAAGTCTCCGCCGGTTTTTTTTGATTTTTATGTGTGTCTCATCTATGGCTCCAATTATCCCTGGGAAGTTCTTAATTTGTTTAAATTCTTTTGCCAGTTGTATTTCTTCCTCAATAGAAATTGGCATTATGATGAAGTCACTTGAGTGTTTTGCTAAAGCACGAGCAACTTTTACACAAATTCGGGAAACTGTCGATTGTGACAATCCATGAAGATCGCCAGCATCGTCTTGAAACTAATAATTTTTTTGATTCCATTATTCATAAGTCAATAATTAAAACTACTTACTTCTCTTCTTCCCCAACAACGTAAAGCTACCAAAACTTGCAATTCTGGTGTTGTTCCGCATCCCCTACGGTCAACAGAAATATCTGTTTTTATTAAATTAACGACTTGCCTAACAGTCTCCTTGTTAAGACGATACTTCCTTTTGAACATATTGTCCGGAATAGAAAATGGATCGATTCTCTTTTTATAATATTTCTTTTTACGCCTTGGCACCATATTTTCCAAAGTTTCTTTTTAAAGTAAATACAATAAAAAATATGAATATATTAATACAAACAGGTTTTTTAATAAACGATGGTCTTACCTATTCTCTTTATTAATTTTAATGTTTCCATTTTTTTTTCAAACAAACTTCTTTTTTGGACAGATTATTTATCAAATCAGAAAAGTTTTAAAAATGTTGCAACACGTAAACAAATAAATCGAAATGTCAACTTAATAAACATTTACAGAAGGGTAAAGACAACTTTAAAAATGAATGATTTAATAACCGCTTACTAAACGTTTGGTAAGGTACAAATCGTTTATAAATACAGTTTTTCTAAGTTCAGCTATTAAACACTTCGTAAAAAAAAGACAAAAACATGATAAACAAAAAAAAAATGTACTTTGGACTTCAAGAAGAATTCTTGACAAAAGTACGAAAAAACAGAAGTAAGGAAAACATGTGAGATCAATTAAAAATGGATAATCATTCAAAAAGCAAATTTCGATCTACCAAAGGTTAAAATACAATTTGGTTTAAGGATTGATGTTTGACTACTGACGTCAGCAGTCATCGATGGTGGCGAGTGTAAGACGGCAAATCCCTCTGAGGAGACCTAGTGGTTGAGGTCGAAACATGTCAGGGTAACCAGCCGCCTGGGTTCGAATCACACGCCAGCCAGCCTGGCTTCGAATCCCAGGTCAGTCAAGAATGAAAATTATCAATAACAATTTTAATTAATTCTCCATGTTGTAAAATTGCTTTCTTCATAAAAATAATTAAATGAAAATTAAATTTAATGAACTTAAGCCTAATTAAAAATAGTAAAAATTTGGATTAAAAACCATGAATAGTTCAACAAAATAACCACAATACTAATTATTGTTAAAGCTAAGGCACAAGCTCTATGTGCTCATTTGTCCTTCAAGTTGTGCTGAAAAATGTCAACAAGAAAAAAGAAAGATAAAAACATGATAAACAAAAAAAAATGTACTTTGGACTTCAAGAAGAATTCTTGACAAAAGTACGAAAAAACAGAAGTAAGGAAAACATGTGAGATCAATTAAAAATGGATAATCATTCAAAAAGCAAATTTCGATCTACCAAAGGTTAAAATACAATTTGGTTTAAGGATTGATGTTTGACTACTGACGTCAGCAGTCATCGATGGCTGCGAGTGTAAGACGGCAAATCCCTCTGAGGAGACCTAGTGGTTGAGGTCGAAACATGTCAGGGTAACCAGCCGCCTGGGTTCGAATCACACGCCAGCCAGCCTGGCTTTGAATCCCAGTTCAGTCAAGAATGAAAATTATCAATAACAATTTTAATTAATTCTCCATGTTGTAAAATTCCTTTCTTCATAAAAATAATTTAATGAAAATTAAATTAAATGAACTTAAGCCTAATTAAAAATAGTAATAATTTGGATTAAAAACCATGAATAGTTCAACAAAATAACCACAATACTAATTATTGTTAAAGCTAAGGCACAAGCTCTATGTGTTCATTTGTCCTTCAAGTTGTGCTGAAAAATGTCAACAAGAAAAAAGAAAGACAAAAACATGATAAACAAAAAAAATGTACTTTGGACTTCAAGAAGAATTCTTGACAAAAGTACGAAAAAACAGAAGTAAGGAAAACATGTGAGATCATTTAAAAATGGATAATCATTCAAAAAGCAAATTTCGATCTACCAAAGGTTAAAATACAATTTGGTTTAAGGATTGATGTTTGACTACTGACGTCAGCAGTCATCGATGGCTGCGAGTGTAAGACGGCAAATCCCTCTGAGGAGACCTAGTGGTTGAGGTCGAAACATGTCAGGGTAACCAGCCGCCTGGGTTCGAATCACACGCCAGCCAGCCTGGCTTTGAATCCCAGTTCAGTCAAGAATGAAAATTATCAATAACAATTTTAATTAATTCTCCATGTTGTAAAATTCCTTTCTTCATAAAAATAATTTAATGAAAATTAAATTAAATGAACTTAAGCCTAATTAAAAATAGTAATAATTTGGATTAAAAACCATGAATAGTTCAACAAAATAACCACAATACTAATTATTGTTAAAGCTAAGGCACAAGCTCTATGTGTTCATTTGTCCTTCAAGTTGTGCTGAAAAATGTCAACAAGAAAAAAGAAAGACAAAAACATGATAAACAAAAAAAATGTACTTTGGACTTCAAGAAGAATTCTTGACAAAAGTACGAAAAAACAGAAGTAAGGAAAACATGTGAGATCAATTAAAAATGGATAATCATTCAAAAAGCAAATTTCGATCTACCAAAGGTTAAAATACAATTTGGTTTAAGGATTGATATTTGACTACTGACGTCAGCAGTCATCGATGGCTGCGAGTGTAAGACGGCAAATCCCTCTGAGGAGACCTAGTGGTTGAGGTCGAAACATGTCAGGGTAACCAGCCGCCTGGGTTCGAATCACACGCCAGCCAGCCTGGCTTTGAATCCCAGTTCAGTCAAGAATGAAAATTATCAATAACAATTTTAATTAATTCTCCATGTTGTAAAATTCCTTTCTTCATAAAAATAATTTAATGAAAATTAAATTAAATGAACTTAAGCCTAATTAAAAATAGTAATAATTTGGATTAAAAACCATGAATAGTTCAACAAAATAACCACAATACTAATTATTGTTAAAGCTAAGGCACAAGCTCTATGTGTTCATTTGTCCTTCAAGTTGTGCTGAAAAATGTCAACAAGAAAAAAGAAAGACAAAAACATGATAAACAAAAAAAATGTACTTTGGACTTCAAGAAGAATTCTTGACAAAAGTACGAAAAAACAGAAGTAAGGAAAACATGTGAGATCATTTAAAAATGGATAATCATTCAAAAAGCAAATTTCGATCTACCAAAGGTTAAAATACAATTTGGTTTAAGGATTGATGTTTGACTACTGACGTCAGCAGTCATCGATGGGATGGCTGCGAGTGTAAGACGGCAAATCCCTCTGAGGAGACCTAGTGGTTGAGGTCGAAACATGTCAGGGTAACCAGCCGCCTGGGTTCGAATCACACG
Source organism: Pollenia amentaria (assembly GCA_943735925.1). NCBI lineage: Eukaryota > Metazoa > Arthropoda > Insecta > Diptera > Polleniidae > Pollenia > Pollenia amentaria. Next base: position 99,055,713 of record OX031007.1, read on the forward strand.
CCAGCCAGCCTGGCTTCGAATCCCAGGTCAGTCAAGAATGAAAATTATCAATAACAATTTTAATTAATTCTCCATGTTGTAAAATTGCTTTCTTCATAAAAATAATTTAATGAAAATTAAATTTAATGAACTTAAGCCTAATTAAAAATAGTAAAAATTTGGATTAAAAACCATGAATAGTTCAACAAAATAACCACAATACTAATCACTTCGTAAAACTGTTGTAAATTTTTATAAATATGGCTGTAAATACATTAAAAATTATTTTGTAAAAAATTAACATGTATATAATGTATGTATATGAAATAAATAACCTTCTTACTGTATTATACAAAAAAAGTTAAAGTTCACATAAGTTAACCTATACAATTGATAAATAATGCGAACTTGATTTTTTTTGCATAAAGGGGTTAATCTTTATAGTTAATAAATACAAATAGTAATTTTATGAAATAATTATTAATGCCCCTATTACCGTTTACAATTCAACTCTAGTTCAGTTGAAATTTTGCAATTTTGTGTTATGGTTTAAAACATCAAAAAATTACAACTCGTCGCTAGCAGTTGTTTTTATTACAACTCAACGGAGTTCAGTTGTAAACCATAATAGGGGCAAAAGTTTTGTATACTTTTAAAATGAATAAAAATTAACTTTTTCATGCAATAAATAAAACCAAAATTGTAATTGTAAAAATTAAATACGTGTAAATAAATTATATGAAATAAATATATTCTTAACACTTGTACTGGGGGAAAATTACGGCTTTCAATACCAATCGAAACCACAATATATGTTATGAAAATGAAAATTTCGGTTAATATCGAATTCCGTTTTGTTCTGAATTTTTTGTTTCATAAAACTCGCATATTTTTTATGTTGTTCCAAAACTCTTCTTCTGATAGTAAGTATTCCACAAATGATTGTCAATGTTTTAAACTCTTATTTTTTTACAACAAACTTGCATAGTTATTTTCAATATTTTTATAAATTTAACCAGGGTTACCGCTCTTGGCCTAACATTTTTTTATTATAAAAAGGTCTTATAATAAGTAAAAATGTTTTTTTTTTTTTTATAAATACATTTGTTCTAATTATAAATACATTTCTTTAAATAATTTTAATTCAATTATTTCTTATGTTTCTGGGTCCAATACTAAAAAGAATTAGAAAAGGTAACATTTAAAGAACCAAAAGTTACTTACAAATTCTCATTCACTCAGCACTTAAGATGTTAATTTTATGCTGCAACGTCTAATACTAACGGAAATTCAAAAAGTTAAAGAACAAAAAAGTACCAACAAGTCGCTCATAGTCTTATCAATCAGGTCATGTCATATTGCATTTTATGTTTCTAGGTCCAAAATGAACGATAACTAAAAAAAGTTTCAGTTAGAAAACGAGAAAGTACCAAAGAAAATCACTCATAGATTGTCATTCACTCAGGACCTTGCATGTTTAATTTTACCTTTATAGGTCCAATATTAACGGAAATTCAAAAAGTACCAAAAAGCCCCTCTTACAGATTCTCATTCACTAAAGACATTGCATGATTATATTTTTGTTTCTAGGTCCAATACTATTGGAAATTCAAAAAGTTCCAGCTGAGAACAAAAAAGTACCAAAAAGCCGCTCTTACAGCGAAGGGGAAGCTCAGGACCTTGCATGTATAATTTAATGCTTCTACGTCCAATACTTACGAACATAAAAGTACCAGTTAGATAAAAAAATACCTAAAATATCTCTCTTACAGATTCTCATTCAGTCAGGACCTTGCATGATTAATTGCATGTTTCTAGTCCCAATATTAACGGTAATTCAAAAATTACCACAAAGTTCCATCATAGAGTCAGCACTCAGGACATTGCATGGTGAATTTTATGTTTATAATTCCAGTAGTAAAGATAATTAAAAAGTACCAGTTGTAGAACCAAAAGGTTAAAGAAAGAAATTTAATTTCCCGTATTATCCCCTTTTGGTAACTTTTTTCTCCCAAATAAAGTATCAAAAATTTCAATATTTTATTGTTTGAAGAAAAATGTTGTGTAAAAAAGTATCAAAAATAGTTGCATTTTTCGCTTACACTGTGTAATTAATAATAAATAAATAGAAAAAGTACCTGTTTAATTAAAAAGTACCAGAGAACGAAAAAGTACCAAAAAAAAAAACGCTCTTAAAGATTCTCATTCACTCAGGATCTTCTATGTTTGTAACGGAAATTCAAATAGTACCAGTTAAAGGACAAAAAAGTACCAAAAAGATCCCTCTTATAGAATCTAATCCACTGAGGACATTGCATGTTTAATTTTATGATTCTGTGTCCAATATTAACGATAATTAATAAAAGTACCAGTTGTAGAACGAACAAGTACAAAAAAGCTTCCCCAAACAGATTCTCATTTACTTAGGGCCTTGTATGTTTAATTTTATGTTTCTTTGTTCAATATAAACGAAAACTCTAAAAGTACCAGTTAAAGAATAAAAAAGTACCAAAAAGTTCCCTAATAAGAGTATTATAACTCAGAAGATTGTATATTGTACTTTACGATTCTATGTCCAATATTAACGATAATTAACAAAAGTTCCAATTGTAGAACCAAAAACACAAAAAAGCAATTAATTTCTCGTATTTCCCCTTCTCTGTACTTTTTCCTCCTAATTTAAGTATTTAAAATTTCAATAAATAAAAAAAGGTACCAAAAATAGTTAAGATTTTCACCCCTTAAATTCTGTACTTAATTTTCATTCAAAGTTTCATTAATTATGTCCTTATTTTTAATGACGTGCAACTTAAAATTTAGTTTAAAAGCAAAATTTTAAAAAGCACATGCAAACAAAATTTTTTACATTTCTGGCCTGACCAAAAAAAACAGCTGTCTCTTTGCCGCTACCTAATAGTCAATTAATAAAAAAAAGGCAATTCAAACTTCATTGCCAAGTACAAAAAATTTGATGGCGGCTTTAAAAATCAATAAATAAAAGGAAACATCTGGCAACAAAAATTTTAACTTATTAATCGCATATTTTGAATGCATGCATCCAATCTATGCGTATAATAAATTAATGCAATCAAAATAAACGTTTCATACCAAAAGAGAAATATTTTTATTTTAAGTAAAATTTAAGACAAAAGACTACTAAATCTATGAACTTTTTTTTAAGAATTAACGGGAAATCATAAAAAAATAGTGTTTTTTTTTGTGCAGCCAAACTATGCATTAGGCATACATATATACATATACATATACATATACATATACATATACATATACATATACATATACATATACATATACATATACATATACATATACATATACATATACATATACATATACATATACATATACATATACATATACATATACATATACATATACATATACATATACATATACATATACATATACATATACATATACATATACATATACATATACATATACATATACATATACATATACATATACATATACATATACATATACATATACATATACATATACATATACATATACATATACATATACATATACATATACATATACATATACATATACATATACATATACATATACATATACATATACATATACATATACATATACATATACATATACATATACATATACATATACATATACATATACATATACATATACATATACATATACATATACATATACATATACATATACATATACATATACATATACATATACATATACATATACATATACATATACATATACATATACATATACATATACATATACATATACATATACATATACATATACATATACATATACATATACATATACATATACATATACATATACATATACATATACATATACATATACATATACATATACATATACATATACATATACATATACATATACATATACATATACATATACATATACATATACATATACATATACATATACATATACATATACATATACATATACATATACATATACATATACATATACATATACATATACATATACATATACATATACATATACATATACATATACATATACATATACATATACATATACATATACATATACATATACATATACATATACATATACATATACATATACATATACATATACATATACATATACATATACATATACATATACATATACATATACATATACATATACATATACATATACATATACATATACATATACATATACATATACATATACATATACATATACATATACATATACATATACATATACATATACATATACATATACATATACATATACATATACATATACATATACATATACATATACATATACATATACATATACATATACATATACATATACATATACATATACATATACATATACATATACATATACATATACATATACATATACATATACATATACATATACATATACATATACATATACATATACATATACATATACATATACATATACATATACATATACATATACATATACATATACATATACATATACATATACATATACATATACATATACATATACATATACATATACATATACATATACATATACATATACATATACATATACATATACATATACATATACATATACATATACATATACATATACATATACATATACATATACATATACATATACATATACATATACATATACATATACATATACATATACATATACATATACATATACATATACATATACATATACATATACATATACATATACATATACATATACATATACATATACATATACATATACATATACATATACATATACATATACATATACATATACATATACATATACATATACATATACATATACATATACATATACATATACATATACATATACATATACATATACATATACATATACATATACATATACATATACATATACATATACATATACATATACATATACATATACATATACATATACATATACATATACATATACATATACATATACATATACATATACATATACATATACATATACATATACATATACATATACATATACATATACATATACATATACATATACATATACATATACATATACATATACATATACATATACATATACATATACATATACATATACATATACATATACATATACATATACATATACATATACATATACATATACATATACATATACATATACATATACATATACATATACATATACATATACATATACATATACATATACATATACATATACATATACATATACATATACATATACATATACATATACATATACATATACATATACATATACATATACATATACATATACATATACATATACATATACATATACATATACATATACATATACATATACATATACATATACATATACATATACATATACATATACATATACATATACATATACATATACATATACATATACATATACATATACATATACATATACATATACATATACATATACATATACATATACATATACATATACATATACATATACATATACATATACATATACATATACATATACATATACATATACATATACATATACATATACATATACATATACATATACATATACATATACATATACATATACATATACATATACATATACATATACATATACATATACATATACATATACATATACATATACATATACATATACATATACATATACATATACATATACATATACATATACATATACATATACATATACATATACATATACATATACATATACATATACATATACATATACATATACATATACATATACATATACATATACATATACATATACATATACATATACATATACATATACATATACATATACATATACATATACATATACATATACATATACATATACATATACATATACATATACATATACATATACATATACATATACATATACATATACATATACATATACATATACATATACATATACATATACATATACATATACATATACATATACATATACATATACATATACATATACATATACATATACATATACATATACATATACATATACATATACATATACATATACATATACATATACATATACATATACATATACATATACATATACATATACATATACATATACATATACATATACATATACATATACATATACATATACATATACATATACATATACATATACATATACATATACATATACATATACATATACATATACATATACATATACATATACATATACATATACATATACATATACATATACATATACATATACATATACATATACATATACATATACATATACATATACATATACATATACATATACATATACATATACATATACATATACATATACATATACATATACATATACATATACATATACATATACATATACATATACATATACATATACATATACATATACATATACATATACATATACATATACATATACATATACATATACATATACATATACATATACATATACATATACATATACATATACATATACATATACATATACATATACATATACATATACATATACATATACATATACATATACATATACATATACATATACATATACATATACATATACATATACATATACATATACATATACATATACATATACATATACATATACATATACATATACATATACATATACATATACATATACATATACATATACATATACATATACATATACATATACATATACATATACATATACATATACATATACATATACATATACATATACATATACATATACATATACATATACATATACATATACATATACATATACATATACATATACATATACATATACATATACATATACATATACATATACATATACATATACATATACATATACATATACATATACATATACATATACATATACATATACATATACATATACATATACATATACATATACATATACATATACATATACATATACATATACATATACATATACATATACATATACATATACATATACATATACATATACATATACATATACATATACATATACATATACATATACATATACATATACATATACATATACATATACATATACATATACATATACATATACATATACATATACATATACATATACATATACATATACATATACATATACATATACATATACATATACATATACATATACATATACATATACATATACATATACATATACATATACATATACATATACATATACATATACATATACATATACATATACATATACATATACATATACATATACATATACATATACATATACATATACATATACATATACATATACATATACATATACATATACATATACATATACATATACATATACATATACATATACATATACATATACATATACATATACATATACATATACATATACATATACATATACATATACATATACATATACATATACATATACATATACATATACATATACATATACATATACATATACATATACATATACATATACATATACATATACATATACATATACATATACATATACATATACATATACATATACATATACATATACATATACATATACATATACATATACATATACATATACATATACATATACATATACATATACATATACATATACATATACATATACATATACATATACATATACATATACATATACATATACATATACATATACATATACATATACATATACATATACATATACATATACATATACATATACATATACATATACATATACATATACATATACATATACATATACATATACAAGTTATCGTGGTTCTGCTTTGAAGTAAGAAAAACACAAGTTTTACCCTTTGGGTTGCGAATTACACTGCCTTTATTCATAAAATGTTTTACCTTTTATACAATATTAATTTCCAAAGAATTTTTCATTACAGTTTTAATTGAATTTCCCAACATGTAAATTTGCTTATTAGTAGTTTTAAATAAAATGCTAAATGTTTTATTTTAACAAAAATAACTTGTGACAGAAATTTTGCTTATTAACAGTTCTTTAAAATAAGGGTTTAATGTTTAATTTTAATAAAAATAACTTGTGACAGAGACTTTGCTTATTAGCAGGTTTTTACAATAAAGGTTTAATGTTTCATTTTAACAAAATAACTTCTAGGTGTCTGGCTCACTTCCGTTGTTTATGAGAATATTGCAGAAGTGCAATATTTGCAAATAAAATAAAAAATATAAAAACGTTGTTTATTAAAATATTGCTGAAGTGCAATATTTGCAAATAAAATAAAAAATATAAAAACGTTGTTTATTAAAATATTGCTGAAGTGCAATATTTGCAAATATGGTTTAATGAACAATTCAAGCCAGATTATTACGTAATATGGTATGTGATAACTTCCCCTTCTTTAAGAATCAGCGCTCCGGGATGATGGATAGTTGATTTTTATTGGTTCGATAATGGGAAAAACCAGTGATGACTTCTTTGACTGGTACGTTCCATAAATTATGATTACTGTTATAATAACGAATAGAAATACTGCCTGTGAGGAGTAATTTGCTATGGATAGAGTCCTAAATTTTTCTACGTTATTAAGGTGAAGCTTATGAAGGTATTTTAAATCAATTGCTATTTCTTTTTCAGTTAAGTTAACTTCAAATATCGGAGGTAAAATTTCCTTGGTTATAGAAGCCCAATTTGTATATTCCATATTGTTAATACGAATGGTTTCATTTTTAAAATTTATGACGTATGTACCATCCAAGTAGGAGCTTGTGTTTGAATGTACCAGGTCGCCTTTGAAGTTTGTAGTAAATATGGTGCCTTCTGATACCAATTCAACAACTGCGTCTTCGTGGTATTCGTAATTACATACAGCAGCTGTCTTTCTTAAAATTTGAAATATGCAGTTATTTGATTCTAGAAGTACTAGGTCGTATTTGTTACATAGACTGAAGTCGCGGATTTTATTGCATTTGTTCATGATGCCATAAATGTTGGAGTCAGATAATAATACGTGGGAAAATTGCATTCTTATTCTTTTGTTGTTTCTGACTGTAGGTTTTATTAAAATATTGCTGTAAATTGTGGATTGTGTTTGAGGCAAGAGTATAACATAAATTAGTGTAGAGTTTTTGAGAAGCATTTGGGGTGTTGCATTTTCGATGGCTTCTATTTCATTTAAAAAGGGAAGGGTTTCGGTTTGTGAAATTATGTTCCTAATTTCAACTTTATTTAATAAGGCTGTATGCACAATTCCATTCTTTGCAAGTTGATATGCCATTACAATAGCCTCCACTTCATCTTTTAGTAATGATAGTTTGTTAAACATTATTTGTTGTAATCTCTCTTTGTCTGCCATATCAACATCTTTTAGAATATCGTTGTACTTGCCTATTATTCTGTTAGATACGTTTATCAGATCCTTGTTAATAAAATATTGTTTATTGTCATTATCTTTAAGGTTTGTAGATGTTTTAAGCATTTGATCCCAGTCTGTGGCATCGGGGCTGCCCGCCAACCATTTCCATGCGGTGCCTAACCAGTTTATAGCTCTTTTAGATTTTTGTCTCGGCTTTTGGCGTATTTGTTCCAGCATGCCATTGATTTTATCGACTTGGTATCTTAATTGTGGAACTAAGGATCCTTTGTTTAAATCCCTATTAATAGTCTGGCTTAATTTATCGATGGTTTCTTCATATTCGTTCAGGTCTATTAAATGGATGATCTTATAGTGGCCGTTGATGATTTGTCCAAACCCCTCTTTAATCATTACCAAGGTAGTGTTGTAAGAGTAGATGTCAACGGCAGCGTTGACAAGACACGGCAACAATCTGTAATTATTGATTTTTTATATGAGATTTGTGAATTTTTTTATTAGTTTTAGTCAAAACTGTTACTTTGTTATCTTCCGAAACCACTTCTGGATGGTAAAGAGGTTTCTCTTTTGATTTAATTTGTTTGTTCTTTTTGTAGATGACTTCGCCTTCCTTGTAAGAAGGGGGCTTAATTCTTTTTCGATTTTGTCTGTTTAGATTATTTTTCTGGTTCCTAGCAATTTCGTGTTGTAAGTCTTGGTTAACTTTTTCTTTAAAGTTAATTAAATTCTGATAATTTATTCTGGAAGTTCGGTTAAAAAATACATCAACAGGTTTCTTTTTTGTTACGGTGTTGACAGTATTATTGTATCTGTCAACTGCGATATTGATTAATTCCTTAACGGAGTAATCAGGGAATTCTACCTTTAAGCATCTAAAAATTTCAATGATTGTTGAGTGCACACGTTCAATAGCACCGTTTGCCTCACTTTTTTGGGCTGGAACTGTGTATATTGTAATGCCCAATCCTTCGATATAATTCTGAACAATCGGACTTATAAAACTGCCCTCATTGTCCATAACCATAATCTCTGGAGCTGCGAAATAATGTAGGACTTTTATAAGCTTATCTCTTACATGAAGTACAGATTTGTTTTTAATATGGAAAAATTTTGTAAATTTAGTAAATTTGTCGATGCATGTTATGAATTTTTCATTCTTAATTTCAAGTATGTCCAAATGCAATATTTGCGCGGGATATGTCGGTATGGGAGTTGGTTGTAATTTTACCTTCGGGGGATGTCTGTCATACTTATTTTCCGCACAGACCGGACAGGATTTTGTATATTTCTTTATGAGTTTTGTTATTTGTGGGAAATAATATTTCTCGAGTATTTGTTTTTTATTTTCCTCGGGACCCCTATGAGCTCTTTTATGCTCTTCCTCAATAATTAAGAATTTCTTTTCGTCGTTACAGACATCGGATACTAAGCGTTGGGTTATTCTAAGTTTATATTTCACAAAATTATCTTTATAAACTTCTTGCAACATCATAAGATAATTTTCTGGTATTGCAATGCCATTTACAACATTAGGATTCAAATATTCCTTCAACGTTGTTATCAGGTTTTCTTTTGTGTATTTAGATAATCTGATGTAATGTCTATGGTATCCCAAATGGGGTTCTTCGTAGCAGTATCTATCCACTGAGCCTTCTGAGAATATTAATTGATTTTTGAAGACATTAATAGGAACCTCAAAAAAAGGAAGCAGGTCAGTGCTGTCTACTTCAGCAGAATGAGTTGTTTGGGTAGTTGAGGATGTCATAGCATTAATTACCTGATTATTGATGACTTCGGTTGCGGTTGTGGGAGGTAGGCGCGAGAGTGCGTCTGCAACTAAATTTGTTTTTCCCGGTTTGTATATCAGGGTGTAGTTATACTCTTCAATTCTAGATTTCCATCTCTTAAGCTTAGCGTTGTTGTTACTATTACTTAAGGCGAAGGTAAGAGGTTGGTGGTCTGTGATAATTTTAATTTCTTTTGCCCCATATAAGTAGTTCCGCAGTTTGTCAAGTGCCCATATAATTGCAAGCATCTCCTTTTCTATGGTAGAGTAATTCTCTTCTGTTTTATTCAACGACCGAGAAAGGTAAGTGATAGGTCTGTCCCTGCTCGGGCGCCAGTTATCGTGGTTCTGCTTTGAAGTAAGAAAAACACAAGTTTTACCCTTTGGGTTGCGAATTACACTGCCTTTATTCATAAAATGTTTTACCTTTTATACAATATTAATTTCCAAAGAATTTTTCATTACAGTTTTAATTGAATTTCCCAACATGTAAATTTGCTTATTAGTAGTTTTAAATAAAATGCTAAATGTTTTATTTTAACAAAAATAACTTGTGACAGAAATTTTGCTTATTAACAGTTCTTTAAAATAAGGGTTTAATGTTTAATTTTAATAAAAATAACTTGTGACAGAGACTTTGCTTATTAGCAGGTTTTTACAATAAAGGTTTAATGTTTCATTTTAACAAAATAACTTCTAGGTGTCTGGCTCACTTCCGTTGTTTATGAGAATATTGCAGAAGTGCAATATTTGCAAATAAAATAAAAAATATAAAAACGTTGTTTATTAAAATATTGCTGAAGTGCAATATTTGCAAATAAAATAAAAAATATAAAAACGTTGTTTATTAAAATATTGCTGAAGTGCAATATTTGCAAATATGGTTTAATGAACAATTCAAGCCAGATTATTACGTAATATGGTATGTGATAACTTACATATACATATACATATACATATACATATACATATACATATACATATACATATACATATACATATACATATACATATACATATACATATACATATACATATACATATACATATACATATACATATACATATACATATACATATACATATACATATACATATACATATACATATACATATACATATACATATACATATACATATACATATACATATACATATACATATACATATACATATACATATACATATACATATACATATACATATACATATACATATACATATACATATACATATACATATACATATACATATACATATACATATACATATACATATACATATACATATACATATACATATACATATACATATACATATACATATACATATACATATACATATACATATACATATACATATACATATACATATACATATACATATACATATACATATACATATACATATACATATACATATACATATACATATACATATACATATACATATACATATACATATACATATACATATACATATACATATACATATACATATACATATACATATACATATACATATACATATACATATACATATACATATACATATACATATACATATACATATACATATACATATACATATACATATACATATACATATACATATACATATACATATACATATACATATACATATACATATACATATACATATACATATACATATACATATACATATACATATACATATACATATACATATACATATACATATACATATACATATACATATACATATACATATACATATACATATACATATACATATACATATACATATACATATACATATACATATACATATACATATACATATACATATACATATACATATACATATACATATACATATACATATACATATACATATACATATACATATACATATACATATACATATACATATACATATACATATACATATACATATACATATACATATACATATACATATACATATACATATACATATACATATACATATACATATACATATACATATACATATACATATACATATACATATACATATACATATACATATACATATACATATACATATACATATACATATACATATACATATACATATACATATACATATACATATACATATACATATACATATACATATACATATACATATACATATACATATACATATACATATACATATACATATACATATACATATACATATACATATACATATACATATACATATACATATACATATACATATACATATACATATACATATACATATACATATACATATACATATACATATACATATACATATACATATACATATACATATACATATACATATACATATACATATACATATACATATACATATACATATACATATACATATACATATACATATACATATACATATACATATACATATACATATACATATACATATACATATACATATACATATACATATACATATACATATACATATACATATACATATACATATACATATACATATACATATACATATACATATACATATACATATACATATACATATACATATACATATACATATACATATACATATACATATACATATACATATACATATACATATACATATACATATACATATACATATACATATACATATACATATACATATACATATACATATACATATACATATACATATACATATACATATACATATACATATACATATACATATACATATACATATACATATACATATACATATACATATACATATACATATACATATACATATACATATACATATACATATACATATACATATACATATACATATACATATACATATACATATACATATACATATACATATACATATACATATACATATACATATACATATACATATACATATACATATACATATACATATACATATACATATACATATACATATACATATACATATACATATACATATACATATACATATACATATACATATACATATACATATACATATACATATACATATACATATACATATACATATACATATACATATACATATACATATACATATACATATACATATACATATACATATACATATACATATACATATACATATACATATACATATACATATACATATACATATACATATACATATACATATACATATACATATACATATACATATACATATACATATACATATACATATACATATACATATACATATACATATACATATACATATACATATACATATACATATACATATACATATACATATACATATACATATACATATACATATACATATACATATACATATACATATACATATACATATACATATACATATACATATACATATACATATACATATACATATACATATACATATACATATACATATACATATACATATACATATACATATACATATACATATACATATACATATACATATACATATACATATACATATACATATACATATACATATACATATACATATACATATACATATACATATACATATACATATACATATACATATACATATACATATACATATACATATACATATACATATACATATACATATACATATACATATACATATACATATACATATACATATACATATACATATACATATACATATACATATACATATACATATACATATACATATACATATACATATACATATACATATACATATACATATACATATACATATACATATACATATACATATACATATACATATACATATACATATACATATACATATACATATACATATACATATACATATACATATACATATACATATACATATACATATACATATACATATACATATACATATACATATACATATACATATACATATACATATACATATACATATACATATACATATACATATACATATTGATCTCTCAGTCGACAAGGTTGTTCACAGCCCTTTAATTGTGTTATTAAAGCAGAGTTTTCAATTGCAGATATTGTGTCAGCTCATAAAGAAGAGAAGCCAAGTGGAAAATCTAACAGTGAGAAATTTAATTTTATACATATACATATACATATATGTATGTATAACGCATACTTCGACTGCATATTTTATAGCCATCGCATAGTTTGACTGCAATTGCATACTTTTGCTGCTGCAGTCGAACTTTTACATGTTTTGCGTATAGTTCAACTGCATGTTAGTTCGGCTGCACTTTTTTACAATTATTAATTTTACGATATGTTGGTTGCTTGGCGTAATTTAATTAATTTAAAAGCATATTTTTTTTAAATTATTGCCTTAAAACCTTTAAATTTTCCAATTAAAAATCTAAATATTTATTACAGTGATGCCACCTGCGTATAAAAATGTTTTATTTTCAACGGCGTTAAAATTAGTATTCTTTGTTTTGACGCCGGTAACTCTTAAGGCGGCAAAATTAATTTTACTAACTTTGCACTTTAGGACATAATTACTGAAACTTTGAATGAAAATTAAGTACAGAATTTAATGGGTGAAAATCTTAACTATTTTTGGTACTTTTTTATTTATTGAAATTTTAAATAAGGAGGGAAAGTACCCAAAAAGGGAAATACGGGAAATTAAATAGCTTTTTTTAGGTTTTTGGTTCCACAATTGGTACTTTTGTTAATTGTCGTTAATATTGGACATAGAAACATAAAGTACAATATGCAATCTTCTGAGTTATAATACTCTTATTAGGGAACTGTTTGGTACTTTTTTATTCTTTAACTGGTACTTTTTTAATTATCGTAAATATTGGACTTATAAACATTAAATTAAACAGGTACTGTCCTAAGTGGATGAGAATCTATGAGTTAACTTTTTGGTACTTTTTTGTCTTTAACTGGTACTTTTAGAGTTTTCGTTAATATTGGACAAAGAAACATAAAATTAAACATGCAAGGCCCTAAGTAAATGAGAATCTAATAGGGGAAGCTTTTTGGTACTTTTTCGTTCTACAACTGGTACTTTCTTTAATTATCGTTAATATTGGACATAGAATCATAAAATTAAACATGCAATGTCCTCAGTGGATTAGATTCTATAAGAGGGATCTTTTTGGTACTTTTTTGTCCTTTAACTGGTACTATTTGAGTTTCCGTTACAAACATAGAAGATGCAAGGTCCTGAGTGAATGAGAATCTTTAAGAACGTTTTTTTGGTACTTTTTCGTTCTCTGGTACTTTTTAATTAAACAGGTACTTTTTCTATTTATTTATCTTTAATTACACAGTGTAAGCGAAAAATCGCAACTATTTTTGATACTTTTTTACAAAACATTTTTCTTCAAACAATAAAATATTGAAATTTTTGACACTTTATTTGGGAGAAAAAAGTTACCAAAAGGGGATAATACGGGAAATTAATTTCTTTCTATAGCCTTTTGGTTCTACAACTGGTACTTTTTAATTATCTTTACTACTGGAATTATAAACATAAAATTCACCATGCAATGTCCTGAGTGATGACTCTATGAGGGAACTTTGTGGTAATTTCAGCTGGTACTTTTTGAATTACCGTTAATATTGGGACTAGAAACATGCAATTAAACATGCAAGGTCCTGACTGATAATCTGTAAGAGGGATATTTTATGTATTTTTTTTATCTAACTGGTACTTTTTTAATGTTCGTAAGTATTGGACGTAGAAGCATTAAATTATACATGCAAGGTCCTGAGCTTCCCCTTCGCTGTAAGAGGGGCTTTTCGGTACTTTTTTGTTCGCAGCTGGAACTTTTTGAATTTCCAATAGTATTGGACCTAGAAACAAAAATATAATCATGCAATGTCTTTAGTGAATGAGAATCTGTAAGAGGGGCTTTTTGGTACTTTTTTGTTCTTCAACTGGTACTTTTTGAATTTCCGTTAATATTAGACCTATAAAGGTAAAATTGAACATGCAAGGTCCTGAGTGAATGACAATCTATTAGTGATTTTCTTTGGTACTTTCTCGCTTTCTAACTGATATTTTATAGTTATCGTTCATTTTGGACCTAGAAAAATAAAATTCAATATGACATGACCTGAGTGATACGACTATGAGGATCTTGTTGGTACTTTTTGGTTTTTTAACTTCTTGAATTTCCGTTAGTATTAGACGTTGCAGCATAAAATTAACATCTTAAATCCTGAGTGAATGAGAATTTGTAAGTAACTTTTGGTTCTTTAAATGTTACCTTTTCTAATTCTTTTTAGTATTGGACCCAGAAACATAAGAAATAATTGAATTAAAATTATTTAAATAAATGTATTTATAATTAAAAGAAATGTATTTATAATTAAAAACAAACATTTTTACTTATTATAAGACCTTTTTATCATAAAAAAACTTTTCGGCCAAGAGCGGTAACCCTGGTTAAATTTATAAAAATATTGAAAATAACTATGCAAGTTTGTTGTAAAAAAATAAGAGTTTAAAACATTGACAATCATTTGTGGAATACTTACTATCAGAAGAAGAGTTTTGGAACAACATAAAAAATATGCGAGTTTTATGAAACAAAAAATTCAGAACAAAACGGAATTCGATATTAACCGAAATTTTCATTTTCATAACATATATTGTGGTTTCGATTGGTATTGAAAGCCGTAATTTTCCCCCAGTACAAGTGTTAAGAATATATTTATTTCATATAATTTATTTACACGTATTTAATTTTTACAATTACAATTTTGGTTTTATTTATTGCATGAAAAAGTTAATTTTTATTCATTTTAAAAGTATACAAAACTTTTGCCCCTATTATGGTTTACAACTGAACTCCGTTGAGTTGTAATAAAAACAACTGCTAGCGACGAGTTGTAATTTTTTGATGTTTTAAACCATAACACAAAATTGCAAAATTTCAACTGAACTAGAGTTGAATTGTAAACGGTAATAGGGGCATTAATAATTATTTCATAAAATTACTATTTGTATTTATTAACTATAAAGATTAACCCCTTTATGCAAAAAAAATCAAGTTCGCATTATTTATCAATTGTATAGGTTAACTTATGTGAACTTTAACTTTTTTTGTATAAGACAGTAAGAAGGTTATTTATTTCATATACATACATTATATACATGTTAATTTTTTACAAAATAATTTTTAATGTATTTAATATTTTACAATATATCTGTGGTCAAAAGCAATAACCGCCTAAGTAAAAATAGTTTTTAAGAAAAGGTACTTAATATTTTTGCTTACGTTTCTGAAATAATCAATTGCATTACAAAAAGTTATTCAGAATCAAAGATTTTTAACCCCACAATGATAAGATGAAAAAATTATAATGAAAGTTGTATTTATTTCAAAAATATTTTATAACAACGAATAGAAACTCAATAATTTCTTAAGTCGACTTAGGCGGTTATCACTTGTGAGCACATACATATATGTATGTAAATACATAAGTTTTTTAATTGTAAAAACTATTTTTTTTTTTCTAAATGTTAGAGATCCACATCTTTAACATTTTTTGAGAACAATTTAAAGATAAAGAATTCATTGATTTAACATGTTGTATTTACATGTTTAAGTATTTTCTTTTTATTTCTAAAAATAAGAATTTTGATTTTATTTGTTCATATGTAGTATATACAGAAAAAATTTTGTAAATTTTTAAGGAGCAATTTTAAAAAAATATAAAAAAAAGTATACACTCCCATCTTGGGAATCACTATAGAGATAAATAATTAATTAATTTCATATATATTATTTTTATGTAGTTAATATTTCACAATATAAATTTGGTTTTTTTTTTCGTAAAAACTTTGGTTTTTTTTTCGTAAAAACTTGAATTGGCTTTTTAAAAAACGGAATTCGATATTAACCGAAATTTTCATTTACATAACATATATTGTGATTTCGATTGGTATTGAAAGCCGCAATTTTCCCCCCAGTACAAGTGTTAAGAATATATTTATTTTATATAATTAATTT
This sequence comes from Pollenia amentaria, assembly GCA_943735925.1. Classification (NCBI taxonomy): domain Eukaryota; kingdom Metazoa; phylum Arthropoda; class Insecta; order Diptera; family Polleniidae; genus Pollenia; species Pollenia amentaria. Next base: position 99,074,976 of record OX031007.1, read on the forward strand.
ACATGTATTTAATTTTTACAATTACAATTTTGGTTTTATTTATTGCTTTTAAAAAAATTCGTAAAAATCGGTCCACGGGATCAAAGCTTATGACGATATTTCTTTAGTTGTATCATACCTACACTTTCAGCTTTGTCTAAGAAAGCTTTTTCAAAACGAGAACGAATATTTGCATCGACTGGGCAATAGAAAAATCCATTTGATTTGTCAATTATATCGTAGTTTAGATTTGATTGCTGATTTTTTGAATATGCCTTCAACACCTCCATTACGTTTTACCATTTAAACACTGAACCCATAACATAAATGCTATAAAGGGAATACAAGTGGAATATAAAAAATTACCATTAAAACTTATTAAAAAAATTACATACATATAATTACTAACCCAAAAGTTTGTGGCGTCTTTATTAGCGAGTTATTTTTATGCATTATGTGGTGGCTTAATAAATCTTCACGTACTATAATTACAGTGGTTTATGAAGGTCCAACATTTTTTTGTGCTCCGGCAAATATTACACCAAAGCAAAGCGCTTTACCTCGATTTTTCGAGGTAAAAAGTTAGAAGACATATCGCAAACTTAAGGGCATAATAAACCACACAAATTGCTTGGCAAACATGCAGTTTAATTTTGATTCTGTTTTCCAATAGACAACACAATCATATTTTGTACAAACATTAATTTTTCATTTTTGTTTTGTTTTCAATGAATGTAGCCGACGATTGTGCTGCGGAAATTTTGCTCGCTATTTGTTTAAAACGGAAAAAAAATATAAAAGATAGAAAAGGATTTAGAGCAAAAAGTGCTCTAAACAACGAGCTGTTTTGAGGGAAATTATGCTGCTAAAACAAATTGTAATTTGAGGCTGAAAATTATGTTTTTCTTCTTCTTCTACGTCTTTACTCTGCAAAGTTTTCGCTGAAATAATAACTTTTAGCACTAAACACCACAAAAAGTTTGACAAATATCCAACATGTCTGTCAAATATTAAAAATGTTTAATATTTCTGCAAACATTGCTTCAAATGTTTGTCCAAACAGCAAACACCCTAATTAACAACACAAAATATTTGTACAAACGTAAAATTTTGACATGTTTGCCAAGCTATTTGTGTGGTTTATTATGCCCTTTAGGGCACATCTTTGGAATTTCTTGCACAAAATCAAATTCTACGCCATCAACAGTTTTATTGTAGTGTAGCAGTAATACAACAAAGCATTTGGACCTAAATTCCAGGTGTCCAGGCGCGAAACTGTTGTTTATTTAGCAAATTTAGGTAAAACCCAATTAACTTTACCATTACATTGCAAAATTAAAATACATGTGGCTTTTTGTAGTGGTAGAGTTGCACTTTGAATTTGTCTTGACGAATACATATAAAGTGAATTCGCCTCGAGTGTACCCTGACTTAATTAACCGTCATAAAAATAGCGTCCCTTTTTTATATAAAAAAGTCTTGCGGCGATTTTATTTTGTAATGCGAAAAGGTGAGAGGGAAATACAAGTGTATAATTCTAGGCTATTTTAACACAACCGTGCAATTGCACCATGAATTCGCCTTGAGGAAAAGTTATAAAGTGAATTCGCCTCGAGTGCACCCTGACTTAATTGTTGCAAACTAAGCGTTGCCATAAGAAAATAATTTACATATGATAAAAACGTAATATTATATCGAAAACATTTTTGCAAATCTTATAAAAAAAAATTTACATACACAGCCTAACAAACAATTATTTTAATGCAAGAATTTTTTTTATATAATTATATAATAAAGAAGTAATTTATGTTTGTTTATAGGATGTAATCTCCCTAACCGCTACACTTATCTTAATGAAAATTTTACGGGATATTACTGATGGTCTGGGGCGTGCTATATATTTTGAAAATTTAAGTTGGCGGGGCACGTCTAATACAACGATACTAAAGAATTATTTATACTTATAGAATCAAAATATGCAAGGAATCGTTAAAATCAATTTATTTATTAGATTGATTAGACATCTGAATTTAAAAAATGCACATATGGGCAAATCCACCAACCGAAAATTTTTCATATTAATATGATTTAATTTTTTTTTAATGTAATGTTGGACTAGATCTGCGATCGGCAACATATACTATTACATTTTTCGATTGTATGCGTTGTATTCATTTTACATATGTTGTTGTTAATGTTGTTTAATTCTCTACAATGTGTGTGCACACGTACGTAGCAAAAGAGAATAAAAGAGAAAACGCGGTGCCCTGATTTTGCCGATAGCAGGACTAGATGTATAATTTCAGAAATATAAAAAATATATATATTACGATGATTATTATTATAAAAATTATAACCAAATCTTACCCTACCACAGATCTCCTAATGTTATGCTAGATATTAAAACTTTTTTAGGTGTTCATAAGAATACTTTAGTGTTAATATAGATGGTCCAACCGTAAGCTATATTTTTATTCACTCAATTCTCTTAAATTTTTGTATAAAATTATTTTGTTTACTATTTTGGAAAGATTGATATTAGGTATGAAATATCAGGTCCAATAATTGTAGCATGCGTCACGAAAAATAAGGTTTTTTTTATATTGTGAGTAATATGAATTTTTTTTTCAAGTCGTCAATAATTTTATTTAAATTTCATTACCTCCTTTTATACCAACACGTTTCCAGTGCAATATGTACAAATCCATCGTGAAATAAAAATCACTTTGTTTTAAATGTTTTTTCTTATGTTATTACCAGAGAAGACCAATTTGCTTTTTTTGCTGTTTTGCTGTTTTTGCCCATATTTGCTTTTTTTGCTGTTTTTGTTATTATGGTGCTTATTTTGCTTTTTTCCTATGTTTTTGCTGTAAAATAGCTTTTTTAACATAATTTTTACGTAAAAATATTTTTTTGAGAAAACATGAGAAAAAAAAATAATTGACAACTTTTTTCTGAAGTTTTTAAAGTTGAAAAAGATTGGCTTTTTTGTAATGTGTGTTCGAGTAAAATTAATAGCGAAAAGAAGTGCAATGTGGAGCAACATTTTAGTACAAAAAACACAAATTAGCTGCTTGCCAAGAAAATCGTCCACAAAAACTTATAACGGAATTTCCTGTTACTATTACTGCTAATATATTTCACGAAGATATATGTAAATTTTTGTTGGAGACCAATATACCAATAAAAAAAGTAAGCCATCCCAGTTTCAAAAACATATTTCAAAAGTACTCCAATTTTTCAGTTCCAAGCGAAGTTATATTCGAGGTAAATACATACCTCAAATGTATACGGAAGCTATAAAAAAAGCTACAAATAGTTGGGTTAGCTATTCACGAAAGTGTAAATATTGTGTCAAATGTACGAAAAGCTCTTGAGAATCTACATGAAAAAATATATATGAAGAAATTTAATGCAGTATGTATTTCAAAGAAATCCGGGGTTCAAACAAATTTTACAAATAAACAGCATTCTTCAAACTGGTGCTAAACCTGATGACGAAATTAAATTTTGAAATATAAATTTGCTCCAACAACATCCATTGACGTGCAAAGAAGTTTCTACTTATACAATTCACTTTTAACAGAAAGACGAAGAAAAATGACGTTTACAAATATAAAAGCCCACATGATTGGTTATTGTAACTGTTTTCACGAATCTGAAGAAATAGAATAACTGTCATTTTTTATATTTAAATGTATATATTAAAAAAATAAAAATGCTTTTTTTGCTGCTTTATTTTCTAAATTTTTGTGCTTTTTTTATATATTTTTTTTGCTGTAAACACTTTGTTTTTTGCTTTTTTTTGTCTTCTCTGTTTATTACATATGGTCATTTTCTGATTATAAACAATAAAACACGATGATTATCAACATATTATTTTTCCATCCTGGTTGACCTGGGCCCTATTCCACAAAACAACTTATCAACTTTTCACTTTGCACTTATCAAATTTTTCGTCAATTTGCAAAACTTTATGTTCCACAGAACTATTAAATTTGATAAGTGATAAGTTGAAATTGATAAGTGTAATTTGCAAAATCTTTGCAATTTTTATATTCTCCTTGCAATTTCTGTTCCACGTACGTTCTCTTATGCAAAGTGTAAAGTTAATATTGAAAAGTGTAATTTGCAAAGACTTTGCAAATAATTATGCTGTTTCGTTCCACAAAAATTATAAATTCTATTTTTGCAAAGGAAATTTTGATAAGCTTGTCAAAAATTTGCAAGGTAAACGATCGCTTTGCAAATTCATATTCTTATATCTTTTGAAGCTTTCAAAATGTTAAGACGTGAGTTTTTGTTTGACGATATTGAAGAAGTGGTTATAACAAGAAATTATAGAGACCGAATAAATGTTTCGGGACTACAAAACTTTAATTTTAAAGAGTGCTTTCGTTTAAATCAAATCCAAGTTGATTTCATTTTAAATAAAATTGGGGAAAAATTAAAACACAATACACAGCGCAGTGATGCTCTGTCCGCTGAAAATCAATTGCTACTGTGCTTGCATTGGCTCGGAAATGGTTGCCAGTACCATTTCCGGGCCCGATGACGTTTCAAAACTTTCTCCCAGTCAGCCTGATTAGCTAATTTATTAACCTACAAAATTATATATAAACTTAAATATGTTCTAAATATAATACATACATACATATATATTTTTTTTAATCTTATTCTTTTGATTGTATAATAAAATTTTCGAGCTTGAGGACTTATTTTTTATATAAAAATTTTCAATTTTTTTTTATCCAAAATTTCGGCACTGCTTTGTGTTCCTTCTTCAGGGTTTTATTTGTTCTTTATTATTTAACAATAGATACATATGTATACATATCGCACTGCTTCCTTTTAAGAGCGTCAACTCAAAGTTTACAAATTTTCAGTAGAGACAAAAAACTGTTTTCTTTTAAGGGGGATAAAACAAAGGGGGATACAATTGCATTTTTTGACAAAATACTAGAGAAAATTTAAAAAATTTGAGTTGCCGCTTTTTAGAGGAAGCAGTGCGATATGTATGTATTTATGTATATCAAAATATCAAATTAAAAAATTTTTTAATTGCATACAAAAATGTTTTTCAATTCCAACTTGATCAAATTTTAACTTCACATTTTGATATATATTTTAAATATGTTAAAAAAATTGTTAAATGTTGTTAAATAATAAAGAAAGAAAAAACCTTGAAAAAGAAACACAAAGCAGTGCCGAAATATTGGATAAAATAAAATTAAACATTTTTATATAAAAAATAAGACCTCAAGCTCAAAATTTTTATTATACATATGTTCTAAATATATACAATAATTTTTTAAAAAAAATACTAACGTTGTTGTTTTGAAAACTAGCAAATAAAATATCTTTTTTTTTCTTTAATAATATTTAAAACTGCTAGTTTTTTCTAATTTAATAACTTTTGATTTAGCAACGCAAAGTGAAAAGTGATAAGACAGAAATGCATAGATCATTAAATGATTTGTGGAACACTTTGCACACTTACTTTGCATGAAAGCGCAAAGACTTTGCAAAGAGAGCAAAGTTTTTTCAAAGACGGCAAAGTCTTTTCAAAGAGAGCAAATTCTTTGCAAAACTTTGCTTACTGCAAAGTGAGATTTGCAAAGAATATTGTGTAACAGAAACACTTATCACTTTGCCAAAAAATAAAATTTGATAAGTGCAAAGTGAAAAGTTGATAAGTTGTTTCGTGGAATAGGGCCCTGGTTACCGGAGAAAATGCCCATATAAATTTTTTTTGTTAAACTATATACAGTTGTGTTTCTTTATATATGTATATGTTACTGGGAAAATTGTAACGTTCGTTGCGTATGTCACAGTGGGTACACGGCCTTTGATAAACAAAACCGGCAACATTTGTTGACTGCAAATAAGCTATTTGTAATTCTCTTTTGTTATTATTCTTTTACTGATAAGATTTTGCGTAATATATTATGCGAAATTCGCTAAAAAAAATACGCAAACACAGTTCAACGTTTAAAGGTACTTCCAATTTTTGTACCGTGCGGCACAAAACTTTATAATCAATTATTACACAATAAATACCTGCTAAGAAATTAAAATATATGTATGCCATCCGATAGTACACAGTAATGTCCCTTACACTATGTATAAAATGAACCTATCGCTTTTGAATGACCAAAAAATGTTTATATATTAATCGGAAAACGCGTTCGAATGTAACGTTCGTCGCACAAGATTAGCCCATATTTATATCCATCCAAAATTTTACATTTTCGTGAACTTCCATACAATATTCGTTTTATAAACCTGTTACATATTTTATGAATAAGGCCTATGGAATTAAAATTTCCGAACAATATGTTTTTAATGAGTAATATAAAATTTCTGGCAGCACTGCTGAAAGTAACGATGTAGCCAAGGCGAATTTATATAGTTCTGAATTCGCCTTAATATCAGGGCTGCCAGATGATTTTAATGAAAAATATGCACTTAATGGAAAAAATGGCATGATAAGCATATTAATTTTTATTAACGTTCCATTTCGCAGATTTTTAAATTTCACTACTCTCAGCCAAAGTTGACTTCTATTTTGCGTACGATCGTGACCTCATGTTTATAATTATCATTATGAAAGCTTAAACTTGATAAAAATCCATATTTTGCACTAAGCATTGAGCTACCAAAATGCTATCGAATCGCAAAAAAAATTCTCTAGGTAAAGTTTTTTTTCTATATTATAGAGTGGAACAACTAACACTTCCTATATATTGTCATTTTTTGAATATATTTTTGTCATACGTTTAGCCTGTCAATCCTTGTAAAAAATTGTGAATTATTTAAATTTATTAGTACAAAAGTTTATGCCATTAGTGTTAAGCAAAAAGAACTAAAAAATAAATTTACTTATATCCTTGGCAACTACGTTGCATAATAAAGTAAAGGAGGACGTACTGATGGCGGCTCCAGAAAACGTGATGTTAGATTTTGTGGAAATAACAGAGGTTATGTACGAAACCGTTGCGTTGAAAGGAGTGGACTTCCAACAAGAAGCCGTCATTCGGGTGGTAGCTTTGTCCGAGACACCCGTTTATGTTTTTTTTTTGATTTTTAGTCACAAGTTGTTAACAAAATAAAATTTCTTTTTAAGATCTATGAGATTAATTGGTAATAAGTACGTTTACCTCCATTATTTTATTTATTTCATTGTAATTCAATAAGCCTATACGGCCAAAAATGTCATATTACATAGGTACAGACATCCTGGATAACATATTATATTATATCCTAAAACGAGATCCAGACCCACGCAAGAAGAGGGACATTATAGAGCAGCCACAGAAATAACGTTACGTGGTCCCGCACCGAAACCTATTATTTAAGGCATGACTTAGAAAATGGAGTTGAACTGGTTTTTGCAACACCCGGTCGTTTACACCCGAGTTGCAAACATGAGACATACATACATACATGTACTCGATTAGAATTTGCTTAATAAAAATTTAATTTAAAATGAAAATTATTATTTTATAAAAGTTTATAACTAGTTAGCGTTAACCATTATTAAATTAAATCATATTACACAGCGTTTACACTTGACAGTACTGGCAAGACAGTAAGAATATACATACTAGTTTCCAAAAATACTACTTGCTGTCTTCGTGACGTAGGCGTCCAGACAGTAGTTAAGACAGTTCACTTTTAAAAAAATGTATAACGAGAATGTCGCAGTTATATGAACTTAACAAATTAAAAATAGCATAAAACAACTATTTCTTGTGAACATAGATAACACTTAAGTAAAAAATACAAAACCAAAGCATAATATATTAATTTCCTTTTAATTGTTGTTTTTTTTACTTTTGCGAAAGAAACTTCAAATTACTGTCAGCAAATGTCAAATCACTGTCCATTTTACTGTCTGCCAAATTCGCAAGACAGTAGACACGACAGTTGGAAAAGTGTACATGTATTAGTGAAAAAGTGTGCATGTATTGCAACTGTCTTGCCAGTACTGGCAAATATAAACACCGTGTTAATATGAAACCTTTTGGTGGTGGTGGAAAGTTTCTGTGTTGCCCATATGTGGAATTTCTAAATTCAGATGTCTACGCAATCTAATAAGTAAATTGATTTTGATTCTACAGGTATAAATAATTCTTTAGTATCGTTGTATTTGACGTGTCCCGCCAACTTAATTTTCAAAATATATAGCCTATAGTACCTCCTAGACCATCAATAATATCCCGAAAAAGTTTCATTAAGATAAGTGTAGCGGTAAGGGAGATTACCTCCTATAAACAAACATAAATTACCTATTTATTATATAATTATATAAAAAAAATTGTATGTAAAAAAAACTGTGTATCTATGTAAAAAATTTCTTATAAGATTTGCAAAAATTTTTTCGATATAATATTACGTTTTTGTCATATGTAAATTATTTTCTTATGGCAACGCTAAGTTTGCAACAATTAAGTCAGGGTGCACTCGAGGCGAATACACTTTATAACTTTTCGTCAAGGCGAATTCAAGGTGCAATTGCACGGTTGTGTTAAAATAGCCTAGAATCAAAGACTATAAATATATAAAGATATCCCACTGCCATACATTGTACGGCCAGTGCTAAATTTGTTGAACGGCAGTACGACTACTGCCACTTTGATTCTCAGAGAACTTATTACTCTCAGAGAACTTTTATTTCTCATCTTTCAGCGCATATGTGTGTATACACGCGTGTGTGTATGTATGTACATGGCAAATAAAAAAGTAAAAACAAACTATAAGAAGTTTTTTTTTTGTTGAAGACACATTTAAGTAAAAATAAAGAAAAAACCTAACAAAAGAATTTTTGTTTTCATGCAATTATGTGCAAACAACCTATGTGAAAGCAAATGTGACCGATTTTTAATTGTAGGGCAATACTATGTGTTTTATTGTTGTACAGATGAAACTATATCGATTTGCATCGAAGTTCAAATGCTGTTATTGTCTAAATTTAAACAATTGTAGGAATATAAAAAATATTTTTTCTAAAAAAATTAACTGATTATTTATAAAAGATATTTTTATGTTTACTAAAGCGACATGGCGACATAATCAAAATGCTTTTGATTTTCATAAAAAGCCAGTTTGATGTGTGTGCACGTAATATCTTGAAATTTTATTTATTTTTTTGTTTAAAAATGTATGAAAATGTTTTTTTGTTAAAATTGTATTATTTTCGACGAAAAATCCAATTTTATTTATTATTACCACAAATAATTATTACAAATTATGAAAAATAATCAGGCTTTCGAAGTCTTACTTTTAGAAGTTTGTTGAATTCTTATAAAAGTCTGCAAAAATATTTTTACTAAATAAAGCAATGAAAATGAAAAATTTATTAATTTATTTATAGTTTTTGGTTTGCGGAGAATAACGTATGTTATAAAGACAGGATGGAGATGTTAAATTTACTAGTCCTTATATTATGACGGAAGCAAAACACATGGGAAACATTTAAATACCTTCAAATCATCGATTACATACTGAAAAAGTTAAAATTTGTATCCATTAAACTTGTTAAGAGCGATAAGTAAAATTATTACCTAAATACTCGTGGTAAATAGTTAGGGCGTGTGTGAAACGGTAGCAAAGTACTATGGTAACAAAGTATTTCAATGTGGGGAAAAAATTCATGTTTCTGCTGTGTGAAATGATATATTTTAACGAAATAAAGAATGCGTTTTCATCGTATACCTATTTAAATAAGGATATATTCAAAATATGGGACTACGGTAGTATACCACATTTATAGACGAGTCAACGAAATAAACTGCAATTAAATTACCGATGTTAATCCATTTAGGGATAACATGTTGCCAAACTTATATATTAAAAAAAATGGTGGATACACCGATATGGTGCCTAAAACTTTTCTTTTGTTTCTAATCTATTTCCCATTTTAATTATACTAATACATAGCTATGTATGTATTGCAGTACTTACAAGTTAATTTATCCAATTATCAATTCCTAAAAAAAACACCTTAGATTTTATGATTGTAAATATACTAGTGCTCGAACACGGGACAGTGTATGTTATATTAACTACTATTTGTTTGGTTAAGCCTAGTACTCTGTTCAACATTTCACGTGAAATGCTGTCAAAACTCATATGAAAAAAACTTGTGCGGAATTTCTATGAAAAAATGTTGATAGAGTTGTATTCCGTTTAATTTATGAAAAAGTTTCGAAATGTTTCTAGCCACATTTTTTTACAACTGCGAAATAATATAAGCTGCACTTATTTCACGTGGAATTTTAAGCAAATGAAAAAAGTTTAAACTTAATATTTAAATGAGAACTGCAAAACATAAATAACACAACCGGTAACAGGTTTTCATAAAATAAATTCTTAAAATTTAATCGCGTTTGATTGTATATTAAATGGAATTTTAAAAATTTCTTAAAATTAATATATTTGCAAAATTCAATTCACTGATCTCTGAAGTTCTAAGTTTTAAGATATTCAGCCTTGTTATGATATTCGCACGATTTAAAAAAAGCAAAACACCAGATTTATTTTACAGTGTTCGGAAACTCGTGCGTTATGCTTGCGATCTGCCATAGTTTCTTACAAAAATTCTAGTTTCCTTCAGCATACTTTTGTAATTTGAATTCGCCAAACTTCGTGCTATTGCGATTTACAGAACATATATTATACGATTTCAAATAATAACATATTTCATCACTGTTACCAAACACAAAAACTAATTTTTTTCGATTGGAGAGTTGATAAGAAAAAGTAAACGATTAATTTCTTGATTCTTTGATATGGTTTGAAACTTCGGAAACAAACAAAAAACTTAGGCTTATGTGACTTTACTTTTGTAAATGTGCTTATATCGCTAAATGGACTATAACGTAAATACTTTCTATTAATCTTCTGTATATCGGCAAAAATAAAGATTAAATGGACTATATAGCTAATGTGACTAACAATGGAAATGACTATAAACGAAAAGTACTGTATAAAATAATGAACAAATTAGGAAAATAAAATTTTTTTGCAGGTGGCTCTATGCATTTAATATTATATTTTTGTTTTGAATTCACAAAATTTTTTAAACGTTTTTATTTGACTTTTTCAATTACAATTTGCGATTTGCTGCTTGTCAGAAATTTTGTTGGTTGTTTTAAAATTTCTACTAGCCCCCAGGGCTATTGAAATTTCATTAATTTCAGAAGTGTCAACATTTTACTTGCATTCGCTCTTTTCTATCGCCTCACACACGTCCTAAGAAAACACACTTGTTTTATAATAAATTCGTTTGATACATACATACACATATTATAAGAACATACCTACATAGTTGAATTGTCAATTCCAAATGTACTAAGTGCAACATCTTTATAAATCTATAGTCTTTGCTAGAATTGTACACTTGTATTTCCCTCTCTTTTTTTTCCCATTACAAAATAAAATCGCCGCAAGACTTTTTTTATATAAAAAAAGGGACGCTATTTTTATAACGGTTAATTTTGCCGATATTAATTTTCATGATATTATAGTCATTTCTAGTTAAACCGTTGAAAAGTGTAAAGTCTTCTGCCTATGTTTAAAAAGTCATCTTGGGAATTTTTTTTGTTTTAAGTGTTTTTTTGTTGAAAAGTGTAAAAGTAATTCTTTGTTTAAGTGTTTCATATGTATTTTTATAAAAGTATATACATACTACATACTTACGTTGAAAGGTGTAAAAGTGATTTTTTTTGTAAGTGTTTCATATTTCTTATAAAAGTATATACCTATATTTATTTATTTTCTTTATTTTCGTAATATAAGCCACTGAGGCCAAATATATATAACATAGCACTTAGTACCTAAGTATTACATCAGAGAACAATATGTATAAAAAATAAGCATATATATATATAAAGACATTATATTATTAATAAAATCTAATAACAAACAATCTCAATTCATTCGCTTGCCTGAGCATAAAAAATTCACAAGGACATATATTAATATTGATTAATAAGAATTAAGAGTTAAATTCGGTCCAAATAGAAAAGTGCGTATATGCTAAGTTTTCAAGCAATACATAATAATAACTACTAATCTGCATCCGAAAAATGCGCCATTAGTTTCAATCTGAAAGCATTATTAGAGTGCGTGAAGGTACGTAATTCTAATGGTAGGTAGTTCCAATGATAAATAACTCTGACACGGAAAGATCTAGCAAATGCTGATCTAACAATTCTAGGAACAATAAGGTGTGGGTTTCTAGTACGAGGTGAGAATAGAAAAGCATTACGAAGCGCCAAGGGCTTGCCACTTTTTATAAGCTTATGAAACAGACTTAGATTGCGAAACGATACTAGTTCATCAAAAGAGCAGCCTAGAAAACTCTTCACAAAACCAGAAATATGGTCCCTACGTCGAACATTATATACAAACCTAACAACTGCATTTACCAAACGTCTCAATCTGGCAAGAAGGAAACCAACAGTCCCAGATATTACTTCAAACCCATAGAGAACCTATGACATCAAAACCGCATGCGCTAATCTCTTCCTAACGTGAAAGGGTAAAAATATACTTGAACAGTAAATTTTCCGCAACGAACCCCAAACTCTCCCCGACAAGGAATCAATATGATTACTAAAACACAGCTTCTTATCAAGAATAATTCCCAAACATTTATGATTATCAACAAATTGAACTTCATCATCACCAACAAAAATATCCATGGTAGTAAAAAAACGAGACGTGGGGCCAAACATCATTGCTTTGGTTTTCCCTGTATTAATCGACAAATAATTATCGACGGTCCACTGTCTTATGCTTTCTAAACACAAGTTTATATCATACTCAAAAACTTCATTAAATCTTCTATTCCCTCTAAAGAGCAAAAAAACATCATCAGCAAAAATAAAAGGAGTGCAGTGTATAGAGTTAATTACATTCGAGAGATCGTTTATATACAAAATAAACAGAAGAGGACCCAGGACTGAACCCTGGGGGATACCAGCATGAAGGGGAAGCCTTTCAGAAGCAACATCATTAGCAACAACGAATTGAGACCTACCAGTTAAATAAGACATTAGAAGCCTGCAGGCAGTCCTAGAAAATTGGAAATCACTCGAGAGTTTACGTATAAGCCTTGAAAAATTAATTGAATTAAATTCCTTGGAGAGGTCCAAAGAAATTAACACACTCAATTTATCCTCATTAATATTTCCCCTTATACTGTCAGTGAGGCTTAATAGAAGGCAGGTAGAGTTTAAGCCATTACGAAATGCATACTGAGATTCAGAAATTTTATTAGATACCGAATTAACCATTTGCTCCTTAAGAACATGTTCAATGACCTTTGATAGTGCTGGAAGTATAGAAATAGGTCTAAGATCATCAGGACTACGAACTACTTTAGTTTTAGGTATAGGGACGAACAACTTTCCAGGCAGATGGAAATATAGACGTAGTTAAAATCGAGTTAACCAAGTGTAGAATAGCATCAGAAATGAAAGGAAAAACAAGTTTCAAAAATTTAATAGGCACTCCATCTATACCAACAGATTTAGAATTAACCTTATTCAAGGCCTCAAATAGTTCCATCTCACTCACACAAGAAAATGAAAAGGACTCAGGCGAGGTTTCAGGATGATCAAAGATGAAATCATTCGAAGTAGGAGCACTAGAGCCTACAAAATAATCATTCATAGCATTGCAATCCATATCCAAACAATAATTTCCATTCCCAATACAACCAGAATCTCTAATAGCTTTCCAAAAGCCACGGGAATCTAAAGAACCGAAAAGCTTAGAAAAATATTTACTTCTTTCCTTACGTATAACATTTTTTTTCCCAATTACGAAATTTACAATATGTTTGCCAGTTTAAGTTTGAAGGGTTAGCCTTGAAGGCAGAAAACGAAAAATCACGAAGAGACCTAGCTAGGACTACTCTGTCAGATTTCATCCATGTATTTCCTCTTTCACCTAATCGAACCCTAACACTTGGGACAAAGGAATATAGATCATTCAAAAGGGAGCTAACAAGAAAACACTTTTCATCAACATCAACAGTGTTTAAAATTGCAGAAAAATTATACTCATTAAGAAACGAAAATAAACCAACCCAATTTATATTTTTGTAGTCACGATATTCTAAGAATTCAACAAATTTGGCAACACTCAAGGTAAACGATCCAAAAATAAGTGAGTGGTCTGAAATTGATGGACATTGCCATGGTCAATGAGGCTAGCCAAAGAGGGATTGCTTCCCAAAAAGAAATCAATAAGCGACGTTGTCCCAGTCCTTAAATCGAAATGCGTAGGCTTAGAATTATGAATTATAGATAACTTACATCTCAAACAAAATAAACGAAATAGGTCAGACTTCGGAGGTAAAAATAAATTGAAGTTAAAATCCCCTACAATAATGATATCAGTGTATCTAGATAATAAATCACAATGAAATCTTTCAAACTTGTCTAAACACCCATTTGGAAGATAAACTGTACCAAACAAAAACTTTCTGTTATCAGAGGATAATTCAACAAATAGAGATTCGCAACCAGAAATTTTAACCTTGGATACAACATTATACTTGAGTTTCTTGGAGATATAGATACCAACACCACCACCCCTATAAGAATAAGGCCTGTCATTACGACAAATCTTATAACCGGGGATTTCAACAGCTTGATCCGAAATAAGGTCATTAAACCACGTTTCAGTTACAGCAAACACATCAAAAATACCATGGCCAATGATTGACTTTAACTCGTCAAGTTTGACGGAATTCCCACTAGGCGATAAGCTACGGCAGTTTAAATGCGCAATATTACATTGATTGGCATATGGGGTTAACATATTTCTAAAATGCACACTATCCCTAACTATAGGACCAAGATTATCTCTAAAAGACATCATAATAAGGGATTACAATTATGCCAGGGGAGTACGAGATGAATACCAAAAAAATATTATTATTCACTTTCATAATTAATAATAAAAAACAATTTAATATATTCATTAACTAGCAGCCGTTCATATTTAAAAATAAAAAAGATAAAAGAAATGAGATCATCTTGAAAAGATAACAAGGAAATTTCATAATGTTTCAATTTAAAGTCAATCTATAATAAGAGATAGACCGAAAACTAACAATAAGGAAAAAAAAAAATCTAATGAATTGAACTAAATAAAGAAAAAAATGAGGTTGTAAAACAACAAAAGTTAGCGAGTTTAGCTATAATGAGTATAGTAATAGAGATTAAAATTAATGCACAGCAAAATTCAAAAAAGAAAAAATCTCATGATAGCTAAGCAAACTGAATATTAAAATAATAAAAAATAATTAAGTTAAAATATAAAACTACTACATTTAAGCAGCAGCATTTTCCTTAAACAAAGCAGCACAGCCAACAGCATCCAGAACAATTTCTTTTCCATTCAACATCGTTAATTTAGCCTTAGGCTTATCGGCATCCAGAATACGAAACTTAATAACAATTTTATCACTAAGAAGTTTTCTGCATACAGCATTTAGTTTAGCAGAAGATGGCGTGAAGTAGTCGTTCAAAAATACTCTCTTCTCAATAGCCAGATTACCAGAACCATCGTCGGAATTCAACGTATTGACCACATTCCTTACTAAATCAGAAACCAAGAGAGAACGGGATTTAAAAGTTGTAAAATAGGCCTTCATTATTTGGTCACGAACGGCGACACTGTTAAATTTAACCAAAACGAACTGTTTATTATGTAGGTAGCAGGCATGATTTATATCGTAAGGCTTCATAGGCACTTTGTAAAATGTAGCCAACTCAACAACAGGAACAGAAAGATCCGATAAGCCAGGTGGTAGACCACGAATTATAATAGCAGAACGGTTGAATTTCCGATGTAGCGAATTATTTTCCATTTCAAGATGTGCAATCTTCGAAGAAGTAGATGATTCTACCTGGTTCAAACGTAAGTTACAGTCAGCCAAATCGGATTTAAGATTACTTATACATGTCGAAACTTCCGACTTAAGTTCAGCAACGATATCGACAAGCGTTTGTTTTATACTGCTACAATCATTATTACTTTTGCTAATTAAATCATCAAACCTTCCACTTAGGGACGCAATGTCATTCCGCAAGGAGTTAACCATTACATTAGGCGGGTTTTTCTTACATGAGGAACAAATAAACGACAAGTTTTTAAAGTTACTCATAGCTTTTAGCTCATCATCACCGATACTTTCACACGATGAATGAAACCACAGTTGACAGACATCACATTGAGCTCCAGATTGACCTCTAGAAAAACTAGCCTGGCAAGCACCACATAGATCTTTCTTCCCACCAGCCATAATAAAAAAATGTAATTTCTTAGTATTCAAGCGACACAAGTATACAGAAGAAAAAATATGGCGCCAACGAGTAATAATAATGGTAAAAAACAACAACAGCAAGGTTCCAAAGTAAATACTTAGAGCACAAATTTTACATCAGTAAATTAACGCACAGCTCACTTCTTTTATTTTATTCCGGCAAGAAGATTAAAAATCAGTTAGAAAAACTTTTAATTAACAATTTCACTTTATTTAGTTCATGAGAAATCAAGTTAAAAAGAAGAAAAAATATGACGGCTAAAATTAACACGCTTACTCAGGCATCAGGGTTGCCAAATCTATATAACAAGTTAGAGTGCTATATTCGGCTGTGCCGAATCTTTGATCTCTCCACATATGTGGAATATTTTATGAGTGGACTTTATGTGGTTAATTGTGAACCATAGGCCATGCTTTACCATATAAAGCACACTCTCAGATAATCAGCCATGTCACAGAGTACAATTCCGTTTGGAATTCCATATTTTGGTGCATCAGGAAATTACGGAAAACTTTGCGGAATGAAACCATTTTGGTTTTCATATACGGAATGGGAGTTTTCTGTATCTTAAAGGCCAAAAAACTATCAAAATATACTTTCTATCAATAAACAAATATGCTTTCTTCGATTCCGAACGGAATTGTACTCTGTGATATGGCTGTATATTTAAATACGCTTAAATCATAGCATATATACATATGTACATATATATTGCGGTAGCAATTTTGGGAACAAATCTAGTTTACCGACGCAGCTCCAAATGAAAAAACCGTACCTAGGGTGATAGAAATTGGTAAAATAAGAAGAAAAAATTAAATGAAAAAATTGGCGCAAACGCTTAAATTTCGAGTTATGGACGTTTAAAGTTTTCATATAAATATGCGATTTTTACTATAATTCTAAACGTATGTATATGCCCAATATTGGTATAATTTTAAAGCTCTTGAACAGATTTTTCTGAATGTACAAAATTTATTTAAAAATTTTAATCTACCTCATATTTGTTTTTTTAATTTTACGTCGAAATGTGCACTAGGAAAGTTTGTAGGTTATCGGGCATGTTCTGAAAATCACGTGATTTCAAATCACGTGCTTTTAAAATCATGTGTCTGATTTTGTGTTCTGAAAAACATTTCGTTTTTATGTTTCCTGGTATGCTTTCGGCAGTTGAAAATCACGCCAAAACATACACAAAAATATCAAAAGTGTGATTTTAAAAGGCACATGTGATTTGAAATCACGTGATTTCAATAAAAGTGATTTTATTATGGTATAACAAACACCAGCTCTCGTTTTACTTTTATTTATATTAAAATTCTTAAATAAATTAGTATGCAGTAGGTATATACATATGTACATTAAACAATTAGAAAAAAAATTAATGAACTAAAAACTTTTGTATTTTTGCAAACTCGTCCCACTTCTTAACAAACTAAAAATATTCAAATAAATTGTGTATGCCCAGAAAGATCTAGTGAAAAGCTTTGAAATGATACCAATATAAACCACATACGTTTGGAAATGTAGTGGAAAATCGCATATTTATATGAAAATTTTAAACGTCCGTAACTCGAAAACTAAGAGTTTGCGCCAATTTGTTCTTCTTATTTTTAAATTTTCTATCACCCTAGGTATTTATTTTTTTTATTTGGAGCTGCGTCGGTAAACTAGATTTCAGACCAATTTTGTAATAATCGGTCCAATTTACAATAAGGCAGGCTTTTGAAATATTCTACTGTCGGTGGAGGGTATCAAAGATTCGGCACAGCCGACTATAACACTCTTTACTTTTTATACCCTCCACCACTACTAGTGGTGAATGAGGGCATACTTATGGCGATTTCTTTTCTGAGAAATGTGTTGCATAAATGGTACATGCTCTATCTCTTTTGTGTAGAGCATGTACCATTTATGCAACATTTTTCTCAGAAAAGAAATCGCCATTAGTTTGTCATTCCGTGTGAAACTTTTTTCTACGTCTAAGACCCCATAAAGTATATATGTATGTATATTCTGGCTCCTTGAGTAATTTTAAGTCGATTTAGCCATGTCCGTATGTCTGTCCGTCTGTTTAAAACATGCTAACTTTCGAAAAATGCCAAAGAAAAGAACAAACTTGGTCTCAAA
The DNA here is from genome assembly GCA_943735925.1 of Pollenia amentaria. Lineage (NCBI taxonomy): Eukaryota > Metazoa > Arthropoda > Insecta > Diptera > Polleniidae > Pollenia > Pollenia amentaria. The sequence continues at coordinate 99,093,431 of OX031007.1, forward strand.
TTGCTTGTAGTTATCCTAAGCAGTTTGGGATTGAAATTCAGCAACACCGGTGCAGTAGGATCTGAACTATGAATCAAAATGTGGAACCACCATCCTAAAAAAAATTGATAATTTTTATACAAAAATGCATATAAAATTTTGCACGAATTCGCTTTATGCGACTACAAATCATACTGTTAAATTTCGTGAAGATTGGTTCATAATTGACCATATGCCCCATATAAACCCTTCTCGCGCAAACAGTTTAGTACGCCTAACACCGTAATTAATAATGCTAGCATAATAAAATTTGGTACCTATATCACGGTTTTAGAAAACTAGAAATCGCAATGTCAAATTTTGTAAAGATCGAACCATAATTTACCCTAGATATAATTGGATAATATTTTTTCTGGCCATATGAATCTAAGTTGAAAGAAATTTTACCGCAATATCTATATTTGCTACGGCTTTAGGCGAGTTTCATCATTTTCCCAAAGTGGACTTTTTTTGGTTTTAGGCGCAATTAACTGTTTTCCGATCTTCACGAAATTTTACAGTGTGATTTGTAGTTACATAAAACTGTGACGTACGATAGCGTTATTTATTACGGTTTTAGGCGTACTAAACTCTTCCGGGAGTAGGGTTTATATGGGGCCTAGTGTCAATTATGGACCGATCTTCAAAAAATTTACAGTGTGATTTCTGGTCTTATAAAACTTTCTTATTGTCGGCCAATAATTTTATATAGGTCTAAACCGCAACCGATTTTAATGCTGACATTCGTTTTTGTGAAGCTTAGTTAATAATATATACTATGGGGGGATTCACAAGGTGTGCTATCAAGTCATATCGTCATAATGTCCTAAATAATATTTTACAATTGTTTAAAAAAAAAATATTGTTCTGTTTCAAACAACATAAAAAAAATATTTTTTTTTAAACAATTGTAAAATATTATTTAGGACATTATGACGATATGACTTGATAGCACACCTTGTGAATCCCTCCTATGTATGTATTTATCAAATAAAACCCACTTCTGTTGGTGGAGGGTATCAAAGATTCGGTACAGCCAAATATAGCACTCTAACTTGTTCGATATTCATATTAACTTAAAACATTTTTTTTTAAAGGGCGATTTTAAAATTAATTTTTGTACGAAACATTAATATATTCTGGAATTTCCCGGCCTGTCATTTTGATTATATATTTGAAAGAAAAGTAAGTAGATATCCCATTTTACAATAGATATATTTAAATATTTATACATATTTATTCGTTCAGATGTTTTCCTTAATAAAGTTCAACAATAATAAATATGCAATTATAAAATCGAAGCATGTCCAGAAATTAAAGAAGAATACCTGCATAGCAAAATACAGCGGTGGAAAATACGAAGCGATTTTTGTGACTAGAAATGGTAAGTAAAATGTTTTATGATTTATATTTATATTAGAATTATCAATACGAGTAGTATATGTAGGTATATAAATAATATAACATTAGCTGCCAGGCCCACAATGTCGACAAGAACATTTCTTTCTCTTTTTTATATTGAAAACAATAATAACAAATTTAAATTTGTTTTTGTTTTCAATATAAATATAAGAAAGAAATGTTCTTGTCGACATAGTGGACCAGGCCCTAGATTTTTTATGAGAAGCAATAAACGTAAGAAAATGGAAATTAATTGAGATATAAAAGCAATTTGAAATATTAAGGATAAAAATGCAATAACCGATTTATTTTTTAGGGAAAAATATTCACCCTTATTCCATTTAACGTCGTCGTCATCGTCATCAATTTAATATCAAAATCAATTTTTATCGACGTCTTCATCAATTCGATACAAAACTTGTATTCCATAACAGCTATGCAACGATGTCGATTGTTTATCGTATTTTAAAGCGTATCTCTAATAACTTAGACAGTTGGTTTGTTTTGTTTTCAGTTTTTAATATAAAAAACGCAATTTGATGTTCGTTTAAGAGGGTAGCTTGATTTATTGTGAAAAATTCCCTTACTAATTTGATAAGGCATTGGACTTTTCGCCCCGTATAAATCGACAGTGTTAATAGTGCCCTGTCTGTATCTTTATAACGGCGACGCACAGTGGCGCCATTTGAGTTTTTTCGTTGCAAAAATCATATCTTTTGAACCGAATAAGATAATTGAACAGTTTAAACAGCATATGATAGATAACTGTTCAGCCTATGAAATGAGCGTTTGGAAAGGGTGCTACGCTTTGTAGGGGCCTACTTATGGGTTATCAAAGTTAAAATTAGTAGAAAAATCAATTTTATGGTAACTAAAAAAAATTATTTTTACATTTTTAGATTGTTTTTATTTTTTTTTCTTAAGGGTTTTATGTTTTAAATTATTACCCAACAAATTAAAAAAAAAATTATTTTTTTTTTAAATTTATTTTTTCAATTTTCTGTAAAATATTCATCACAATTCGTTAGAGAAGGTATATCTAAAAGACTAACCATTTCTAAACTATAATTATTTTGTAACACTATTCGTGACTTCACATGCCGTAGGGAAGAAATAAGTGGATCGGAAGATGCTGCCAATATGTTGAAGAGGTCCTTATTTTGCCTTACCCTTGATGCTTTGAATGTGTTCTGCAATCTATATTTTTTATAAAATTTGTTAAGAGACTCCTGTGCTTCTTCAGAAAGCTCTCCAATTGGCAAAGACTGGTACTCAATTATATCTTTGCCATGCGCCAATATTTTATGGACGGTCGGGGTCAACTTCTTCTGTGGATCCATTTCTGCTAAAAGAGATGCTGTTTTCGACGCATATTCTCCATATTTTATAGAATTGACATTTTCTTTGCAGTTTAAAACATCCAAGATCGTTCCCAATCTTTTCACGATTTGATTGTCAATTCCAATGACTCAAGTTACTGCCTCATCATTTTCAAAAAATCTCCTAGAAGTGTTTCCATCGTTTGAGTTACCGTATCCGTGCTTGGGACAGTCTACTTTAAGTCCAACTTGTTTAAAAAAAGCATCCTGTATTTGCTTCTTTCTGATCTTTTCCTTATCCTTTATTGATGTATTTTCATCGAAGTTTTCCTCCTCTTGTGGTAGGGTATATGCCAGTTTTAGCAAGAATTCCATACACCTTATCCTTGCGTGCAATGGTGACATTCCATATTCGTAATTCTCCTCATTTGTAGAATCGTTTAAATTACCAAAGTTCTTCTGACAAATAATAATAAAAAATCGATAAAAAAAAATATAAAAATAAAACGAAAAAAGGGGTTTAGGTTTTTGCTAAATTTTTACCTCCAATATAATTCTGTCTATATATATGTATATGACAACTAATTATATAAAATTGAGATGTAACATATTATATATGAAATAAATTGAATTGAATTGAAAATGACTCTTTTTGCAAATCGGGCATGACATTGTTGAGGTTGTTCCTGTCAGTTCGTTTACGACTTTTCCGTCAACCATGGTCAGGTGGAACTCGTAATTGCATTCAATATATTTTCCTTCTCCAATTTGCAGCTTTGTAGGCTTAATCTTGCTTATTTGTTCTTCAATGTCCTTCACCGTAGTCCTTATGAGTTCTGCCGATTCCCTTGCAAACTGAAACATTATTGGTCGGCAATAATGCACTGATGACGGACGTGGATTTTTCCAGTGTAGGGAATCATCCGATTTTAGCCGCAAAGGAACAACAGATGCCATAAACATATTTCCGTCCGATATTGTAGCGTCATCGGAAGATATCCTTTGCTTATAAACGCTTTGTCTGGATGATCCATCGCAGCCCCATTTGCTGATCAATGTCAACTTCTCAGGAAGAATTTTCACTTCCGTGAAAAACTTTGGTGTGGTTGACTTCCTAAACAGTTCAAATAATTTTAAATTGTTTAACGCCATGTTTTCAGTACTTAAATTGTTTAATGGTTTCAGTAATTGTTGCGCCAACTTTCAGGCGTAGACTAATCCAGGCATTATGCTTATTTTGCAATATATAGGCTTATGCTACCATGCCTAAAAATTTACATGTTCCCTGCATACATATGGATTTAGGCTGAATAATGCAATTTTGATATTATGCACGTGTCCAAATAAGATTTGTGCCTACCTGTAGGGACCATAAGTCAATATTGTTCTTGACCATTTTTTGTACGCCAAAGTATTGTTTAAGTGAGGTACGTACCTGCTAATTTCAATGAGTAGTTTTTTTTCAAACTATTAGATCAAACTACTGTCAGTCAAAACATATAAGGGATGGACGCCATACAATTTCTGCAACCATGTCTTTTTAAACTTTTTTACCTCTAGAAGCCAAACGGGCACGTACGGGCAGATAAAACCTTTTGAATTATGTAAAGAAATAATCAAAGAACAGGTTTTGCAAATATGGCAAATATAGAAAAATATAGTTTTTTTTTATTTTCCGTCAAAGTTGAAAAATAGTGAAAAAACGGATAGTTTTTAAATAGTGATTTACCAGGAGAATCACAAAGCAAATAGTTAATTTTTTTTTATCATTATACATTTAATAAATACATCAATCAATACAAACAAAAAATAAGGCGATTCGTTACCTATTTTTTGTGTTATTACACCTGAAATCGCAAAAAATTGACTAAAAATTGTGTGTTTTTTTGAAAACCGAAAGTCGGTCAACTTTGAACGGTTATATCTTCTAAACTAAAAATGTGATATTATTAAGAGTGGCATATTTGAAATCGTTGAAAAGTTTCCTATAACATGGGTTTATTCAAAACTTCGTCGGCACTCATGAAAAATTTGATTTTTGCAACCTCGCTTGCTCTACGGGCGCCACTGTGCGACGATTGCCGAAAAAAGCAGGAAAGCTTCGCGCAAATTGCAAAAATTTGCACAATTAGCGAAAACAAGCCATCAAATTGATTAAAAGTCCCTAAAACCATAAGGAATGGCAACGATTCCATAAAAATTTGTAAAATTAGCGGAAATTCGCAAAAAAGTTGCTAATTGCGGCATGACAGAAAAGTTTAATATTTATTAAAAATGTTTAAAGCTGAAAAGAATCACACGAAAAAATCGTTTTATCTCGAACATGGCTAAAATTCGCGAAAAATTGCAAACTTGGAAACAAACCCTAAAATTTATTTAAACTCACTAAATCGAGTAAAACCAAAATGTCGGAAAAAAATTTGCAAAAATAGCGAAATTTTTAATAGTTCAAACAACTTATAAAATGAATTAAAAGTCCCTTAAAATATAAGAAATAGCAAAAATTCGATCAAAACAGCTAAATAAGCGGAAATTCCCAAACAAATTTCTAATAGTGGAATCATAGGAAAGTTTCATATTTATTCAAATTCGTTAAAGCTGTAAAGAATCTGAAAACGTACAGGAAAAATTGCTTCTATCGCAAACATGGCTAATATTCGAGTTTCCGCTAATTTAGCCATTATGATGTAATTTTTGCCATTCCTTATAGTTTTAGGGACTTTTATTCAATTTTATGGATTTTTTGAAATATTAAAAATATCAAAAATTATTTTCGGGAATGAAATATTTTATTAATAATTCATTTAATTAATGATGTGCTAATAATCCCAATTTTTGAATGAAAACACTGAAATTTATTGTTGTGGGAAAGCTAGTTTCTATGCGCATTTCGTTGGTTGCTTAGGCCAGCTCGTCAGGAAACTTTTTCCAAATACTTTAGAAAAGCTAAATATATTACACAAGTAAGACCATAAAGTGAATAAGAATTTTAAAACACTCAGGTCTTAAATGTAACAATATCAAAGCTTCAACAAAGACACAACAACAAACCGTCAATTTTTTCTTTCTTACATTCCCCTACAATTGGCTAGTTTTTTTCCAACACGAATTGTAGTTGTAAGAGGATAGAAAGAAAAAAAAAACAAAATTAAAAAAAAAACAAGTTGCTTAAATAAAGCAGCTTGCCATTTCAGTTTTTTTTTTAAATGTTCGCGAATTTTCGCTATTTTTGCAAATACATAGATATATACATACATGCAAAAATATAGATACAGATACATGCAAAAATAATATTTTATCAATTTTATTTACTTCCATCTATGCAAAAAAACTAACTGTTGATAAAATAAAAAATTAAACTTTAAACAACTATATTAATTTCCAATAAAAAACAAGAGCTGTAAGCTGCTTGGTTTATTTTCAATAAAAATCCGATAATATTGGTTTCTGTGACACCTTAAACCGACACTCATTTCAGTTCGAACAAAAAACCCATAATATTGGATTTCATGACACCAATGTATTTTTTTTTGTCGGTTTCAAATCCAATTCCAATAAGATTGGTTTCGATGACACTCCTGAATATGTCATAATCATAATCAAATATAGTTTAATTTTTTATTCAACATTTTTTATTTTTCGAATTTATTCTATGAGTTAAATTTCAGTTATGTATTTTATAAAGCTTTTTGTAATAGTTCTATTCCTTAAATTTTTTTAGGAATGACTTTATACACTACCAGACTATTATCTTGTTTCTTCTTTTTATAAAATACATAACTGAAATTTAACTCATAGAATAAATTCGAAAAATAAAAAATGGTGAATATAATAAAGTTGCTTATAACAAGAAATAATTCCCAATATCTATTTGTTTAATTTTTAATTTAATTTTTTAGTTTAGTTAGTTAGTTATTTTGCATAGATAGAAATAAATAAAATTGGTAAATTAGTATTTTTTGCATGTCTCCGGTAGTCTCCGGCAGAGGGCTGCTGCGAGCTTGCAAAAGTATTCTCACTTTTTCTGCGTACAGAAAGTTCGCAACACATTTATTTATTTTATTTTTTAACAAGAAACAATTTTTTTTTGTTTTTAATAAATTCGCTTTATAATTCTACAAAACAATAAAATTACACAAATGTAAACAACAAATACAAATATTTAATACAACGATTGCATTTATTTCATATGTTTAATGTGTTTCCATTCTTATTTTCTTTTCTATAATTTTCCTTTTTTTACAAGCACAAGTTTTAACAATATTTAAGCGCACAATCATAATTTAGAAAATTATCAAACAAAAATTGCATTAAAAAACTATAAACACATGAACCAAAACATAAAACAGCTGTTTCGAATATCGGTTTTATTTGTTTTCGAAAATAACAAAACCGACTTGTTTTTATGACACCAAATGAAACCAATATTGGTTTGAAAAACAGCCAATTAGCAAAAACGACTTAGATTCTATGACACCCCTGAGTGTAGTGGTTTACGCACAAATGTACTTGATTAAATTTAACTATAAATTTATTCCAAAAAGTCAACTTTTTCATTCTTATTTACGTGTATTTTGATTACCTTAAACGAATTTTCATAAATTGAATTTTTCTTTACAATGAACAAATTTTGCAAAAAAAATTTTGACTCAAATACATACCTACATATTTGTCTCCATATATGGAATTATTTCAAAGAAACTTCTGTAGCGCATATGTTCAAGTAAAAAGCGCTATGTACAAGTAAATTTGAATAAGGTGATTTCTAAAAAATTAAAATTAAAAGAAGGAAATAATAGTCCAAATAAGAGTAGTTTCGATAGCAGCCCCAGTATTCAATAAACAAACATTTTGAAGAAAGTAGTATTTTTCTTAAAAAAATATTGGTATGTAATAAAGCTGCAGAGAAGGATAAACACAAAATAAACAAAATATGGCTAAACATTTTATACTTTGTTCATACCTTTTTCTTTGGTAATTTAAAAAGGGTGGGGGTTTTCCTGGAAAATTATTGAAAAAAATTACTATAAGAACAGAGAGCATGTATTTTGTTGTAAACAATTTTTGGATTACCAACCAAAACGTTGGTCTTTTATGTTGTGCACACTTTTCTTAAGTAGGTAATAATATTTGAAAAACGCTAAAAAATATTGCTTGTTTTGCTACAATTTTTGTGCAGTAGCCTGCACACAAAATACCGAATGCGCATCGAAGTAATAAGAATATGATTGTTAAATGGTAACCATAAAATGGTTATGTTAACCCTTTGGACTCCTGGTGATATAATTGAAGCATAAAATAGTGAGCAATAAAATTCGTTTCATTACAACTTTTTTAAAGTTTTTCAAAAAATTTTACCTATTTAAGGGAAGTGTGCTCAACAAAAAAACCCAACGTTGTGGTTGGTAATCCAAAAATTTGTTACAATAACAAAGTATACGTTCTACGTTCTAGTTGTTGTTGTTTTTAATAATTTTCAAGAAAAAAAAAACCCCCCTTTTTAAAGGACCAAAGCAAAATTATTAACAATGTATTATTAGTACATTTTGCCATCAAAGAATTTTTTACAATAACAAAATATGGACAATTTTTAATTAACTTTTTATTGACTTCGATTCAATATGAAAAAATTCATTATAAAGAGATTTTTTTTGGATAAGTGCTTCTTTGTACAACATTTACATTCACTGCATACGGGGGCTGCTATCAATACTACTCTTAATTAAAAAACTCTTTCATTCTTCTTATTTAAATTTTTCAGAAATCACCTAATTAAAATTTACTTGTACATAGCTCTGTTTACTTGAACATATGCGCTGCAGAAGTTTTTTTGAAATAATTCCTTATATGGAGACAAATATGCATATATGTATGTATATGAGTCAAATTTTTGTTTGAGAAAATTCAATATAAGGAGATTAAAATACACTATATTTATAATGGAAAAGTTTGCTTTTTGAAATCAATTTTTAGTTAAATTTAATGAAGTAATTTTTTAAGTTAAATCCAGGTCTAATTAGAAATTAAAATCAATAAAAAATTATACATAATATGTCATAAGAAATATAATAATATAATTTCCCTACGTTCTCAAATGTAGTACCGCAGTACTTGTTTCACTATGTCAACGCAAACCTAATGATGCTACATATTAATTGTGTGATTATCATTTTTAAAGGTGCATTTGACCATATTTATATTTATCAGTTTTGCATTTATAACCATGTATATTATCTTTATATTCTATTATACCTGTAATTTAACAAAAATATTAAATTATTTAATATTTTAAATGTTTGTTTAACTTAATACTATCATACTTTCGTTGAGAATTACAAATTAAAATAACGTAACACACATAACAAAATAAATAACGATAAATATAATAATTTTCCCTCAAAAATAAATCGGTTATCGCATTTGTATCGTAAATATTAGAAATTGCTTTTATATCTCAATTAATTTACATTTTACAACGTTTTTTTCTTCTCATGTAAACTGTGATGTTATATTATTCTGCATTTAAGATGACGATATGTGCAGATCTTTATTTTTTTTCAATAATTTTTACCGTCAAAAAAAAAACAACACATACATTTTGGTTCACCACCGGTCAAAAAATAATACAAAAACAAAACACACACAGGCTAATCGTGCTGCCCAGCGGGAAAAATTGCAAGCGATTTCACTTCTTAGATTTTACTTTTACTTATTCCACTCTGTTTTTGAAAAGGTATTTTAGAAAGTTTTTTTTATTAAATATTTTACAAATTCAAATAGAAACTAAGATAAGGCCTGCCGAAATCGTTTTATTAGTAGTTATGTTGGAACGTGTAGCCACTTTAGTTATTAATTTACTCACTTCGCATTATTAGCCACAACAATTAAACTGGGATAATGCTTTATTCTTAAATATTTTTGGAAGGTCTTCCAGAAGCCTTTAAAGTAGATGCAAGAGGGCAAGGCGTTGGTCTCCAATGACACACCTTGTTAATTAGTAATAAAGTTGGAATGCGGCTCGCCTTCTGCAAAAAGGCCTTCTTAATGCCTTTTTACTACTTCATTTTCCCGCTGGAAATGCTCGGGCAAATCGCGTTTTTTTCCTTATGAAGAATTTTAATGTGAATTATTTAAAATTTTTCATACCTGAAAAATGCACATATGAAATTTTTTTTTGCTCACTCCTCATGAGTGAGGAAATTCAAAATATTTTTGCCTCACCCTCATGAGGATGAATTTGCAGAAACATTTTTAAATTTTCACGCTCGCTCATGACTGAAGAATGAGTGAACATTTCGGTACTCTGGTTTTATAAGACTAGAAATCATTCTAATAAAGTTGGTGCTGATCGGTCCATAATTTACCATAGGCCCCACATAACGCTCTTTGTAGGAAATTAACTAAATACGCCTAAAACCGTAGTAGATATAGATATTGCAGAGACATTTGTTCCAACTTAGCTTCATATTGCCATAAAAAATGTCATGCAATTATGTGATATACTGTCCATAATTTACTTTTTATCCCATATTAGGCAGCCTTCTGAAATTCACTGTAAATGCTTAAACTATTTCATTGCTGTATTGGAATTTATTCTAATTTATGTTTTTTAATACCAGAAATCGTTCTACAGAGTTTCGGGATGATTGATCCATAATGGATAATGGATAATGGATCCAATATAAACTCCCCTCCTGAAAATCAATTCAGTTTGACTAAGAGGCTGACTTCCAAAACTTCAATTGCTTTGTATTAGAACAGAGTATAATCACCCTTATCGTGGTTGGCGTATTTAAAATACGACTGCGACTGTTTGGTAATAGATTAAAGAGAACGTGAACTTATTTCCTTTAGGCCCTAATCATGTAAAAGGCAGCGCAACGCCAAAGAATAACATTGAAAGCACAAACAATGTCATAAATATTTTGTAATTTTGTTGTTGCTTTCAACAGAAATGACATTGTTTGTGCTTTCAATAGCTGAATTCGAACACAATTTGAGAGCGTAAGGTGACAGTTCTTGACTGAGTACTTACAAATTTTTACAGCAGAAATTTTTGCAGTAAAATTTAGTAAAACACAAAAAAAAAACATATGTACATATGTTTAAAAAGGTAAACAAACAAAAGTAACAAACAAAAAGCATACAAATTGTGAAAAAATTGTTTAAAAAAAGAAAAGTTTAAATAAAACTAAAATAAAAACAAAAAATGAATAAATATTAATTAATTAAACTTTTGTAAAGCATATGTGGGTGAAGATAAATATGTCGAACTAAATATGTTTCGACGTAACCTATTACGTCTTCACATATTTCAAATACGTTTTTCGTATTTGGGACATTTTTCCAAATATGTTTTTGACAAGCTATTAAATATGTTTTCGTATTTGTGACATATTTCAAATATCAAATTATTAAATACATACATATGTATCTTCGTATTTGTTACATATTTAATGAAATTTGAAAGAACTTAAAAATTGTATTACAAATACAATATGTGGACAAACTGGAAGACCTTACAGGATGGGACATACCTCATTTTAAAGCTAATAACGCCCAAATTTGATATCTATTTTGCTTTTGGAGAAAAAAACCTCTGGGCTATTTTTAAAAAATGTTGTAAGTTCTCAGATGTACTAGTAGTGATTCTCTGAGGGATTTTTGAAAATTTTGGACAAACTGGAAGACCTTACAGGATGGGACATACCTCATTTTAAAGCTAATTACGCCCAAATTTGTAATCTATTTTGCTTTTGGAGAAAAAAACCTCTGGGCTATTTTTAAAAAAATTTTTTAAGTTCTCAGATGTACTAGTTGTGATTATCAGAGGGATTTTTGAAAATAGATTACAAATTTGGGCGTAATTAGCTTTAAAAGGAGGTATGTCCCATCCTGTAAGGTCTTCCAGTTTGTCCACATATTGTATTTGTAATACAATTTTTAAGTTCTTTCAAATTTCATTAAATATGTAACAAATACGAAGATACATATGTATGTATTTAATAATTTGATATTTGAAATATGTCACAAATACGAAAACATATTTAATAGCTTGTCAAAAACATATTTGGAAAAATGTCCCAAATACGAAAAACGTATTTGAAATATGTGAAGACGTAAGAGGTTACGTCGAAACATATTTAGTTCGACATATTTATCTTCACCCACATGTAAAGCATTTATATGGCTAAATACCAACTTTTAAATTTTTTGTTTTATTATGTTAATTTTTTGGAGTTGTAAAAGTGTCAACTATTCGGGTACTTAGAACAGCACTTGTTTTTAAAGTAATCAATAGTAAAAAAACTTATTCATGTACTATTGATAAAATTAACCCGGATACAAATTAGCAAATTAAAAAAAAAAAAAATAAAAAAACAAGCAAATATGAAAGATTACATAACATAATTTGTTTGTATTTTCCAAAAATATTCTTGTTATAAAAAGTATTTAATCGAGTACCGATAAGAAAACGAGTTAAGTAGTCAAAAGTATAAACATTTTTCAACACTTCAATTATTCGCCATCAGCTGTTGCCTTTATTTTACGAATTTTTACAAATTTTTTGGACAACAGCTTTTTGTGAGAGCAAATTTTTAAGTTTACTCATTTACTGCATTTTACTGTAAAAGTACTCAAACGCACCTAATGTTATTCTTTGGTGTTGCGCTGCGTTTGATATGATTGGGGCCTTAATCTATTACCAAACAGTCGCAGGCGTATTTTAAATTCGCCAACCACGATAAGTGTGAATGTTTTATAACTCCGCAGTACAAAATATATACAGTGCAAACCCTTTCAAAACATTGTTAGGTTTTAGTAACGCAGCAAAAACGCAATCAGGGCATCGGTTTTAAAATTGATGCTTTGTGACATTCAACGTTTAATTTACAAACAATACATGTTTATTTTTAATATTATGCATTGCATCTCTTATATTTCAAAACGTTTAATTAAACAAAACACATAGTTGCATTGTTTTGGTACTTTGTACATGTACATGGTCAAAATACAGTAGTGAAGCTGTATACAAACTTTGTATTAGTACGTTTTGGAAGTCAGCCAGACTGTTACGAATCATATTTTACTCAAGCTAGCTTAAAGTTTTAAAAAGAAGACCATAAAACTTTCCGATTGTCGGTTAACAGTTTTGTATAGGTCGGTTAACAGTTTACACCTATATAAAACTTCCGTTTTTTATTAAGAATAATTATAAACATATAGATATCATAGAGAGCCCACTCCTCAAATATCCGAAATATCAGAGGAGGGTATCAAAAAAAGCACTAAAAAGGCAGTCTAACTTGTTAGTCTTTAAAACTCCCCTGCAATAAGGTCGTCATGCATTTATATAATTGTAGATAATAAGTCCAAGCTTACGGATATAAAACTTAAAAAGGAAAAAAAATTATCATCCACAACAACTAATGGTGAAACATTATCCCAAACAAATTCAAAGGTGAATAAAACCAAATATAAACTTAACGAAGTCAAGTTAGATGTTAGTCAACAAGGGAAAAATAAGTCTTATGAAATAGACGCCTTTAGAGAAAAAAGTTATCAAAAGCATAGCAAATCCCAGGAATTGAGCTGCCAAAATCAATTTAGTCAAACAGATTCACAAAGAACAGATATTTCTAAAAAAACACTTAATAGCCACGCACATGACGTTATCGAGAACGTACATGATGATCAATTGTTTGTAAAATCTTCAAAAAAGAATATATTTGAGATTCCAAATATTTTATTAAATCATAGAAATGAAAATCAAGAACTATTAGTAGAAACACAGAATAATATTAAATCATCTGATATTACTCTTGATTCCGATAGCACATTAATGTCTTGTGAAATACAAATAGCTCTGAATTCCACAGAAACAGTAAGTTTTGCACAAAGCGAAACAAGACTCAACTAAAATAATAATACAACATCACCAAATAGTTCAGCATTAAGCCTGCCAAATGATTTCAAAATTCCTCATTATAACACTACCGAAACCTCACAAAATAGTTTGCTGTCAACAAACAACATTGAAAATAGTTTACTGCAAAACAATTGTTCTGATGTAAGTTCCGGCTAAGTAGATACAAGCAACTTTTCAGAATACGTTCCAGACTTGTCAGTTGATCTAAATGAAGAAACCCTTGAAAAATCTAACAAAAGTCTTTCAGAGAAAGATGATACTATAGAAGAGGTAGATTCTTCACTTAATGTTAACAACATCTTGGTTCCATATTCTAAAACCAATAAAAAACATTTTTGCATTTTTTGCAAGAAGTTACAATCTACATTAAGTCGGCACTTGTTTTTAATACACAATAACGAAGAAGAGGTTAAACAAGCGTATTCTTTTCCTAAAAAAAGCGAAGAACGTTTGAAAATATTAAATAATATACGAAAAAGAGGCGATTTTGAACATAACACATCTGAGAAGTACAATAGTGGAGTTCTGATCGTATGCCGACAACAACAAAGTAACTGCGATAACGTAGTTGATGACTACATCTGTTGTAAAACTTGCAGGGGTTTTTTTTCTAAAAATAACTATTCGTATCCACAAAAAAATTTGTGGTTCGCACAAAAACAACCGGTGTAATCTAATCGATGGCCGTAGATTGACACAGTTTATGCACCCGGTAGCAAATAATGTTTTAAAAACTAAAATTTTTCCCATTCTTCGATGCGATGCAATAACTAAACTAATACGTTACGGTGAACTTGTAATAAAATTTGGAAACTATTTGTCTGAAAAATATGCTCTACAACACCAACACGATATGATTCGAGCAAATTTAAGACTACTTGGACGTTTCATACTTGAGATAAAAAAATTGGATCCCTCTATAAGTCAGTTAAAAGACGTTTATAAAGCACATTTATATGATAAATGCATCCAGGCTATCAGAAGTGTTGCTCATTGGAACGAAAATTTAATGGGGTTTAAAACGCCGGCAGTTGCACAAAATTTAACTTCCCTCATAAAAAAGTGTGGCAAACGACAAAGGGTCGAATTTATTAAAGAAGAACGGGTGGACTTTAAAAATGAAGTGGACAACTTTCTTATGTTGTGGGATGAAGAAATTCCTTTGATAAACAAAAAAGCTGTCGAAGATCAAACTAACCAAAAAAGAATAAAAAAAACATTTCTACCATTAAAAGACGACATTAACAAGTTATACACATTCTTAAAAGAAAAAATATTGGAGGCAATTAGTGAACTTTCTAGTACGTTTTGTGTTGACAGCTGGACACAATTGGTAAAGGCAACATTAATATATATTCAGATATTCTATAGGAGAAGAGCTGGTGAAATTGAGAGACTTACCATTGAAAACTTCCAAAATAAGGAAATAATTACAGACAACATAGACAAGGATATTTTAAAAAACATTTCAAAAGATTCCGTACGATACGCAAAACAGTTTGTCAGAATTTCAATGCGTGGAAAACTCGGAAGAACTGTTAGCATCTTACTATGCCCGATGAGCATTAAAGCCTTAGAAATCGTTATAAAAAATAGAGGAAAAGCAGGGATAACTGACAAAAAATAAGTTCATCTTCAGCAAGCCAACTAATTCAACAGAATTACAGGAACAAACTTAAGAAAACATATAGCTACCTACACGTCAATGATCAATGCAGAAGAAGCGTCAGTCGACAGATTGGCAAATTTTATGGGCCACCATAAAGATATACATAAAAATATATATAGAGTGTCCATACCCGTCGCCGAAGTTACCTTTGTTTCAAAAATTTTAATGGCTGCTATTGGAGAAGATGATGTAGAAGGCGATGTGGAAGACGATGTAGAAGACGAAGATGAAGACGCTGATGTCATAACAACAGATTTTGATGCAATAAATACCAGTTCAGCTCAAAAAAGTTTAGATTCCAGCTCATCCTCAAGCAAAAAACGTAGAAGTAGTAAGTACAATTTATCAAACGTAGGAGTAGTAAGCACAATTTAATAAAACCAATTACATATTGCTAGGAATTTATTAAGTTGTCGTTTATAAATATAAGTTTCAGAAGATTTTGTGTTATTTGAATTAATTAAATGATGTTTTTAAATATTTAATTATCTACTTGTAATATAGGCAGATATATTTATTAGAACAACTTACTTAAATCAAATAAAATTTTCTATTTATTACTAGCATCACCATACGGCAAGACTAAACGTCGCAAATGGAACGACTCTGAAAAAAAAGCAATTTTTTCACATTTTGGCGACGTAAAAAATTGCGAAAAGCTCCCTTCTTTAAAAAGCTGTGCAAGGGCTATACGAAAATCGCCTGCCCTTATTACACGAACTCCACAACAAGTCAAAACCTGTATTGACAACCAAAGAAGATACAAAAAGGATTAAGGTATGAAGGTATAAACAAAACTCGATAAAACTTAAGAATTATATATTTGAAACCAGTTCTTACAAAATTAATATACATATGTGCATTTAATATTTTAGATTATTCAAACACCTCAATATTAACCGACACAGAATTACATCTGATCACAACACCAAGTATTTTAGCAAACAATCTGGCGTCTCGGTCAACTGGTGAGGGTAACTTCCCCTAGTGATAGACTGCAGTATTCACATCCAAAATTTAATTGTAAAATTTTATCTACATCAAAACAAAATATTTGAAATAAATTAATTATTTATCTCTATAGTGGTTCCCAAGATGGCAGTGTATACTTTTTTCATATTTTTTTAAAATTGCTTCTTAAAATTTACAAAAAATTGTTCTGTTATATTGTAAAATATTAAATACATTGTAAAATATTAAATACATTAAAAAATTATTTTGTAAAAAATTAACATGTACATATATAATCTATATATATAAAAATAAGTCCGTATATGTACGTCGCCGAACTAATCATAAACGCGTCGTGCGATTTCAACCAAACTTATACACTACGTAGGCAGTGGCCCATATATGGTTTATATGAAGTTTGGTTTAAATTTTCGGTCTGGGGGCGGAGGGGCGTGGCAAAATCCATAACTTGAGAACGGCTCGACCGATTTGAACGATTTTTTCTTTAAAATGATCGCCATGGTCCAACTTAGGTTTTTACGGAAAGAAAATTTTGCCCCGCCCACTTTTTTCGATTTACCTAAAATCAGAAAACGGCTCCATCGAGTTGACTAATTTTTCTTTCAAATGTTCGTATTAATCAACTTTAAGTTTTCATCGAAAGAAAAATTTACCACGCCTACTTTTACGCCCACTTTTTCTATTAAGCGCATAACTGGAGAACGGCATGACCGATTCCAACGATTTACCATTTGAATTCAAGCGGCTCCAATTCCCTTTGCGTCTTGCCTTTGCTATTACCATCAACAAAGCACAAGGCCAATCATTGACTATTGCTGGCTTAAAAGGTCATGAACAATTTGATCGAAGCAACAATTTTAAAAGGGAAGTTTAAAGGTGAAGATGTATTGATTCCACGAATTCCAATGATTCCATCAGATTTACCTTTTGAATTCAAAAGACTACAGTTTCCAATACGTCTTGCATTTGCTATTACAATAAATAAAGCGCAAGGGCAATCGTTGGAATTGTGCGGAATTGATTTAGAATATCCTTGCTTTTCACACGGCCAGTTATATGTTTAGTGCTCACGTGTTGGCAAGCCTTCAGTTCTCTTTATCTACACAACAACTCATGGCAAAACCAAAAAAGTTGTCTACGAAAGAGCTCTAAGATAGTTTAAGTGATACATAGTCTAAGATTGTAAGAAACTAGAATTAAAAGTTGAATAATAGGGAACAAAACCAACTTTATTAAAAACAAGTGTGTTTCTTTTTTTATTTTGTTTTGCCATGCGAAGCAGGCAACGGGCCCGCTAGTGTATGTATATGAAATAAATAACCTTCTTACTGTCTTATACAAAAAAGTTAAAGTTCACAAAAGTTAACCTATACAATTGATAAATAATGCGAACTTGATTTTTTTTTTTGCATAAAGAGGTTAATCTTTATATTTAATAAATACATATAGTAATTTAATGAAATAATCATTAATGCCCCTATTACCGTTTACAATTCAACTCTAGTTCAGTTGAAATTATGCAATATACTGGGGGGGTTCTGGAAACCGAAAACGCAAAACGCAAGAATTTAAAATTCGTTTTTTTAATAAGATTTCTGTAGTAAAAGAAATACAAAAACGATACAATACAAATATTTCTCTATTAAACAGAATTGTATAAGAAAATTATAAAAAATAGAATTACAAGTGTAGTATAAAGAGCTTCAAAATTCTTGCGTTTTGCGTTTTCGATTTCCAGAACACCCCTGTTTGTGTTATGGTTAAAAACATCAAAAAATTACAACTCGTCGTTAGCAGTTGTTTTTATTTCAACTCAACGGAGTTCAGTTGTAAACCATAATAGGGGCAAAATTTTGTATACTTTTAAAATGAATAAACATTAACTTTTTTATGCAATAAATAAAACCAAATTGTAATTGTAAAAATAAAATACGTGTAAAAAAATTATATGAAATAAATATATTCTTAACACTTGTACTGGGGGAAAATTGTGGCTTTCAATACCAATCGAAATCACAATATATGTTATGTAAATGAAAATTTCGGTTAATATCGAATTCCGTTTTTTAAAAATCCAATTCAAGTTTTTACGAAAAAAAAACCAAAGTTTTTACGAAAAAAAAAACCAAAGTTTTTACGAAAAAAAAACCAAATTTATATTGTGAAATATTAACTACATAAAAATAATATATATGAAATTAATTAATTATTTATCTCTATAGTGATTCCCAAGATGGCAGTGTATACTTTTTTTTATATTTTTTTTAAAATTGCTCCTTAAAAATTTACAAAATTTTTTCTGTATATACTACATATGAACAAATAAAATCAAAATTCTTATTTTTAGAAATAAAAAGAAAATACTTAAACATGTAAATACAACATGTTAAATCAATGAATTCTTTATCTTTAAATTGTTCTCAAAAAATGTTAAAGATGTGGATCTCTAACATTTAGAAAAAAAAATAGTTTTTACAAATAAAAAACTTATGTATTTACATACATATGTATCTGTGCTCACAAGTGATAACCGCCTAAGACGATTTAAGAAATTATTGAGTTTCTATTCGTTGTTATAAAATATTTCTGAAATAAATACAACTTTCATTATAATTTTTTCGTCTTATCATTGTGGGGTTAAAAATCTTTGATTCTGAATAACTTTTTGTAATGTAATTGATTATTTCAGAAACGTAAGCAAAAATATTAAGGCCCTAATCATGTACAACGCAGCGCAACGCCACAGAACTAACGCAACGCCAAAGAATAACATTGAAAGCACAAACAATGTCATAAATATTTTGTAATTTTGTTGTTGCTTTCTACAGAAATTCACATTGCGTTTTAAAATTTCAAACGCTCCATTGCTTGTGTCGTTGAAAATTTTAAAACGGTACATGAATTTCTGTTGAAAGCAACAACAAAATTACAAAATATTTATGACATTGTTTGTGCTTTCAATGTTATTGTTTGGCGTTGCGCTGCGTTGTACATGATTAGGGCCTAAGTACCTTTTCTTAAAAACTATTTTTACTTAGGCGGTTATTGCTTTTGACCACAGATATATTGTAAAATATTAAATACATTAAAAATTATTTTGTAAAAAATTAACATGTATATAATGTATGTATATAAAATAAATAACCTTCTTACTGTCTTATACAAAAAAAGTTAAAGTTCACATAAGTTAACCTATACAATTGATTAATAATGCGAACTTGATTTTTTTTGCATAAAGGGGTTAATCTTTATAGTTAATAAATACAAATAGTAATTTTATGAAATAATTATTAATGCCCCTATTACCGTTTCCAATTCAACTCTAGTTCAGTTGAAATTTTGCAATTTTGTGTTATGGTTTAAAACATCAAAAAATTACAACTCGTCGCTAGCAGTTGTTTTTATTACAACTCAACGGAGTTCAGTTGTAAACCATAATAGGGGCAAAAGTTTTGTATACTTTTTAAATGAATAAAAATTAACTTTTTTATGCAATAAATAAAACCAAAATTGTAATTGTAAAAATTAAATACATGTAAATTAATTATATGAAATAAATATATTCTTAACACTTGTACTGGGGGAAAATAACGGCTTTCAATACCAATCGAAATCACAATATATGTTATGTAAATGAAAATTTCGGTTAATATCGAATTCCGTTTTTTAAAAAGCCAAGTTCAAGTTTTTACGAAGAAAAAAAAAACCAAATTTATATTGTAGAATATTAACTATATAAAAATAATATATATAAAATTAAATAATTATTTATCTCTATAGTGATTCCCAAGATGGCAGTGTATATTTTTTTTCATATTTTTTTAAAATTGCTCCTTAAAATTTACAAAATTTTTTCTGTATATACTACATATGAACAAATAAAATCAAAATTCTTATTTTTAGAAATAAAAAGAAAATACTTAAACATGCAAATACAACATGTTAAATCAATGAATTCTTTATCTTTAAATTGTTCTCAAAAAATGTTAAAGATGTGGATCTCTAACATTTAGAAAAAAAAAAAATAGTTTTTACAAATAAAAAACTTATGTATTTACATACATATATGTGCTCACAAGTGATAACCGCCTAAGTCGACTTAAGAAATTATTGAGTTTCTATTCGTTGTTATAAAATATTTCTGAAATAAATACAACTTTCATTATAATTTTTTCATCTTATCATTGTGGGGTTAAAAATCTTTGATTCTGAATAACTTTTTGTAATGCAATTGATTATTTCAGAAACGTAAGCAAAAATATTAAGTACCTTTTCTTAAAAACTATTTTTACTTAGGCGGTTATTGCTTTTGACCACAGATATATTGTAAAATATTAACAGCCGTATTTATAAAAAAATCAAAATAATGACTTAAGCAGTGATTTGTTACAAAACACTTTTGGACTAATAAACGTTTAGTAAAAATGTGTATTTATAATCAGTTTTGTAACTAAAAACTCCTTCAACGAATTTTAGTATGAAATGGTGGCAGCATTTACATTTTCATTTGTCAGTTATATTTTAATGATGCAATTAAGTAGATAACCGACTCATATAGTAATCGTACTTATTTACATATTTAAATTGTATGGCACACAAAAAATGATAAAACATAAATTATTTTAACAAAAATAAATAAAAAACAATAAATATTTTTGTAAATAAGTGTACATAGATATATAAGAAACATAAAAATAATATATATACAAAATATTTTTAAAAGACAAAATGTAAGTATGCAAATAACGAGTTTTTTATAATTTGTTTTGATTGTTTACACGTCACTATGAAATTAACAATTTATTTTAAATAAAATTGCACCAAAGAGGAAAAAACTGAAATAAAAATAATAAAAAATGGAAAAGGAAAATATAAAAAGAAAGCGGTCGGAAAATTGGACTGAAGAAGACAAGGTAAGAACAATCAATAAATCAGTTAATCTATTTTAATTATTTCTAATTGTAAAATCATATTAAGATTCTGCTAAAGGAGCTAATAAAAAAGAGGTGATCTGTTATAATTTTACTACAAAAGGCTTAAAAGTACAAGTTGTATAAACTTTAAAACTACTTTTTTTTAGATAATTGAAGAAGCTCCCAAATCTAAAACTGATGAAAACGAGTTTTTATACTGCATAGAAGAAGAAGGCCACGCCGATGAGAAGAAAGTAGAAGCGGAGGAAGCCGAAACAACACATAAAAAGTTTGTAGAAAGACCAAAGCTTGCGTCGACCTTACAAAAGGTAAGAATTATTTATTATTGTTCGCGTACTTTTACTAAATATATGATTTGTTATAACCTGTTTTTATTTATCTAGAAAACACAAAAAGTAGAAACATATAAAACCAACTACAATATTAAAAGGCTCGCTGATTTCGATATAGAGTGCAAGAGAGAATTGCATAACCTTGAAATTAAATGTAGGCAAGAATTGCATGAACATCAACTTGAGGTTGAAAAGAAAAAACTTAGAAATCTCGATAGGGAATTGAAACTAATCGAGAGAAAAATAGAGTTTCAAGATAAAAACCTTGGTATGTACTTTATTGCACGTCGATATTATAATGTTTTTAATTTAGTTAATTTTTGATTAAGGTATTTTTATTATAAAATTTTAAATGCAAAAATTTTATAAAACGAAACTGTTTTGTAATTTTTCATTTTAAAATCGTGGTACAGATATAAAATTATTGAAAACTAATTTAAATTGGTTTCCAAGTACACTTTTATGGCTGTACCATGTTTTTAATTTTTGTCCTCTTTTCAGATAATAATAAATAGTATGTTAAGCAAGATCGAAAATCGAAATTCAAGACTATTTTTAATTTTTTATTACACTTTTTTTATTCATACCTTTATATGTATAAAATTTTTTTTATTTCTTTTCTGTATTCCAAAATTAATTTATATTTTAATCTAAAAACTAGCTTTAATAAAAATATTTTAATTGTTATGTACAAATACATATGTATACATATATTCCTATGTATTTATGTACAGAAATCGTATATGTTAATTCATTTCAGGGTAACATACATATGTAGATAAACGTTAAATAAATTAAATTACATAAATAAAAAACCTAAATATTCGATACTTATTTTTAAATAATTAAGTTTTTTGCCCGGATTTTTACTTGAAACCGACCTTTTAATTAAAAAAAAAATAATTCAAATTTTATGATTTCGATTTCATTTTCATTGGATTTGATTGCACTTAAAGTATTGCATAGAAACAGAGCTGTAAATTATTGCAATCAATTTAAAAATTTAATGATTTAAAATTGAAATCATACAATTAATTTTCCGATTTTGAATGCAATCAAAAATTGAGAAATTATTTTATCGAGAAAACTTCTGCTGAACATTAGACGAATATTTCTGAATGCTACTGAAAATTTTTTTCAATAAAAGCTCTTAAAATTACATTTTCTCTCCTGGTTGTTGTTTCTCGTTCGCTGATAAAATTTTCTGATATATCAACTATTTCTTCCTGATTCAAGTCGTAATCATCTAAAATTATTATTTTTGTTGTACAAAAACATTGAAAATTTTTTTGAATATTAAAATAAAAAGATTACCTGGCACGCAGTCATTCTCTTCAATCGCAATTATATGAAGAATTGCTAATGCGACAATTACAACTTTTACATTTGAAAATGAAACAGTCATTCCATCTAGCAAACACCGAAATCGTTGTTTCCATACCCCAAAACATCTTTCAACACAGTTTCGTGTAGCAATATGTGCGACGTTGTATTTTGCATCCATTTCAGTTTGAGGACGTAGTAATGGAGTAAACAGGTATGATGTTAATTTGTATCCTGAATCACCAAGCAAGCGGCCTTTGAACTCACCATTTTCAAACCTTTCCTTCAACTTTGATTCATTAAAAATACGGCAATCGTGAGTGCTGCCTCGCCATCTGGCTACTATATCTAAAATTTTCAGTTGCGCATCGCAAACTGCCTGCATGATAAATTAATAATATTATTTATAAAAATATGTTTAATTTACAAAATTTGCATACAAATCAAATCTTAATTAATTTAATAGAATGCAACAACAGGTTATCTGCTTTTACCTGTACATTGATGGAATAAAATCCTTTCCTATTTACATAATACTGGGCTAAGTCTCCGCCGGTTTTTTTTGATTTTTATGTGTGTCTCATCTATGGCTCCAATTATCCCTGGGAAGTTCTTAATTTGTTTAAATTCTTTTGCCAGTTGTATTTCTTCCTCAATAGAAATTGGCATTATGATGAAGTCACTTGAGTGTTTTGCTAAAGCACGAGCAACTTTTACACAAATTCGGGAAACTGTCGATTGTGACAATCCATGAAGATCGCCAGCATCGTCTTGAAACTAATAATTTTTTTGATTCCATTATTCATAAGTCAATAATTAAAACTACTTACTTCTCTTCTTCCCCAACAACGTAAAGCTACCAAAACTTGCAATTCTGGTGTTGTTCCGCATCCCCTACGGTCAACAGAAATATCTGTTTTTATTAAATTAACGACTTGCCTAACAGTCTCCTTGTTAAGACGATACTTCCTTTTGAACATATTGTCCGGAATAGAAAATGGATCGATTCTCTTTTTATAATATTTCTTTTAACGCCTTGGCACCATATTTTCCAAAGTTTCTTTTTAAAGTAAATACAATAAAAAATATGAATATATTAATACAAACAGGTTTTTTAATAAACGATGGTCTTACCTATTCTCTTTATTAATTTTAATGTTTCCATTTTTTTTTCAAACAAACTTCTTTTTTGGACAGATTATTTATCAAATCAGAAAAGTTTTAAAAATGTTGCAACACGTAAACAAATAAATCGAAATGTCAACTTAATAAACATTTACAGAAGGGTAAAGACAACTTTAAAAATGAATGATTTAATAACCGCTTACTAAACGTTTGGTAAGGTACAAATCGTTTATAAATACAGTTTTTCTAAGTTCAGCTATTAAGCACTTCGTAAAAAAAAGACAAAAACATGATAAACAAAAAAAAATGTACTTTGGACTTCAAGAAGAATTCTTGACAAAAGTACGAAAAAACAGAAGTAAGGAAAACATGTGAGATCAATTAAAAATGGATAATCATTCAAAAAGCAAATTTCGATCTACCAAAGGTTAAAATACAATTTGGTTAAAGGATTGATGTTTGACTACTGACGTCAGCAGTCATCGATGGTGGCGAGTGTAAGACGGCAAATCCCTCTGAGGAGACCTAGTGGTTGAGGTCGAAACATGTCAGGGTAACCAGCCGCCTGGGTTCGAATCACACGCCAGCCAGCCTGGCTTCGAATCCCAGGTCAGTCAAGAATGAAAATTATCAATAACAATTTTAATTAATTCTCCATGTTGTAAAATTGCTTTCTTCATAAAAATAATTAAATGAAAATTAAATTTAATGAACTTAAGCCTAATTAAAAATAGTAAAAATTTGGATTAAAAACCATGAATAGTTCAACAAAATAACCAAAATACTAATTATTGTTAAAGCTAAGGCACAAGCTCTATGTGCTCATTTGTCCTTCAAGTTGTGCTGAAAAATGTCAACAAGAAAAAAGAAAGATAAAAACATGATAAACAAAAAAAATGTACTTTGGACTTCAAGAAGAATTCTTGACAAAAGTACGAAAAAACAGAAGTAAGGAAAACATGTGAGATCAATTAAAAATGGATAATCATTCAAAAAGCAAATTTCGATCTACCAAAGGTTAAAATACAATTTGGTTTAAGGATTGATGTTTGACTACTGACGTCAGCAGTCATCGATGGCTGCGAGTGTAAGACGGCAAATCCCTCTGAGGAGACCTAGTGGTTGAGGTCGAAACATGTCAGGGTAACCAGCCGCCTGGGTTCGAATCACACGCCAGCCAGCCTGGCTTTGAATCCCAGTTCAGTCAAGAATGAAAATTATCAATAACAATTTTAATTAATTCTCCATGTTGTAAAATTCCTTTCTTCATAAAAATAATTTAATGAAAATTAAATTAAATGAACTTAAGCCTAATTAAAAATAGTAATAATTTGGATTAAAAACCATGAATAGTTCAACAAAATAACCACAATACTAATTATTGTTAAAGCTAAGGCACAAGCTCTATGTGTTCATTTGTCCTTCAAGTTGTGCTGAAAAATGTCAACAAGAAAAAAGAAAGACAAAAACATGATAAACAAAAAAAATGTACTTTGGACTTCAAGAAGAATTCTTGACAAAAGTACGAAAAAACAGAAGTAAGGAAAACATGTGAGATCAATTAAAAATGGATAATCATTCAAAAAGCAAATTTCGATCTACCAAAGGTTAAAATACAATTTGGTTTAAGGATTGATATTTGACTACTGACGTCAGCAGTCATCGATGGCTGCGAGTGTAAGACGGCAAATCCCTCTGAGGAGACCTAGTGGTTGAGGTCGAAACATGTCAGGGTAACCAGCCGCCTGGGTTCGAATCACACGCCAGCCAGCCTGGCTTTGAATCCCAGTTCAGTCAAGAATGAAAATTATCAATAACAATTTTAATTAATTCTCCATGTTGTAAAATTCCTTTCTTCATAAAAATAATTTAATGAAAATTAAATTAAATGAACTTAAGCCTAATTAAAAATAGTAATAATTTGGATTAAAAACCATGAATAGTTCAACAAAATAACCACAATACTAATTATTGTTAAAGCTAAGGCACAAGCTCTATGTGTTCATTTGTCCTTCAAGTTGTGCTGAAAAATGTCAACAAGAAAAAAGAAAGACAAAAACATGATAAACAAAAAAAATGTACTTTGGACTTCAAGAAGAATTCTTGACAAAAGTACGAAAAAACAGAAGTAAGGAAAACATGTGAGATCATTTAAAAATGGATAATCATTCAAAAAGCAAATTTCGATCTACCAAAGGTTAAAATACAATTTGGTTTAAGGATTGATGTTTGACTACTGACGTCAGCAGTCATCGATGGGATAGCTGCGAGTGTAAGACGGCAAATCCCTCTGAGGAGACCTAGTGGTTGAGGTCGAAACATGTCAGGGTAACCAGCCGCCTGGGTTCGAATCACACGCCAGCCAGCCTGGCTTCGAATCCCAGGTCAGTCAAGAATGAAAATTATCAATAACAATTTTAATTAATTCTCCATGTTGTAAAATTGCTTTCTTCATAAAAATAATTTAATGAAAATTAAATTTAATGAACTTAAGCCTAATTAAAAATAGTAAAAATTTGGATTAAAAACCATGAATAGTTCAACAAAATAACCACAATACTAATCACTTCGTAAAACTGTTGTAAATTTTTATAAATATGGCTGTAAATACATTAAAAATTATTTTGTAAAAAATTAACATGTATATAATGTATGTATATGAAATAAATAACCTTCTTACTGTATTATACAAAAAAAGTTAAAGTTCACATAAGTTAACCTATACAATTGATAAATAATGCGAACTTGATTTTTTTTGCATAAAGGGGTTAATCTTTATAGTTAATAAATACAAATAGTAATTTTATGAAATAATTATTAATGCCCCTATTACCGTTTACAATTCAACTCTAGTTCAGTTGAAATTTTGCAATTTTGTGTTATGGTTTAAAACATCAAAAAATTACAACTCGTCGCTAGCAGTTGTTTTTATTACAACTCAACGGAGTTCAGTTGTAAACCATAATAGGGGCAAAAGTTTTGTATACTTTTAAAATGAATAAAAATTAACTTTTTCATGCAATAAATAAAACCAAAATTGTAATTGTAAAAATTAAATACGTGTAAATAAATTATATGAAATAAATATATTCTTAACACTTGTACTGGGGGAAAATTACGGCTTTCAATACCAATCGAAACCACAATATATGTTATGAAAATGAAAATTTCGGTTAATATCGAATTCCGTTTTGTTCTGAATTTTTTGTTTCATAAAACTCGCATATTTTTTATGTTGTTCCAAAACTCTTCTTCTGATAGTAAGTATTCCACAAATGATTGTCAATGTTTTAAACTCTTATTTTTTTACAACAAACTTGCATAGTTATTTTCAATATTTTTATAAATTTAACCAGGGTTACCGCTCTTGGCCTAACATTTTTTTATTATAAAAAGGTCTTATAATAAGTAAAAATGTTTTTTTTTTTTTATAAATACATTTGTTCTAATTATAAATACATTTCTTTAAATAATTTTAATTCAATTATTTCTTATGTTTCTGGGTCCAATACTAAAAAGAATTAGAAAAGGTAACATTTAAAGAACCAAAAGTTACTTACAAATTCTCATTCACTCAGCACTTAAGATGTTAATTTTATGCTGCAACGTCTAATACTAACGGAAATTCAAAAAGTTAAAGAACAAAAAAGTACCAACAAGTCGCTCATAGTCTTATCAATCAGGTCATGTCATATTGCATTTTATGTTTCTAGGTCCAAAATGAACGATAACTAAAAAAAGTTTCAGTTAGAAAACGAGAAAGTACCAAAGAAAATCACTCATAGATTGTCATTCACTCAGGACCTTGCATGTTTAATTTTACCTTTATAGGTCCAATATTAACGGAAATTCAAAAAGTACCAAAAAGCCCCTCTTACAGATTCTCATTCACTAAAGACATTGCATGATTATATTTTTGTTTCTAGGTCCAATACTATTGGAAATTCAAAAAGTTCCAGCTGAGAACAAAAAAGTACCAAAAAGCCGCTCTTACAGCGAAGGGGAAGCTCAGGACCTTGCATGTATAATTTAATGCTTCTACGTCCAATACTTACGAACATAAAAGTACCAGTTAGATAAAAAAATACCTAAAATATCTCTCTTACAGATTCTCATTCAGTCAGGACCTTGCATGATTAATTGCATGTTTCTAGTCCCAATATTAACGGTAATTCAAAAATTACCACAAAGTTCCATCATAGAGTCAGCACTCAGGACATTGCATGGTGAATTTTATGTTTATAATTCCAGTAGTAAAGATAATTAAAAAGTACCAGTTGTAGAACCAAAAGGTTAAAGAAAGAAATTTAATTTCCCGTATTATCCCCTTTTGGTAACTTTTTTCTCCCAAATAAAGTATCAAAAATTTCAATATTTTATTGTTTGAAGAAAAATGTTGTGTAAAAAAGTATCAAAAATAGTTGCATTTTTCGCTTACACTGTGTAATTAATAATAAATAAATAGAAAAAGTACCTGTTTAATTAAAAAGTACCAGAGAACGAAAAAGTACCAAAAAAAAAACGCTCTTAAAGATTCTCATTCACTCAGGATCTTCTATGTTTGTAACGGAAATTCAAATAGTACCAGTTAAAGGACAAAAAAGTACCAAAAAGATCCCTCTTATAGAATCTAATCCACTGAGGACATTGCATGTTTAATTTTATGATTCTGTGTCCAATATTAACGATAATTAATAAAAGTACCAGTTGTAGAACGAACAAGTACAAAAAAGCTTCCCCAAACAGATTCTCATTTACTTAGGGCCTTGTATGTTTAATTTTATGTTTCTTTGTTCAATATAAACGAAAACTCTAAAAGTACCAGTTAAAGAATAAAAAAGTACCAAAAAGTTCCCTAATAAGAGTATTATAACTCAGAAGATTGTATATTGTACTTTACGATTCTATGTCCAATATTAACGATAATTAACAAAAGTTCCAATTGTAGAACCAAAAACACAAAAAAGCAATTAATTTCTCGTATTTCCCCTTCTCTGTACTTTTTCCTCCTAATTTAAGTATTTAAAATTTCAATAAATAAAAAAAGGTACCAAAAATAGTTAAGATTTTCACCCCTTAAATTCTGTACTTAATTTTCATTCAAAGTTTCATTAATTATGTCCTTATTTTTAATGACGTGCAACTTAAAATTTAGTTTAAAAGCAAAATTTTAAAAAGCACATGCAAACAAAATTTTTTACATTTCTGGCCTGACCAAAAAAAACAGCTGTCTCTTTGCCGCTACCTAATAGTCAATTAATAAAAAAAAAGGCAATTCAAACTTCATTGCCAAGTACAAAAAATATGATGGCGGCTTTAAAAATCAATAAATAAAAGGAAACATCTGGCAACAAAAATTTTAACTTATTAATCGCATATTTTGAATGCATGCATCCAATCTATGCGTATAATAAATTAATGCAATCAAAATAAACGTTTCATACCAAAAGAGAAATATTTTTATTTTAAGTAAAATTTAAGACAAAAGACTACTAAATCTATGAACTTTTTTTTAAGAATTAACGGGAAATCATAAAAAATATTGTTTTTTTTTGTGCAGCCAAACTATGCATTAGGCATACATATATACATATACATATACATATACATATACATATACATATACATATACATATACATATACATATACATATACATATACATATACATATACATATACATATACATATACATATACATATACATATACATATACATATACATATACATATACATATACATATACATATACATATACATATACATATACATATACATATACATATACATATACATATACATATACATATACATATACATATACATATACATATACATATACATATACATATACATATACATATACATATACATATACATATACATATACATATACATATACATATACATATACATATACATATACATATACATATACATATACATATACATATACATATACATATACATATACATATACATATACATATACATATACATATACATATACATATACATATACATATACATATACATATACATATACATATACATATACATATACATATACATATACATATACATATACATATACATATACATATACATATACATATACATATACATATACATATACATATACATATACATATACATATACATATACATATACATATACATATACATATACATATACATATACATATACATATACATATACATATACATATACATATACATATACATATACATATACATATACATATACATATACATATACATATACATATACATATACATATACATATACATATACATATACATATACATATACATATACATATACATATACATATACATATACATATACATATACATATACATATACATATACATATACATATACATATACATATACATATACATATACATATACATATACATATACATATACATATACATATACATATACATATACATATACATATACATATACATATACATATACATATACATATACATATACATATACATATACATATACATATACATATACATATACATATACATATACATATACATATACATATACATATACATATACATATACATATACATATACATATACATATACATATACATATACATATACATATACATATACATATACATATACATATACATATACATATACATATACATATACATATACATATACATATACATATACATATACATATACATATACATATACATATACATATACATATACATATACATATACATATACATATACATATACATATACATATACATATACATATACATATACATATACATATACATATACATATACATATACATATACATATACATATACATATACATATACATATACATATACATATACATATACATATACATATACATATACATATACATATACATATACATATACATATACATATACATATACATATACATATACATATACATATACATATACATATACATATACATATACATATACATATACATATACATATACATATACATATACATATACATATACATATACATATACATATACATATACATATACATATACATATACATATACATATACATATACATATACATATACATATACATATACATATACATATACATATACATATACATATACATATACATATACATATACATATACATATACATATACATATACATATACATATACATATACATATACATATACATATACATATACATATACATATACATATACATATACATATACATATACATATACATATACATATACATATACATATACATATACATATACATATACATATACATATACATATACATATACATATACATATACATATACATATACATATACATATACATATACATATACATATACATATACATATACATATACATATACATATACATATACATATACATATACATATACATATACATATACATATACATATACATATACATATACATATACATATACATATACATATACATATACATATACATATACATATACATATACATATACATATACATATACATATACATATACATATACATATACATATACATATACATATACATATACATATACATATACATATACATATACATATACATATACATATACATATACATATACATATACATATACATATACATATACATATACATATACATATACATATACATATACATATACATATACATATACATATACATATACATATACATATACATATACATATACATATACATATACATATACATATACATATACATATACATATACATATACATATACATATACATATACATATACATATACATATACATATACATATACATATACATATACATATACATATACATATACATATACATATACATATACATATACATATACATATACATATACATATACATATACATATACATATACATATACATATACATATACATATACATATACATATACATATACATATACATATACATATACATATACATATACATATACATATACATATACATATACATATACATATACATATACATATACATATACATATACATATACATATACATATACATATACATATACATATACATATACATATACATATACATATACATATACATATACATATACATATACATATACATATACATATACATATACATATACATATACATATACATATACATATACATATACATATACATATACATATACATATACATATACATATACATATACATATACATATACATATACATATACATATACATATACATATACATATACATATACATATACATATACATATACATATACATATACATATACATATACATATACATATACATATACATATACATATACATATACATATACATATACATATACATATACATATACATATACATATACATATACATATACATATACATATACATATACATATACATATACATATACATATACATATACATATACATATACATATACATATACATATACATATACATATACATATACATATACATATACATATACATATACATATACATATACATATACATATACATATACATATACATATACATATACATATACATATACATATACATATACATATACATATACATATACATATACATATACATATACATATACATATACATATACATATACATATACATATACATATACATATACATATACATATACATATACATATACATATACATATACATATACATATACATATACATATACATATACATATACATATACATATACATATACATATACATATACATATACATATACATATACATATACATATACATATACATATACATATACATATACATATACATATACATATACATATACATATACATATACATATACATATACATATACATATACATATACATATACATATACATATACATATACATATACATATACATATACATATACATATACATATACATATACATATACATATACATATACATATACATATACATATACATATACATATACATATACATATACATATACATATACATATACATATACATATACATATACATATACATATACATATACATATACATATACATATACATATACATATACATATACATATACATATACATATACATATACATATACATATACATATACATATACATATACATATACATATACATATACATATACATATACATATACATATACATATACATATACATATACATATACATATACATATACATATACATATACATATACATATACATATACATATACATATACATATACATATACATATACATATACATATACATATACATATACATATACATATACATATACATATACATATACATATACTATATACATATACATATACATATACATATACATATACATATACATATACATATACATATACATATACATATACATATACATATACATATACATATACATATACATATACATATACATATACATATACATATACATATACATATACATATACATATACATATACATATACATATACATATACATATACATATACATATACATATACATATACATATACATATACATATACATATACATATACATATACATATACATATACATATACATATACATATACATATACATATACATATACATATACATATACATATACATATACATATACATATACATATACATATACATATACATATACATATACATATACATATACATATACATATACATATACATATACATATACATATACATATACATATACATATACATATACATATACATATACATATACATATACATATACATATACATATACATATACATATACATATACATATACATATACATATACATATACATATACATATACATATACATATACATATACATATACATATACATATACATATACATATACATATACATATACATATACATATACATATACATATACATATACATATACATATACATATACATATACATATACATATACATATACATATACATATACATATACATATACATATACATATACATATACATATACATATACATATACATATACATATACATATACATATACATATACATATACATATACATATACATATACATATACATATACATATACATATACATGGTTCTGCTTTGAAGTAAGAAAAACACAAGTTTTACCCTTTGGGTTGCGAATTACACTGCCTTTATTCATAAAATGTTTTACCTTTTATACAATATTAATTTCCAAAGAATTTTTCATTACAGTTTTAATTGAATTTCCCAACATGTAAATTTGCTTATTAGTAGTTTTAAATAAAATGCTAAATGTTTTATTTTAACAAAAATAACTTGTGACAGAAATTTTGCTTATTAACAGTTCTTTAAAATAAGGGTTTAATGTTTAATTTTAATAAAAATAACTTGTGACAGAGACTTTGCTTATTAGCAGGTTTTTACAATAAAGGGTTTAATGTTGTCATTTTAACAAAATAACTTCTAGGTGTCTGGCTCACTTCCGTTGTTTATGAGAATATTGCAGAAGTGCAATATTTGCAAATAAAATAAAAAATATAAAAACGTTGTTTTATTAAAATATTGCTGAAGTGCAATATTTGCAAATAAAATAAAAAATATAAAAACGTTGTTTATTAAAATATTGCTGAAGTGCAATATTTGCAAATATGGTTTAATGAACAATTCAAGCCAGATTATTACGTAATATGGTATGTGATAACTTACATATACATATACATATACATATACATATACATATACATATACATATACATATACATATACATATACATATACATATACATATACATATACATATACATATACATATACATATACATATACATATACATATACATATACATATACATATACATATACATATACATATACATATACATATACATATACATATACATATACATATACATATACATATACATATACAGATACATAACATATACATATACATATACATATACATATACATATACATATACATATACATATACATATACATATACATATACATATACATATACATATACATATACATATACATATACATATACATATACATATACATATACATATACATATACATATACATATACATATACATATACATATACATATACATATACATATACATATACATATACATATACATATACATATACATATACATATACATATACATATACATATACATATACATATACATATACATATACATATACATATACATATACATATACATATACATATACATATACATATACATATACATATACATATACATATACATATACATATACATATACATATACATATACATATACATATACATATACATATACATATACATATACATATACATATACATATACATATACATATACATATACATATACATATACATATACATATACATATACATATACATATACATATACATATACATATACATATACATATACATATACATATACATATACATATACATATACATATACATATACATATACATATACATATACATATACATATACATATACATATACATATACATATACATATACATATACATATACATATACATATACATATACATATACATATACATATACATATACATATACATATACATATACATATACATATACATATACATATACATATACATATACATATACATATACATATACATATACATATACATATACATATACATATACATATACATATACATATACATATACATATACATATACATATACATATACATATACATATACATATACATATACATATACATATACATATACATATACATATACATATACATATACATATACATATACATATACATATACATATACATATACATATACATATACATATACATATACATATACATATACATATACATATACATATACATATACATATACATATACATATACATATACATATACATATACATATACATATACATATACATATACATATACATATACATATACATATACATATACATATACATATACATATACATATACATATACATATACATATACATATACATATACATATACATATACATATACATATACATATACATATACATATACATATACATATACATATACATATACATATACATATACATATACATATACATATACATATACATATACATATACATATACATATACATATACATATACATATACATATACATATACATATACATATACATATACATATACATATACATATACATATACATATACATATACATATACATATACATATACATATACATATACATATACATATACATATACATATACATATACATATACATATACATATACATATACATATACATATACATATACATATACATATACATATACATATACATATACATATACATATACATATACATATACATATACATATACATATACATATACATATACATATACATATACATATACATATACATATACATATACATATACATATACATATACATATACATATACATATACATATACATATACATATACATATACATATACATATACATATACATATACATATACATATACATATACATATACATATACATATACATATACATATACATATACATATACATATACATATACATATACATATACATATACATATACATATACATATACATATACATATACATATACATATACATATACATATACATATACATATACATATACATATACATATACATATACATATACATATACATATACATATACATATACATATACATATACATATACATATACATATACATATACATATACATATACATATACATATACATATACATATACATATACATATACATATACATATACATATACATATACATATACATATACATATACATATACATATACATATACATATACATATACATATACATATACATATACATATACATATACATATACATATACATATACATATACATATACATATACATATACATATACATATACATATACATATACATATACATATACATATACATATACATATACATATACATATACATATACATATACATATACATATACATATACATATACATATACATATACATATACATATACATATACATATACATATACATATACATATACATATACATATACATATACATATACATATACATATACATATACATATACATATACATATACATATACATATACATATACATATACATATACATATACATATACATATACATATACATATACATATACATATACATATACATATACATATACATATACATATACATATACATATACATATACATATACATATACATATACATATACATATACATATACATATACATATACATATACATATACATATACATATACATATACATATACATATACATATACATATACATATACATATACATATACATATACATATACATATACATATACATATACATATACATATACATATACATATACATATACATATACATATACATATACATATACATATACATATACATATACATATACATATACATATACATATACATATACATATACATATACATATACATATACATATACATATACATATACATATACATATACATATACATATACATATACATATACATATACATATACATATACATATACATATACATATACATATACATATACATATACATATACATATACATATACATATACATATACATATACATATACATATACATATACATATACATATACATATACATATACATATACATATACATATACATATACATATACATATACATATACATATACATATACATATACATATACATATACATATACATATACATATACATATACATATACATATACATATACATATACATATACATATACATATACATATACATATACATATACATATACATATACATATACATATACATATACATATACATATACATATACATATACATATACATATACATATACATATACATATACATATACATATACATATACATATACATATACATATACATATACATATACATATACATATACATATACATATACATATACATATACATATACATATACATATACATATACATATACATATACATATACATATACATATACATATACATATACATATACATATACATATACATATACATATACATATACATATACATATACATATACATATACATATACATATACATATACATATACATATACATATACATATACATATACATATACATATACATATACATATACATATACATATACATATACATATACATATACATATACATATACATATACATATACATATACATATACATATACATATACATATACATATACATATACATATACATATACATATACATATACATATACATATACATATACATATACATATACATATACATATACATATACATATACATATACATATACATATACATATACATATACATATACATATACATATACATATACATATACATATACATATACATATACATATACATATACATATACATATACATATACATATACATATACATATACATATACATATACATATACATATACATATACATATACATATACATATACATATACATATACATATACATATACATATACATATACATATACATATACATATACATATACATATACATATACATATACATATACATATACATATACATATACATATACATATACATATACATATACATATACATATACATATACATATACATATACATATACATATACATATACATATACATATACATATACATATACATATACATATACATATACATATACATATACATATACATATACATATACATATACATATACATATACATATACATATACATATACATATACATATACATATACATATACATATACATATACATATACATATACATATACATATACATATACATATACATATACATATACATATACATATACATATACATATACATATACATATACATATACATATACATATACATATACATATACATATACATATACATATACATATACATATACATATACATATACATATACATATACATATACATATACATATACATATACATATACATATACATATACATATACATATACATATACATATACATATACATATACATATACATATACATATACATATACATATACATATACATATACATATACATATACATATACATATACATATACATATACATATACATATACATATACATATACATATACATATACATATACATATACATATACATATACATATACATATACATATACATATACATATACATATACATATACATATACATATACATATACATATACATATACATATACATATACATATACATATACATATACATATACATATACATATACATATACATATACATATACATATACATATACATATACATATACATATACATATACATATACATATACATATACATATACATATACATATACATATACATATACATATACATATACATATACATATACATATACATATACATATACATATACATATACATATACATATACATATACATATACATATACATATACATATACATATACATATACATATACATATACATATACATATACATATACATATACATATACATATACATATACATATACATATACATATACATATACATATACATATACATATACATATACATATACATATACATATACATATACATATACATATACATATACATATACATATACATATACATATACATATACATATACATATACATATACATATACATATACATATACATATACATATACATATACATATACATATACATATACATATACATATACATATACATATACATATACATATACATATACATATACATATACATATACATATACATATACATATACATATACATATACATATACATATACATATACATATACATATACATATACATATACATATACATATACATATACATATACATATACATATACATATACATATACATATACATATACATATACATATACATATACATATACATATACATATACATATACATATACATATACATATACATATACATATACATATACATATACATATACATATACATATACATATACATATACATATACATATACATATACATATACATATACATATACATATACATATACATATACATATACATATACATATACATATACATATACATATACATATACATATACATATACATATACATATACATATACATATACATATACATATACATATACATATACATATACATATACATATACATATACATATACATATACATATACATATACATATACATATACATATACATATACATATACATATACATATACATATACATATACATATACATATACATATACATATACATATACATATACATATACATATACATATACATATACATATACATATACATATACATATACATATACATATACATATACATATACATATACATATACATATACATATACATATACATATACATATACATATACATATACATATACATATACATATACATATACATATACATATACATATACATATACATATACATATACATATACATATACATATACATATACATATACATATACATATACATATACATATACATATACATATACATATACATATACATATACATATACATATACATATACATATACATATACATATACATATACATATACATATACATATACATATACATATACATATACATATACATATACATATACATATACATATACATATACATATACATATACATATACATATACATATACATATACATATACATATACATATACATATACATATACATATACATATACATATACATATACATATACATATACATATACATATACATATACATATACATATACATATACATATACATATACATATACATATACATATACATATACATATACATATACATATACATATACATATACATATACATATACATATACATATACATATACATATACATATACATATACATATACATATACATATACATATACATATACATATACATATACATATACATATACATATACATATACATATACATATACATATACATATACATATACATATACATATACATATACATATACATATACATATACATATACATATACATATACATATACATATACATATACATATACATATACATATACATATACATATACATATACATATACATATACATATACATATACATATACATATACATATACATATACATATACATATACATATACATATACATATACATATACATATACATATACATATACATATACATATACATATACATATACATATACATATACATATACATATACATATACATATACATATACATATACATATACATATACATATACATATACATATACATATACATATACATATACATATACATATACATATACATATACATATACATATACATATACATATACATATACATATACATATACATATACATATACATATACATATACATATACATATACATATACATATACATATACATATACATATACATATACATATACATATACATATACATATACATATACATATACATATACATATACATATACATATACATATACATATACATATACATATACATATACATATACATATACATATACATATACATATACATATACATATACATATACATATACATATACATATACATATACATATACATATGCATATACATATACATATACATATACATATACATATACATATACATATACATATACATATACATATACATATACATATACATATACATATACATATACATATACATATACATATACATATACATATACATATACATATACATATACATATACATATACATATACATATACATATACATATACATATACATATACATATACATATACATATACATATACATATACATATACATATACATATACATATACATATACATATACATACACATATACATATACATGGTAGGGCCGAGCTCAGGCTACTACCGGGGTCAGCGGGTGGCGGATAGCTGAAAGGCCTGCAGATATGCAGGTTAGCTGCGATTAATAAGCAGTCCCCGAAGAGCGGCAGAAACCGAGGGCGTACTAAAAAAAGGTACAAGTGCCTTATGACGAATCTGCGACGTGGCGAAATGATGCCGCCAATAAGTAGGCATCACACACAGGGATGCACTCAAGAGAGTTGCAAAGGGGGAGTGACGCCCCCGTGTTTCCCCAGTCAATACAAACCCAGGGAGCGTCTGGCCCATAGTGGGCGGCTACCTGGTCAGCGTCTGTTCCCAGGTTAGGGGCGGCTGTACTATCACAACAACTACAACCTGGCGGCAGGTCTAAAACGCTACGGGACGGTTTCCCGGAAAACGAAAAAACCACCATGCAAAGTTCCGAAAATGATTTAAGACTTACGGTGCAGGGGACTAATAACCCAGTACCGGCGGCAGAGAGGAGTGACCAAGCAGGCTCCCGGTCGTCGATATCCAGCGACTGCAATGCTACCCCGGTACGCTTGGCTGAGGCAGCAGATAATGTTACAAGCAACAACAACAATGGAAACAATCCAATAATAAACGGAGCAATAAGAAAGGGGAAAACAGCTGTAAACCCTTTCGGCAGAAACGCAATGGTACGCAGAACCCCTCCCGGGGTGATATTTAGCACACCAACTGGAGGTGAAACCGACGAGAGGGTGGCAAGCACCACCCATCCAAGCGCAAATATAGTGAAGTTGGGTAAACAGGATGCCTTCACGAAACTAGGTGAATTGATCGTCAACCTGATGGATTTTATGAAGAATAAGAATAATATCCATCATGCTATTAAGGAGCAAGTATGCACCATAAGGTCGACATACAATAGAGCGCGCGAGGAGATCGGTCAGGGAGAGAATCTACCCTTACCGAAACTATTGGAGAAACGCGAGAAGGTTACTCAGACCACACCCCAACTAGTTACTGCTACAGAGCAGTCAAGAAAGCGAGGCCGGGATTTAACTGCAGAATCCCCGAAGAATGATACGCCGAAGCGCTATAAGCGCCCTACACCTAAAAGGTTAGAAATGAAGAAGAAGCAAGATAAACCGCAACAAAGGGCAACGGAGGAAGATAGTGGTCAGTGGCAAACAGTACACCGAAGAAAGAGGCAAAAAAAGAAGAAGGGACCTAAGAAAAGCCATAGACCGGAGGCCATGATAATATCCGCAAAGGGCGAAACTACCTATGCTGACATTCTACGCAGGATGAAGGCAGATCTAGGTCTGCAGGATATGGGAAAGAGCGTCTCTGGAATCAGAAGGACACAGAAAGGCGATTTATTATTGGAGATAAGATCAAATGATCGTGGGCTTGTCGATAAATTCCAAGAGGAGATAGAGAAAACCATGGGCCCAGAAGTGGATATAAAGACAAGGCGCAATGAGGTCATAGTAGAATGTAGGGATCTGGATGAAGTCACCACAAAGGAGGAAATATGTGCCGCTTTTGCTATGGAAAGGGGGATAAACACAATAAAGCAGAAAAACATATTAAGCCTCAGAAGAGGGTATGGAGGGACACAGGTAGCTACGATTCTACTACCGGCGGACACTGCCCAATCCGTGCTGAGGAACCCGAAAATTCGCATAGGATGGGTCGTATGTCATCTCCGACAGAGGGTACCCATAAAAAGGTGTTTTAGGTGCCTAGAATTTGGGCACATAGCTACGAGGTGCACTAGCTCGCAGGATCGATCCAAAAAGTGCAGAAGGTGCGGAGTAGATGGTCATATTGCGCGGGATTGCAAAAAGAACCCACTGTGTATGTTCTGTCAGGAGAGAGGAAAAACAGATGATGGTCATATTGCGGGCAGTCGCAGATGCCCAGTGTTTAAGGAGGCGCTTAGAAACACGCGTAAATGAAAATACTGCAGATAAACTTGAACCACTGCGAGGCCGCGCAAGAGCTGCTTTCACAAACCGTTCGTGAAAACGGCATCGACGTTGCAATAATATGTGAGCAATACAGGAATCTCCAGGGCAATGTGTGGGTTGCGGACAGCGTGAATAAATGCGCGATATGGGCATGTGGAGACAAAGCTATCGAAGGAGTACAAACCATCATAGACGCAGGCTTTGTGAGAGCTAAAATCGGAGGGATTTACATTTACAGCTGCTACGCCCCTCCCAATGATACGATACACGACTATAAGAGTATGTTAAGCCGACTAGCGAGAGACGCGGATCACCATAGCCCCAAGGTGATTGCAGGAGACTTTAACGCCTGGGCGGTTGAATGGGGAAGTAGAGCGACGAACGAAAGGGGGCGAATTCTAATGGAATCCTTGTCGGGCAATGACGTAGTATTGGCGAACAATGGTGGGGTAAACACGTTTAGAGCAAGGGGAAGGGGATCAATAGTAGACCTCACGTTTTTAAGCAGTTCACTCATGCGGAACCTTAATTGGCGCGTTAGTGAACAATACACCCACAGCGACCACCAGTCGATAATTTTTAGCATTAACGACGGGAGAAGAAAATCGCCGGGG
This sequence comes from Pollenia amentaria, assembly GCA_943735925.1. Classification (NCBI taxonomy): domain Eukaryota; kingdom Metazoa; phylum Arthropoda; class Insecta; order Diptera; family Polleniidae; genus Pollenia; species Pollenia amentaria. The sequence goes on from OX031007.1 coordinate 99,138,394, forward strand.
AGTAACGATGCCAAAGCTATTGGATGGGCAACAGGAAAATTGGATAAGGAAGCCTTTTTGGAAACCTTTCTGGACCAAGAAGTTGCGGGAGAAACTGTTAGGCAGAAGGTGCAGACGATCACCTCATCCTTGACCAGAGCATGCGACGCCTCTATGCCTAGGCGCAGAATGCAGAATTCTAGACCTCCAAATTACTGGTGGAATGAGGAGATTGGAAGACTCCGGAGCGCATGTCTTAAAGCGAGAAGACTAAGCCAACGTGGCAGGCTTCAACCGGACTTTGAGAATAGGCAAATAGAGTACCGGAAGGCTCGGAAAGCACTTCAACTTGCTATAAACAGGAGCAAACGAGCTTGCTTCAGAAAGATATGCAATGAGGCGGACGACAATCCATGGGGGACTGCATATAGAGTCGTGATGGCTCGGCTAAAGGGCACGAGGGCTCCCGAACTTTCCTGTCCACTGCTGCTCCGGCAAATTGTCACAACACTGTTTCCGCAGCACCTGCAACACAGTGGCCCAACATTTCGGGAGCGTCGATCGGACAACATTATAAGGGTTTCAGCAGAGGAGATTATTGAAATCGTCAAGAGCGTAGGAGATAGCAAAGCCCCCGGACCGGACCTTATACCAAACCAGGCGCTGAAACTGGCGATACTCAATGCGACGGATAAATTTGCGGAAATTTTCAACCAGTGTCTTGAAGAGGGTATATTTCCGGATCCCTGGAAGATACAAAGGCTAGTACTGCTCCCTAAGCCCAATAAACGCTTGGGAGATCCATCATCATATAGGCCCATTTGCCTACTGGATACAACGGGGAAAATACTGGAGAGGATCATATACAACAGATTGCTTCAAGCAGTAGAGGAGCGTCAGGGGTTATCGGATAGGCAGTTTGGCTTCCGTAAGGCAAGGTCCACAGTTGATGCAATTAGGCTAGTGACAACACTAGTAAGAGAGGCAGTAGAAGGTAAAGGCGCGGAAAGGAAATATTGCGCACTAGTCACCCTGGATGTAAAAAATGCATTCAATTCGGCAAGATGGGACCGAATAATGGCCAAGTTGGAGGACCTAGGAGTTCCCTTCTACCTGTTGAATATTATCTCAAGCTACTTCTCGAACCGAAAGTTGCTATATAATACTGAAGAGGGCCAGAAAACATATAATGTAACAGCGGGGTTTCCACAAGGATCGGTACTGGGCCCATTGTTATGGAATATAATGTATAACGATGTTTTAACATTGGAGTTTTCCCCGGAGAGCAGGATAGTTGGGTTCGCTGACGACATCGCTGTTGTAGTAATGGCGCGCCATATCAATGAAGTGGAGTTGTATGCTAATGAGACAGTAGCCAAAATAAGGGGTTGGCTGGACGCAGCGGGACTCCAACTGGCGGAGCACAAAACGGAGGCAGTATTAATAAGCAACCGAAGGAGACCCGAAACCGTGGTCATTCGAGTAGGCCAACATGAAATTCCCTCAAAGAGGCAAATTAAGTACCTAGGAGTAATGGTTGATGACAGGATAAATTTCGGAGCACACATAAAATATATAGCGGACAAAGCATCAAACGTTACCGCAGCTCTTTCCCGCATGATGCCAAATGTCGGAGGCCCCAAGCAGAGCAGACGGCAGGTTATCGCTAGGGTGGTAAGCTCCACCATGCTGTATGCAGCACCAGTATGGTCACAGAGCTTGGACGTACAAAGGATAAGAAAAAAGCTGGCATCGGTATATAGACTAGCGGCTATGAGAGTCTGTAGCGCCTACCGAACTATATCAGAGGACGCAGCGAACGTTATAGCTGGCATGGTACCGATAGACATACTCGCTGACGAAGCCCGACGGAGGTATTCAAGAGCAAGAAGCGACAACTCAGAAGGAGAAACGCGAATCGATGAAAAGGAGATAAGCATGCGAAGATGGCAAGCTCGCTGGGACGCCAGTCAAAATGGAAGATGGACATACAAGCTCATTCCAAATATAGGCAGCTGGATTGGTAGAAGGCACGGAGAAGTCAACTACTACCTTACACAGTTCCTGTCAGGCCACGGAGGATATAGGAGCTACTTATTTAAATATGGGCATGACGACTCTCCAATATGCCCAAGATGCCCAAACGTAATAGAGGATGTGGAGCACGCTCTGTTTCATTGCCCTAGGTTTGCATACGACAAGGCGCTACT